>OX422211.1:418600260-419205760 GCA_949130495.1 Sambucus nigra | reverse complement strand
ACTCATGCACTTGCCCATTCTAACCTAATCCTCGCACCGGATGTAAATACAATAGTGCAAAGGTCATATCTCTAACCTACATAACTATCCTCAATATTAACCAAGTTCGGTCTCTAAATAAATTATGTGGAGAAATCCTAAAATAAAATCCAATCTAAATTATAAAAATAAATAAATAAATAACGTCTCACGCACCGTTTAGTATAAAATTCATAATAAATTAAAAAAATATGAAACTAGAGCCCACGCGTTCATAATAAAAAAAATATACAATTTCATTTTTCGAATCCATTCGCCCCTAATCTATCTGGTTCTGGGTAGAATTCCAAACGGCCTAAGGATGAAGATAAAGTCTCAAAACCACCATTAATGCCAAAACCAAGCTCCAAAACAGTACCCAATCAATACCAAAACCAAATCTAACCATGAAAATATGTTTCTAAACCTTTTCACACCATCCTAGGGGTTTAAGAACATTAAATCAAAGAATAAACTTAAATATTAAAACTTTTTAACTTAACTCATTGTTAAATCATGTTAGGGTTTGTTCATCACTAATTTCAGAACTAAAACTTCAATTAACATGGTGAAACTTCATAATAATGGATTCGCATCCTAAATCATTGATTAAATCTCTTATCTAGAAAATTTAGTCAATAATTTCAAGTTCTATTCATCGAACTGCAAGTATCTAATGCATGACAGCTTTGTATTACTTCGAATTAACCCACATCTTCAGTATATTGAATCCTAAACGAATTAATCCCTAAATATACTTCAATATTCATATTTGGAAAAGGGAAAACACGTGTTCAAAATTAGTTAAAGATTAATATTGAGCATTGCAAGATATTCTTGCCTTAGAATTGAAGAACACGTTGTATAGGTTTGAATCCTTGTTGTTTGTCCTCTTGGACTTTTCTTTGCTTCTCCCAATGACCCATGGCTACTAGGGTTCACTTCTTCTTAGAAAAAATTGTAATTAATGACCCTTATTCTCACTGAAAAACTTAAATTGCCACACCTCCATTAAATAACTATTTTCGAGCCCCCAAATGGGCCAACAATACTACCCGGATTGACCCAAAACTCGTCCTAAGGGTATACCTAACCCCAGGCTCAATTTAAAGTGGTAAAAATACAAAATTTGACATCCTGCCACCCAAGAGTCCAATCTAAATGATATTATCCATAATACTCAGTAATACCTCACGCCATCAATAAATTATTCACTTAATTAATTATTCTACGCGTTCACAGTCCACAATCATCTAACTAATATCACTAATTAATTATTCCCAAGCATACGTTACCGAAATCATACCGCTTGCAAAATTTAATTATCATCTAAATTATGTTAATTTATTATTACTAAGCCAGACAAGTAATAATTAGTTTCATTTATTAATTTATTTCTCACTTAATAACTAATAAATATTATCCATGAAAATATGGAGTATTAGAAAAAAAAATGCAAAATTATATACACCATAAAATGATAAAAGTTTGATAATCATCCAAATTTTAAATTCGGCACTTAGGGTCGTCTCTCTCCCCCTATATATTTCTCGAAAAATGTACATCACACCCAACTTTGTACTATGTAATACTATCCGTTGAACTATAGAGAGATTAGTCACCATCATCTTTATTACATCTAAATATTTTTATTTTATTAAATATCAATCATCTTTTTGTTATTGTATCTTCTAATCCATAGGTAAAATCTATTACAAAATAGTCAATACCCAGATTTTGTCTAATGAATCATAAAGAAACTTTTGTACGCCATTCAACTATTACAAAAATAAATAAATAAAATAATATATATATATATATATATATATATATATATATATATATATATATATATATATATATATATATATATATATATATATATATATATATACTTTAAAGAGGCCTACAATGCAAACTCTTTTTCAAAAAATTCCAAAAAATAAATTGATTTTATTTTTTGTTTTTTTGTGGTGGGGGGGGGGGGGGGTTAAACATTTTCGGTTACCCATAAAAAATTAGATCAAAATAAGCCTTATTTTCAATTTAAAAAAATGGGTCAAACCCATTTTTTTAAATAGCAAAAAGACTTGTTGTGAGCTAATATTTTTATGGGTACCCAAAAATGTTTAAAATCCATAAGAAAACAAGTCAATTTTTTTTGGTATTTTTTGAAAAAGAATCCACACTTTTTGAGCCCATACTGGTGAATCCTCCATATTTAAGTCATAAACAGAAGTTATTTATTTAATCAATCTTGGTTTACCAATCTTAGTATATGTTATTGTACGATTTAGATGTGACGCCCTATTCATTAGAAGTTCTTTTTCACTATAATTATGTGTGAAGGTACTATATGATTGACTCCTTCACAATAATATAAATAACAACAATAAATATTATTGCGTATTAAACCATTAACACAGATCAAAAAATTTTAACAGAGAAACTATTGAAACTATCGATATGAATTAATTTGGAATGACATCAATACTCAATATTCATTTCAAACAAATGTGATTTATTCACATCAATACTCAATACTCATTTCAAACAAATGTGATTTATTCACCTCTAGAATAAAGCATAACTTTTAGGAAAACTCTTAACCTATAAATACATCAAAATAAAAACACAACTGTTATTTTGTTCGTTTGTGCAAAGAAAGGGGAGCTTACATATTCATAGCTTCCAAATAAAGTGTGAAACGGGGTTAATCTGTATAACAAAAGAAAAAGAAAGATTAAAGAGGTGAAAACAAAATAGTAAAAAATGAATTAAATCTTTCAACAAAAATATGAATAAAGGGAAATTGTAAGAGTGAGTGTGTGTGTGTGTGTGTGTGTGTGTGTGAGAGAGAGAGAGAGAGCATAGAGCTTTTGACAAACAAATAACATAACTTGTCTTGGTATCAGACTCACTATCTGCAGTGGTATTTAAGGTCAAAGAGGAGAGCAATATAGGTGAAATCCATAAAATAAAATAATAGAACACCATTTAATCCAATAACACAAAGAATTTTGAACCCTAAAATTACCTTTACGAAAATTAGTTAATTTACTTTCTGGAAGTTCTTTATAAATTGAGAAAGAACTAATCCAAACCCATCAAATGTTCATATATACAGTATAGTTATGATCATATTATTTACCTACAAAGATTTAAGTTCTGATAAATAATCTTAAAACCCAAAAAACTAATTTACAACATGACAGTTCTTAATACATACTTCAAAAATTAAATACAAACTAACTTGAAAAGTGCATTGGTAAATAGCTACTACCTTATTCTTCTTTGGTCTATACCAAAGAAGAAATTATATCTACAACACAAAAACATATAGATTAAGTTAAAATAACCAATTTTGGAATCCTATCACAAAAGATTGAAAATAGTCCAAAACAAAAAACTTCATAACCCATATATTAACGTAAGAAATAAAGCCCCATATCAAACAAAAATTTAACTTATCTAAAAGAAATCCAAAAAATCTAAACTCTCTAATTTAATTTACCTTAAATAAATAAGAAAATGAGTGAATACTACTTGTAGAATGAAGAAAATCCAAGAAAATAAATGAACCATGGGGAAATATTAAGTATGAGTAAAAGATTTATTTCACACAGCCCCTAAATCTACCTTGAAGACGTAAACCATTTCTTAAATGCCAGCCAGTACATGAATTGGTTTAGAGTGGGAGAAGCACAAATAATAGAGACAGAAAGTGAAAAATGGGTTTGCACAGAAAAGAGAAAGGGGAGTGTTGGGCTAGAGTGGGAGAAAGTCAAAAATAGGTTTGCATGGGTATTGGTAAGTACAATTGTATCACACGTGGTGTATTATGGTTTTTTTTTTCACATGGTTGCCACGAATGACATGGGTTGAACATGATACGTGGCTTCATATTTCACGATTAGATATAACTCCTCCATATTTAATACCAACCATTGAATAGTCGAGATCAAAAGTACATCCTTATATATATATATATATATATATATATATATATATATATATATATATATTGTGTGTGTGTAATATATACGTATTATGATTTGAGTTAACACATCGTTACTTGTGGTGAATCGATCGGTCAAGATTGTGTTAAAAGTTATGATTGTGTACCACACACCTGGATGTTAATAAAGGTCATTGTTGAGGTCTTATGTTTAATCATATGTTCAGGATAGTCACCCCTTCATGACGAGAGAACATGGATATACTTAATCCATCGATCGGGTTTAGGTATCGGGCTTGCTAATGGTGTTACTGCATAGTGGACTCCTGTTCCTATTTGTGTGTCTGTTTAAATCTGTTTGGTAGGAACCCTTAGGGGTTTATCTATAGAAGCACAATATGGTACCCAAAGGTAGTTACCTACATGTGATATATTTGAGAACTATAAAATAGATATATTTGTTCATTGACGGACTGTGACACCCCGCCTAATTAAATACCGGGTGATCAGTCCTTTATTAAATTATAATCAAGGTGAACGGCTAGTTCATTCTTAGCATCACTGTCGCAAAATAAACTTTCCAATTTAAACACCCTAAATAATTAAGCTAAGTGTCAAAACCATTTAAACCATTATTTCCATTTTATTAAATCCAATTATGAACACCTTTAATAAGTAACAGTTTAAGAATCGCACAATTATAAAGGCCGAAAAAGAACACCCAATAATTTAACCATTCAGACAACTAATTCAAACTTTAAAACCATAAAGGAATAACCATCCTGACAGTAATTAAAACCCAACGCGTAAAATATGAAAGATAAATGGACAGAGTCTCCGATAAATCCAACTGAATAAGAAAACGGGCGACGCATGTCCAACTAATTAAAACTGAACTAAGAGTGGAATCAACAAGGAGGTCGTCTAAGCAATTGGCCTGCAACTCCCACATAAGCTGCAGCACATCCTGTCCAAAGAGCCTAAGCATGACGCCCCTGTGGCTGGGCACCTGTAATATATATATATATATATACAAGAGAGAAAAGATGACAAGAGGCGGGTCAGAGCCTAATTGTAAAACAGTTTAAATTTTAGTTTAGCAAGTATTTAAAATGCTTACTGGCTAATGCAACAATCATGTTAGTATGCGACACTCTCTTGAAAAATTCTCACCTCTCACCTAGTGTGCACGCCTATCGCACTATTAACCCCGAAAGTTTATTTTAATGTAAATCTCCCATAAGGTTTGATGTTGACAATTTCTATGGCTAAGATAATTATTTCCTGAGAATAAGGTTCGCACAGCTATCTCATTTCATTTTAAAAATATACCAGTGTTGTCACAAGATTTCCAAACACTTATATTAAAGTCGGAGTATTGATTCGTTACTGAATTACTTTTTATACACAGATGAAAATTCCCAGTTTCATGTCTCTCTTTCTCTCTCTCTCTCTCTCTATATATATATATATATATATATATATATATTAAATCACTCATATAATATATATACTATCGGCACCCCACATAAACTTTATGGTGCTGGCATACTCTGCTATCAAGTCCCCGTATCACTCGTACTAAGGGAAATACTAGTTCGGAATCACTCTCGAACTATATTAACACAAAATACATACAAATGGAGGTGAAGCATAGTTCCAAGTCACTAAGAGGTCAGCACATACCCTCACATCTCTTAAGACCGTAGATAGCCTGTACCAAGGATTCCTATGTTCTAGGGTACAAGTCAATATCCCCCATAAAGGTCCTATCGAGATAAGATCGTCCCGGCGCGGTAACCTCCATGATAGCAAGTAGCGCGGGCATGATTTTTTTCACATATAATATATATATATATATATATATATACATATATTACTATCCACATTTCTAAATTAGGTACAACGACGACCCATAATTATGATTATTCGTTCTTAATACACTTTACTTGATTATCTCGTATAACGAACTCGTCCTTTTTATTCTTAGTTATAGGATATTCCAAACTTACTTCTTTTCTCTCGAAGTGTTCTATCTCCCTAAGTATAATTTCAGTAGGTACTCTCACTTATTCTCTAAGCTCGCTTCCTTATGAGTCTTAATCGTTTATTTGAACGTTCGCATAATTTCATAAAAATCACTCCTCGTTAACCCTTAAATTCATATTACATTAAGTACACTTATGGGTGTTTACAAAAACCCTACTGGTCCTATTTATGTCCCAAAATGTTCTAACAATGATCCTCAAGGGTTACCACGCATATTAATCGGAATAAGTTATAAGAAGAGGAATATGAAGTTTTTCAGGAGGGGTCGATCGATCGATGGGAGGGTGTCGATCGATCGATCATCGATCGATCGATGTTCTTGGGTCGATCGATCGATCAAACAGTTATGGCGAAACTGCACAAACCCTGTTACGGGAATCCTCCTACAACCTCCACCAAATCACCATTTTTAACTCCCAAACTCCCATATAGTGATACTACCAGTACTATATACCCAAATACATAATTTTCTATGTAAAACATGTGGGTTTTCATCAAGTATATCAATTTAAAAGGGCAAAATCTACATAAACCTCAAGAACCCTAATCTTTTCTTTAAGTTTCAATTCTTTCAATTCTTTTTTCATATTTTCTACTTCTAAAACCATGAAATTTCATGGTATATCTTCTAGATGTGGATTAGATGCACAAAATATGATTATTACCTCTACAACATGCAAATTCTAATCTCCAAATTACACTTTCTTTCATGAAAATAGTTCTAATCAACCCTAGACTAACATAATTGAGGCATCAACTAAAAATAAAGCAAGATAGGTACTTGCCTGAAAATTTTGTTTCTTATTTGTGGGAGAAAGTGGTGTGGTTGTGCTCCTCATCGCGCGATCTAAAGTTTCACGGTGTCGGCGTTGCAAACGACGGAGTTTTTTGGCCTAGAACTCCTTGGAAAGCTTCTCCACTTCTTCTCCAATGGCCATTATTTGGTTTTGCTTATGTTAACCCTAGATGACAACCCCTAGCAGCTGATATAGCCTTGGAAAATTCGTGGGTTTAATTGCCCAAAAATACGAAATGTCCAAAACGCCCACCTGGGATGCTAATTAAGCCTAAAAACGTCTCGAGACCCAAACTAAACCCTCGGGTACATTATTTTGACTATCTCGACCCTTTCGAACACATTGGTGCACTCAAAATGACCATACGGATGACTTATAATTTATTCACTTTTAATAATACTAATTTAATCCCGACACGACATAGGCGCGTCCCGATTAAATTTCCAAAATTATCAAATTAAAAACTCGTGGTAATTTTAATAAATTCGGTTACACATATTACTTTATCCATCAAGTAATTTTTTTCAACAAAATTCAAATAATTACTAACTCTCATCACGCTAGTAAATATTTAAAATAATTTCCAGATTAATATTAAATTAATATCTCAAATTAAATTTAATAAATCCCCAAATTAAAAAGTCATAAAAATACGGGGTATTACATACTTCCTCCCTAATAACGGAATTTCGTCTCGAAATTCGGAGAATAAGGCATACCTGGTAAGAATAACTCTGGGTATTTCTCTTGCATGTCTGCCTCACGCTCCCAAGTGGATTCCTCCACGTTATGATGCTCCCACTGGACCCGTACAAGTGGAACTACCTTCGACCTCAATCCCCTTTCACTATGGTCTAGGATAGCCACTGGTCTCTCCTCGTAAGAGTTGTCGGGCTGTAAGTCAATCCCCTCTATCGCGATGTGGGTGTGGGCCATATCATCCCAAAGGTATCATCTCAACGACAAAATGTGGAATACATCGTGAATGCGATGCAAGTGCTCTGGCAGCCCCAATTTGTATGCTACTGGCCCAATCCTCTCGATAATGGGAAATGGTCCCACGTACCTTGGGGATAACTTCCCCTTCTTCCCAAACCTCATCGATCCTCTCATAGGATACACGCGCAGTAATACTTGGTTCCCCACATTAAATTCTCACAAAAACTATTTTGCATCGGCGTAGCTTTTCTACCTGTCCTGGGCTACCCGAATGCGACTCCTGATAAGCTCAATCCTAGTGGAGGTTTCCTGAATCACCTCTGGTCCGAGCAACTTGTTACCCCCCACCTCTAGCCAATAACTTGAAGAATGACAAGGCCTGCCATACAATGCTTCAAATGGAGCCATGCCGATCGTGAACTGATAGGAGTTATTGTAAGCAAATTCCACCAGTGGAAGATGTGGCTCCCATCCTCCTCCAAAATCAAGGACACACATGCGTAGCATATCTTTCAACATCTGATTGGTACGCTCTGTTTGTTCATCCGTTTGTGGGTGGTAAGCTGAACTCAATCTCAACTCTATACCCATGGCCTCCTGAAAGCTCTCCCAGAAACGCGACATGAAAATATTATCTCTATCAGACACAATATTCAGGGGCACCCCATGTAGCCTAATGTGACACCCCGCCTAATAAGATACCGGGCGATCACTCCTATATCAAATTTTAACAGGAGTCTCATATGGATCATTCTTAGCATCACTGTCGAAAGTCCATTTAATTACTAATAACCTATTAGTCTGGTGTCAAAATTTTACTTAACTACTCTTTTTAAACAATTATAAGTAAAACATTCACACAGTATTGCTTAAATGAAACTGTAATGAAATAAAAGAACCGAACACTCGATCAAAATATACAACCATATCGAATGATGTGCTAAAAGAAGAAATAAATGCAATTGCGTCATTGGCCCGAATGTTTATACAATACCTCCTATCTAGAGTACAAGGATAGAAGCGTCTATCGAGAACTCGCAAGCATCCACAGCGGCTGCAGCAGACGTCTGACACGAAGGAAGTGCCATCCAGGCGTCCCTGTGTCTGGACACCTAAATAATATATATATATATATATATATATATATATATATAGATTTTATCTCATATTTAAATTGGTATCGCACTCCCATGAGATACCCCTCACCTCTCCTCTAATAGTGCACACCTAACGCACTTAACTTTCTAGTTAAGCTACTCTGCCTAACTAATCTAATTCACCCATCTACTAGAAACCTCTACAACCCGAGCACAAAGGGCTAAACTTCTCTCCATTCTCAACACTGTACTAAGTTCGTGCGTGGGGTGTCTCGCGAAGAGAAATCCAAACAAGAAACCCCCCCCCCCCCCCCGATACACTACCACTTGGCAATGTTAATGGTAGAGATCCATTAGGCCCGTAGCACACATCTAAAGTATAAATATATACTTATATATTTATATACATATCAAATTCTTTCTTATATATACCTTACAGTATACATCCGGATAATATCTCCCGGACTGAGGTTTCATATACAAAGTATTTATCAATACTTATCATTTTATCTCAAAACTTTCCATTTCCTTTCTTATATCCAGGAAATGTATTTAAAAGCCAACTCATTAGCATGAATTTCTTTAACATATCATATACTTTTAAAAAGCTAGTTTTATTAACATAAAAATGCTTTTCCATTTTAAAACATCCCATTTCCCTTCTTATATCCAGGAAATGTATTTAAAAGCCATTTTTATTATCATAAAAATGCTTTTACCATATCATATGCTTCCACTTCCCTTTTTCCATCCGGGAAGTGTTACCGAAGCCAAAACATTTAACCCATTTCCCTTCCTATATCCAGGAAATGTAATTAAAGCCAATCCATTATCATGAATTGCTTTAACAGATCTAAGACCGCCCCTCTGGGTTTCCTCACTGGACGCGCCCCTAAATGGCTATCATCTTCCAGGGACTATCAAACAAGACAACCTGGGAACCTAACACATCGTCGGGAAGCGGCCATATGCCTGCGGGATAGTCAAGACCACACCCAGAATCTCCTAACCAGCGCAGTAACAATAATCTCTCATATGTCCTAGGACTATATCCACCCTGCATTCATTATCCAGGGGGCATCACCATACGCACGCAACTTCCCTTATGATAGCGATTTAGGGAGGTGTGTAATCATAATTTATTAATTATGAAAAATCATTTCTTTTCCATTTTGAAAATATTCATTTACATTTTCAAAATCATTTACCTCATATCATATATACACTTTATTCACATAGTATATACATATACCATATATTCCTCCTAGAATATATATAAATGGCCACATTTGCCAATAGCATCTAGCGATGACCAATAATCCCAAAGATTCTCTCAAAGAATCATAATCATGCATTCATATAAGCATGATACTAAACCCAAAGTATTATCTTACTTTAATAAGTAATACATACCTTAATCCCATATAAGGATTTTATTGGATGTATCCAATTATACCAATTCACTCTAAGTGAATATATATATCTATATCCCCAAATTATCCTAATTATCTCCTAGGATACACTCAACAATAATCGATATAATTATGCTTTTTATACGCATAATTATATAAGCCTATATGCCTACTAGAAATATCCTCGGGATTTATCTCTCGCGAACAACCTTAAATTTAATGGGTTATGGATTTCATTTCCATGAACCCAAGGACTACCTCTTGTCCATATAATCACTTAAAGGTCCCCACCAAAATTTAAGAACCCTATACCATCAAATTCTACAATTATTCTATTTTCCTCAAAAATTATAGTTTAAGGGTTATACATTTAAACCCTCACCTTACCCTCCTAGATCTCCTCAATTGGAGAATTTTATACTCCCAAAGGGTTGCTTATTTTAACCCATAATTAACCTCGAAACCATACGAATTGGATTTTACTTTATCCAATTAACCCTAGAAAAATTGCCCACTTTTCAGAAGGGGTCGATCGATCGACCCATATCCGTCGATCGATTGATGGCTTCGATCGATCGAGCCCCCATGATTGATCGATCGATCATGTCGGGCAGCTTCTTCTCCGAGAAGCTGTTTCGGCCATTAAATCTTCTCCCAAGCTTTCGTCGCCTCACCTAACGTCCTACAACCTCAACCAACTAAAAATACACATATATTAAGGGTTCTAAACATCCTAGAACCCTAAACCACCAATTAATTTCAGTTAATTTCTAAGTTTCTCCAAATATGAAATTTTAGAGGTTTATTCTTTTTAACTCCCAAAAACCCATTTTATCCACGAAAACCCAACCCAAAATCGTTAGGGTTTATTTATACCAAACTACGGTATGAGATATTTATTCAAAAAGTAAATAAAGCAAGTAAACACTTGCCTCGTGGATATAATCCGGTGACCTTGAGTCGAATCCGACGGAGTTTGGCCCGAGATCTCAATTTATCTCCTCTTTTCTCTCCTCCTCTCTCTCTTCTCTCTTTCCTTTCTTCTCTTTCTCTTTTCTTTCCCTCTCTCCCTCTTTATATAGTGAGAAAAGGGTTATACCCCTTAAAACCCAAAAACGACTCGTTTACTCAATTACGAGCCCGTTTAACTCTAAAATTCCCCAAAACTCAATTTCGACAATCGGACACTCTTTTCCGACTATCTTGGACATTTCGAGACTCACGGCGCAGTCGAAATTCCCATCCGAGGTACTTGATCGCAAATCACTATTCTAACCCATATAACTTAATGCGGGTTTTCTAATCAAAATCTTACCTCTTTTGTCGCTTTACTCCATGGCGACATATAATTAAAATACTTCGACCTATCTAATCCCAAAAATAATTACAACACTCATCGAAAATCATTAAATCCTCGAAAATCCCAAAAATCACTATTTCGAGAAATTCTCCAATTTGCCAATTTATACTTAGTTATGGAATTTAATTATCTCCAAAAGGACGGGTTGTTACACCTAACAATCTCGGCAATGAACAACTGAGCATATTGGCCTGTGGTATTGTCTGTTCGTACTGGTAGAAAATGAGCCACCTTGGTCAAACGGTCCACAATCACCCAGATGGAGTCGTAACCCCGCTGTGATGTAGGCAGCCCAGTAATTAAGTCCATGGAAATACTCTCCCACTTGCATCACCTCTCGCATCCTAATTTTCTTTCATTTGATTCTCAGAATAGGTTGCTACTCTTTCCAATTTCATTTTGGTTTTCCATTATGAACCTTGAGTCCCAGTTATTTATTTTCAGGAAGTTGCGAGAGTGGAGACTAATTGAGTTATTATTGTTGGATGTTAAGTTATTGTTTTTTTAGTTTTATTTATCATTTTAGTTTATCACATGATGCGGATAGATTTAAATTCACATCAAGTATTTTTATTTATATGTGGATATTAAGAATGATATAGATTGTTTAACATCCAATATATTAGGCATGTTGGATTAGCCAACAAGTATGTGGAAATTAGAGGGTTGTTACAGTTGGTATCAGAGCATCCCAAGTTCTAGTGTCATGGTTCCTTGGGATTTTTGTTACATTTTGTGTTGCTTTATTTGATATGTTAGAGCCAAATTAATAGGATTCATTATACTATTTTGGGAATTATTAGCTAATATAAACTTTGTTTGCTTTCAGGTAGTAAACACCAAGCATATAAACCTATGTTCCGCGCGTCCCTATACTAATATTCGATTTTGGCATACTAGCCATGTACTAAGCTTTACATTCCTAGCATAACTGCCCAACAAAGTTTTGCTCCATACCCTATTAATCACAACTATATTGTTCTCCCTTGTTACACCGATTTATTCACGATGTAAAACATTCGACAACACTTCTTAAGGATATTGTTTCCTTTACGGATGGTGAATAGTAATATAATTAAACTTAAGGATATTGTTTCCTTTACGGATGACAACTAGGGTACCAAACCCGTGTACTAAAGGTCAAACATTCTCATATCCCGACGTTCGCTAGGTTTCATGCGGGGGATGTCTCGCAAAGAGAAATCCAAACAAGGAACCCCCCTGATACACTACTAATTAGCATTGTCGGTCAACAAGATTTGTGGGCCCTCAATATCTGACTTGTACCCCGCATCCTCGCTTCTTGCTATAAAATTAACTCACCTACTCTCATGTTACGAGAGACGATATTCAACACATTACTCCTACTAACTTGGTGTTAGATTCTTAAATTTACAACGAGATAATTCCCATGCTCAGAAATATTTCATCCGATCTTGAATCACTTTAGTAAACGCCCCTACCCACAGGACGACATACTCCACGAAGTCTCTATTGATACAATATATATATATATATATATATATATATATATATATATATACATGTGGCTCCGCCTTCTCTCAGGTGACACTTAGCATAATTTCTTTCTATCTTGGAACATAAAAATATCACTATAACGGTCTATTATCACTCAAACCATCGTTAGCCAGTTCGAAAATCAGGATAATAATACGTTCTACGCTCATGTTTCTCAAAGTAGTACAAATAAACTGTAACGTATCTAAGTTATTCAAGATTTTCCTTTTATCTTAAAAGACACTATAAATAATAAAGTACCGTACTTCTAAACGTGGGTGGTAGTTGCGGAATCAGTGGCATAATCGGATATCGGGCATTATAGACACGTCCATACTTTACTTCCTCCTGCGGCTATGGAGTCTGTGCTATTGGGGTAAATATCCATGTTTCCCTATGTTGGGCATTCTGTGGTTCTTAGCGGGCACCCTACGGCTGCTGCGGGGTCCTGCCCGTCTTAGGTCAATTTCGACTAGGGTGGACCCGTTTGTCGCATATAAAACACTTACCAGCAAAGTTTCCTCTTTGTTGGCCCTGCTGAGCACGCTATTGGCCCTTATTGGCCTAGTTAACCTTATTAATTTGACCGAGGCTGACCTCCAGCTCGTTGCGAGCAAACTTGGCATTTGTGGCCATTTCTTCCACACTTAAAACACTTTTTTCTTTTGAGATCTCCTTATTCTTGGCACGCTCGCTCTGACGGATTTGGTTCGGGAACTCATCTCCTTCGTTCCCATGGTCTTGACGTCCCTGAGGAACTTGTCCATGTTGTAATGGTGCTCCCCCACTATTGTTACCCCTTTTTCTGACAGGTTGACTAACTACCCTTGTCCTTTTTCCCCCTTGAAGCTGGACACGATGATCTTGGAAGTTCAATATTATAATAGTAATTGCCTGTGCAATAAAGCTTGCCACCTCTGCGATTGTCACCATTTCTGGGGGTACTTGTTGATCTTGTCCCGCATTTACTTCTTCGGCGGTGTTAGTTTGTCTCTCCCTCATAAGCGACATCTGAAATTCAAATGAATTATATAAGTCCACTAACCATACATAACATTGTAGCAGAAGTACGTAATCTACAACAGATAACAAAGAATGCAACAGTCCTAATAATAGGGATCTATATTAAAAAAATGCTACGCTGAAAGCATAATAAGTCCTACAGATCCTAAGGAATCTAGAACCTGATGCTCTGATACCACCTGTGACACCCCGTCTAATTAAATACCGGGTAGCTACTCCTTTATTAAATTAATACAGAATATCAAGTTGGTTCAGTCTTAGCATCACTGTCGAAAAACATTTAATTAGTTACTAGCCACCTAACATTTAAAAAGTGAGATGCCAAATTTTATTTAATTAAATTAACTTACAACGAAGTAATGAATAACCAGCCATTCAACATTAACATGAACAATCTCATAGGAATAATTAATAGAAAGAAAGAATAGAGTCTGGATTAACACTCCAAATATAGTCTCAATGCCAAATAATCCCAATACAAGAGTCTGAATAAATAAATCCAACATCGTCATCTCTGAATACGAATGGGCAACATGCCCTAACTGATATGAATGACTCTGAAGGAAGCAAAGATAGATGTGGAGTCATCTAATGCCGAGATCCTGCAACTTCCATAACAACTACAGCATGTCAACATAATGGAACTCTTATGCTTGGCGTCCATGTGGCTAGGCACCTAAAAGGTTTTTACAAAAATAAAATAGATTGGAAGAAAACGAGTCAGAGCTTGAGAAGAAAATATTTGAAAAGCATCAAGTATTTAATTGCATTAAATAGTAAATATTATATACATGTTAGTCATGTGCTCTCACATGAGTTCTTCACCCCTCAACTAAAGTGCATGCCTAACGTATACCCTTAACTCATCCTAGTTATGCTACTACCTAACTAGTCTGTAAACATTCCTCCCCTAAGCTATCACCCATAGTGCCCCATATATATATCCCTAGATCTGCTATGTTGAATGTTTTCCATCTTTTATTTCAAAGAAGAGCTCTCACAATCTAATGTTAAGTACTCCCATACTAGCATTATTTTAGGTTTCATTATTTTTCTTATCTACTTAGTTCACATAGTATAATACATCACAAGTACATATATTTACTACTATAATATACATACTAATACGGCACTCTGAGGCTAAGCTGTGGTGCAGGCATACTCTGCTATAAAATCCCGGTACATCACGTACATAAGGATTACGAGTTTCGAATCACCCAGGAATCGTATCAATACAAATCACACATATTGGAGGCGAACATAGTTCACATACCCATGGGTCACGCACATACCTACGCTCCCATGGTCAGCTGACTTATCAACTCACAAATAAGTCTTCACAGTCCTATGTTCTTGAGGTACCAAATCTAAATCCTCCCGAAGGCACACAAGATAAGATTTTCCTCTTCCTACAACCTCCCATGATAACAAGTATGGTAGGTATGTCATGCACATATTAATCCATATACTAGGTAATCACACAACCTAAGCAATCATCATTTCAATATAGGAATACTCATGTCCTATATTACAAGTCTCATACGTAGTATAGTTTCATCCCGATTATTTTATGTAATATGTTTAGTACGACAACTCTCGTCATATAAAGACGAGTACTTAAACATATCCCCAAAGGTTACTAAGTCTCCCACTTGTCTCTAAGGATATTTCGGTAATTTAAAGTCCCCCTACTACTGTCTCTAACCTTAAGTTATTTTTTTTTCAAATTAAATACAAGTTTTCCATAATTTACAACCGTAACTCACTCGTTGGACACTTGTAAGTCTATCATTTAATCCCAAACCAATCAAATACTTTTTGGGCCTCAAATACGGTCTACTGGCCTTCTGTAAGTCCCAATATGTTCAAATAGTCCACACCAATAATTATTAAAAGCCGGGATTGGTTAAACCTTAAAAGGAAATTTTATCACAAATACAGGGGAAGTCAATCGATCAAAGAAAAGGGTCGATCGATCGAACCAGCTGATCAATCGACATTCTTGAGTCGATCGATCGATCCATCAGATATTGGCCTACGATTTTTGCATATTTTTGCCTATGGGTTTCATCAATTTTAACCCTCAAATCCTCTACTATAATGTCCCAAACTCCCAAATATTTATACTAAACGTTATACCAACATAAACACATAAATTTTAACCTCTTAGAATCATCAAATCATTATAGGTTGACATTTTCTTGGATTAAATCATGTATATTTCATAAAAAACCTATTTCCTCTATTTTTTTCAAGAACATCATATAACTCAATATAAAATTGTAATTCTCTACACATGGATCATGATTTCATGGCTGCTATTTTTTCAGAAGTTAATCTACATACAAAACCTACCAAGATTAGGATTTAAATCTCCAAATCCATTAGTTCATCATTTTTCAAGGTTTTTCTCCAATTCTAAACTATCATGGATAATATATACACTGAATTATTTCAAGTTAAATCACTTTCTGGAAATGAAAGTACTAATCCTTTGGAGAAGATAATATATGAGCGATCCTCTCTTCTCGATCTATCCGATAGTGGTGACGGTGGTGCAAAAAGCCTAAGAATGGTGGTTCTCCTTTGGGAACTTCCTCCACTTCTTCTCTAATGGACGTCTATGAGTTTTGGTGGTGAAAACCCGAAGGGATTTAACCTAGAAGCTGATATAGCTTTAGGAATTTCGTGAGTTTTAATACTCTTAAATTTAAAATGCCCAAAATACCCTCCCGGGTTGTCGGTTTGGCCTAAAACTGCCTCAGGTCCGAAACTAAACCCCCGGGTAGACTTTTCTTACTATCTCAATACTTTTGTACACTTTGGCTCACTCAAAAGGACCATTTGGATGACTTAAAATTAATTTACATTACAATCCATTAAATTGATCCTGACACGATTGGCACGCGCGTCTCAACTTAATTTCCAAAACTGTTGTATTTTCCACTCGTAACAATTTTAATAATTTCATAATCATATATTACTATACTCGCTCATTAATATTCAACATAATTATCATAATCAAATACTAACTCTCATCTCACTAATATCTAAATCTAGATTAATTACCAATTAATTTTCCATTTTTAATTCAATTAATCCCATAATTAAAATCAGTAAAAATACGGGGTATTACATGCAGACGAGAGAGATTATATATCAAATTCAGTATCTTTTGGGATAGGTATTTATTTGGAGGAGTACTTCACCTTGGGGAGCTTCAGTCTTCTTTATGAAAAAGAAATATGGGTATTAAGATTATGTATAAATTATCATTAGTTAAATAAAGTCACCATATGGAATACGTATCTTTTACCCCCTATTGGTGACTTATTCGACAAGTTGAGGGGTGTTTTATACTTATTAAAGATTGATTTGAGGTCAGGGTACCATCAATTGAGGATTCGGTGGTAGGATGTTTCAAAGATGACATTTTTTACTAGTTATGGGTTGTATGAGTTAATGGTTATGCCATTTGGGTTAACCAATTCTTCGACAGTGCTTTTGGACTTGATAAGATGGGTGTCTAAAGATTTCTAGGATCAATTTATCATTGTGTTCATAGATTAAATTCTGATTTATTCTCAGACTACAGAGGAGCATACTCAACTTTTACGGATAGTCATACCGATGCTACGTGACCTTCAACTCTATACTAAGTTTGAGAAGTGTGGATTTTTGTTAACAGTTGTGAATTTTTTAAGTCACATCATATTTGAGGTAGGGATTTCAGTGGACCCGAGTAAGGTATTGATGGTCATGGCGCGGGGACATCCCATAATGCCTACAAAAGTGCGTAGTTTTCTGGGTTTAGCAGACTATTATCGTTGTTTCATTTAGTGGTTCTTAAGTATAGCTGGGCCTTTTACCGAACTTGACGAGAAAATGGGTGACATTCACTTGGGATGGGTTTTTACAGCAGGCTTTGGATAAGTTTATGTTCAAGTTGACTTCAACTCCGGTTCCTGATTTAACTCATTATGGGGTGGAGTACATAGTTTATATCAATGAGTTGTTACGGGGTCGTGGAGGTGTATCGATGAATGGGAAAATACTTATAGCTTATGCTTCCTGAAAACTTAAGCCTCGCGAAGGGGAGTACCCCACCCATGATTTGGAGTTAGAAACAGTGGTCTTTGCTCTTCAGATCTGAAGACATTATCTTTTTAGAGAGATATTCGATCTTTTCACGTACCATAAGAGTTTGTAGTACTTGTTCACACAGATGGAGTTAAGAATGAGGCGGTGTAAGTGGCTTGAATTCATAAAGGACTACTAGTTTGATATTCAATATCACCCGGGCAAGGTGAATGTATTGTAATATGCCTTGAGTCGCAGGCCGACAGCTAGACTTTTGGCGATTTGGAAGGATAAGTGGGTTATCTTCGTACAGAGGATGACTTATCTCAATCATTTATGGAAGTTCTTACCATCACATTTGAGATCAATATTCGGGTTATGAGGGCACAGGTAAGCGACCTTTCTTTCCAGTAGAAGGATGGGCAGTTGCTAGTTGAGAGAGCGAAATCGTACTCGATTCGATCTGATCTGGGTTCAAGATTCCACAGTAAACTTGTGGTTCCCGACGATGAGGAATTATAGCAGATAGTGATGATCAAGGCACATAGATTATGTTTTTCAGTGCATCCCAGTGAGGATAAGATGTATCATGATATGAGATGCCACTATTAGTGAGAAGGCATGAAGAAGGATATTGTTGTATTTTTGTCTCAATGTTCTACCTGCCTGATGGTGAAGGTTTATCAAAAGATACCATCAGGTGTGCTACAACCTATTAAGATTCCATTATGGAAATGGGAGATCATTTCCATAAACTTTATTATAGGGTTACCCACATCGCAATGGGGACACGATGCCATCTGGATGATCATGGATCATTTGATTAAGATGGCTTACTTTTTTTATTCAAACGGATTTTACTTCGAAAGTAGTATGTCGGGACTTTTATTATTGAGATTATGAAGTTTCACGGTGTACCACTCAACATTATATCAGATAGGGATAAGATGGTTTATCCTATTTTTTGAGGAGTTTTCAGCAGGCATTGGTGACAGAGTTGAGGTTGAGTACCTCGTGTCACCCAAAAAAGATGGACAGATGAAGCAGGTGAATTAGATATTGGGAAAAGTATTACGGATGTGAATTTTCAACTTCAAAGGCAATAAGTAGAAATACTAGTACCATTGATGGAGTTTGCTTACAGCAACAGTTAGCAATTCACGATCGACATGACTCCATTTCAGGTTTTGTATGGGAGGCCTTATCGTTCACCCACTTATTAGTTGGAGGTGTGGCAAAAAGGATTCTCTAACTCGAGTTTGTTCAGGACACCTCAAAGAAGATTGATATGGTCAAAAAAGAGGATTCAGACTGCCCATAGTTGGCAAACGAATTACAAACATGAGGATAAGAGGCATCTAGATTTTACTGTTGAAGATCAGGTTTTACTTAGGGTGTCTCCTATGAATGGATTTATTTGGTTAGAGAAAAAGGGGAAGTTGTCTCCATGGTATGTGGGAACATTTACAATCATTGATCGGATCAAACCAATCGCGTACCAATTAGCATTGTCAGATCATTTGCAGGAGGTGCACGATATTTTTTATGTCTCAATGCTATGGAGGTTTCTTAGAGATGCAATAATATATCAACGCGTTGATCTTGGTGAGATAGTGTAATGTCCCAACCCGAATTTATGGGTTACTCGTAGTCAACCCGGTCCAACGCGAGCATTAGGTGTGAAGTGCAATGAAATAACCTGTATAATGTTACTAATCTAGTTTTATTTATTAATCGTTTCACTTATTAGCACGCGATTCCAATTTCAAATCAAGCTATGTGAGGGATCCGTGGGGAGCACAACGGAGTCCAAGCATACAGAGTTACTAACGTAAAATAAAAGAGAGTACTTACCTATATAACGCTCTCAAAATACAAAACTTCACCCAACCTGCCGTAACAAAACGGAGGAGTGCGCCGAATGCTTAGTGGAAAATATACAAATACAATATAGAATCGAATGACAGAAAAAAGACTCAAACACACTATGACTACGTGAACATGCAACTACCTTGTACATATATATACACATGTACATATACTCAATGCATGAGACCGTTTACTTTCGAAAATCTTATTTATCCCGATTAATTCACCTTAATCGCGTAAAATAATTACTTCTCCTCATTTTGAGATTTACCCCTTTATTTAACACACATGGTTAAATACTTGAAACAATTATACTTGGTTTGATCGGAAGCCATTTTTTTATCGAAATTACCCTTCTCATTTATCCAATCCGCATCACTATTTTCATTGAAAATCACCCTTTCAACACACGCGAACACAGTATTAGAAAATACTTAATTAGCCTTTGAAAGCCTTTCACAAAATGGGTTAAACCTCTTAGGTTGCTCAACCACCCATTTACCCACTTACTTTGCCTTTCTCTTTACCTTATGGACATTAATTAATTTTCATATTTACTTATCCATTTTATCCTTTACCGGAACATTTATTAATTCGTTCAAGTTAGGTTGTCTTCACACAATTTCACCACACAACCTATTTCTTGACATGTTGCATATTACTTATCTTTTTCTTGAAATCTTCCAAAAATCACATACTTTAACGGGCTCCACACAACCGACGACGCCACCATATGCTTTGGCCAGTATTTTTGATCTTTCACCCCAGGGCTCCGGGCCCGCCCTCCTTAAATTTTCCTGTGTCATCCGAGTTCCTTTTTAATATGTTTTAATATTTTCAAACATCCACATATTCCACTTTTCCTTTCCTTGGTCGAAGCAAAAAGCAGGAGTTTCACCCCAACTTGTTTTACACTTTGAAAATCATCATTTCACATCCTTTACACTTTAGCATTGATTTTATTTCAAAAATCATGTTCTTTGGGACTATCATGTGTAAAACCCTTTTTAGAATTTTTATTTCATTAAAAGGATCCACTTTACGTAAAATTGACATTTTACCCATTTATTTCCAAACTCACATTTTACTCCATTTTCACAAGTGTTAATTTTCCAAAACGCTATTAAGTTTCCGACACGAACCTCTTAAGTGTTTTTAATACCTTAACACCTTTTTAACATTTTGGAATAATATTCTTCATAATTGAAAACATCTTTATTTCAATACCATTTTTTCCAACGAGCATTAAACATGAAGACTATTTTATAAGAAAAATATCATTTCCTTTTATTAACACATATCACACCTATAATCCCCTTTTCACACACTTTGAACACTAGAATTTTTACTTTTCTTATTTCATGTTTAAAACCAATAAAACCTTCTTTAAACTTGTTTATATATCCATTACCCAAATATTATAAGTTTATATGCATGAAAAGATGGATTTTAATTCTTAAAATCCTACCAAATGGGCTAAATATAGTTTTTATTTATAGAAATTCATAATACTTGCAAAATATACTTTTCTAGAAATAGGATATTTTATTTCTTAAAAACTCAAACTAATGTCCCATTTTTATAAAATCTTATTTTTTGCAAGAAATCAAACGTAATTTACCAAATATCTTTAGAAAGATAAAAATGTAAATTTAAAACATTTTTATTCCATTAAAATTTTTATCACCCACTTCTTGAAACACACCAATTACATGAAAATTCCAATTATTTCAAGAAAATCTTAAAATATTTACTCATCATTTATTTCTAACAACATAGCAGTTTTGCCAACATTTTTACTCCATAAATTTTTTTAATTCCAAATCTACTAGAAAAATCATGTTCATTAAGACGATCATGTGTAACACCCTTTCCAACATTTCTATTTCATAAAAATATCCCACTTTACGTAAACTTATCATTTTACCCATTTGTTTCCAAATTCACTTTTTACTCTATTTTTACAAGTGTCAATTTTTCAAAATACCATTAAGTTACACATACTAACTTCTTAAGTATTTTTAACACCTCAACACCTTTTAATCTTTTTGAGTAATATTCATCTCAATTGAAAACATCTTTATTTCAATACCTTTATTTCCAAGGATCATTAAACAGACTATTTTATAAGAAAAATACAATTTCCTTTTATTAACACATGTAGTGTTACAACCTTACACTTATTACACCTATAACCCCTTTTTCACTCACTTTGAATACAGGAATTTCTATTTTTCTTATTTAGTATTTCACGTTTCATTATCATTATCATCATCCTTGTCTTAATCCCATCGTATGGGGTCGACCACATGGATTCTCTTTTTCCATTCTAATATATTATATTCAATATTATCATTCAAGTTTAATTCCTTAAGATCACTCCTAATAATTTCCTCCCACGATAGATTAGGGCGGCCTCTTTCTCTTTTACCTTTTATTTTTAATAATCTTCCTCTTGTTATAGGTGCATCTACTGGTCTACGCAACACATGTCCGTACCACCTAAGACTATTTTCTCTTAATTTATCCCTATTGGGAGCAACTCCCAACTTTTCTCTCATGTACTGGTTATTAATTTTGTCATTTATAGTAATTCCTATCATCCATCGGAGCATCCTCATCTCACTAATATGGAGACGTTGTTCATATTTGAACCTAGCAAACCTCCTTTAAACTTTTTATGTGTCCATTACTCAAATACAACAAGTTTATATGCATGAGAATATGAATTTTATTCCTAAAATCCTTCTGAATAGGTTAAACATAGTTTTTATTTCTAGAAATTCATAATACTTGCAAAATATACTTTTCTAGACCATAGGACATTTTATTTCTTAAAAACTCAAACCAACGTCCCATTTTTATAAAATCTTCATTTTTGCAAGAAATCAAACTTAATTTACTAAATATATTTAGCACGATATAAATGTAAATTTAAAACTTTTTTATTCCGTAAATTTTAAGAAATAAAATTCCAATTCTTTCAAGAAAACCTTAACATATTTACTCATCTTTTATTTCTAACAACAGAGAATTTTTGCCAACATTTTTGCACCATAAATTTTTTTTAATACCAAATCTACTAGAAACCCATCATTTTACTCGTATGCATTCTACTCTTAAATTCTAGCAACAAGACTATTAATACACAAAATAGAGTCTTAAACTAAGAGTAGGTCTTCCCACCTCAAATGAAGCTCTAATAATGGAAGGCATGAAATATCTAAGAAGATGGCAACTTCCCACCTCCTAAGGTAGCCTTAAGGAGGTTGCTTAGCTCCTCCAAGCTTGTCTTCATGAAAGCTCCATCAAAACTCCCTTCAAGTTTCATGAAACTCCCATCTTCATCTTCTCCAAAACCCCCAACAACATCTCCAAATTCGTAGCTATGTCTGACAATGGCAGAAATGGGTATTTAAAGCTTGGATATGGTGAAGACTAGATGAATATGGTGGTTTAAGGTGGATATTTGGTGGTGTAATGGTGGTGTGAGGAGAAGAGATGCTCGATAATAGTGGAAGACCACCATTCTCTCTCTCTCTCTCTCTCTCTCTCTCTCTCTCTCTCTCTCTCTCTCTCTCTCTCTCTCTCTTCTTTCAACTTTAAACAACTAAAATGAACCCAAGCAAGCCTTATAAAATACCCCCAAATCTTAACAATCTCTTTTTTCCCATCTAGGCTTACCAGATTTCGACAACTCAACAATCTAAGGGCCAAAAGTGTGACAGCACACAAGGACAACTCGAATTAAATTTTTTTGCCTAACCTCGGTCAAACGAGATTCGCCCCTCGTTTGAACTCTGGTTTGAACGATGTGGACCTGTTATACAGTGGGATCTCGTTCAAACCTTGTTTGATCTCCACTTCGAACGACATAGTAATCTCGTTCAAATGACTTTCACTTCGTTCGAACAACCCTTTTTCCTATTTTTTTCAAAATTTTAATTTGAACCCTCAATCTTCCAACAATTATCATCAAGCCTTCAAAGCAGTCAATAAGAATATAAACTCAGTTATTGTCATCCGAATCTCAATGTCTTTATATTATTACAACTTATGCGGGGGGAAAAATAAAATATCGGGGCGGGGTATTACAGATAGAGTTTCAACCCCACATTAGTTATAAAGAGAATCTAGTTACCATTATGGATTGAAAGGAGTAGAAACTTCGCCCCAACGTGATTCCTTTAGTGCATGTCCAGTGGAGGCATCTAAACGAGGGTGAGTTAATGTGGAAAAGGGAGGATGCCATGCGAGAGAGGTACCCAAAACTCTTCTAATTAGATACGTGGAGAATTTCGAAGAAGTATTTCCTTTATTAGGGTGGGAGATTGTAATACTCCATATTTTTTATATTTTTTAACGAGTATTAATTATGAGAATAAATTAATAAATTTAAATGTATTATTACTCTAGTGAATTGATAATAATAAAATGCATATTTAGATGATGATTAAATTTTCATGGTATGTGATTTATTTGTGGCGCGTGTTATATTTAATTAATGAGTGTAATTAATTGATTTGTATTATATGCGATTACACGTAAAAAAAATATGCATGTGTTTTAGTTTACGTTGTGAGATATCACCGTGAGATATGAGGTACTACCATTTGGAGAAGACTCTAGAGTGATAAGGAGGCTCGATTATTTATTTTTATTGTTTCATGTTGGGCTTGAGGGTAGGTATACCCTTAGGCTAAGTTTGAACCATTATGGGTTATATTTTGGGCTTATTTGGAGGCCCAAAAATAGAAAATTAGACCTCGTTATTCACATACTTTACATCAGAGAGAAACCTTAACATTTATAGACCTTTGGGAGAGCCTAAGGAACTTTGAAAGAAGAAGAATAAGGAATCAAACACGTAGATATTCGTTGTTCATATTTTTAGGAAAGAAATCTCTTGATATATCACATATATAACATGTAATTTGTTTATAATCCATGTTATTCTTTAATTCTGGGATTTGGAGTTCATATTTATGATTTGAATCTAATATCTTAATCATGCTTATCATTAGGTTGATACGAATTAGTGTTAATTAATTCTGATTTTGAAAGACTTGAGATGCTTTATTAAAAAAAACTTAAATTTGATCGTTTTGGTATATGATTATGTGATTAGAACGTATGATTTATGATTTAATTTTGTGTATACATTAAATCCCCATGTTAATATGACGATTGGATCTTAATTCGTAGATATATTTAGAGTTCATTCATGTAAAATAGGAACTAAGTTAAAGTCTAGAACTTTGAGGAATTAAACCTTATTTGTTGTTTTTAGATCTTAAATCATTATAGAAATTATTAGGATCATAAACTCGTATGTGGATTTGATTATGGTAAAGCTTGGATGGCTGGGAGAGACCTTAGTACTCATTAATGGAGGATTTTAGTCATATTTGCATTTATGGGATGAAGGAGGCATCCGCACCGATCTCGTTCGAATGAGTTTGTTGTTTCGTTCGAACGAGATGACATCTTTCGTTTGTATGGGGTTTTTAGGTCGGTCGAACCAGGTGCGATGTCGGTAACAATTTAGGGCATGAAAGGGTGGTTTAATTTTTTTAATTACCTAATTAATTCTTGGATAATTTTTATGCACAAAATTTATAGTTTAAGATGATAATTAACCTAAAGAAGAATGAGATGATAATTTGATATAGATTTGGAGTACAATAAACTTTAAAATGGGTAGTACAATCTGGTGTTGGGGATTAGGACGGTTCGAGGTATACGCGAGAGTAATTTGATGCAATATATATATATATATATATATATATATATATATATATATATAGGGTCCGACTATCCCCACTCCCTCTCATTCTTCCCCCACTCCATTTTAATATTCAAAGACTATAATGCCCTTAAACTCATGAACTCTTTTTCATTCATTTCAAATTCACATTTATACCCAAAATTTATATTCACTTTTTTATCCCAACTAAAATAAATATTTTATCTATTTAATAATTTTTATTTATTTATATTAAAAACAGTTTTGAATATAAAAAATATCTATTTAAAAAAACTCTTTTTAAAAAATAAAAAAATAAATTGTGTAAAAAATTGTTTCAATTTTATATAATTGTTTTAAAAAGTAAAAAAAAATTATTTCCACTCTGAAAAAAAAATTAATTGTTGTTTTAAAAAAACTGTTGCATAAATTATTTAAATAAACTTTTGTATAAATTATTTGGTTAAAAGCTGCTTTTTGTACTATTTTAAAAATAATCTTTTTACTATTTTAAATTAAAATGGTCCAGCCAGTGGTATGTATAGGCGGCCTGACTACCTATACATACCGTTGTTGCAGACCAATATATACGAAAAAATGGTCTGCGCCATCGATATGTATAGTTGGTCGGACCACCTAATCTGCCCGCTGACGCAGACCATTTTTTTAAATAGTAAAAAGATTATTTTTAAAATAGTATAAAAAAATTATTTTAATGAAAAATCAAATTAAAAGAAACACTTTTGTAAGAAAACAGTTTTTAAAGAAAACAAATTTTACGTTTTATAAAGAATTTTTGAATATAAAAAAAGATAGGATTTGGGTTGCTCTAGTACAATTTTTATATATATAAAAGGCTATTTTAATAGCTAAAACAATTTATTTTTGTAATAAAATATCTTTTATATTGTATAGAACATTATTTTAGTTTTTATAAACAGTTTTAAAAACAACAGTTAATTTTTTTTTAAGATAATGGAAATATTTTTTTATTATTTTTAAAACAGTTATAAAAAAAACATTTTTTTTAATAAACAATTTATTTAGAATTTTTTTTAAAAATAGTTTTCTTTAATAAACAAGTTTTTATAATCAAAACAGTTTTTAATATAAATAAATTTCATTAATAAATAATTAAAATGTTTGTTTTAGTTGTGATAAGAAAGTGGATATAAGTTTTGAGTATAAATCAAGGTTCTAAAAAACGCGAGGCGTGCTCGGGGCGTGGAGGCCAAGCCTTAAGCCTTAGAAGCCTCGGCGGGCCTTAGGCGTAAAAAGGCGTTTAGGCCTTCTTAATATAATTTAATATTTTTTCACCATAACAAGGATATTAAAATACTAAAATTGTACATATCATAAAAATATATCTAAATATATGCAAATTAAAATACTATTTGATTATTTTGGATGACATAATGGTTCGGTTAGTAAAAAAATTCTTTAAAAGGCGATATCGTTTCACTAAAGCATTGTTGTTTTTAGAAAAAAGTGCGCCTCAAGGGTTTTACCAACAATAAGACGTAAAAAACTTAAGGCATGACGTTTCTTCCAAGCCTTAAGCCTAGGCGAATTTTTTTAGAACAGTGGTATAAATGTAGATTTTGGATGAATGAAAAGAGAAAATAAATATAGGGTATTTTGGTCTTTAATTATAAAAGTGGAGTGGGGGAAGTTAGTGTTGGAGTGGGAATAGAGGGATCCTATATATATATATATATATATATAGACACACACACACACACACACACACATGGTGAATCTTCGGTCGGGGTTGCTTCAAAGGTTATGATCGTGTACCGCACACCTAGTTGTTGATGCATGCCGTTGTGGAGGTCTTATGTTTGATCATACGTTTAGGATGGTCATTTCTTGGCGACGAGAGAAAGAGAATAGTCTCGATCTCTCGAGCGTGTTTGGGTGTGGTACTTGTTAGAGTTATTGCGCAGTGATCTCCCCATTCTTATTTGTGTGTTTGCTTAAATCGGTTAGGTGAGTGACTCGTACGGATTTATTGATAGAAGTATGAGGTGGTTCCCCAAAGGTAATTGCTTCACGTGATATATTTGAGAACTATAAAAGTAATACATTAATTCATCGATGGACGTTTAACTAAATCAACCCTATGTCATATTTATGTAGTATGTTTTATAAGATTGTGTATGTCGTACTTATGGGTGGCATTGTGGGGGTTGGTATTTTAGTTTGTAATCTTACACATATAGTTAGTGGTAACTCTATTGTATTTGAGTTATTTTTCTTCGCTTATTAGTATAGGGATATAGACTTTTGCAATAGTTATGCTTTCGATTAGGGCATGGTCGTAATACTTCACTTATGAGATGGGTGAGGTATTTGTTGCAAGTGAGAGTTGACGGGATGGCATGTTATTTGCAAAGGAATTGCATGATTATTATTGTTAATATTAAAGATATTTTTTACAACTTTGGGGCGCTGACCCAAATCATATAAAACTGTTTTCCAGTCATTCATAGACATAATTTGCATGACTGGAGAGATTCAGGGTTGCAGTTCCACTTGCATCCCGATTTTTAATTATTTGATTCTTAGCATAGGTTGCTACTCTTTTCAGTTTCAATTTAGTTCTCCCTTCAATGATTGTATGGACCTTGAGTCCTAGCTATTCTATTTTCAGGCAGATGCAGAGTTGACGCTATTTGAGTTATTATTGTTGGATGTTGAGTTATTATTTATTTACATTTTATATATCTTTTTAGTTTATCGCATATTGAGGATGAATTTCAATTCACTTCAAGTCTTTGTATTTATATGTTGATGTTGAGAATGATATAGATTGTTTAACACATTATATTTCGATGTATTGGAATGACTAACTAGTACGTGAAAAGTTGGGGGTTGTTTAACACTTAACGGTTTCGATCGGTGACCATTAACAATAATTGTTTGGGTTCAAGTTTGTAATTTGAAACCAATATGTTAACGGATCGTGTATAGGTTGAGGGAAAGAAGAGGGAAAAAGAGGACGGAAAGAGAGACAAAACCATCTTTTGACATGTGTAACGGTCTTTAAAATTTTTAACGAAAAGGTTAATTTGAAATATTTTTGAAGCATCGAGGGTAAAATTAAAACATTTGAAACATCAAGTGCAAAATTAAAATTTGATCCAAACTTTAAAGGTTTTTTTGTAATTAACCCTTTTTTGTTTTTATTCAAAGTAAGTAAACACTTGAGATAGTCTGAGCAGCATAAAAACATAAAATCAATTCGTCCCAAAAATATTGAGTTGTACCAAATTAAAAATCAACTCTTGTTGAAGTCTTCATCTAAATAATTGTTGAAGTGTAATACATAATTTAGTGTATTAAATATCATAATTTTCAATTTTGCAACTACTAATTTGGAACCAAAATATCAGTGGCATAAAATACGGCACCTCAAAATACTCTTCCTAAGTTTATTGTAATACTGGTGTACTTGGTTATTTCTTTTATTGGGTCGCGTGGTGTATGTCATGCCAACCTATGGTAGAGGTATCATGTATAGGGTATACCCTTAGCTTTTAAAAAGTGAAAATCCAAAGTAAATCTGCGACCGTACTGTTGTTGGATGACAATTGACAACATTGCTCACCACATATAAAAGTTATGGTCGGAAAAATCTAGATAGATACTGTACTCCTACTGGGAAAAAGTCTTTATAGAAGAAAATAGTAACAAATATATATAAATAGTAAGTTTGTCACTCTCATGGCTCCAATTTGATTTAGTGGCATCTACTTGAGATATTTTAATTCTCTCTTGTGATAGTTTGACTTGAAACATTTCACATTGACTTGTACATAATATCAAGTCACATTATACAAAGAAATATCCTTACTTAAAATAGAAACTGACATAAAATCGAGTCTATTTTAGTAAGGGTGTCAATTCATGGCTATTGAAATACAGACAAGCTCACCGATTAAATTATTGGGCCATTCGTAGCCCTTAAAAAGTGGTACGAAAATAAAAATATATTAAAAAGCATAATAAATAGTTATTACATTCAGGGGTGTTCGCGGTCCGGTCCGGTCCGATTTTGGGGTATTTTTGGGACCGGATCGCATTAATCGGTCCTAAAAAATTACGGATCGAGACCGGACCGGAATTATCGGTCTCGGTCCTATTCGGTTTTCAAACGGTCCGTATTCGGTCTCGGTCCATACCAATAAAAAATAACACTCAAATCAAAAGTCTCCAAATCATCCAAACATCCAAAGCATCCAAATCAAAAGTCTATAATCAAAACTGTACAAGAAAATCACACAAATCATCACAAATCAAAACTCTATAATGAATATTAAATAAAAAGAATGAGGGATTATTGTATTTTGATTATTGCATTTTCTGTGATTTAGGGATTATTGCATTTTCTGTGATTTTTTTGCACCCATTTTTGCACCCATTTTCTGTTTTTGTCTCTGGAAATGTAAGGAGAAATATAAAGATTCAAACATAGAGTTATTTTGCACCTGTAATGCGAGCGAACGGGGGTTTGCCGCCGGCCACTGCTTACTTCGTAGGAGGCGTCCGACCACTGCGTAGGAGGAGAGAGGGAAGCGAGCGACAATAAGGGGATGGGGGTTTGCCGCCGACCACTGCTTACTTCGTAGGAAGCGTCCGACCACTGCGTAGGAGGAGAGAGGGAAGCGAGCGGCAGTAAGGGGATGGGGGTTTGCCGTCGGCTTAGGGGTTAGGGTTTCCTCTATTAGATAGATATTAGAGAGAGAGAAAAATATGTATGTTTTATGTTAGGTGGTTAGCTGCGTGCGTGTGTAGTGAGTCTTAGTTGAATTGAAAGGCAGTGTGTGTGTGTGTGTGTGTTAAGTGGTGCGTGCGTGTGTGAGGGAAGTTAAAAAATATATATATATATATAATAAAAGCGGTTCGGTCCGGTCCAAAACCGTTTTTTATAATTCAGGACCGAGACCGACCCAAATTATGCGGTCCTGTATATTTTTTGACCGAATTAAAACCGAATTAAAAAATCCCCGCAAAAGTATGTTCGATTCGATTCGATTTTTTCGGTCCATTCGGTCTTTCGGGTTTGTGCACACCCCTAATTACATCTGAAAAAAAGACGAATGGTTAAAGAGTCACATATATTCATTTTGTCATTCCCTTCCATTTTAGTTGAAAATTCAACCACAAGTACAAATGTCTTATTTAGCATTTAACAAAGTGACAAACTTCCGATAAGCACTCACATAATATGTATCCCAAACATATTTTCAAAAATATTATCAAAATGCATCAATTGTTCATGCGCCGGTGTTTTGAAGTGATTATGGGGAATTTAGTTTTTTAATATAATTTGAGTGACAAATTAATATGACTGTTTTTTAAGATTTTGAAAAATACGGACGTGATCGAAACGTGTAGGACAAGTCTTAAGCCTTAGAAGTTTAAGCCGGCGTTAGGCGTAAAAAAACATGAAAAGATGTTTAGGCTTTTTTTTTAATATATTTTAATGTTTTTAACTATAATAAGACTATTAAAAATATTAAAATGGTACATCCTTAAAATATGGCTGAATATACGCAAACTAAAGTATTATTTTTTTAAATACTAAGAAGAAAAAAAAACGCGCATTTTTTTTTGGATGAAAGGCAGAAAGGTTTGGGACACCATTTATCTTTTGATTGTTTTGAATGAGACATTGGTCCTATCTTTTAAAAAAAAAAATTTAAAAGGCGATATCATTTCACTAAAGCGTTTTTTATTTTAAAAAAAAAATACGACTTAACCCTTTTATCACGAATAAGACATAAAAAATTTAAGACGGAACGTTTCACACACGTAGATGCGCCTTTTAAGAACACGGTTGTTTTTTAATGATTGGTTGAACTTAAAAAGATGAACTAATAAAAAGAGTCACATCAATTTATCATCCCAAATATATCACCAAACTAAGTCATATTGAAAATTTTGGGTACTTTGTGACCAGTAACGTTACTCTTTTCATAATAGAATATTTGTATTTATGAGAGAGAGAGAGAGAGAGGTAGTTATAATATAATTTGTACATACTAACGTTACCTCTCCCATGCAAACATTGTACGGAAAGATTGATGGAAGAGGTTACAGTGTTAGCCCTTGCTGAAAGTAAAATCAAAAAGGGTAAAAGTCCAAAAACTAACAAACAAACAAACAAACAAACCCACAAACAAATAAAAAACTAAAAGTTGGACAAGGAGTGAAAAGTAGTGGAAATCACAGTGTCCTCGTAAGCATCACAAGCAGGCATGATCGGTGGTGGATATAACCAGCCATCGACCGAATCAACATAAACAAATTCCCTCTCGACCTGAAAAGTCTCTTCCAAATTAGGCAAGTCAATAATTTGGGTCAAGTCCAACAAGTCAAAGGATGGAGAGTCAAAGTTGACCATGGCAGCCGCCTTAGCAGCAGCAGATTGGATGTCCCTTGGGGAGAGTGAAACAGGTCGAGGCAGTGACCCTGATAGTTGGGGGAAGTTAAGGATGGCGGATTCGCCTTTGATGCTAAGCGCGGCTACGTCGTGTGCCCGGGCTGCCATTTCTGGTGAGGAGAAAGTGCCAAGCCATATCCGGGATTTTTTGCGAGGCTCCCGAATTTCTGATACCCACTTGCCCCAGTTTCTCATTCGTACCCCACGGTAAACCGGCTGTTTGCTACTGTCTCGGATCCTTTTCTTTGAGCTGCTCTCTTCAACTTCCACTCTCATTGTTAAACTTCAAATGTACACCGGGTTTGAGTTTAGTTTTCAGTGTTTAGAGAAACAAAAAAATATATGCGATGCGCAGGAGAAGTATTGCGGTGGGTAAGGCTGGCTAATTGAGAAGAGGAGGAGGAAGTGATGTTAGGCTTTTTGGGTAGATAAAATGAAGGGTGGAGAGACATTTTTGGCATCATTTCCCAATGACTCATATAAGGGGACGAGAGGGTGGAAGGGACCCAGGGGAGAAATGGGTCACACCGCAAGACTCTAAGCAACAAATGGGGTCCTCCTCTCATAGTACCATGCAACCTTCATTTATTTCGGCATTGAAATATCTTCCTAGTTAAAACTGTTCATCTATCCCACGTCAGCGTCTCCAATACACCATCCTTATTACAAATATTATAATGTATCATTAAAACTAATCCTACATTAGGGCCAACAAACTATCAAGTTGCCTGAATTTATATCTATTACAATATTAATATTGGAACATGCAAACAAAATACCCTTCATTATAATAAACTCATCTCAAATTCTCAGGCGAGTCTTCGTCGCTCTGGTGCTATATCTCTATCGAATCCCCAATGCTCAGGGAACCTCGGAGTCTAACGAGTCACTGGTGAACCCATGTGAGCCAAGAGAGTTTTCGACGAGTCTCCGTTAACAATCCGCCCGTGGCTCTAGGGCGAGTACTCATCCTTATAATAAATTCACTTTCTCGAAATTGCAATGTGAAATTTTGAATGCCATTTCGCATTGTAATTTGTCACAGTGAACTTACACATAACTTTTTCCTTCTAAATAAAACTCAATTGAAAATATTAACATAGTCGTTCGAAAAATACAAGATTAATAAAAAATAAATAAACACTTGTATCAACAAAATTTTAGTTAAAATTCAACTTTTTCATTGTGAAATAGCATTTCGAAATTGATATATTCAATTAGCAGTGCGAACTTCACACTAAAAAAATACGTTAAACAAAATTTTGCTTCAAAATTTCACATTTCAAACTTAAAAATTCAGATTAATTACACTTATCCTCATGAACTTTATCCTTATTTTCACTTCACCACCCAATCTTTTATTTTCTAGATTTAACCCCCTGAAGTTTCAAAACGACTTCAAACAACCCCTAACATTAACAATTTTAATTTTTTAGACGAAAAATGACACGTGATTGTCATGTGACATTTTTAAAGGAATACTATTGTATTTTTACATCTTACGTTAAATACACCCAAACCCTATGTCTCTTTTCCTTTTCTCTCTCTTTCTCTCGTACCCCTTCTTGCATGGCATCCATGGCTTCCATATTGTAATTCAAGCTCTCCCTCTTTCTTTTTTCTCTTCATCTCCCTCTCTCTCACTACGCCACAAATCGATAATGATCACAATATAATGGTCACGACCCAGGACCGTGACCAAAGCCAAAACAAGTATGACCAGATACATGATCACCAATAGGGGTGACATTCAATGGACACTGTGACGACCCATGACGGTGACCACGGAGGTCACGACGGTGGTCTGTTACAACCCCCGTGACAACCATGGTGCAAAACTTGTGCCAAATTTTTCGCCAACATTGGTCACGGCCCAAGACCGTGACTAGGTCCATGATCAAGTTAAGGTTTTCAATTAACATTGGCAATGGCTTTGGATCGTGATCATTTTAAAATGGTCACGATTTTGGTCACGGCCCTTGTCCGTGACCCCACTGCCCTGACACTTTATTTTTTCCACATCATTAACATGGGTCGTGACCATTTTGATGATGTGAAAAAAATAAACTGGTCACGCTATTATATTCACGGACAAGAGTCGTGATCGTAACATTTAGATATAGGGTGTAGACACCACATTCTAATACCCCCCCTAAGTCTATCCTCAGGTCTATATCACCTCCCCAGTTCATAACAAACCCCAAGTCATACTCCGAGTACCGATCTAAAGGCTATCGGGCGCTCCCGGACCCCGTTTGACCCCAGTCAACCCTATCGTCAGAGAGAAAGCTCAATGAATCTTCGAAGGGCTCTGAATTTTCTTTCCAACGGTCCATCCCGTGCACAAATTGGCATAGCGGTTCGGACGAAAGGACCATTTTATTACCGAAAATCGATCTGGAAGAGAACTGAATCACCTTTCCAACGGTCTGCCTCGTGCGTGAAACGGCATAACGATTTGGACAAACGATCCATTTTCCCTCAAAAAACTTATTCGAAGGCCGTCGGGCGCTCTTGGATTCCGTTTGCTACTGTCTCGGATCCTTTTCTTTGAGCTGCTCTCTTGTTTAAAATTATCAACTTCAACTTCCACATTCATTGTTAAACTTGAAATGTTGTTTGGAAGGAAAAATATATGCGTAGGCAGTGGTGTTAGGCTTTTTGGGTTGATAAAATGAAGGGTGGTCACATTTTTGACATCATTTCCCAATGACTCGTATAAGAGGACGAGAGGGTGGAAGGGACCCAGGGGAGAAAAGGGTCACCCTGAATGACTCTAAGCAACAAATGGGGTCCTCTTCTCATAGTACCATGCAACCTTCATTTATTTCAGCATGAAAATATCTTACAGGTTCACACGTATATGTTCATGGTTAAAACTGTTCATTTATCCCACCTCAGCCTACCCAATACGCCATCTCTATTACAAACTAGGATGCGACGCGTGAGATGCAAGAACGGCCAATTATATGTCAAATTGTTGTAGATTTTTAAGTGAACATGGACCTTTATGGGAACATTATGCTCCTCTATTTATATTTTATAGTACATCACACAAAATAAATCTAAACATTTGCATGTAAATTAAAAAATAATTAATCAAACATTTTGGTTAAATACTTGGAAGCAAATACATCTACATGCATATGAATTACAAGGGTAAAAAAGTAAACATTAGAAAATTATTTACGAAAGGGAGGAGTTATGCACATACCCGGTGATATATAGTTTATGAACATGTTTAGCGTGTGTGTGTGCGTCTATATATATACAGACGGGTCTCAGTACATATCAAGTATGCACACAAAGTATATATACCGATTTTTTTAAGAGTAAAAAAAAAATTGAGTTTAGTTTTTTGTGTGATATTTAAACATTTCAAGGAACTCGTATAAAAAAATCATCTCAAAATAACATTTTTTGCTATTTTAAAAAAATCGGTCAAACTTTCACGCTTTTTAAAGCACCTTAAAAGCTGTGAAAGTTTCACCGATTTTATTAAAATAGTAAAAAATGTTATTTTGAGTTGATTTTTTTATATGAGTTCCTCGAAATATTTAAATACTATATAAAAAATTCAACTCAAAAATATTTTTTTAATATTTAAAAAAAATAGGTTTGCGCTAGCAAATATGTATACGTGGTATGTATGAGAATCCCTGTGTGTGTGTGTGTAATTGGGAAGTCAATCTAAGATAGATGGGAATGTCCAGGAGATTAAAAGTAACCTGGGAGTCTTGACGAGTGAAATTGGGTGCCTTGTGTCCTTATTTACTCAAGGTTTTCGACTCGATGCCTCCTGAATCATTCCCTTACCCTCCATCTCAAAGTTTCCCCTATCCTCCCTATCAAGGTTTCCCCTCACAAATGTCGCCTCCTTCATCATTCCCCTCCCTAGATCCTATGACTCCCACAATCATTATCAACATCCACTCACGGTGACTATGGCGAGCAATACTATTTCAAAATTTTGACAGATAGTAGGGTTATTGGCGTGTGAACACTCACCCACATAATTGTCAAAACTCTAATACATAATTGCCCTTTGCAGATGAGTGAGGCTCGATACTGGTTGATGAAATATACAACAGTTGCGAAGATATGCCTGTGCACTTTGACAGCGGTGAAGGGAATGCACTAAAATACTACAAAAATTATTTCATCACTTGGCTAGTTTATTTATTGTTCAAGCTTAGGCTATGAACAATGTTTGACAATTTGTAATATTTGAGAACAAGTTCTAACAATATTTAAGTTATTTTAATTTTTTTTAATTTGAATTTAAGTTTTGTTGAATACTTTGATTAAATTATGAATTGTTCGTTCTTATATGCAACATGACCTTTATTTCAACCTCTTTATATAGGTGAATTAAATTTTGAATATTATTTAATGAATTTCCCACAATACAAAGAGTGGATAGGGAGAGTAATCGAATATCTGATAATCATGTAAAGGGCATTTAAGACTTTGTGAAATACGCTTATAGCAATCTTAAAAGTGACAAGATTCTATGTCCATGCACCCGATATATGAACGAAAAATATAAGCCTTTAGAAGACGTTGAGTTGCATTTACTAAAGTGGGGAATTTAGCAATACTATAAGATATTAACATACCATGGTGCAAATAATGTAGCTTATGTTCCGAAAGAATTACTGGTACACGAACGCATATTGAAACCCCATCGAGTAGAAGTGGTACATGATTCGCCAACATATCATCATTTGATCGACCTAATTGATGATGCTTACGGAATCCACCACCATCAAAACCACCAACCTATGGACACAAATAATGTTCATTATGACTAAGTCAATGAACGAGTTAATGCTGAATTACTAGAAGATCGGAAATACATACGATTAAAAGTTTACGCGACTAAACCGATGTATAAAGATTATGATGAAGATCACTCAATATTGTATGCCATGATTGGTTTGCATAATTGGAAGAGTCAATTTATTTTGTCGAGAAGCAGTATAATCGAAATTCTTAAGTGGGTTAAAGACATTATCCCAAAAGAGAACACGTAACCAATCAATTATCTTAACATAAAGAACAGTTTGAAGGGTTTGGTTTGGGTTTATAATACAAATTTATTCATGCATGCACGTATGATTTCATATTGTACCACCACGAACATGAAGAGAAGGATGAGTGTCCTATATGAAGTGAGCCTAGATATGTGGCTTGTGAGAATGGAAAAGAGAAGACTGTAAAATATTGCAAGTGCTCGTAAGTTCCACAAAAGGCTTTGATGTATTTTCCCTTGGGCCATGGTTAAAACGGTTTTTCACTATACTGTAGATAGTAGATGCCATGACATGGCACGCTTAATGCGAGGTGTTGAAAATCTCATGCGTCATCTGGTTGATTCCCTCATCTTCCAACTTTAAAAATCATGACACCATGAATTTGTAAAGGAATCACGCAATGTTCATCTTAAACTATTAACTAATGGGTCTAAACGTTTCGGTAATTTATATACTAATTAAAGTTATTGGCCAACTCTCAAGGTGCCTTTTAGTTTGCCTCAAATACTATGCATGAGAAAGGAGATCACATTATTGTCTTTATTAATACCCGGACCGAAGGATCTCGACGATGATATCAATATGCTCTTAAAATCATTAATCGAAGAACTTAAAGAGTTGTGGGATAATGGTGTGACGGAGTTTAACTCTCATAGGGGTGAAGATTTTACACTTAAAACAATGGTGATATGAGCGATCCACGACCTTCCTACTTACGTGACCTTATTTGGTTGCAATGTTTATAGTAATTAGGATGTCCTATATGTGGGGAGGAAACTGAAGCCACGTGGTTACATCATAGTGGTAATATGAGTTATATATGGGTCATTATAGATTTTTACTGACCAGTCACCCTTTTAGAAATGATAAGTCTAACTTTTAACCTATTAGTCACGGGTGTAGGACGGAACATGCTTGTCTTTCTGGTCATTAGATTAATGAGAAGGCGAAGGCTGCGATTGCGAGGAATACGTACATGGACAAAAATCCTCAGTTTGTAAACCTTAAGCGTAAAGCTAGGGAGGATCCGAAAGATCCTAGTAAATTGAAGGCATGGTCCATACGATCAATATTTATTGAGTTTCCATATTGGAAAGATCTTCGAATAAGGTATGTAATTGATGTGATGCACACGGAGAAGAATATTACGGAACATCTGATAGGAACAGGTCTTGGTTAATCTCATTCAGAAGATAAAGAGCAGCGCAGTGCATTATATAGAAGATAAAATAAAGAAATTACGGTCAAAACATGATCTTACAATAGGAAGAATTTTTATCCTTCAACTACTTTCACTTTGAGTACTGGTGAGAAAAAGATCCTCTTAGACATGTTCAACTTGAAGACTCCAACAGGTTATTTCGGTAATTTATGCGGGGTAGTAATCTACCAAGAAAATGGCTTGAAACCATGAAAGTCTCATGATCGGCACGTCATCATTCAATTAATTCCTCTGATATTTAAGCATTGCTTATCCGAATATAAAGATCTATGTCGGGTAATTATGCAAATCAGTTTATGCTTTACCCTACTTTGTGCAAAAGTGGTAAACATAAAGCACATTAAAGGTGCAAAATCAACTTTAGCCAAGTCAATTTTTGTATTAGAGAGATATTTTCTCTATCGTTCTTAGATATTAGCATCTACCTCCTTGTGCATTTATGTGATAATGCTTTATTGTGTGGTCCTATTAGGTATCACTAGATTTATCGAGTGCTTAATGAAAATCTTCAAAGATTACACAAAGAGTACACGATATATTAGAGGGTCAATTTTTGAAGAATACGTAACTGTAAAATCGTCGCTCTACACTCAGGAATATATGTCAAAACAAGAGCTAAGGAGGTTCAATCCTCGTGGAGAAAGAGTAATCAAGGAACCTAATGGGTTTGAGTAAAATATGTGAGACTCACTAATCTACAATACAATCGAGCAACTCGTTATGTCTTCGAATCGCAAGATGAAGCCGAAGATTAGAGAGGGTGAGTATCTACATAATTAACTGAATTATTCTTGTTTGGTTATATGTATTTCTATATGTATTTTCTATATTATGATCTAAAATATTCAAATTACCTTTAGGAGGTATAAGAACAAAATTGCCCAAAATCAAAGGAGAAATTGTACGAGGAAGATTTTAGGGCATGGATATCATAAGAGGTAATTTCCATCTAATATGTAGTGGTTCTGTATTCATGCGTGGTAAAATCATGCCCTAATACAGATTTATTAATAAATACAGCTTTAAAAAAGAAGTGATGTCTCTTTAGGGCTTGCACGCCTAGCAAAATATCCCAAATTTCATGCGAAAGAGTTTAATGAAATTTTGCACCAACGGTTTTGAATTGTTTTATATCCATTTGAGGAAAAGCTTTTGATGCAAAATAGTGGAATTTTAATTTCCTTCTTGACTACCTGTGTCGTTAGAAAAGGCGATAAAAATTCAAAAGATACGGTGTTAACATATCATGGGATTGTCCAACAAAGCGTGGAACTCGATATTTATATTTCACAGAAATCTTATTCTATTGTAATCGGGTGAAGGTGGAGGATACTACGAATGCTTGTAAAGTTGATCCTAACTCAAAACTTATCATAGTAGATTTATCAAAGGTGAAGACTAAAGATCGCATAGTTGATGAACCTTTTACTTGTGCCTTTCAGAACATAAAAAAGGTATTTTACTGGAAGTACATATACGATGATATTTGGTCTATTATTATGCATGCACCAAAGGGTATGACTACTCAAGCAGATGCATTATATCCTAAAGAGTTCCAGTTTGATTTTGATGACAATACTAATTTGATGAATTTTTTAGTTAATTTAATTGAAAATTCAGTATCAAAACATTATTTTACCCTTGACAATCCTATTTGTGTCCTATTATTATCTTGGCCATTAACAATTCGATTTGTAACGAATTGTAACCTATTATGATAGTGATGCTATATTTATACTTTAGTTTGATTTATGAATGTTTAGTTTGATTTACGAATGTTCGATTTCATTTACGAATGTTTAGATTGAATTATGAACGTTTATCTTGAATTATAAAACCAACGAAAGATTTAGACTTGAGAATACGACCAATATTGATCTCAGGAACTGATCGCGGAATCACGGGATGTTGATTTGAGAATAGGATTAAAAGTTGCAAATTATTAGACTTAGGCTTGAAAACAAGCATCTAGCACTACATAAAAAAACCTTTTTTGTCACTTCTCACATGCAAGGGGTTGTCACGGTCAAAAACCTTGATAAAAAAACACGGAGCTATTGACAAGGTTTTTTTATTGTGACACGATCGTGACGACAACTTGTCATGGTTGTGTCACTATCAAAAACCTTGACATGGTTGTCGTCACGATCGTCTCAAGGTTTTTGATAGTGACAACATTTGTCAGTTGTTAGGTCAAAAAACCTTGACACGGACGTGACAATAAACAAATTTAAGACCTTAACCTCCCCAGTTCTGTCCACCGTTTTAACAAAAATAAAAGTTCTTTGTCTCTCTATCTCTCTCTCTCTCTCCCTCTCTCTCTCCCTCTCTCTCTCTCTCTCTCTTAAGACATTCCAGAGGTAATTCAAGGGGAGATTTCATCATTTTTTAATTGATTTCTCTCTTCATCACAGGTACCCATACATTTTGAACTCATAAAATTTAGCAAAAATATATTTTAGGCAGGTGTGTGGGGATTATGGGGGGGTAAAAGAAGGTGTTATTGTGAAATGGGTTTATAGGGGCAGAGGTGGGTCAGGTTTATGGGTGAAGAGGGTGCGATTGAGTCGACAGCAGCAGGAGGGTAATGGTGTTGGAGGGGGTGGTGATGGTTCGTGGATTAGGTTACCATCGGGTTTGGGTTAGGTTTTTTGGTTTAGGGGTAGAAGCATGGGTTAGGTTTATGGGTAGGGGTAGAAGCATGGGTTAAGTTTACGGGTATGGTGGTGTGATATGGGTGAGCAGGGGTATGGTTGTTGAAACACCGTGTGCGATACCGATTTCAATAGTTGCTCAAATTTCAATTATAAACTTATTTAATTAGTGTCAATTTATGAATCAAATCAATTCAACCCCTAAACTCAAATAGCTATATGCGTGCAAGTGTCAAACCAACATAAGTAAAATATGTGACACATAGTTCAGGAAAAATTCCCTCAGGGAAAAACCTTTTGATTTCACTATAATTGTAAATCGCAACTTACACGGTTACAATGAAATAGAGTTTGACACTCGAATATCCACAGGCATCGGTCGATGTCGTTAGCAACAAGTCCACACTCAGCGAACCTACATGAACCGCAGTCCAGTCTTCAACCCAGGAATACCGCAACACTCCCTAATGACACACAGTCACAAAACTCTGTCGAGACTCACTCCACAATAGCACGCAACCCTTGGTTGTAGAGATCTCCCCACAAAGTATGAACAGTAGCAAACTATGCTTTGGGTTCCACAAAATAACTCACACAAAAGCAATTGGTATTATGAATTGCAAAACAAAAGTTATGAACCCTCAAATGGTCGGAGAATAGTATAAAAACGTATTCTGTGAAAACCAGTTTTTCTCCACATGAAAATCAGAAACCTGACACCCTTATTTATAATAAAAATCAAGGCGGTGACGTGTCAATAAAAACTTCGATCGTTCGAGCGAAAGTCCATCTCGTTCGAATGAGATGTGACGTCGTTTGAATGACAGTCACTTATCCAAACAAAACTTTAGTCTTTTAAATATTTTGGAAACCTCAAAACTTAAAACTGTTTACGAGATTAGAAAAGGTTTATCCAAAACTTTTAAATAAAAAATATTTTTTTAAAAATTCCAAAAACCATTTTAACCTTTTTAAAAATAAATATCCCAACACTTTTAATGTAAAATGTAAATGAAACTTAAACACATTTTACCAAATTCATCCCTGTTGGGCTTTTGTAGATGTAAGCTTCTCAATCCTTCGACGACTTGTAGCAACTTGTAATGGTATATGACATAATTAATTATGACGGACAATGTCCTTACAAATCTCCCCCATGTCTATGCCGGTACAAAATAAAAATATCATCCGAATTATCAATCTCAAATGACCTATACAAATCTACCCTACCAAAAGACTCAAACGATGAAAGGTAAACTGTCAAGTCTTCAAACTTTTCAAATCTTGCTTCAACAATCAATTCTTCAAAACCTTCAAGCTTTTCTCATCAGGGTATTAAAAATTGTCCTTTGGATTAAAATTCGTTGAATTTAGATGACATCGTCTTAATCATATCAACAAATCAAAGTATAAATGATTTTCACATCAATAACGTCCAAAAGTATATAATTATTTTTCATGACTTTCAAGGACATGGAAACCGTTGAAAATCCCATCCAAACTCCCTCATTAAAAGATAATGCATTTATTTTTCTTATGAGGTGGTGAAACTAAAAAACCTATTGGCCCATGTTTAGCATAATTTTCTTTTTATTGCCTTTCAATTTTTTTGGGCTCTTTTAAGCCTCATTGGACCCCAAATAATTTTCAAATCCTCACTTTTTTAGGTCCATTTAAATGGTGGCTTAATCACAAAGGATAATTGAGTACCTTTCGTAACCCTTACCCATTTTTTAAAACAAAATCACACAATCTCATAAACGGTTTATAACATGCACTACTTTTTGTCAAGTTTTATCGTATATGGTTCGTTGTAAAGACGGAATTGAGTTGGCAACACTCAACCAATATGTGATAGACAAGTACAAAAGTCAAACAAATCTATGCATGTGTGTAATAAAGGACAAATAGAGTAAATCATGTAGGTATCGACACTATATCATCTCAAAGACTCCAAACTTTGTAAAGCACATGAATGACACAACATATTATCTCAAAACACTATCAATTAGTCACATGGATATGGCATGAAGTTATGACTTTCTCATCCTAAATGTCAATTCATATAATGTGCAAACAAAATACAAAACTCTTTTGGATTTTTTTTCAAATTTTAAATTAAAAATATTTTTGTATTTTTTTCGAACACTGTTCAGAAATAACCCAACAATACTTAATAATATTACAATATGAAACAGAGGACTACAAGCACTGTAGTAATTCCAGGGGTCGTTCGAACGAGACTCCTTGTCGTTTGAACGACGGGTGATATCACTTTGCGGGAGATGGATTCTCGTTAGAACGAGAAAAGAAAATTTTCCAAAAGTAGGGGGTGTTCCCACCAAAGGGTGGTTAACTTAGTCAGGAAGAATGATTGGTTCTCGAAGAAGGATAAGGAAGGCTTCCCTATCACTACAACAAAACTTACATTTAGCTGCGATTTTCTTACCTACAAAAAAAAATTCATGGCTAAATATCAACATCTGCTACGAAATTTATTTCGTGGCGAAAAGTATTAGATTTGGCAACGAAAATTAAAATTTCGTTGATAATAGGTCCCAAAAAATTGGCGCCCACGTCTTCCCGCACTTGGGTCTAAATGCGAAATTTTTAGCAACAAAAATTTTATTATTGGCAACGAAATATTTCGTAGTAGTTAATATATGATATTTGCAACGAAATTATTTTCGTGGCCTAATATATACGTTTTTTGACAACCCTTTCTTTTGTGGTAAAAGGTATTTTTTTTAATATACCTCCAAAACCAAATGATCTCTACCTCAGCCCCTCCAAAACGTTTGGGAGTCCAAAACGATCTCCATCTCAATCTCTCTCTCGGTGAACTAAAAGGTTCTCTCTCTCTCTCTCTCTCTGGATGTATACATATCTCCATCTCTCTCTCGGTGAACTGAAAACGTTTGATTTTATTGAAATAAACATCATTAAAGCTTTGAGTTCATCTCATGATCTCATCATTTCAGATTGGGAAAAAAGGGGTTAGATTTGATTTTGGGTCTTTATTAAAGCTTGGAGGGAATGGTTTGGTATATACTGTTCTTTAAAACCTTTCCCAAAATCCCCACATTGGTGTTGTAATTTTTAGGCTAAAATTCAGACAACCCTTTAAATTTCATCGCTTAGGTTTCATTTTTTTAGCCAAAACATTTGGGAGTCTTGTTTTGTGATTTCTTTTGTAACACACTCACTCTATAATCTTGTTTTGTAACACATTAGTATACAATCTATAATAATTTGAATGATATAATAATTTTTTAAAGTGGGTTTTGGGTTATTTTGACACGTTTAATCTCGAAACAAATCTTGTTTGACATAATTCTATAGATTTAATCTTGTTAAATCTTGAAATAAATTTTTAGGGATTTAATCTTGAAATAAAATTTTGGGGATTTAATCTTGTTGGTGTGTGCTGATTTTTTCTTGTTCGCGTGTATTGATTTCTTCTTGTTGTGTTTGCTGATTTTTTGTGATAACCCCTACCTTATTCATATTTCTATCCTGTTTAATAGTAGGATTTTGATAATGTCTTGTTAATGTTAAATTTATTAGTGCATACTGATGATGCTTGGATTTAGCACCACCAGATCAGTGATAGTGAGCTCAAACAGTAGCAGCCATGGCAGTCATTGAGATGTATAAGTATGTAGAAGGTGATGAGTATAAGAGGAACTAAGACAATGATGTATAGTGGTTCAGCCAATTTGGCCTACATCCACTGTGAGTGTGTGATTCACTAAGTATGGGCACTAATGGCCTTGGATACAATGCACATAGCTCTCTCTCTCTCTCTCTCTCTCTCTCTCTCTCTACTGTGTGTACAAGAAGAGTTTTAGCTAGGGCTACAGTTAATGGATCGATCCCCTGTAGGGTTGTAGGTGACAAGTATATATAGGTCTTGGGGGGTGTAGTGTACCCCCCAAGTATGCATGGTGCATGTGAGTGATGATCTAGCCAACCCCCTGTTGCCACCTGTAGATGCCAAATGATGACATAATATTCCCTCACGTGAGGGTGTGATTTGGTTATAACGGTCTTCCACGTGTCATATGAGCCTCACGCGCACTGTTCCACGCGTCTCCCAAACCACGCGCTGTCATGATGTCACCCTCGGCCTATGAGCCGAGGCCGAGGGTAAAACATCTCCCGGTAGTGAGACTGGGCCAATTCTGGCCTCGTACTGTCGTCCCCTCGTACTGTCGTCTGGAGCCTGGTAGAGGGTCGGCCCCTCGTACTGTCGTCTGAAGCCTGGTGGAGGGTCGGCCCCTCGTACTGTTGTCTGGTCTGGTAGAGGGTCGGCCCCTCGTACTGTTGTCTGAAGACTGGTGGAGGGTCGGCCCCTCGTACTATTGTCTGGAGTCTGGTGGAGGGTCGGCCCCTCGTACTGTTGTCTGGTCTGGTAGAGGGTCGGCCCCTCGTACTGTCGTCTGATGGGTCATCCGTTTGGGGGCAATCTTCAGCCAGGCCGAGGATATAAACGGGTATATCAATCACCCCCCAGCCCTTAGCCATAGGTGCTGTTTGAGATGGCTGAGGGATAGTGTTTTAAATGAGATGCATGTACGATCAGTTAGATGAGTGACACCTGGGCAGATACTCATTGCTGTTTCAGTTTCCAAGGTCATGGCTGCTGCGCAGTGCACTTGGGGCCTTGTGCCCTAATTATACCTTTCTTGGTAAACGGGTCCACTAATTACCAAAGTATTTAAGAGATTTTCAAACTCTCTCTCCCCTTCTTCTTCTTCTTCGCGCCTAAGCATTCTCTCTCTGGAAACTTATCAGCTTCCATCGCCATTTGCAGCCTTCAAACCTTCAGGCCTAGCAGCGTTCTTGTTCTCTCCTCATCAGGTAACCTCTTTCATCCAGCGCTTTCTTTTGCCTTCATTTCTGTTTGTTTTTTAGGGTCGTAGGTCTGCACTTTCCTTGAGTTGCCCCATAGCTTTTTCCTGCGTCCTCCCCGGTCACTGGTTCTTGAATCGTTCTTGACGAAAACCTTTGAGTTATTTGTTTAATCCAAAAGTCAAACCTGGTCAATTCCCCACTTGTTTGTAGCTAAATTAGTCAAGTCTAGTGTAATTTCTCCAAGTGTAGAGTCTTCCCTTTAATGCTTAGGAGGCTTTACAGCTTAGTGTCTGAATTCCCATCCTTGAGAGAGAAGCTCTTTGCCGAGATCAGGCGAATAGAGGAAGAGGAAGAGAGGAGACGAGGGGATGACCCTAATTGGGTACGACCCATCTTTCCCATTCCTCTTGCCACCATAAGACCATCTAAACCCTCTGAGTCTTGTGGGTCATCATCTCGTCCAGTCGAGACTCACAAACCAAGTGAGATGGAAGAGAGAGCATCCTCGCCAACTGGTGCTGGAACTTCTGGTAGGAGGGACACATCTGACCTTAGCCCAGGCCGAGAGGCCGAGGGTACGGCCCCCTCTGAGGCTGTCCCTGTGACAACCCTGTCCCCCAATGCCTTCCAAGTGGCTTTTCCTCAGGGTCCTCCTGCAGGTGATGAGGGGGAGAGATCTGAGGACGAGGATGATGATACAGATGATGAGGTTGATACCTCTCACGCCTCGTCCTTTATCTCCTCTGTTAGGGATCGAGATCTCCTGATATAGAGGCATATTTATGGAGTGCCCTCCGGGGTAACTATGAGGGTTCCCTCTGAGGCTGAGAGGGTTTTTGATTGCCAAGAGGGAGAGGTTGCAGTCTACGAACAAATGTTCAAGGTTGGAGTCAGGCTCCCTCTACACCCTGCCATTGCAGATATTCTGGTTACCCTCGGCGTTTCCCCCTCTCAACTTCCTCCCAACTGTTGGAGGACGATCTTGGGCTATATTTCCTTGTGGAAGAATGCCTTTACCGACGAGCCCTCGGCTGACCTATTTCTGGGCTGCTACAACATCACCTCCTCGTCCAAGCAGCCTGTATATTATCACCTGGGGGAAAGGAGGTCTGAGAAGAAACTCCTCCATGTGGCACAAACTTCCAACCATGATTGGAAGAAGAGGTTTTTCTTTATCTCCGGGGAGTGGGAGCTCGTTGCCGATAGTCCGAGGGTCCCCAGGAAGTGGTCTAACCCCTCCATGAAGGTCAGGTCAGACCCTGGACTTAGTCTGGAGGAGAAGGATATCGTAGATTATCTGAGAGGATGAGGGAGAGAGGGTGAGCTTGCAAAATTCGAAGACTTGATGACCCCTCGATTCCTTAAAGAAGTTGGTCTGAGGGTCGGCCCTCTGACAGAACTATGTGAGTTATACTGAACATTTTCCCTTCTTTACTTATTTTTGAAGTGTTCTCTCTTAATCTCTGAATTTTTTTGACATGTCATCCTCTTATCAGATCGTCCTGCAGGTACACCAGACTATCTTTGGGAAATGACAGCTCCCAGCTTACTGTCTGGATTGGCCAAGAAGAAGGGGAAGGAGCCTCAGCAGGCTCCGAGGAAGACAAAGGCCGCTGGGCCGACAGTGGTGGAGCCGACCACTGATAGTAACAAAAGGAAGGAGCCTGAGGGCCCAGTTGAGCCTCGACCTGATTCTCGGACGAGGGCCAGAGTCGATGCCTCTGAGGGGACGACCTCTTCATCCAGCATGGGGGCCTTCTGGTCTCAAAATTTGGCCCATATGAGGGCCGACCCCTCGTCACTGATCACGAACTTAAGGGCTGCCAAGGCCTCGATGTTCTCTGCACCGTCGGCCTCTGGCTTCGAGTTCTTTGCAAAGATGCCTCCTGCTAAAGTGTACGACTATGGTCTGCACTCCCTTGCTCAGGTATTGGTCTTGACCTACCTCTTTAATTCCATTTTTTTTCAATAAACTGTTCCCTCGGCCCCTCTTGATATTTGTTCATTTTCCTTGCAGTCTGTTTATGCCCTAACCTCAGCCACCAAATGGATGGCCGAGAATCAGATGAAGTTCCATGAGGCCGAAAGGGCTATTCAGCATGAGGCTGTCTTGCAGACAGAGCTTGATACTGCGAAGACTGAGCTTGATACTGCGAGGGTTGAGCTTGAGAGTGCTAGGACCGAGCATGCTAGGGTCCTAGATGAGCTGATGAGGCAGCATGAGGCCGACCTGCAAGCCAAGGCCTTGATCATCAAGGATAGGGATGAGGCTTTACTGAACATGGAAGTCAAGCACAAGACTGATTTGGAAGAAGCCATCAAGGAAGCTGAGGCCAATGCTGTTGAGGCTTATAAGACTTCAGATGAATTTCAGGGCTTCGGCCTTGAGTATCTGGAAAGGGGGATCAGGACGGCCTGCGGATGGGTCGTCCTCAAATTCGGTGATGTCGTCTCGTCGGTTCGTCCTTCACTGGAGGGTGTTCAACTGGACGACCCCCTAATTGCCGAGGCCCTCAACCAAGTGGAATCTCAAGTTCAGGTCGAGGGGGTCGGCACTTCTGAAGATCACCCTGTTCTGGTTATTGAGGAGACCGTTCCTATAGATGTAGAGGCCTTGCCCTCTGATGTCGTCCCATAGGGTGGCTGCCTGTATCCCATACCCTTCTAGTGTATTTTTGTGCTTTGTATTGTAAAACACTTGATATTTTATGTTTTGTCAATACCATTGTCTCTACTTCTATTGTCTTCCATAATTGCTGTCTTCCATATTTAATTCTATTATGGTTTGCTCATTGTTGATGCTACTAACCCCTCCCTCGTCTTTTTTGAGGACCAATTTGGGGTCGTCCCCTCATGTGGCCCCATTATAGCTACCCCCGTCAGACGAGGGTTCAAGTAACCAAATTAATGATTTTTAAATAAAGTCTACCCCCGTCTTTTTTGAGGACAGTGGTGGGGTCGTCCCCTCCACTGATCCCCATTTATAGCCGAGGGATTCACTTACCAAATTAATGGATTTTAAAGTCTTCCCTCGTCTTTCTTGAGGACAGTGGTGGGGTCGTCCCCTCCACTGGTCCCCATTATAGCCGAGGGATTCACTTACCAAATTAATGGATTTTAAAGTCTTCCCTCATCTTTCTTGAGGACAGCGGTGGGGTCGTCCCCTCCACTGGTCCCCATTATAGCCTAGGGATTGACTTACCAATTTAATGGATTTTAAAGTCTTCCCTCGTCTTTCTTGAGGACAGTGGTGGGGTCATCCCCTCCACTGGTCCCCATTATAGCCGAGGGATCAACTTTCCAACTTAATGGTTTTTAACAAAAGTCTTCCCTCGTCTTTCTTGAGGACAGTGGTGGGGTCATCCCCTCCACTGGTCCCCATTATAACCAAGGGATCAACTTTCCAATTTAATGGATTTTAAAGTCTTCCCTCGTCTTTCTTGAGGACAGTGGTGGGGTCGTCCCCTCCACTGGTCCCCATTATAGCTGAGGGATCAACTTTCCAACTTAATGGTTTTTAACAAAAGTCTTCCCTTGTCTTTCTTGAGGACAGTGGTGGGGTCGTCCCCTCCACTGGTCCCCATTATAGCCGAGGGATCAACTTTCCAACTTAATGGTTTTTAACAAGTCTTCCCTCGTCTTTCTTGAGGACAGTGGTGGGGTCGTCCCCTCCACTGGTCCCCATTATAGCCGAGGGATCAACTTTCCAATTTTAATGGATTTTAAAGTCTTCCCTCGTCTTTCTTGAGGACAATGGTGGGGTCGTCCCCTCCACTGGTCCCCATTATAGCCGAGGGATCAACTTTCCAATTTAATGGTTTTTAACAAAAGTCTTCCCTCGTCTTTCTTGAGGACAGTGGTGGGGTCGTCCCCTCCACTGGTCCCCATTATAGCCGAGGGATCAACTTTCCAAATTTAATGGATTTTAAAGTCTTCCCTCGTCTTTCTTGAGGACAATGGTGGGGTCGTCCCCTCCACTGGTCCCCATTATAGCCGAGGGATCAACTTTCCAAATTAATGAATTTCTGTAGATGTTTCCATGCGTGCTAGGACTGACAACAGGATGAGGGAAACACTGATATTTCTCATTAATTCTCCAAGTGTTATGTTGGAGCAACTCTCATTACAATTATGGCCTTTCAAGACCTTACAACACTACTGATAGTATTTCTTCAAATGATCTGCATTCCAGGGGTTTGAAAAAGGTTCCCCCTCTAGGTTTTCTAGCCTGTAGGTCCCAGGGATGACTTCATCGATGACCCTATATGGGCCATGCCAATTAGGGTGAAGCTTGTTGGGCTTTTGCCAAGTCTTCTTGAGAACCAAGTCTCCTACTGCTATAGGTCTCTGTTTCACCCTCTGATTATAAAACATTGCGGTCCTCTGCTGGTAGGAAGCCTGCCTTATCTCAGCGTCCTCCCTCCTTTCCTCAATCAGGTCCAAGTCAAGTCTCCTCTCTTCCGCGTTTCCCTGGGGGTCGTACATTTGGACCCTATGAGTAGGAAACTCGAGTTCGGTGGGGATGACGGCTTCTGATCCATAAGCTAGCATGAATGGGGTCTCCCCGGTAGAGGTCCTCGCTGTCGTCCTGTACGCCCACAACACGGCATATAACTCCTCGACCCATCTTCCTTTTGCCTCCTCAAGCCTCTTCTTAATCCCATCTAGGATTGTCCTGTTCGTAACTTCGGTTTGACCATTAGCCTGAGGTCGGCCTGGGGTAGAGAAAAATTGTTTGATACTTACCCTCTCACAGTACTTCTGCAGAGAGGCATTCTTGAACTGAGTCCCGTTATCCGAGATGAGGGTGTTGGGTAGACCGTATCTGCATATCACGTTTTTCCAGATGAACTGAAAGGTCTTCTGCTCTGTAATCGTGATCATTGGTTCGGCCTCTACCCACTTTGAAAAGTAGTCAATCGCTACAATGAGGAACCGATAGTTATTGACTGCCCTCAGTAAGGGTCCTACCAGGTCAATCCCCCACACTGCGAACGGCCATGGGGATGTAATGGAGGTAAGAGGCTGATGGGGCTGGTAAGGGATGGTGGCAAATTTTTGGCATTTATCACATTTCTTTACATATGCTGCGACATCTTTCCCCAAGGTCGGCCACCAGTAGCCCTGGGTGATCACCCTCTTCGCTAAGGATCTTCCCCCAATGTGGCTTGAGCACGACCCTTCATGCACATCTTGCAAAATGGAAGGGACTTCTGAGGGATGCACATACCTAAGTAAGGGGAGCAAGAACCCCTTTTGTACAAGGTGTCTCCGATGACAGTGAATTTTGCAGCCCTGTACCTCAGCTTCTTCCTCTCCTGCCTTGCTTCTGGCATCTCACCCTCTTTAATGTATCTGATCAGGGGGTCCATCCACGAAGCTTCTTGAGAAACATTTAGGCAATTGCCAAGTGTTCCCTCAGCGCCCTCAATAGTTGGCTGAAGCAAAATTTCCACTGGGACCGTCCTCCTGATGTCTGTCCTAGTCGCCGAGGCCAATCTCGTAAGGGCATCAGCACGGACGTTGTCTAGCCTAGGTATCCTCTTTAATTTTACTTCTCTGAAGCCTTTCAGTAGTGACCTCACCTTCTCGAGGTATCTATCCATTCTCTCGTCCTTAGCCTCGTAGGCCCCTAGTATCTGATTCACCACTAGCCTGGAATCAGTATAGACCAGAATCTGGCCGACACTAAGAGACTTGGCCAAGGAGAGGCCTTCTACTAAGGCCTTATATTCAGCCTCGTTGTTGGAGGCTTTGAAGTTGAACCTCAGGGCGTATTCGACGTCTGTGCCATCGGGTGATGACAGTATCAGTCCAGCCCCACTTCCACTGTCACAGGAGGACCCGTCAACGAAGAGGCTCCACAGAGTCTTTCCCTCTGAAAAATTTCCCTCAGAGAGGGACCCCTGTCTAAAGATGTATTTTCCCTCTTCGTTTTCAGTCGCTTTCTTTCTAGCAGTGCTTGTCTCGGCCCTATCTTCGGGTGTGTCGGCGGGTCTGTCTTCTGTATCCGTCATCCCAAGGGTCTCACCTTCGACCTCATCATCTTCCCAAGTGAACTCAGCCACGAAGTCTGCCAATGCCTGCCCCTTAATGGCAGTCCTAGGTTGATACACAATGTCAAACTCCCCAGCTCTATAGCCCAGGCCATCAACCTACCTGATTTTTCTGGCTTGTGTAGGACCTACCTAAGAGGAGAGTCGGTGAGGATGGCCATTGTATGGGACTGTAAGTACGGCTTCATCTTCCTCGAGGCATGGATCAAGGCGTAGGCCAACTTCTCCATCCTCGGGTATCTTTGCTCTGCCCCCTGGAGTGCCTTGCTGTTAAAATAAACAGGCTTCTGTATCCCGTCTTCGTCTCTCATAATGGCTGCGCTGATGGCCAATTCTGAGACGGCGAGGTACACGTAAAGTCGTTCACCCTGCACGGGTCGTGACAGCAGCAAGGGAGACCCTAAGTATGATTTTAGCTCCTTGAAAGCCTCATCACACTCTTCACTCCATTCAAAGGCCTTCCTGAGGATCTTGAATAATGGTAGACACCTGTCTGTGGCCCTTGATACAAATATGTTCAGGGCAGCCACTCTCCCTGTGAGCCTCTGAACGTCTTTAATGGACTTGGGGGTCTTCATCTCAACAAGGGCCTTTATCTTTTCAGGATTGGCCTCGATGCCTCTTTGGTTGACAATGAACCCCAAGAACTTGCCTGCCCCGACCCCGAAGACACATTTGGCCGGGTTAAGCTTCATCTGGTATTTGTCCATCGTATTAAAGGTCCTCTCCAGGTCTGCCACATGATCCTCTGCCTTCAAACTCTTGGTCAGCATGTCATCCACGTAGATCTCCATGGACTTCCCAATTTGGTCTTCGAACATTTTGTTTACGAGGCGCTGGTACGTTGCCCCTGCATTTTTTAGACCAAAGGGCATGACCCTATAGCAGTATGTCCCCTTGTCAGTGATGAAGGCAGTCCTCTCCGAGTCTTCAGGGTTCATGAAGATCTGGTTGTACCCTGAGTAGGCATCCATAAAACTCATGAGCTCATGGCCTGCGGTAGCGTCTACCATCTGGTCAATGCGGGGGAGAGGGAAGCTGTCTTTGGGGCAGTGCTTGTTGAGATCTGTGAAGTCCACACACATTCGCCACTTCCCGTTGGCCTTTGGGACAATGACTGCATTGGACAACCATTCAGGGTAGATGACCTCTCTGATAAATTCAGCATCTTCTAATTTTTTGACCTCATCCCTGATGACCTCGTACTTCTCTCTAGAGTAAATCCTCCTCTTCTGCTTTACCGGATTCACTCCCTCTACCACATTGAGCTTGTGGCACATGATTTCTAGGTCGATCCCCGGCATATCTACATGACTCCACGCGAAGACGCTTCGTCTTCTCCTCAACAGTTTGATGAGGTCTTCCTTGATATTGGGCTTCAGAGACTTACCAATTTGGATGGTTTTTCCCGGGTCATCCTCATCGAGGATGATGGGTTCTACCTCCTCGGCGGCCTCTCCTTTTTTGAGCTTCGTCTCGTCCCTGGGGTCTAGGGTATCAATGTTGTAAGTGGTTGTAGCCTTCTTGTGTGCCTCCCTTTCTTCAGCGGAGTTGTAGTAGCATTCTCTCGCTGCTGTCTGGTCTCCCTGAACTTCCCCCACCCCGTAAGGGGTTGGAAATTTGATCATCTGATGGACCGTGGACGGTACGGCTTCAAACCCCTTGAGGGCCACACGCCCCAGTATGATGTTGTAGGCCGAAAACACCTGCTCATCCATCACAAAGAAACTGACCTTCTTGGTGAGCCATCTCGGCCACTCGTCCCCCATCCTCACATCGGCCTCATATACCCCAAGGGGGTGAACCTTTTCCCCACTGAACCCAATCAATGGATGATGGTAGGGGACGAGTCTAGCACGGCTGAGACCCAAGGCTTTGAAGCATGGCCAAAACATCACATCTGCAGAACTACCCCCATCTACCAAGATCCTCGGCACCTCGCATCCGTGCACCCTGGTAGTGATGACGAGAGGGTCATCGTGTGGGGCCAAGAGGTCTTTGAAGTCCACTCTTGAAAATCCCACTATCAGTGTGTTCATATCAACATTCTTTCTTTTTTCTGACTTGACATCCAGGGAAGTCGCGTGTACCGTCTTCGTCACTGCCTTGGCCTCAGCCACATGGGCCTTCCTGTCGGTGACCTCAGACCCTCCTCCTGCAAGCCCCCCGGAGATCACTCCCACTCCGAGCGAGATCATATTAAGCCTCTTGACAGGGCCGTGGTCGTCTCTCGGCGGGAGGTCAGGGCCGTCCTCATCATCAGAAGGGTCGTCCCCTCTTTTTTGAGGACCTTCTCTGCATGCATCGCCTCGCTTCTTTCTGGGATCGTCCCCTCGGCCCCTCTTGAAGGCGACTTTGTCGACGTACTTTATGAGCTTCCCTTCCTTCAGCATCTTCTCAATCTCGTCTTTCAGAGCAAAGCATTTATCCGTTACGTGGCCGTGGTCTTGGTGAAATTCACACCACAGGTTCTTATTTCTCTTGCCGGGGGCTGCCCTCAGCTTCTCAGGCCACTTCAGCGACCGATCACTCTTTATCTCATTCAGAATCTGTTCACAGCTGACCGTCAGAGGAGTGTACCCAACGAACTTGTCATCCGCGGATCTCTTCTTCCCCTCTTTGTTCTTCTTGGGGTATTTACTCCCACTTGCACCTCCTCTTTCGTCCTCATATTTTGCAGCCATCGCCTCTTCGGCGTTCATCACCTTTCCTGCTGTCGACAACAGCTCGGCCATCGTCCTCGGAGGGTCTTCATCAAGCTTCCATAACAGCTTCCCCTTTTGGAGTCCTCCAATCAGGGCTGTCATAGCTATGCTCTCCTCATAGTCTTCCACCTCCAGCTTCTCCTTATTGAATCTGGCTATATAGTCCCTCAGACTCTCACTCTTCCCCTGCTTAACATAGAGCAGGTGGGTGGTCTTCTTCTGTGGCCTCACCCCAAAGAAGAAATTATGGATGAACAGGTCTACCAACTGCTTAAAGTTTCCAATGGAATTTTTTGGAAGAGACGTGTACCAAACATGCGCAGCCCCTGTCAGGGTACCAGAGAAGGCACGACACCTCATCTCATCTGAGATAGAGTATATATCTGCCGCCGACTGATACATCTCCACGTGGTGGACGGGGTTGGTTCTCCCGTCATACCTTGGGGTGACCATAGGTGGATTGAACTTTGACGGCGTGGGGAAGTTGACTATCTTTGCCACAAAGGGTGAGCCTATGGTGTATCCCTTCTGAAGAGGGTCTCGGCTCTTCAATATATCACCAATCTTATCCTCTAACCGCTGGATTGAGTCATTCCAGGGCCTCACAGGGTCGGCTTGGCCGATGTTATCCCCTGCTGCCTCTCCGAGGTGGACTGAAGGTTCTGCTGCAGCAGGCCTGTGTCGGCTGTTCACTTCCCTTTGGCCGTCGTCCCGTCCTCGGGGTCGGCCATCTGCTGCCTCCCTCCTGGACCTCACAGCACTTCTTGACCTGGACAATTGTTCCCGCAGGTCATTTACTGGGCCTAGCCTCTCAAAGGCCGACCCCCTGCTCAAGCGATCAAAAGCAGAGCCCCTCGGGCGGTCATCAGGGTTGGGTCTCCCGCACTTTCCTCTGCTGTCCTGGAGGGGTCGCACAGTGTTGTTGGAGACCTCGTAAGGTTCCCAGCACTCTATAGGAGCCTCCTCTCCCTCCAGATCTCCATACCTATCCTCAGGGCAAGGGTTTTCTTGCCTCCCCAGGCGTAGACGCCGGGGGTCAGCAACATCCCTACACCGCTGAGGGGGTGGCAGGTCTTTGCGTGGTGCCTGGGGTGGTCCCCTGGCCTCATGCTGCCCTGGAGCTGCTGCCGTGGTAATCATCTCAGGCGAAACCCCTGGTGCTCTTAGTATGTTCTGGCTTAGAGCTGTGAACTGCTCCTGCATCATCCGCTGGCTTGCTGCCAGAGACTTTAGGGCTGCCGCCACATCAGCCATCTCAGACTGAGGCGGCGGCTGACTGGAACTGGGTCTTCCCCCCTCATCCGGCGGGGGAAGTGGTGGTGGTGTCATCTCAGGTGCCATGGGCTTGAGCTATGAAAAATTAAACTGAAGAAAATACTGGTGAGCTTGGGAACCTTAGTGGGTCTCTTTCAATGGTGAAACACCTCCTCTTAGGGGGAGTGTTGGTTCACCACCAGAGTGCCCAGTGAGGTCAAGCTGTACAAAGGAAGAGATGTCTTCTCGTTCCCACAGACGGCGCCAAACTGATGATGCTTGGATTTAGCACCACCGGATAAGTGATAGTGAGCTCAAACAGTAGCAGCCATGGCAGTCATTGAGATGTATAAGTATGTAGAAGGGGATGAGTATAAGAGGAACTAAGACAATGATGTATAGTGGTTCAGCCAATTTGGCCTACATCCACTGTGAGTGTGTGATCCACTAAGTATGGGCACTAATGGCCTTGGATACAATGCACATAGCTCTCTCTCTCTCTCTCTACTGTGTGTACAAGCAGAGTTTTAGCTAGGGCTACAGTTAATGGATCGATCCCCTGTAGGGTTGTAGGTGACAAGTATATATAGGTCTTGGGGGGTGTAGTGTACCCCCCAAGTATGCATGGTGCATGTGAGTGATGATCTAGCCAACCCCCTGTTGCCACCTGTAGATGCCAAATGATGACATAATATTCCTTCACGTGAGGGTGTGATTTGGTTATAACGGTCTTCCACGTTTCATATGAGCCTCACGCGCACTATTCCACGCGTCTCCCAAACCACGCGCTGTCATGATGTCACCCTCGGCCTATGAGCCGAGGCCGAGGGCAAAACTTCTCCCGATAGTGAGACTGGGCCAATTCTGGCCTCGTACTGTCGTCCCCTCGTACTGTCGTCTGGAGCCTGGTAGAGGGTCGGCCCCTCGTACTGTCGTCTGAAGCCTGGTGGAGGGTCGGCCCCTCGTACTGTTGTCTGGTCTGGTAGAGGGTCGGCCCCTCGTACTGTCGTCTGAAGCCTGGTGGAGGGTCGGCCCCTCGTACTGTTGTCTGGAGTCTGGTGGAGGGTCGGCCCCTCGTACTGTTATCTGGTCTGGTAGAGGGTCGGCCCCTCGTACTGTCGTCTGATGGGTCATCCGTTTGGGGGCAATCTTCAGCCAGGCCGAGTATATAAACGGGTATATCACATACCTATGTACTTTTATTGTTTTAGATATAGACATGAATTTTGACATTGTTCTCAAAATTCGTATATTCAAAGTTTCTTATTCCATGCTCCTTTAAATCTACCAACATTGGCACTCTGCCATGTCTTGAGTTTTACATTAAGAAATTTTCAATGGGACGGGTAAATAGGTTTAAAAGAAATCGAGTTTGTGGTCCTATTTAGGGTGATAGTTAATAGATTCCTATTAGATTACTCATAAAACATAATTTTTATCTTCAGTATATTAATTAGTGAAGATTTATCTGTTGAATATAAATATATAATACGATTCTTATTTTTTTTAAAGTTCTAACTGATGAAAATTGGGTGTTTGATTAACAGTCATTAGAATGGAATCACTAATTTTTTTTTTTCTAGTACTAAACCATTGTTAAGACCTATTTTGTAACAATAATATGTAATTTATTTGTTCCAATGACTTGTACCCTTCGAATTGTGGATTATAATTTCAAGGTATTTACTACGACTTTGTTTAGTATATTACTAGATCCCACTTGTTTTAACTAGTTTTGTTCTACTTAACTTGCTACGCACCATATATGTAGCGCGCCTGCCCAATAGGTAGTATATATATGTAGAAAAAATTTAATAAGATTGACGAAAACACCTATTTAATTGTTAATGTTGTGTGTTGATTTTTCATTAATAAGGGGACTTAGGTTTATGTAGTGGGAACCTAATTAGAAATGTTGTGTTTTGACTTGAGGGCTTCCCTATATCCTCTAGTTTTATGGATATTGATGAGTGGTTATGAATAAACATATTCTGTCTAATGGTCTGGAAACTTAGACAACAAAAATATTATATGAAATAATAAACTAATATTTTAATGTGTTTGCTTTTTCATGTGAACTAGATGGATAAGAGTTGAATGCAAGAAACAAATAGATTTTGTGAAAAGTGTGTCTTGGGTGTTAGATCATTCATTCGATTTGCAAAGGATCATTTGGGACCCAACAGTTACATTAGGTGCCCAGGTTGCAATTGTCTTAACATCGATCTCAGAAATATTTATGAAGTAAAAGATCATCTTTTCTTAAAAGGTATTTGTACCACCTACACACAATGGACATATCACGGGGAATGTTCTAATGATATAGTTCATGATATGCTAATGATGATAATATTGATGTCGATGATTGGATTGATAATGAAAATGAAGAAGGGGACGAGATGCAAGAAGTGTTGGAAGACATGCAGAAATGGTTTTTCTTTGATGCTGGTCGAGCTGAAGCGTTTGAAACTGGTAAGACTCCTAGACAAGTTGGTGTCGGGGATAAGAAAATTTTTAAGAAATTATTGAAAGATGCAGAGCGTGAATTATATCCTCGTTGTAAAAAATTCTCTGCACTGTCTTTCCTCGTGAAGTTGCTCCACTTGAAAGTGATCAATCACTGGAGTAATAAATCACTCAAGATGCTGCTTGAAATATTGAAGGAACCTTTCCTCGATGGTGAGACGCTTCTAAAGTCAAATTATGAGGCAAGGAGCATGTTGCGTAGCTTGGGATTAGGATACGTATCGATTTATGCTGGCAAAAATGATTGTTGTTTGTTTTGGAAGGAGCTTGAAAATAAACATGAGTGTCCAATATGTGGAGAGTCTAGATGGAAGGTTAATAATGACGGGGCTAAATGCATTCCTCATAAAATACTTCGTTACTTTCGACTAAATCCAAGACTCTAAAGACTGTTTATGTCGAGAAAAACGGCTGATGATATGAAGTGGCATAAAGAAACACGTGTCAAATATAATGTATTGAGACATCCTGCAGATTCTAGTGAACGGAAGGATTTTGATGCGGAGCACGAGTGGTTTTCTCAAGACCCTCGTAATGTAAGGCTTAGCCTAGCAAGTGATGGTTTTAACCCCTTTAGTAATATGCATAACTCATATAGCATGTGGCTAGTAATACTTATGCCATATAACTTTCCGCCTTGGTTATGTATGAAAGAGTCCTTTTTTATGATGTCATTACTTATTCTAGGACCTCTGGCACCAGGTAAGGATATGGATGTGTATTTACGACCATTAATTGATGAGTTGAATGAGTTATCGGAAGTTGGTGTGGAAACATATGATGCCTCCATCAAAACGAATTTTCAAATGCATGCGGAAGTTTTGTGGACTATAAATGACTTTTCGGCGTATGCTAATTTGTCTGGTTGGAGCACTAAGGGTTATATGGCTTGTCCTACGTGTAACAAAGATACTTCTTCGAAAAGAATAAGGAGTAAGATATGTTATATGGACCATCGCTGATATCTGGATCCCAACCATATATGGAGGAAGAGTAGAAAATTTGATGGTAAGCAAGAGCTCCGGTTAAAGCCCATGGACTTAAATGGGGATGATTTGTTGCGATAATTGAATCATGTCAATGGTTATATACCGGGAAAACATTCGGGTAATAAAAAGAGGAAACGTACACCTGAAGAGCGTAATTGGACAAGAAAAAGCATTTTTTTGAATTACCATATTGGAAAACATTAAAACTTCGACACAACCTTGATGTCATGCATATTGAAAAAAATATTTGTGAGAGTGTGTTGGGAACTTTATTAAATACTGAGGGAAAAACAAAAGACACGTATAAGGCGAAGCAAGATTTGGAGGATATGAAGATAAGGAAGGAATTACATTTGAGGTGGAATGGGGATAAATATATAATGCCACCTACATATTATACACTTAGTAAGTTAGAGAAACAAAGTTTTTGTGAGTTCTTGAAATCAGTGAAGTTTCCAGATGCATATGCTTTGAATATCTCACGGTGTGTGAACGTTGGTGATGATAAGGTATTGGGGTTGAAAAGCCATGATTGTCATGTTCTATTACAGCGTTTATTTCCCGTTGGGACTCGTGGATATTTGTGCAAGGAAGTATACAGTGCAATTGTTGAGTTGGGGAATTTTTTCAAATATTTGTGTTGTAAAACACTGGATCTAGAAGAACTGAAGAGGTTGGAGAAAGACATTATCGTGATTTTGTGCAAACTAGAATTGATTTATCCACCGTCTTTTTTTTATATAATGGTCCACTTAGCTATTCATTTGTCGCGAGAGGATATGCTTGGAGGACTGGTGCAATATAAGTGGATGTATCCTATTGAAAGGTATGTCAATATACTCATTGTCATATTTTAGGGCTATTTCGACATAGCCCCCAATTTTTAAGTCAAACTTGACATTAAAAGTGGGGGTTTAAGTCAAACTACTTATTTTTTACGTATAGTTTATAGATTTAACATGAGGTAATTTATATCATTGTAAATGCTAATAGGTACTTGGGAACATTAAAGGGCTACGTGCGTAATAAATCTCGACCGGAAGGTTCTATAGCAGAAGCCTACATCGTTAATGAATGTTTGAAATTTTGTCAATGTACTTTCATGGGATTGAAACTAAACTTAACCGCTCGGAAAGAAATTACGACGGGGAGGAGCAAGAGGAGAGATTGGATGTATTCTCTCAATAAGTACGCCCTTTTGGGGCATGTACTTTTGACTTTCTCACATTGACTGAGATGGAAATGATGTGGTGGTATACGTTAAATAATTGTGAGAAAGTGGCTCCATATATAGAGTAAGTTAATAACTAGGAAGTAATCTTCATAAGTATTAATTTTTTAGCTTCTACGAAGCTTATTGTTATAATTATTACCATTGTTAGTGAGCGTATGGAGGAGCTGAAGAAAGAAATGCCTTTGAATTTAGAAGAGAGAAGTCGAAGGAATTTCCCTAGCTGGTTTGAAGAACGCGTAAGTTTAAGTAAAGTTATCATAACATAATATTAATGTATTAATTTAATTATTTTTTAAGTAATATAATTGGTCTAACTTATATCATTCAAATTTTTTCTTTAATAGATGAAGAAGTTGTACGGCCAGAAGTCTCGAGAATGTACCGAGCAATTACATGCATTAGCATGTGGTCCTGACGTATGGGCAGATAAGTACAAAAGTTGCATAGTAAACGAAGTTAGATTTCACACTAAAGACCGTGACAATCGTAGGAGAAGTCAAAACAACGGTTTAGTTGTTAAAGGAGATCATAATGATGAAGAGATTAACTTTTATGGTGTATTGAACGTTATTATTGAGTTAGAGTATATCAAAGGAAATCGAGTCCTCCTTTTTGAGTGTGACTGGTTTGAAGCTGATAAAAAGAAAAAATCAGGAATACAAATCGATGATCACTTTACAAGCTTCAATGTTAATGGTAGGTGGTACAAGAGTGATCCTTATGTGCTAGCCATTCAAGAAAAACAAGTATTTTATCTTAATGAAACAAAATTGGGAAAAAATTGGCAAGTTGTTAAGGAATTCCAACATAAACACTTGTATGATCTTGGGGTGGAAGAAATGGACACAGATGTATCAGAAACAAATGATTTTGTGTACCAAGAAAATGCTTCATCAGGGGCTTTTGAGATTATAGAAGTTGATGTTGGTCAGTTGCAGAGAAACGATGTAGAGGCGGACACTATTGATGCTGAAATTGTGGATATAGACAAAGGAGTACCATCGGACGAAGACATTATTTTCCTTGATGGCGTCGATGATGAAGACGAAACACTTGATGAATATTGTGAAAATACGGAAGAACTCGTAGTGGTTGAGGATGATGATAGTGATATAGATTAACTTTGTTAATGGAAACTATGTAATGGAGTGTACTGCTGGTTGAGGATGATGATAGTGATATAGATTGACTATATTTTACCATTGTAATTTTTATTGATTTGTATGAATGACCATGCATGTGATTTATGTTCCTCTTTAAATAGGATCAACTATAATGAATGGAAAATGTGCTACCCTTGTCAAATAAAACATGTTTGGTGTACAACTATAATGAATTTACTGTTAATGGCATATTTGAATGTTGATCAATGAGTTGGTATGACGTGGTATTATTGAAAATTTTGTGAAATTGTCGATTTATATCTATTTATGGTTTTGTTTTATTTCAGTAAAGTGGTGTAGAAATTACAATATTTTATATTACTACATGTTATTCTTTCTTATTATTAATTACTAAATATGCAAAAAAAAATTGTGTTTTGATGTTCTTTTTCAGTATGGTGCCAGGAAGACGTATTCGGTCATATAGCATGAAGGAGGCTCCCTCGGAACCCCCGGATCTCATGGCGCCCCCTACACCCACGACACCCACGGCGCCTACAGTACGCACGTCTCCCACATCACCCACGAATCCCACAGCACCCACGGCACCCACAGCTCCCATAGCTCCCATGGCACTCACGACTCCCATAGATCCCATGGAACCCACGACTGAACACGTAATGGATGTAGAATCTGCAAATATCTCTCCATCAACTCAATAGACTAGTCCCAAACCTCCACAAGCCATGCAGGTACAAAAACTAATTTTGAATTGTTTCTTACTATTGTTCATTTGTTGCTAATATTGTTTATTTGCTTTTAAAGTTTCGAATACAGATTCTACCATAACGAAAAAAGTTCGTGGACCTAGACGTGGCAAGGGGATTCAGAAGATTATCAAAGCTACTGGTAAAAAGATGCGTATTGAGATATCGAAGGAGAAAAATAGGCCACTTGACAAAGAACATCCTGCTAAATTATCAAATGAACTCGGGATTATCATTCGTAACCTAATTCCAGTCCCAACCAAATGGAAAGACCTCACTGAAGCTGATAAGACAAGAGCGTTCGATAGACTTAATGTAAGTAATTTCTTATTGAAAATGGAATTTTTACTTTAATTTTGCGATTTTGAATTATTTCTCCATGCTGGAGTGATTTTGAATTAAGAGTATATACATATGTAGATTGGAACTTGTCATGTAGAATCATTAATGAAAATAGTAGTTATATAACTGATATCTCTGGGAATTTCAGAAGTACTTGAATTATGTATACTGATATCAGAAGTTATATAACTGTTATGTTCTTTAATTAAAAGATTTATAATTGTTGTCAATATTTATATAACTTATGTATAACTGATATCCAAGTTATACAACTGATATCGCTGGAATTTCATGACTATTTCATAGTAGTTTATAGTTAGACCCCAACATATTACTTTATCTATGCTTTCTGGAAATTCATGATCTCTTTATGGATACATCTCTTCTCATTGACTATTTTCTGAAAGACGATGAACATAAATATATATTGATTGACATTGGAAAGACATTTACGGAGCAAGTACTTCGCTGATTCACTTTCCATAACTTTTCTCGGATCGATTCTATTGTTTTAACTCATGAACATGCTGATGCACTTCTTGTTCTGGATGACATACGTGTTGTGCAACCATTTAGTCCTATAAATAATATTGATCCCACCCTCATTTACCTCAAGCAGTATGCAATGGAGAGCGTTGGAGTGAAATTTCCGTACTTGGTTCAGGCAAAACTTAAAGCAGTCTAGGAATTTTGGATTGTGTTTGTTCAGATCACTGTTGTCAATTTCTCACTATGGCCTTAGATTGTGTTTGTTCAGATCACTGTTGTCAATTGTAACCACTAAACTATTGTAAAGTGGATTACTTTGGTTACCAAAGGCAATTTTGGAACCAAATATACAATTGTATTTATTGTCTATCTTTTTTCGTGACGTTATATAAATGATTCAATAGCATGACATATTATTATTAAATTACGTATAAAACCCATTTCATCAACAAGCTCTGATATCCCCCTTTTCTTTAACAAATGTAATATGTCATTGAGGCGAATGAAGCCTATGTTACAAAAGTTGTACAACTGAATGTATATAGATTTAGTCATCACTCGACACAAGTACATGTGATGGAAGGGGTGGTGGTGGGGTGGCATATTGGTCTGCTACTTGTGACAGAGTTGTAATTCATTGAGCTTGACACATTGCCTCTTGAATATAAACCAAAATTCCATAAACCAAAATTCAAAGTTATCGTCAGTAACTAGATGCATGTACTTCCTTGATGAGTTATTTTCATTTTTGCTTTTGTTGGTTTTCTTTATCTTCCCAAGGGGGATTACGACCTGTAAGAATATATGTTATTTAGAACTTGGTTAAGATAAATACAAGCATTAAGATGAAATAAATATCAAATAGCGTAAATTACCTTGTAATGGTATCTGAACAACTCTCGAGTTGGAGTAGAGAGTTTGAGTGATGTCTCGCTGCAGAAGGCAACCTTATGAGTAGAGATAAAGAGGAGGCCTGCCATTGGACCTGCAGTTGTTGACAAATAGCATTGAGATGATCTCAATAGCTTTTCTCCTTCTCCTACACTGAATTTCTACTTGAAAACTTTAGCTACTCCTCCTGCTTGAAAAATTTTAGCCCCCAAACTCAACTTTCCCTTCAAAGTTTCACTTATTTTGGGTCCTAATCTCACTACAATTACAAAATGAATCAATATCTTAATCTCACAGAAGGTACGAAAAATCAAATGTAAATTCCAACAATGTTTTTGTTTATGTAAGGAAACACGTACCATGCTCTCGAATCCCAAGTGCAAGATTATCTTCTCTTTTACCGTGATTTATCATTCTATGGATCACTGAATCTGCTTTATAAGGGTCAGCTAAGACTTCAGTTCTTGACCTCTGATCTAGGTATGCTACTGAGCTGACTAGAGCATTTTCTTGAAACCAGTTCTTCATATTTAATAAATTTCTTAGTTTTGATCTTGTCTCTTATAACGTGAACTTGTTGTTTGCATTTATTTTTCAGCTTCCATCAGCCCATCTTGTGGCCCAACATACACCAAGGAATAATCTTTTTAGCCTCATCTAATAACTCACCCCATAATTCTGTACTAGGGGGATTTTCTGATCAATGATCAAACATGTGCTAAGGTCATCCAATTAAAGAGATCAATGATCAATGATCTCTTCATACTTTAGTGAATCTGCAAATGGTATTTTATTTTACAAAATTGATCTCTTCATACTTTCACAAGGTTGTTAAGGCCAGAGGAGCTTTGAATAGAATTTTCACAAGGTTGCAAATAGTTTTGGTGGCTTTTTTTATCAAGAATGATGGGATTTAATCAAGATTGAGTCAACTTTATGCCAATTTCTTTGGACAATTTCTCATTCCCAAAATGCTGAAGCAGACTGATGGGAAAATTTCTTTGGATTCTACCCCCAAATTTGTTAGGCTCATCTCTGCTATCCTCCATTCAATAAAGTTGTCTATTCTTTTTAATGGCTACCCTAATGGTTACATATTTTTCTCTAGAGGAGTTAAGAAAATGGACCCCCCTCCCCCTCTTATTTTCTGTAATGAAGAAGTTTTGAGCAGGAACATCTCTCATTTGGTGGATGCTGGTTCTATTACTCCTATCTCCGGCCCTAGAGGTTTCAAAGCTCCATCTCACTTGTTGTTTTGCTGATGATATTATGATTTTCTACCGAGGGGATTTTTCTTCTCTAATATCTCTAGTTAATTTACTCCACTCTTATAACAATGATTCTAGCTAGTTCATCAGTCTAGACAAATGCAATGTGTTTATTGGTAAATGAGCTATTTTTACAAGCAATGTTATTTGCTCTACTATCAACATGAAGAAGGCATGGATTCTTTCTCTTACATCGTTTCATTTGATCAGTTACTGATTGAGTATGAAATTTCAGTAGAAATTCGACAATGATTTGGATGATCATGCAAAGGAGTGTTTGGAAGAGCTAATGAAAGGGAGAAGTAGGAGTCAACGGAGCAAGCTTCGTGAAGTGTATAAAAAAATATGGATCAGCGGAGGAGGCTCGAGAAAATGTCCCTACTAATATGACCAAGGATAATTGGCTTAGTCTATGCGATCTTTATGGAAGTCCAGGATATCAGGTTTGAACTACTGTTGATGTTGTAACTTGTAAATATTTTTTTATTAAAATATGCATACTTATGATGTTTGAAAAATTACTACAAAAATAATGTATTGTAAATCAGAATAACAAGTCTAAACAAGTTGTAAAGCATAATCAAGGGTCAAAAGCATTTGTGGTGGTTCGTCATGAACTGGTAATATAGCAACTTATTTTGGTGTGTCAATTGAGAATTTTATTTTATAAGTACAATTATTAATTATTTGTTGTTTAATAGCGGAGGAAAGAGGTGGATGGTCAAGAGCCGAATAGGATCAAGTTTTATAAAGAAACTCATTGTAAAGATGAAAAGGGGACATCTCCCGAAGCCGAAACGCTCTAGGTAAGCCTTATTAATTTTATTTTGAATTTACCTTGTTGTTGCTGAATTACAAACCAACAAATGCTGATGGCTTGTAATTCCTTTGGTACTCTCATCTTCGATATAAAAATTACACATACTGCATTATGCTTTTCGCAGTTAAAATTATTATCTTTAAATAGCTTAAAAATTGTGGACATCTCGACACTTTGGCTAGACCTGTAATCCTTTTTCTTCTATTTTGTTTACAAAATGAGATGAAACGCCTTGAATCTGAATCAATATCCGAGAATGGTACCATGATGAGCTCAGATGAGATAGCAGATAAAGTTCTTGGCACAAGACCAGGATATATTAACGGGCTTGGGTATGGTCCCAAAAAAAAGGATTCTAAAATTAATCTATTGCGATTGAGGAATGCTGAATTGGAAGAGGCACTTGAAAAGTCTATGAAAGTTCAAGAAGATTTGATGGAGCGCTTACAAGCTCGTGAGGTAGAGGCAACAATTCAAAGAGAAGAGTCAGTGGCACAAAAGGCCGATATGGAGAATCAACGTGCAATACTAGAGGATATTCTAGCTCGACAAGCGAAGTCCGATAAGTTGATTCAGTCGTTGATCACATCACGTTCCTCATCTTCCAAACAATGGTAATCTAGACATCCTTTAGTTTTGCTACTCGTATGCTTTTAAAATGATTCGTAATCGATTATTATCTCTTTAATTACCAAATTTCGCTCATCGTTATAACCTTTTCATGATAAAGACGAATCAAATCCCACTTTATTTTAGCTAATGATATTTTATTCTATTAATTGCAGATTTGACGTGACAGGAAGCTATTTTTGGGTCACCATGAACTTTTGACATTTGCAAATGGAATTGGAAACTTTTAAGTCCTTTAACTAGTTTAAGTTAGTTTTTTGCACCGTGGATATTTGTCGTTTGTAAGGGGATGAAATGCGGGACTTCTACGTCCTTTAACTAGTGTTTAGTTGACTTGACAATGTATGTGTATGTGAATTAATGTGGATTTTATTTATGATAATTTAGTGATTCTGTGGATTTTAACTAATGTGTTATTTTTAGATGGTAATTTGTTTAAATTTGGTGGTATACATTAATTTACCAAATTCAAAATAAAAAAATATATATTTGGAAACATTTCTTTACAAAAATAAATGTTTTAGTAGTTAAATACACAATTGATAAATAAAAGTGCGGTTTAAGATTTGATAGTTTATTATTGAAAAATTAATGATTAAGAATCATTCTTCAACAATTGAATTTCGTAGCCAGTAGATCTTGAGGGAAGGTACAATTTTTGTATAAAAAAGTTTCTATTTATAGAATTGGCAACGAAATGTAGACATTTAGCAACGAGATGTTCAACAATTAGCTACAAAAAAATTGTAAATTTCGTAGCTAAAAGTTTCTAGCAGTACTTTACATATAGAATTCGCAACGAAATTAAGATATTTAGCAATGAAATGTTGAATTTTTACCTACGAAACAAATTGTACCCTAAATATGATAATTCTCCACGAAAATAATTTCGTGGCAAATGACCTAAACAATTGGCAACGAAATTTAATTTTGTAGCCAAATACATTTAGCAACAGGCCTTTGGCCACGAACCTGTTACAAAATAATTTTTGTTGCCAAAAACTATCAGTAACGAAATATGAACTTTTGGCAACGAAAAATTTCACAGTTAAATGTGTAATTTGTTGTAGTGACCCACCTCGAAGAGCCTTCACAAAGGTGGCTCGAACGACCCACCTCGAAGATTCTTCACAAAAGTGGCTCGAAGGACCTAACTCGAAGATACTCCAATTTACCCAACTCGAAGGATCCAATTCGTAGATTAAGGTCACCTGGATGACCATAGTTTGTAATAAGTAATAGAATACTGTGTCATTTACTTTATCTTACAAATGTATATTTGAGTGAGTTGTTTTTTTGGTACCCATGAGGGACCGTGCTTGGCAGGGCATGGGAGAGCTAACATGCTCTGTTAAACAAACTCCTATTGGGAACCTCGCAGGGACATGGCTTAGAGGATTGAGAACAAGGCAATGTTTGTAACACAGTTACTAACCCTTTGGTCACACTTGGGCAAAACTTCATTCAGAATAAATGGTCACTCGAGCCACAACAGCCGAGCCACATTAACACTTACATGTTCGAAGGAACCCCCTCGAGGTACTTCTATCTTAAACCTTGGGATCAAAATAATTCTTAACTAATATATAGAGGCCAAGACACTTGAGCCACTTATCAGCCGAGTAGCCTCGAAACAGATACCAACCCGCTTGACTGATGTGACCAGATACCTGACAGAGCCACCGTTTAAACCATTTTTTGACGTCATAACGTCTGGCATTTAGGGACTCGAAAACGTAGCAATTAAGTGGGTTTATCCTTAGGATGGCAGGCCTTGTTCACTAAACCTGACCATTTAACCATCCTCAAGCTGACATGTCACATCCCTCATTAATGCCCATAATGCTTCCAACTAGTAGAATGGCTTCCCACCAAAATCATGAGGTCCCATGCATTTAATGCACTATCTTGGGCATTTAATGAACCTAACCACACCGAACGCAAGCAAGCTTACTCGAGCAGCGTTGCCTTTATATATATACCAGATGAACAAGTTAGAGAGAGAGAAATTTTTCTGAGCCTAGAATCGCTGCCCAAATTCCTCCTCAATTGAGAACTACCAAGAGAGCATTAACTCCCTATACTCATTAAATATGCTCATCATTGAGAATTAACTGAGCTTGAAGTTCCTTCCTTACCTTGATTATGCCTGGAGTGCTTGTTCTTTCTCCCTCCTACCACGCTCTATGTTGGTCCCATCTAGTTATTGTGCTTGGCATACATCTTTTGTGTCAACATGCTATTCAATATAAGTCTGAACATTGAGTTCTATTGTCTCTAACTCACCTGTAGCCACTGCCAGCATTTAATATTTAATGGTGTTAATCTCGCTCTTAATAAAGGGTTACGCCTCACTTAATACTAACTGTATTTGAAGAACCCACATCTTACATTTGGCGACTCCGCTTGGAAGGTATTCTCTTTTAAAAGATGCCAGGGGATAACACCGCTAGAGTCATCGAATTTGACGCCATATAGCGTGAAGAAGGGGCAAACAACTCTGCGTTGCCTGATGGGGGGAGAATGGCAAGGACGAAGTCAAGCATGCCCATCATTGTTGTTACGAAAATGAAGTCCACACAAGCAGGAATTGGCCAGGCGCAAATGAAAGGACTGATGAGTTTGTTCGTAGAATTCATTAAAACTCCGAAAACCCAGGCGATGTTGGGAGATCACATAGGGGTGAGCTCTTTCACTACACCACCTTCAGCTATACCGGCTCCCACTATCACATGAGGCATGGCTGCAATTGCCTCTAATAACACCTTCCCCGCCACTTCATTACCCTTAGGCAGTGTGCCCCCTACTTTGGTTCCATCCATGATGACAGGGCCAATGCTGCAAGGTGGGGGGGGGGGGGGGGGGGGGAACTTCAGTGGCCTCAGTTGCAACGGCTGACCAAAGAGTAGGCATACTAACTTCAATGATCCCGGTGGGGTAAATGCTGGTGCAAGCTGGCCCTTCGTCGATCGGTTTGGAGGAAATGAAGAAAAATATGCTAAGTTTTATATCCATATCTAAGGGAGATAGTTCCTCGGTATACAATGACTTTCGTACCCCCTATCTAGAGGCATACAACAATGAACCCTACCCAGTAGGGTATATCAACCAATTTTTTAGAAGTACACGTGGAAGGGTGTTAACCCTAAGGAGTATGTGTAGTGGTTTATCGAATGTTTTGGGGCCCATTGCAACGACAAAAAGCTAAGGCTGAGGGAGTTTTCATAATCCTTGACCGAGAAAGCCTACACGTGGTATTCCCACTTGTCCCCAGGTATCAAAAGTTTTGGGAAGAATTGCACGTTTTATTCATGCAAGAGTTCTTTTTAGCTGAGGATGAGTTTTACGCTCACCGAGCTCGAATGTGAGAAACATAAGCCAAGATAAGAGGTTGTGGCCTATATCAGGAGATTTCGTGAACTTTCTATGGATGTAAGAGAGGAGACGTGAGAAGACAAGATTTTACAAGTGTGTACAGAGAGCTTGCTGCCCGTGTACATATGTCATATGATTAATGAAACACGAGAAGGCACATTTACAACATTTTCAAAATCGGCGAGGAGTATCACTTTAGTTATGAAACCTGTAGTACCCCTTCCTACCTTGCCGAGTTTTCTAATCAGGCCAATGGTCACCTCGGGGAGGGTAATACCCTCGAGGATCAACTATGCAGATGATGGAGCCAAAGAGGAGAACGATGGCAGCCGAGGAGGTAGAAAGGGTAGAAATAATAAGAGAAGGTTTAAGGACGAAGAGAATCCCCCTGAGCTTCCTTGCACGGTGGAACAAGCTTTGAACCTTTACAACCTCATGGTCCATGACAAAGTATGCATAACGGTTAATGTCAACACTGCATAACTCTCACGGGAGGATAGGGAGAAGCCTTACTATTGCGCACTCCATAACAGGGTAAACCACCCTACCAAAGTGTGTTTTTCACTAAGAAGGTTGATCGACCATCATGTGAATAATGAAGACATTGTATTTCCAGAGACTAATGTAAATGATAACCTCCTGCCACCTCATGGAGCCCATATGGCTAGCACTTTTATGAGGAAGCTGAGCGATTGACAATGGGACAGTGGCTCGAAGGGAGTGACTTCGAAGAGTCTTTAAAAGAATGCATCTTCTAATTGGCTCAGCTTCATTTGGGTGATGAGATTGAAGGGGCAGAGGACCAAAAGAAAGGAACATACGATTCCATTAGGGGATTCAGTAGGTAGTTGGGAGCCTGCTCTCTGGAGGAAGTAAACACAGTGATAGCGTATGATGAGGCTGAATATAGAGATGTGGAGGAAGTTTATGAGTTAGAAGATGACCAGGAAGACCCATGGATCGAATGTGCAGTCATTGCTCATTCGCCAAAGTTTGGTTGGTTCTTCGATCAGGTTGGCCTTCCTGAAGACTCCCGGCTGGAGGTCAGCCATCTTGGAGATCGCAAAGAAGACTATGGCACCGCACCTAAAGTGGAAGGGACCTATGGCTAATCTCGTAAGGAGGTATCTCTCAGAAGTCACATTCTCGAAGGCTGATAGACTGATTAGGTATCCCCGTAAGAGACCATTGTATGTTACTGCATCGGTAAATGATTGTGTTTTCTCATAAGTCTTGTTGGACGGTGGGGAATCCATCAATATAATACCCATTAGATCCTTTTATCCGATCGGGCTGTTGGAAATAAGGATAGTTCCCCACTCGTTGGCAATATCTGGGTATGACAATCAATTTTCCAAATCGATGGGTTATGTTTATGTGGGCATCATGATGGGAAACATAACTTCCCACATTAAATTCCACATCATGAATTGCGAGTCGTCATACCAACTATTGGTGGGCAAGGTATGGATGCACAATCATGCCCTCCACTTATCATCAATGTGCTAAGGCAAACATAAAGGGTAAGGAGGTGGTGATTCAAGCTACTAATAAGCCTTTTACAAAGGAGGAATCCCACATGGTGGACGTAACTTTTTATACTGACCTGGCCGAAGAAGCTACCACAGTAACAAGGTATACCGGGGGGATAAAGATCCCGTCAACTCGAGAGAAGGTGAGGGCACCTGCTCGAACAATGGTAACTTACGAAGAAGAGCGTGAACTGGGAGTGGTGAGTCCCCCTAGCCTATCAAGACAGCTGCACGATCGAATGACCCCGCGCATCGACCCTATTGAGCACTAAGTCCAAATACAGAGTGTTCTCAGTAGGCAAACAGTGAGATAGGTAGATGAGAATCATAGGAATAGGCCGTTTCAGAAGCAAGTGGTCTGGCAATGCAATCGGGTGGTTTTTCCTAACGATAGAATCATCTATAAAATATAAAGGTGTGAGAGGGCAGTCGAGAGTCTGGACGATGAAGTCGACCCGATATATAAATGCTTCCTAGTGGATAACCAGGGGCAATGCTTGGTAATTGATAACTCGTGGGTACAAGAGTTTATGGAGGAGCTAGAAGAAGAACCAGAATGCTATGAGGGATAGCCCTTGACCGCAGACCTAGGAGTTGGAAAAGATCAATTTAGCTAGAGAGGGTGAGGACCCAAACCCTATTTTTATCTCGAAGGACTTGGAGGGAGCTTCTTGAAGGGAACTGATCAAGTTTTTTCTGGAGTTCAAAGACGAATTTACATGGAAGTACATCTAGATGATTGTAATAGACCATGAGTTGGTTGCCATAGGTGGAACGTTTTACCCTCAGCCATTCCGATGAGACAAACCACTCAAATGTACAAGGTGGAGTTAGATATAAATATTAAGGAAGAAGTCCAGAGGTTTCTCACGGCCGATTTCATAGTCCCAATCCAACATTCCAATCTGATTCCCTAGCATTGTACCTGTGGGAAAAAAGGACAAAAGCCAAATCAGAATATGTGTAGACTTCAGAGTCCTAAATCGGGAATGATCGAAGGATGAATTACCGTTGCCTTCCATTGATAGCCTGATCGATGAAATGGCAGGCCATGAGATGTACAGTTTCATGGATGGATATTTGGGATACAATCAGATAAAAATGGATCTGGCCGACCCAAAAAAGACCCCCTTTCGAACTCCTTTGGGAAATTTCATGTACAAAGTTATGCCTTTCGGATTTAAGAACACAGGGGCTACTTACCAGAGGACGATGGTGGCCATCTTCCATGACCTTTTTCCCAAGACTGTGGAGTTTTATGTTTATAATTTGGTAATTAAATCCAAGAAGGAAGGATCCCACCTGGATGATTTGTGGAGGGTGTTCACTCGTTGCAGGAAGTATAAGTTGAAGATGAACCTTCTCAAATGTGCATTCAGGGTAACGAGTGGGAAATTCTTGGGGTTTGTGGTAAATCGCTAGGGGGTACAAATGGACTTAGACAAACGACGAGCCATCCTTAACTTGCCAAGACCAAATCGGAGAAAAAGTTAAAAAGTTTTCTTAGCAAGGTGTCCTACCTGAGGCGGTTTGTCCCGGGGTTCGCCGAGGTGACACACCCCTTAATGGAGTTACTAAGAAAGGGCGTGATGTTTGGAAACAATGCATCAAGACACCCTAGACAGGTTGAAGGCACTCCTCACTTCTCCTGAGACAATAATCCCCCGAAGGCGGGTATCCCTTTACGTTTATACCTTACATCAACTGAGTGATCTATCGGGGCCTTATTGGCCCATGATATGGAAGGCATTAAAAGACTGTTTATTACTTGAGTAGAATCATACACGGGCGTGAGGACAAATATACTTGCATTGAGAGGCATTATCTGGCCCTTGTATTTGTAGCACAAAATCTTAAGCATTACTTTTTATCATTTACGGTTCATATCCTGACTAGGTGTGATCTTATAAAGTTTTTGCTTGCTAGAACGGTGTTGATAGGTAGGGCAACCCAATGTTTCTTAATCCTCTCAGAGTATGATCTCAAATGTGTGGTCCCGCGAGCCATTAAAAGCCAGGCATATGCAGATTTGTTGCCTATCTTCCCATCAGGGACGTTTGAGCCACCTGTTGAAGAGCTCCCAAGTGATGATCTCCAGACCAACTTCATAGCATCCATCTTTGATGAATGGAGTATGGAGTTCGACATCTCTATAGCTGAGAAAAAGGGGGAGCTGGAGTTATCCTACGAAGAGGTGGTGAAGAAATCCGCTTATCTTTCAAATTGGAGTCTGAATGCTCGAATAATGAGGCTGAGTATGAGGCACTGGTCCTGGGATTACTCGAGGCACTGAGAAGAGGAATGTAAGTCCTAATAATTAAAGGGGATTCTAACTTGGTGGTAAAACTGGTAATGGGGGAATTCTCGTTGAAGCACATGAGTTCGTCACCTTACCGAACGATTATCCAGCGACTTCTTAGATAGTTTGAGGTGGTGAAGATCAAGAGTCACCCTCAAGTGATGAATAGACATGCGGATGCCTATGAAACCATCACACAAAATATTGCCTTTGACAGGGAATCAACTGTGGTATGAATAACAAAAATAACGGCCCCTTCGACGGTGTCAGAGATGCTTCCCTCTGAGGACAAAGATGATTGGAGGGGAAATAGCAGAAAGTAACTGGAGAGGGGTGAAGTTCCACTCAACTTAGTCAATTTGGCATAGTACTTTATTACCAGAGGTAACTTGTCTTATAAGAATAAAGGAGGTTGATTGTCCCGATGTGTAGATCTCGAAGAAGCCAAAAAAGGTTATTCGAGGTGAATGAAGATAGTTATGAAACCACTGAGATCCCTTTGTAGGAGGATACAACGGGCAAGGTATTTCTGGCCTTCGATGAGATAAGAAGCCACCACAGCGCAAAGAGAATGTTTGAAGTGTTTCTTATTCTATCAGGCAATAAAATGCAATTTCATTGGCCAGCCGTAAGACTGGAGACAACCCTATATAGATTTCTTGATAGATGGAGTAATGCCAACAGATAAAGATGATGCTACCAAGATAAAAAGGTGAGCACCGAGATACTTCATACAAGATAGGAAGCTGTACCGGTGTGGCTATGATGATAGGACCCTAGGGTGCATAAGAGGAGAAGAGGTATTAAAGCAAGCTCACGATCCGGGGCATATCGAAGGAGATAAACTTTATGATCAACGAATGACCTTAGGTTATTACTAGACTTCGATAGATAAAGATTCGACAGAGTTCTTTCAAAAGTGCAAGGCTTGTCAGCTACACGAGATTATGGTTTATGCCCCTTTAGTGGACCTGCACTCCCTCTCTACATCGTATCCGTTTCATACTTAGGTGTTTTATTTAGTAGGGGCCATAAACCCTTCGTCGTGAGGGAAGATCTGGATTTTGGTGGCTATAGAATGTTTTATGAAGTGGGCAGAGGCCATACTGCTTAAGAAAGCCACAACGAAGATTGTAGCTCGATTCATAAAGGAGTATATTATCTGCCGTTTTGGTATCCCGAAGGTGTTTTTGTCGGATAATGGTACCCCCTTCGTGAGAAGTGAGGTGCGCCTACTGAAAAAAAATGCTCAATCATCCATAACTAATCAACAATAGCATACCCGAAGTTCAATGGACAGGTAGAGGCTACTAACAAAACTTTAGTAAATATTTTGGCAAAAATTTTAAAAGACTTTCCAGGAACATAGGATCCAAGATCCCTGAAGAACTATGGGCTTATCGAACAACGAAAAAGAAACCAACGGGATACACACCATTTTCCTTAGTATTTGGGGCAGAAGCTATGTTATCGATAGAACTCGAGGTACCTTTCGCCCGATACAACTTGCAAAGTGCCATGCTCCCCCACGACCGTCATGTATGACTCGAAGTACTAGAAGAACACATGGATAATTCCATGAGGCACTTTGAGATACACAAAAAGCAGTTGTCCAAATCCTACAACCAGATGGTGAGGCCGAGAAAGTTTAAAGAGGGGGACTTGGTCCTGAAAGCATGCACGAGGCATATCAGGGGTTTGTCATTACCCAAATTCGAGGCCAATTGGGAAGGGCCTTATATCGTTTGAGTAGCCCATAATTCGGGTTATTTCGAGATATCTAAGCTGGAAGAAAATGTTAGTTTCAAATTGAACAACAAGGGGCTGAAGATTTACAATGTTTAATTATATGTTTTTCCAACACTTTTATTCATTATGCTGCAACTTTTTTTTATCGAAAAGAGGGATGTAAGCTTCAAAACAATTGGGTTTGTCTATTTAATATAACCCCAAGCAATGTTCATGTGGAAAATGTTAGGTTACTACTTTCTTTTATATGAAGATTTTTTTTCTCCATCATGTACGATGTGATTCGCATTAAAAAAACAACGAAAAAGGAAATGGAAGAAGACACCAAGGTCACTAGTGTTTCTTCATTTAATAAAAGATATAGTTGTGGTTACATGCAAAAAAATAAATTTAAAATCCCACAAATGAGAAACATCAGTAATAGCATGCAGCAAAGGAGCTAGGGTTTGTCCATGATAAATTGAACATTCGCTGATCTACGTAGCCTATGATGATGTTGGGGAAGAATCTGCACAAGGTTTCTTTGGTCTGAAATGAGGTCAGTCAAGTCTTTCTAGCAAAGCTCCATCACCTGATAAATGGACTCCAACTCCTACTCTTTCTTAATTAGCTCGGCCTCCGCACGAGCATTGGCTTCGTGAGCCTCCTACACCTCTTGCTCAGATACCACCAACTTGGTCTCCAACCCTACAAGATCTTCTGAAATGTCCACGTGTGAGCGATGTGAACTCTAGAGCCGATGATAGAGGGCGGGAAAGCCAGCCTTCTTAAAACCGTGAAGCAGCTCTACCAACTAGGATATGGAAAACCCATCATTCGTGAGCACATTACCTCTTCCCAGTAAAGTCTTGATAGTATCAGGGCTAAGAGATTCGAGGGGAGTATTAAAGATTTCTTTTAAGACCATAGTGAACCCGAACAAGTGATATGCCATCATTCTAGGAATAGGTTGGAGCCAGCGTGTGGTAAAACTTGAAGGGAAATGGTCCAATAATTATTCGATTAGTAAGCGAGGACCCTCAGTCATAATATAAGCAAAATTAGCCAAAGTTTGCCTCCCAACCACCTCGAGGGCTGCCTCATGACGATGTATGCTAAACATGATGTCACTTGCATATGGATGCTGAGTATGCGAGGGGCTATCACTTACTTGAACCTGAGGAGCAACCACTTTGGGCACATCGCCAACCCTAGGGGCTACCTCTTGGGCCCGCACAGTAAGGGCCCTGCCCAAAGAAACAACTTTTGCTAAGGTCCTCGCTTGCAACATTTCCTGAGCAATAGGTTCATCTTCTGGTCTACGGGTCACAGGTTGATTGACCTCCACCCGAAGTATAAAAAATAGTTTAAGTAAGAAACAAAACGAGGGAAGTATAAACAAAGTATCTTTCATGTATGAGAGTTTATGCTAATGAGACTTGGCCCTCCTGACCCTCGGTTATGGGATATTATGCTAATAAGACTTGGCCCTCTTGACCCTGGGTTATAGGAGATTATGTTAATAAGACTTGGCCCGACTGACCCTCGATTATGGGAGATTATGCCAATAAGACTTGGCTCGCCTGACCCTCGGTTATGGGAGATTATGCTAATAGGACTTGGCCCGCCTGACCCTCGATTATGGGAGATTATGCCAATAAGATTTGGCCCGCCTAATCCTCGATTATGGGAGATTATGCCAATAAGACTTGTCTTGCCTGACCCTCGGTTATGGGAGATTATGCCAATAATACTTGGCCCGCTTGACCCTTGTTTATGGGAGATTATGCTAATAAGACTTGGCCCACCTAACCCTCGGTTATGGGAGATTATGCCAATAAGACTTGGCTCGCCTGACCCTCGGTTATGGGAGGTTATACCGATAAGACTTGGCCCACCTGACCCTTGGTTATGGGATATTATGCCAATAAGATTTGGCCCACATGACCCCGATTATGGGAGATTATGCCAATAAGACTTGTCCCGCCTGACCCTCGATTATGGGAGATTATGCCAATAAGACTTGGCCCTTTTGACCCTCGATTATGGGAGATTAAGCCAATAAGATTTGACCCGCCTAACCCTCAATTATGGGAGATTTTTAAACCCCAATATTACTTGGCAAATTAACAAGTTTACATGCACGAGATAGATGGAAGCGAAAAGTACCTCTGGAAGTGGCTCGCTAGAAAATTCACAAGTGGCCATTTCTACTACGTCTTCCTCCTCAATCGGACCAGGAGCCACCAAAGGATGTTGACCTTGGGGGGCAATAACATCCATACCTATTTCTGCAACTTCTTCTTGCCAATCATCACCGCTATTTTAGTAACACGCTCCTGGCCATCTTCCCTCTGACCTACCCAAGCAAGATCGGCGCCTTCCTTTTTTAGGATGGAAGGCCCGAACAAAAATACAAGCATTTGGTCATTCGAAGGAAGGGTAGTTGATGGATTAGTTTAAACAAGTACAGGGGCTTGCAAAAAAGAGGGAAGGGTAAAAGTTAAGATAACAAGTTGAAAGAGCAACAACAGTTTAAACAAGTAAGGAAAATAAGCTCACCACAGGAAATGAAGAAACGGGCACAGGGAACTTAGGTATATCCTCAATAGCTCTCACATCAGGAACATCCCTCTTAAGGCTTGCCTTCTCGAGTAAAAAGAGGAATCAGGGGAATAGACGCTACTAGAATCAGATATAACTGCCCCTAGGGGGAAATGGGAGATTACTTGCGAAGTACTAAGGGCAGCTCTCTTGAAAAAATGATCATCTCCAACATCATCGTGCGTATCACCTCGCACATCAACCTAAAAAAAAGACAAAGGTAGGTTAAGAGAAGAACAGAGTTATTTGCACGAAAAGAAAGTAAGAAGAGAAACATTCAGAGCAAGATGGATAGAGGGTCTTACTTCTTCCTCTAATACATCTTCCAGAGCCTCATAATATTGGGGAGGCGAGAAGGGTTTAGAAGGAGAAACCATTATCCTAAACCTACGTCTTCGAACCAACGCAGTTTCCTCTTCCTCTTCCTCTTATTCCACTACCTTTCCTCTCTCCTCATCCTCATCCTCACCATCTTCATCATCATCACCACCAGCAGCAACAGTAGCATGTTCCTTGGGCAGCTCTTCCTGATCGAATTCAGATGATTCCTCCATGACGAGCTTAAGAGGACTAACCGCCTTCCATTTTTACCACTACCAGCAGTGCTAGGAGCATATAAAAAACCTCGAGAAGACATCTGGGCTGACATAAATTCCCTGTCTTCCTCGCTAAAATTCTCCCAGGTTTGGAGAAGCTGATCAAACATTGATCTCACCTCTTGGGCGACTTTAGGATAGGGAGTGTGGTTAATCGAAGGCTGTGGGATGATTTTGATTTTTTTCAAAGGCAACTTTAGGGTGGCCATAACTATCACCCCGATCGAGGCAATGCGTGGGTATGCAGTTCTCTCAACCGATCTCGAGGGACCAAGAGCAACGGTAACAACTTCGACTGGAAATGAGGCTTTCTTATTTTTCACAACTGCCTAGTCCACAGGCGCTACTGGGGGAAATTCGGAGGGGACACTGATGTTAGTAGTACTAAGAGAAAAATCAGATGATGAGGTGGTGCAATTTCTTACACCCCACGCTGTGGGTGGGAATATCTCAACTTCAAGGTACCGAGGTTCCTTCAAGATGTTGGATTGAAAATGGACCAGTTGGTTCTGCCAGAAAATGCTCAGGTACATAGCCAAAATCTTCCCTCAAGCCTCTTTGCTCGGGACCACGGGATTAGTTGGATAACTGGAGCACAGACTTAAGATAATCGAGGTCAGATAGTTATGATGGGCAAAAGAAAAGTTTGTGGGTTTTTCACGGGTGAAATGACTCAATAAAGGGGCTCCTTGGTCATAGCCGAATTGAATGGCTACACGGTGGGGAATGTAAACAGAATAAAAGGAAGACCACTCTGTGTATAAAGGCAGGTAAGAAGGTATTAGCAAAAGGGGGACACCGTTCTCAGGAAAATTCCTAGCAAGAGCTTCATCAATAGGGGTAATGGGGCGTTCCTCCTCAGCAAAAAAGTCATTTGTAAAAAAATGATCCACCCTAACATAGGGGCGAGGTAAGAACCTTTATGCTTGATCGATCAGAGAAATGAGGGGATTCTTAACACTTTTATTCTTCCAGTAACAAATATGGGGGATATTCATGGGCTGAGAACTGGGGTAGTTGCCCGCAGGAGCATAATTGGGAAAATGGGCATAAATGAAAGTTGTTAAAATGACATTGTTGGCATAATTAGAAACATCAAACCAGTCAATGCTCCATGCAGAATTCTCTGCCACATGGTCCAACCTAGTATACAAAATGCCAAGAACGATAGTAGCAAGGGGGAGCTTCACGTCGCTCGCCATCTGAACAACCATGTTGATTAAGTCCTATCGGGGGCAATCACGGGGCTAGCTCGAAAGGTAGAATTTCGATAGCATCACCCAAATATATCCTGCCAACTCGATTTTAGAACCAAATCCCTTTCCTTCTAGGGGCTGTTCAAACACCTTTTTCCCTCGGGGGTTCTCTTTGGCCGCCTCACGGGTCCTAATAACAGCTTTCTCTTCGATGAAATATAAGTATCGAATCACTTCAGAATAGGTTCACTTATTGTAAGTGACCATGAAATCCTTTACCACTGCCTCTAGCTCAGATCTCAAAGTTTTCTCCTCGATGGAGATGCCCTCTTCAAAGAAAGTATCACAACCGACAACCTCCAACCCCAGAAGCTCATAACCTTCTTCCAGAGTGATGGTGAACTCACCCCATGCGGCCACAAAAGTGTGTGACCTATGGCTCTAATGGGAACTAAGCAATTGGAGAGCAGTATTATTTTTGGATAGGGTAAGATCACCCAGCCAGAGAGAACAAGAGAGACCAATAAGAGCTAACTGAATAGAGTACTTGGAATGTATATACTCCGTCCAAGGGCCCAACCCCTTGCAAGCACCAGAGGCAGCTTTAAACTCTACCTTCGAATAGGGGAAATTACCTCATTCAATGCGAAAATGAGTAACAGTAGTGATGGGGATATATGAAAAGTCTTTAGTGTCCTCACCCTCCTTGATTAGCAGGCTAGGGTTCAGTTGGCACCAGTTCATCGGGAAACCTCTTCGCCGTCTTTCAGAAGCAGTCTTCCTCGACGAAGTATGGGGCACGTTGGTGTTGGCGCGCTTAAGTCTCAGGAGAGGCGATGCTAGAGGATTTGGTTGGCTTCACGATGAGTGCCATGTAAGTATGGAGAGAAGGGGACGAAAGGTAAAGTTGAAGGAGTGAAAGAGATGAAGATAGAAAACTTTCTCAAAATCTCAGTACAAGAGAATATAAACCCAAAGGTGATTATTTGAAATGAGGATACCCCTTTTTATAGGAGCAACAATGACCCCAAAAGACAGTAAAAATGTGACGCTTTGAAAAATGTAATAATGAAAGGTTTAGCTTGTGCGGCTGTCAAGTATGCATGGATGTAGAAAATCAAAGGTTGCAATGATGACGCTTGAGGGGCGGACGCGCGAATTAGAAGCGTTGACTACATGCGCACACCCTGGGGTTGCCGCGTGTCACAAAACGGAAGAACAAATGACAAATTCCATTTAAAACGACATTATTGGAGTCTTGTCTGCCTTGGGGAACGAAGAGCTTCGGGAGAAATTTAAATAAACCTCTTCATTTTCCCCAAGGAAAAGACTGTAGATCAGCAAAGGGTTTCGTATAGATATTTCTTCATTGCAATAAATAAATATATCTACGAAGGGGCAAATGTAGGGGGTGTCCCCACCAAAGGGTGGTTAACTTAGTCAGGAAGATTGATTGGTTCATGAAAAAGGAGAAGGAAGGTTGCCCTATGGACCCACCTCGAAGATCCTTCACAAAGGTGGCTCGAACGACCCACCTCGAAGATTCTTCACATAAGTGGCTTGAAAGACCCACCTCGAAGATTCTCCAATTTACCCAGCTCGAAGGATCCAATTCGTAGATTAAGGTCACCTAGATGACTATAGTTTGTAATAAGTAATAAAATACTGTGTTATTTACTTTACCTTATAAATGTATGCTTGAGTGAGGTTATTTGGTACCCACGATGGACCATGCCTGGCAGGGCATGGGAGAGCTAACATGCTAACTCCTCTTAGGAACCTCGTAGGGACATGGTTTGGAGGATTTAGAACAAGGCAACGTTGGGAACACAGTTACTAACCCTTTGGGCACACTTGGGCAAAACTTCATTCAGAACAAATGGTCACTCGAGCCACAACAGTCGAGCCACCTTAACACTTACCTATTCGAAGGAACCTCCTCGAGGTACTACTATCTTGAACCTTGGGCTGAAAATAACTCTTAACCAACATATAAAGGCTAACACACTCGAGCCACTTATTAACCGAGCAACCTCGAAACAGATACCAGCCCGCCTAACTGATGTGACCAGATACCTGACAGAGCCACTGCTTTAACCACTTTCTGACGTCGTAACGTCAGGCATATAGGGACTCGAAAATATAACACTTAAGTGGGTTTATCCTTAAGATGGCATGCCTAGTTCACCAAACCTGACCATTTAGCCATCCTCAAGTAAGCCTCAAGCTGCATATCACGTTCCTCATTAATGCCCACAATTCTTCCAACCAGTAGAATGGCTTCCCGCCAAAATCATGATATCCCATGGATTTAATGCAATATCTTGTGCATTTAATGCACCTGATCACACCGATCGCATGCAAGTTTACTCCAGCAGCCTTTCCCCCATATATATACCAGATGAACAAGTTAGAGAGAGAGAGATTTTTTTGAGCCTAGAATCCCTGCCCAAATTCCTCCTCAATTGAGAACCACCAAGAGAGAACTAACTCCCCACACTCATCTAATATACTCATAATTGAGCATTAACTGAGCTTGAAGTTCCTGCCTTGCCTTCATTATGCCCGGAGTGCTTATTTTTTCTCTTTTCGACTACGCTCCCTACTGGTCCCATCTATTTATGATAGTTTATTATTGAAAAATTAATGATTAAGAATCATTCTTCAACAATTAAATTTCGTAGCCAATAGATCTTGAGGGAAGGTACAATTTTTGTATCTAAAAGTTTCTATTTATAGAATTGGCAACGAAATGTAGACATTTAGCAATGAGATGTTCAACAATTAGCTACAAAACATATTGTAAATTTCGTAGCTAAAAGTTTCTAGCAGTAGTTTACATATAGAATTGGCAACGAAATTAAGATATTTAGCAAAGAAATGTTGAACTTTTACCAACGAAACAAATTGTAGACTAAATATAATAATTCTCCACAAAAATAATTTCGTTGCAAATGACCTAAACAATTGACAACAAAATTCAATTTCGTGGCCATATACATTTAGCAACGGGCCTTTGGCCACGAACCTGCTACAAAATAATTTTCGTTGCCAAAAACTATCAGTAACGAAATATGAACTTTTGGCAACGAAAAATTTCGCAGTTAAATGTGTAATTTGTTGTAGTGACCCACCTCAAAGAGCCTTCATAAAGGTGGCTCGAACGACCCACCTTGAAGATTTTTCACAAAAGTGGCTCGAAGGACCTAACTCGAAGATACTCCAATTTACCCAACTCGAAGGATCCAATTCGTAGATTAAGGTCACCTGGATGACCATAGTTTATAATAAGTAATAGAATACTGTGTCATTTACTTTATCTTACAAATGTATATTTGAGTGAGTTTGTTTGGTACCCACGAGGGACAGTGCCTGGCAGGGTATGGGAGAGCTAACATGCTCTATCAAACAAACTCCTCTTGGGAACCTCACAGGGACATGGCTTGGAGGATTGAGAACAAGGCAATGTTGGTAACACAGTTACTAACCCTTTGGGCACACTTGGGCAAAACTTCATTCAGAATAAATGGTCACTCGAGCCACAACATTCGAGCCACATTAACACTTACCTGTTCGAAGGAACCCCCTCGAGGTACTTCTATCTTGAACCTTGGGCTCAAAATAACTCTTAACTAATATATAGAGGCCAAGACACTTGAGCCACTTATCAGCCGAGTAGCCTCGAAACAGATGCCAACCCGCTTGATTGATGTGACCAAATACCTGACAGAGCCACTGTTTAAACCATTTTCTAACATCATAATGTCTGGCATTTAAGGACTCGAAAACATAGCAATTAAGTGGGTTTATCCTTAGGATGGCAGGCCTAGTTCACTAAACCTGACCATTTAGCCATCCTCAAGCTGACATGTCACGTCCCTCATTAATGGCCATAATGCTTCCAACCAGTAGAATGGCTTCCCGCCAAAATCATGAGGTCTCATGCATTTAATGCAATATCTTGTGCATTTAATGAACCTGACCACACCGAACGCAAGCAAGCTTACTCGAGTAGCCCTGCCCTTATATATATACCAGATGAACAAGTTAGAGAGAAAGAAATTTTTCTGAGCCTAGAATCGCTGCGCAAATTCCTCCTCAATTGAGAACTACCAAGAAAGCATTAACTCCCTATACTCATCTAATATGCTCATCATTGAGAATTAACTGATCTTGAAGTTCCTTCCTTACCTTCATTGTGCCTGGAGTGCTTGTTCTGTCTCCCTCTTACCACGCTCCATGTTGGTCCCATCTATTTATTGTGCTTGGCATACATCTTTTGTGTCAACATGCTATTCAATATAAGTCTGAACATTGAGTTCTATTGTCTCTAACTCACCTGTAGCCACCGCCATCATTTAATATTTAATGGTGTTAATATCGATCTTAATAAGGGATTACGCCTCACTTAATACTAACTGTATTTGAAGAACCCACATCTTACACCAGATTATTCAGAATATCATGCAGTTTTGTCCAATGTGAAAATTTCGTACAAACGATTCCTAGAATGGGTAGACAGATCCAAAACAGTGCTAAAAAAGTACCAAAAATAAGAAAAGAAAACTAAAATGCGAACAAATTGTAAGACAAATGTTACATACTAGCAATAGGTATAAGATAACATCATGAAGATCAACATATTCTAGTAAATATGCCTAGACCTCAATCGGTTGGTGTGGTGGAGTTTTCCAAAGACGGTGACATCTTTTGAAACAACTCCATCAAATCATGAGAAGTCTTGACCAAAAACTTTACTTTCGCTAGAGTATGTGAAAACTCTCTATCATTATGTGCAAGCAAAGTATCATGGGTGGGTGCATGTGCGCGAACATGTGTAGGAGTAAAGCGTGACACTTTACCCAATTTAAAGCAAAACTCCCTAAGATGTCCTCTCTTTTTTGCAATGGGAGCAAACATAAATCGGACTAGGTACACCTCTCTCAAAAACTCTAGGACGTGCTCTCCTAACATGTAAAGGATACCTAGGTGGGTGGGGTCAAGAGTCACGTGAATCTAACTCTAAGTAGGAACTGGCTCGGGTGCAACAAAAGAAGTAGACGCACCGTCATGACTTATTCCAAAATTCTCACCATTCCTCAATTCCAGACTGTGAACCATATTTCCCACCTTCTTAGATGCGTTCTCCAAAGTGAGTTTAGCCTCCATGTCGTGCTTAAGATATGTCTACAACTGTAACATGCGGGCTATAAGCTCACTATTTTCCCTATTCAAAGCAATCAACTGCTCACTCAAAGAAACTGTGACACCCCGACTAATTAAATACCGGGTAGCTACTCCTTCATTAAATTAAATCAAAATGCCAAATTGGCTCAGTTAATAGCATCACTGGCGAAAACATTTTTATTATTACTAACCACCTAGTATTTAAAAAGTAAGTTGTCAAATTTTAATTAAAGCCTGATTAACATGCAGTAAAAGATTTAAAGCAAGAAAAATATCACCATTCACCATAACGAAATAATAGAATAACCAACACATGATATAAATAAATCTGGAGGAAAACTCCTCACAACAAAATCCCGCAACTGAAGTAAGTAACGAAATACTGAATACTGAATCAATACATGCCAAAGTCTGAAAAACTGAAATGGAAAAGCCTCTAATAGAAATTGGGCAACATGCCCTACAACTGAGGAATACTGAGTATGGAATCCAAATGATATAAACGTCTAAAAGCAAATCCCTGTAGCTTCCACAAGCAGCTACAGCTCGTCATCTGAGTGAGAATCCTATGCATGGTGTCCTTGTGGCTGGGCACCTAAAAATGGTTTTACCAAAAAAAATAGATTTGAAAGCAAACGGGTCAGTGCCCGAATGTGGAGATATTTTAAAAACCTGCAAGTGCTTTAAAAACATTTAAAACAGTATATGCAAAATACATGTTAGGACGTGCTCTCACATGAGATACTCACCTCTCATCTAACTGTGCACTCCTAACGTTCCTGTACCCATTCATGTGTAATCTCATAACTATCTAATTCTGAAGAGTTTCTAACACTACTACTCGATTCACGTTTAATTTCCAACCTTAACAATTAAATAGAGAGTTCTACTTTAATTCTCGGATTCCCAATTATTAACAAAACCATTTATAGATATAAGTTCCCTTTTTATCTACATAACATTACCATAACTATACTCACAATTTAACATAGTAAATTCCTTCTCGTTCAACCGTATATTTTCACATCATAAATATACAATACAAGCACCCAAAGGCTAAGCTGCGGTGCACACATACTCTGCTTTCCATCCCGGTACATCACGTACATAAGGATCACGCATTTCGAATCTCTCAGGAATCGTTCAGATAACAACATCACAAATAGTGGAGGCGAACACAGTCACATCACATGGGTCACGCACATACCTACGCTCCCACGATCAGCAAACTTATTAATATCCCAATAAGTCCTTCTATGACCTATGTTCATCGAGGTAACCAATCTAAATCCGGGCAACACAAGGATAAGAAGGCCCTAAGCGAACGTAAACCTCCCGTGATAGCAAGTATGGTAGGTATGTCATACACATACAATTATATACTAAGCATTCACACATCTTAGATATCTCGATATTAATAAAGGTATACTCTACATCTTTATACCATTATTCCAAATTCATATATTTCAAGTATCCCGATAATATAGAAATTAAATTGTCGACACGTCTCACATCGTAGTTTCTTAAACTTAAAACCTATCTCGAATAGACTATTAAGTTCCTCTTATTCCCCCATATAACATCTTTACACCTAAGGTCTTTGCTTCTGCCCCAAACCTTATTTCATCAAATTATTCAAATTTACCCTATTAACCCAAATATTATCTCAATTATCGAATTTCATTAATTTAGAATAATTCCTCAAATTGAATTCCAATTAAGGTCCAATCTCATAATCATGCCTACTGGTCTTCCTTAAGGTTAAGGGTATTCATAAGGTCTTCAATAATATCATTCAAGGATTAACACCATTAAAATTTAATTAGGGAAAAACTTTACTCATTCTGGGAAGGTCGATCGATCGACCTTTACCTTCGATCGATCGATGGTGGTCGATCGATCGACTGAAGAACATCGATCGATCGAATGCACCAGGTATGGTTACGGACTGCTTCGTTTTGCAGTTACCAATTCGTCCCAAAACACCATTTTCAAGCATAAAACTCTAAGACAAGGTTACAATATCGTCATACTATCATTCTACAACAGTATTAACATTCTAAAACCCATAATTCATCATTCAAAGGCTTTGTTTAGATCAAAACTACATCAAAAATTTCCAGATTTCTTCCCCATTCAAGAACATCAATAAACTACTTCTATACTCCATTTTTTAGATCATCAATGGTTCTGTTTAGAACATATAATTCGTCCAGAGTATTACTACATGCAATCCCTAACATAATTCATAACTTTTAACTTCCAATATATGGGTCTAAATCATCTTCCAAAATCAATTTCGAAAATTCCTAAACATGGAAAAGCATAGCTTGAATCAAATGAATTTAAACCACTTGCCTTAATCTTTCTCTGAATTTGATGTTGAATTTGAAGGTTGAATCTGTCCTCTATCTCTCTTTCTGCAGAATTGTTTCCTTTCTCTCTCTCTCTACAAGTTCTTCCCAAGGATGATGACAATGGAGGTGTGTTTGGTTTTTGGTAAGTTGGGACTATATTTCATCTTCTCCCGTAGCCCATTAAGTCTCTTAGTGTAGTTAGTGGGTTTAGTGGGTTAAAGAATAAGTCAGATTTCTATTCTAATTTTCGTCACTTTTAATTCCCAAAAATACAAAGTTACCAAAATACCATTTATGATGCCGGTATGGCCTAAAAATACCCCGGGACCCAAAATAAACTCCCGGCTAGTGTTTTCTGACTATCTCGACCCTTCCGGACGCATTGGCGCACTCAAAATGAACATACGGGTGATAAAAATAAAATTCACTTTTAAATTCAAATAATTATATTCCTGACGCGACTGTCACGCGCGTCCCAACAAAATTTCCCAAATTGCCGTATTTCAATCTCGTGACAATTTCAATATTTTCCAATATTCATGTAATGCCAAGTATACACGTTATAATAAAATACTAACTCACATCTCGTTAATATTATCATCCGGATTAATTTCCAATTAATAAACATTTAATTCAATTAATCCCCAAAAAATAAATATCATAGAAAATACGGGGTATTACAGAAACCTTCACTTTCTTGAGTTGACTTGCTTTTTCCTCAAACTCCTTCAAACTGTCAATCTCTCTCTCCAAATCTTTCACCTTGAGACCCAACTTTTTATTCAATTTTTTTAGTCTTTAAGGACTCGGCGTACAACTCTCGAAACGCAATCTGGAGCTCACTCTCATCATCACTAGCGCACTCACTCTCAGACTCACTAGAAACACTCAAGACCTCCTCGAGGGTATCACGTGCACAAGTGTCCTCATCGTCGTGGGACAAATTGGGTGTGCTCTCATGACTGGCTAAAAAGGAAACACACATATCATGTCCTAAACCTTTACTGGACTCATCGTCCTCATCTCCCTCTTCTCCCTGACTATCACTAAGGTGGCTTTCATGGAAACTTTCTAGCCATCTCCCTTAAGTCTAGTGGGACACTCAAACGACTTATGCCCTTTCCCCTCACACTCAAAACATTTTGAATTTCAAACTTTCTTCACCCTATTTTTCCTTCTCACCTCTTTATTTGGCCTTGTCTTTCTTTTGGTTTTTATCCAAAAATCTTTTATTGGAAGAATTTTGTTTCGAAAACTGAAGAAAATTTTTAAAATTCGTTGCAAGCAGGGCCATGTCAAACTCAGACTCGTCCTCAGACTCGAACTCACAAAAACTAACTTTCTTTTTCTTAGATTGGGCTTTAAGCGATATCCCTCTATCCTTAGGTTTGACAGTGTCGGGAAACATGTCAATTTCGTACGTCTGTAGGTCTCCTACCAACTCTTCTAATTTCAGACGATGTAAATTTTCTAAGGTATTTAAAATAGTTACTTTAAGGATAAAACGTTTTGGCAGCGATCTTAAAATCTTTTTAACCCCTCGTGCATCAGGAATCGGCTCACTAAGATTAAAACTAGTGTTGACAATATCGAATAAACGTGCATAAAATTCGACAAAACACTCACTCTCTAGCATGGTGATGGTTTCAAATTGAGTGGTCAAATTTTGAATTTTAGACTCTTTGATCGGGTTAGTGCCCTCGTGGGTGAGTTGCAAAATATTCCACGCTTCTTTAGACATGGTGCACGTCATAATACGTCGAAACTTGTTAGGGGTGACTTGTCTTAAAATTGCACTAAGCCCTCGTAAATTGTAAGTGCTCCACATAAACTCTTCCTCAGTCCAGTCTGACATAAATTTTAAATTCGTGACATTATTTGCGGTGACAGTGGGAGGAGTCCAACCTCTTTCACAAATTAACCAAACTCTTTCATCGATTTCTTTTAAATGGGATTTCATTCGGGCTTTCCAGTAAGCATAATTAGACCCGTCAAAAATTGGCAACCGACTATATAAGTTTTCATTTGGAAACATTGCGACAAATTTTCAAAAATTAGATTTTTCAAAAAAATCAATATCACACAATTTTTGTGGAAAATAGGAATCCGCGATAAATTAGTGTAACCTACTCTGATACCAATTTGAAAGACTGTGTGTGATATTGATTTCAATAGTTGCGCAAATTCCAATTACAAACTTATTTAATTAGTGTCAATTTATGAATCAAATAAATTCAACCCTTAAACTCAAATAGCTATGTGCGTTCAAGCGTCAAACCAACATAAGTAAAATATGCGACATAATGTTCAGGAAAAATTCCCTCAGGGCAAAACCTTTTTATTTCACTATAATTGTAAATCGGAACTTACACGGTTACAATGAAAAATAGTTTGACACTCAAATACTCGCAGGCGTCGATCGATGTCGTCAGCATTAAGACCACACTCAGCGAACCTACATGAATCGCAGTCTAGTCCTTAACCCAGGAACACCATAGCACTCCCTAATGACACACAGTCATAAAACTCCGTCGAGACTCACTCCACAATAGCACGCAACCCTCGGTTGTAGAGATCTCCCCACGAAGTATGAACAGTAGCAAACTATGATTTGGGTTCCACAAAACAACTCACACAAAAGTAATTGGGATTGTGAATTGAAAAACAAAAGTTATGAAACCTAAAATGGTTGGAGAATAGTATAAAAACGTATTCCGTGATAACCAATTTTTCTCCACAAGAAAATCAGAAGCCTGGTACCCTTCTTTATAATAAAAATCAAGGTGGTGACGTGTCAGCAAAAACCTCTATCATTCGAACGAAGGATGATGTCGTTCGAGAGAAAGTCCATCTCGTTTGAACGAGAAGTGACGTCATTTGAACGATAGCCACTTATCCCAATAAAACTTTAGTCTTTTAAATAATTTGGAAACCTCATAACGTAAAACTGTTTACGAGATCAAAAAAGGTTTATCCAAAACTTTTAAATAAAAAACATTTATTAAAAATTCCCAAAACCATTTTAACCTTTTTTTTTAAAAATATACCAACACTTTTAATGTAAAATGTAAATGAAACTTAAACACATTTTACCAAATTCATCCCTGTTAGGCTTGGCTGTTGAAGTCTTCTTGAAATTCGAATTTATCTTTGTAGATTTCAGCTTATCAGTCCTTCGACGGCTTGTAGCAACTTATAGCGGTATATGACATAATTAATTATGACGGACAATGTCCTTACAGTTGCGAGGAGAGGGAGAACAAGGGGATGGGGTATGGTCGGGTTGGGAAATGCATAGGTTTTAAACAGGTGGAGTGGGGTATAACAACAAGTGGTTGGAGCGTTGGGGGAGGCCTGCTAGGGGAGATAAATGGGGTAGGGGATGGGTTTTTTAGTTGGGCAGTGGGGAGGGGATGGGTTTTCACGTTGGACAGTAATGTAGGGGGTTGGTTATCGGGTATAGGGTGATGGGTGGTTTTTTGGTTGGGCAGTGAAGGAGGCTATGGGTTATCGTCTATGTTTTAGTTGTGTTTTGAAATAATTTGAAATAATTTTTTAAGAAATATAGGTCTGCATTTTTTAAGAACCTGTTTAAAATTTAGGTCTGCATTTTTGAAGAACCTATTTATATTTATATATTTTTCAGTAATTTATATATATTTTATGCAATTTCCTTTTTTTTTTATTGTGATTCTACCGAATAGTGGTCATATTGTTGTTTGGGGTTCTTAAATTATTATTGACTGGTGAATTTGAACATTTAGGTGTCCATTGACTGGTGAATTTGAACATTTAGGTGAATTTGAACATTTGAACATTTATTATTGACGCATTTGTAACATTTAGGGTTATGATTCTGCCGAATAGTGACATGTGATGTGGGTTGGCCCTAGGCACAGATTTAGACATGTGATGTGGGTCTGTAATTTTTCAAAATGTTGGATACAATATATAAATAACACATAAATGAAACATACATACCATGGAAATATAAATAAGACATAAATGAAAAATAGTAATCTGTTAAAGGGAGATAGTGGTATTTAGTAGTAGTTTTTAATTGGTAATAAAATGTGGTAGGAAATATAAATTTTAAAACATCAACTAGAAGTAGGGTAAAATTATACATAGTTATAAGGCTCTTAAGTTACAGATAGTGTGCATTGATACTAGCCTTTTAGTTCGTAGTTTGTTGTAAATTTTATATAATCTTAGGTTATAACAACTCGTAGGAGACCTTAAAATTAAAAAAAATTGACATGTTCTCGGAAATTCAAAAGAAAAAGGGATCGCTTTGAAAACCCAGACTAAGAAAAAAAAGGATGTTTTTTACTCCGATTTTGATTTTCATCTCAATGATCTTGCCCTATTTGTGAAAAAGTTCAAAAAAAATTATCAAACTACGAAATCAAAATACTTCCAAAAAAATAAAAGTTTTGAGAAAGACAAAAAATTTAGGCGGGCAAGAATGTATTTGAGAAAGAGAGAGGAGAGTACCCTCTGAAAGATGGCATTGAGATATGTTATGAGTGTGAGTGTAAGGATTACAAAGCCCATGCGTGTTTTATGAATCTTAGGAGATAGGGCAAAGGCAAAGATGCCTATAATTCTAGTATTAGCGATATTAATGTCAAGTCGGTGGATTCCGGGGAAAAGTCAGCGCGTGAATGTAACTTCACCACATTCATGGCTTTTTATGTCAGCACATCAAGTATGTCTTACGTCGATGAGGAAATTTATAAATATGATGACCTCGACAGAGATTCTAACCATTTTAGAGAGTGTGAGGGAGATGATGTTTTGAGTGAAGGAGAACGTGGCCTCCAATACACCTACACCGACCTTTACATCGAGTCATTTAAAACTAAAAAGAAAAATTATAATTTGGCTCTTATGGTGTTATCTCTAAAGAAGAAGTTGAAGGAATCGAGAGAGAGAGTGAATCCTCAGTGAGGATTTCTTTGAGTGAGAAAGTAGTTTCGACGGAAAGAGTGTGACTTGACCAACAAAGTGGCTAGTCTTACGAGAGATCTTCAAGCTTCATTGGAGACTCGTGAGAAAATTAAAGCCCTTATATCCTAGCTTGAGAAAGATCTCGACTGGGCTTGGGAGGTCTAGGTTACTATAGAGGACACGTCGAAGAAGGTTGGAAAAGTGTTCCTTAATCCCGCATTGGGTTTTGAGGAGGGGAAAGGGATTAGTTATGATAGGGCATCCACTTCTAATGTTGCACCTAAATCGGTTCCCAAGTTTATGGTGGACCCACATGGGCATCGACCTATCCTAGCAAAGAAAGCTCAACTTAAATGTGCTAACCAAGGTAAACCCTAAAAAGTCTATGTTTGTACCCATTATAAATGAAGAGGTCACCTTAGGGAATTCTGATATAAGTTAGGAAAAGCCCCTCGTACACATACTCCCACGCACCACTATAGAGACTTTGTTAGTATTAGAGAGCAATTTGAGTTCCTAGTCATGAATTTTAGAAGCCTAATGGAAGATTTTCAAAAAGTCGATGACTTTTGAGAACACTTCCAATGCTACGACTAGAGGCAACAATGACAAGGCTAAGAAAAAAGTTACCTCCGCTTAGGTACCTAAGAATGATGAAAACGTGCTTATTTTTCACATTGCACTCAAGGTTCGTGAAACATCCTAATGGTATTTTGATAGTGGATTCTCTAGGCACATGACCAGTGATAGATCATATTCTACCGAACTTGTGGATTGCAAGGAAGCTAAAGTTGCCTTTAGATATATGAGTAGGTCGAGAATTTTAGGATATGGTTATGTTGAGATACTCGAATTTCCTAAGCTAGATAATGTGTTGTACGTTGAAGGGTTGAAAGTGAACTTAATTAGCATAAACCAACTTCGTGATGTTAACATTACGATAAAGTTTGACCCGTCCGAGTGTAACGCTTATGGTCAATTTGGTGAATAACTACTACAAGTTACGAGGATCGACGATAATTGCCATGAGATAATTCCCAAGTCCTCCGTACTATATAATAATAGTAATAATAATAATAATAATAATAATAATAATAATAATAATAATAATAATAACAATAATAATAATAATAATAATAAGGTCTTCTCTATGTAAGTTTGGCATAAATGACTAGGTCATGTAAATTTTAGATATCTTGATAGATTAATGAAGAAAGACCTACTTCGTGGCTTACCGTCGCTTGGGAAACAAGTATCCTCGGTTTGTGGTCCTTGCCAACAAGGAAAACAAATCAAACGTCCCATTCGAAAGTTGAATAATATTACCACCTCTTTTGTATTGGAGTTGATACACATGGATCTTATGGGTCCTACATGTACAAAGAGCATGGGTGATAAAAATTATATCCTGGTGATGGTCGAAGACTTTTTGAGATATTCTATCGTGGGATTTCTCAAAGAAAATTTTGATGACGTTAAGCTCCTAACAACCAAGTGTCGTGTCCTACAAAATCGATAACGCATAATGACAACAACACTAAATTTAAAAACTCCAGTGTGGACATATTTTCTGATGAACCCGACATCAAACATGAGTTTTTGACCGTTCGTACTCCTCAATAAAATGGGATTATTGAGAGGAAGAATTGAACAATTCAAGAGACAGCCCGATACATTCTTTTTTAGAGAAACGTGATTAGACATTTTTGGGCAGAGGCAGTTAATACTAAATGTCATACGGTGAATAAGGTATATCTTCATCCACACATGCTACACACTCTATACGATTTATGGATAGGGAAGAAACCCAACATATCATATTTTTGAGTTTTGGGGAGTCCTTGATATATTCTTAGAGATAGAGAGCACTTAGGAAAATTTAGCTCCCAAAGCGATGAGGGATATTTTAGGGTATTTATCGTCAATTAGAACCTATATGGTGTTTTTCAACCTTAAAAGCTATAAGGCTATGGAGTCGATAAACATAATAATTACAGATGATGATACCGGTATGTTTACTGATCCTAACCTCGAGTGTGAGAATGATGCCCCCCTAGTGATGATCTCATTTTTCCTCACACTACCCCGATGGACCACACTTTTGATTTAAAGGATCCACTCACTTGGGATTGCAAGAGTCATGACCCTTCCGACCTACTTGGTGATCCCACACTAGGTGTCAAGACTCGCGTTTAACTTGAAAATGTGATTAGATATTTTTGCTACACCTCCTTAGTAAAGCCCAAGAATGTGAAATAATCATTCAAGGACAAGCATTGGTTTTCTGCTATGCAAGATGAGTTGCTTCAGTTTTGGAAGAACAATATCTGGGAGTTGGTCCCCCGACCTAGATAGACTAAAGTGATTGGTACCAAATGGGTATATAGGAATGAGATGGATGAGAATGGTACCGTAGTTCCCAACAAGGCTAAGTTGGTCACTCAAGTCTACACATAGATTGAGGGTGTAGAATTTGATGAGACATTCGATCATATTGCTAGGAGTGAGTCCATCCGCTAACTACTCACCATAGCGTGTCGTCTACGATTATTCCAAATGGACATCAATAGTGACTTACTTAATGGCATTCTTTAGGGGGAAGTTTAAGTGGAACAACCAAAGGGGTTTGAAGATTCAAATAACCCCGGACATGTCTTTTATCTTAAGAAAGCCTTATATGGTTTGAATCAAACATCAAGTGCTTAGTACAAAAGCTAATTTCTTATATATTAGCTTTTGGTTTCAATAGAGGGGGAGTGTATAATACATTATTTGTGAGGGAGGAGAGTGGTTATATCTTGGTTGCCCAAGTCTATGTGGATGAAATAGTCTTTGGATCCACATCTTTCCAGCATACTCACACGTTTATACGTTACGATTTATGCAAGTTACCAAGCGTCCTAGAAAAAATCTCACTTACTTGGTCTTAAATGTATCATCAAATACATGAGGGGAACTCTTTCCTACAGTGTTTGGTATTCCTTTAATATCGATGATTTTTGTCAACTTATTCATATGTCAATTGGGCCCAGGATGTTGATGGTTGTAGAATCAACCTCAGGTGGATGCTTTTACTTTGGGAATGCTCTTGTGTCTTCATTGAGTAAGAAGAAAAACAACATTTCTTTGTCCATGGCAGAGGTCGAGTACATCGCTGCCAGGAGTTATTGCACACAACTCTTTAGATGAAGAAAATGTTGGAGATTATGGGATTATCCAAGGCACAATGAATATTTCTTATGATATTACGAGTGCGATTCTTAAATCCCGTAATCCAGCCCAACATTCTTGTACAAATCACATAAGGATTCATGAGCACTTCATTTGTGATGTTGTTGAGAAGAAGACCATTTGCTTGAGCTTCGTGAGCACCGAACGTCAATTAGTGGATATTTTCATGAAACCTTTCGATGAATTAGATTTGAGGATCTTAGAAAGTCTATAGGTATTTATCTGTTGATTAAGTTTGGCCTTTTTTCTAATATAGGATGATTATCATGTTTCTATCTTTTCTCATCATTCCTAGATTATAGTTCTATGTTTATATATGTTTATATTATTTGAAAACTCAAAAATGATTTTCTTTTCTTTTGGAAAAAAGTTTGAAAAATTACAATAAGATTTTGTTTTTGATAAAAATTTGAAAATTTTAAAAAGATTTTTTATGTTGTTTTTCACCATATATGGATGTGCATTTAAGATGTTCGGATAAAAATTTCATTTCATCCATTCATGTGACTTATTCATGATATTTTGATACATGGATTTGCTTCTTTAGTGTTCTTAATAATGCATGTCTTGCATTTCGCTACTCATTGATGATTACTTTATTCACGCTAGACTTTTTATCACCTTTATTGCACATATGCACGAGCTTTTTGAATATTATACTTAATTATCATATGTCGAATATGGTGTTCTCATCTCAATAGTATTTAATAATGACCAAATGTGCTAGAAATAAATTGTGCTTGTAAAAATCATTGTCCAAATTTCTTTTTTCAAAAAATCAATTTTACAATGGAAAAGGGCTATGAAAGAGAAAATTCTCGCTGCATTAAAGCCACCACTGGCAAGAGCCTAAAAGAATATTTTGACATACAAAAATAAAAGTGTCAATGCCATTTAATTTCATTGATGCTTCTCTTTCATGAGCCTTATGATATCTTCAAAATTTTGAGAGTGTGTGCTTAAAAATGTGATTTTGATGGTGTTATAAGTAGAAGATTAATGGTTTTCACAACGGATTTTCTTGAAAAATATTAAATAGTTTGACGTTATTAATTTGAGAAGCATTAAAATTTCATGGCATTTTGCATAAGCCGAGTCAATTTCACTTTGTTCAATATTATTACACTAAAGGTTGAAATTGAGTTTTTTCTATAAAAATATCTCTATAGCATCATGAAGCTTTGTTTTGTATGCCTATATTTCTTTTCCCATGGTTTAAGTTCAAAGAATTATATTCCTCTTTCGTGATTCGGATATTTTTGTGCTATTCAATGGTGTTCTTTTATTTGTACCTATATGTATTCTTTATAAACATACTTTTTACATACTCAAAAAATTTGAAATTTTTAAAAAATTATTGGTTGATTCTTTGGAATCTCATTACATGATCTTAATTGCCTATATTTGTGATGATATTTAATATTTGGATTCGTATGATGCTAACATTTCAGGATTAGTTTTAACTTTTTATTTATTACTGACAAAAAGGGGGGGAATAAATTGAGGAGGGGTTTATTTTTCTTTAAACTCGTATGCATCACGGTATTTCTTTTGCTTCATGTATGTAGGTCGTTCCTCTTTGATGATATCATGGACTATATGTGAATGTTTTCATTCGAATACAAAGACACCTATGCTTTTTCTTTTCTTGGTTTTGGAGGGCATTAAATTTATTTATCTTAAGGATTATTTTAGTTTCGGTTTGTATTTTGTATTTAAATAGCCAAAGGGAGAGATTTGTAAGAATTTTTTTTATAATTGCTCATTGTTTAATTTTAGTTTGACTTATTCCGCTACACCCCAATGAGCCTTCATGAATGTTCTCAAGTCTTCAAAGTGAAGAAGAGCTAGTGACCGTATGCAAGAATCGTAGATCGAGCGTCGTTACTTTAATCGAGAAGGTTATGAGGTGGTTTTTGTGATCTTACTTTCCTCAGGGGCCTTTTCAAAGAGTTTGAATTTAAAAATATTTTTAAAATCTTTTTGAAAAATCATCACGTTCATTAAAACGACATTATATGTCGTTCGAACGAGATTCCTTTACTCGTTAGAACACTATAGTATTTCTTTCGAACAAGTTATATCACCTCAAATTTTGGCAAGCTATGGAATGTTGTTCGATCATTCACTAGAAGTGTGTTCGAATGAGATTTGCTACTTAATTCAATCGAGATGTACCTTCGTTCGAACTAGTACACGAGACTTTATTTTTTAATCAATTTCAAATGAAATATTTCATGTTTATCCTTTCATGATATCTTTACTTATAAATAGAGATGCGGGGATGCATATATTTTCAAGCCTTTTAGGAGTTCTTTTTATGATCAAACTCTTCAAAAAATTTATACAATCTGCTTGGATCATTTAGGATGACTTTGCCAAACTAAGAAGAACATATTATGAATTTTAAACCATGTAGTGATTATTTCTCTATTGTTGATTACTGGATTTGAGGCTTTACTGCTAAAGAAGAAAGTAATTGTGAATCCTGAGGCTGATATGTGGATACTGAGGCAATAGCTACTTGTTATGGGCAGTGATGTATTGTATAGTTTCATATTGAAGACTCGAAAGCACTACTACATTAAATTTAGTGGAGCTCTAGGTTATCTGTAAGTCTATATTGGTCGGTCGTGTCTAAAATATGCTTAATATAGATTCTGCCCCACAAAGATTTTCCCTTTATCTTCTTCTCATCTCTACACCAAAACGCTCATTTAGTAACATAATTTTTTTTGTTTACTAACAGTATTATGCCATTACTATTTCTCACAATAAATTACCATTACTAATCTCAAATAAGTGTTACTAATATTAATTCATTATTTTAAAAGTAATTTTTTCCTTAAAAAAGAAGGTAAATTTTTCCCAACCAAAAAAAGACCCCCATATTACCCACACTCTCTCCAAAGGGGTACCCAAACGAGACCCCCTCTACCTTCTTCTCCAAATCACCTTCCAAAACTCAATCTTCTTCTCCAAATTGACCTTCAAAAACCCCCCATCTTCTTCTCCAAATCAGGATTTGGAAGTACCTATGTTTTTTTTCATTTAAAAGAATCGCGGTTTGGAATACCTATGGTTTGATCATTTAGAAGAATGGCGGTCTTAAAATTGTGATCGATTTAGATTCATAAACCTCTGTAAGATTTCTTTCACCTCTTTTTAATCTACACTCTAATGTATGAACTTCATTTTAGATTCGTCTCGAAATCATGTGTGTAGTTCCGTGTTTAAACATTTTCACTAATTTACATCAGTTTGTTTATATGTTAATAGTGTGGATTTGTGTAGTGATTGTGTATAGGTTTGTGTATTTTTTGTGAAACACCCGATTTAAAGCATGGAGGGGTGTAGTATGAGTGTGGTGGTTATGGGGAGGAATCTTGACTCTAGTAGAACCTGTGTGTCAGGGGTATGATGTGGACTATAATCTTAAAGACTTTCTTTCTTGTTCCGGAGGGGCATTGCGGATCAGTAACTACTCTCCTATTTATTTTTATTTTCCCTCACAAGCCACATCCTCATATGTGTCTTTATTTTAAGAATTCACTATTATTTACGGGTTATCTTAAATTAAGAGTCCTTTTCTTTAAGAAAACATTAATGAACCAAACGTCAAGAGTTTACCATTAATTAGTGTACCCGTAATAAATGCAAAATTGAAACTAGTGCTCTTAAGTTGATACATAGTGAGCTGCTGGATTAACCATATATGGCCGACCCTCTAATTTGAGGTGAACTAACTTAACTTTCTATGTTCATCTTTATTATGTTTATTTACACATACTTAATTTTTTTATGTTTGACAAATATGAAATATTTTTTTAAAGAAAATCAAGTTGTACGCTTATATGCTGAAATATGAAGAAACATATTACAATCAAGGTTGTAGATTGATCGTGTAAACTATGGCATCCAACGCATTTTCAAACTTATGTTCTAGGAAGAATAAATTGAGAAAATAATGAGATAGGTTAATACTAATTATTGAATGAAATGTGCATACGATTGAGAAGATAGGTTAAACTAGAGCATTTTAGCCATCAGGATTCATTTCCGTTATTAGTTTGTTATGATGGTTGGTCTTAGCTCAACTTATCCTTACGTATTTGATTTTTTAAGTTCATTTGTAATATATTTTGAGCTTCATGTTGAGTATATATTTTAATTTGAGTTCTTAATATATAGATGCAAAAATCTATAAGGAATGTGAATTTTATTTTTGGACATGAACGGGTCCTAAGTCCGACCAATTCTTGAAACATTGGTACAAAAAAATACTTAATGAAATGATACTTTTAAAACTTTAATTTTCCATCATTAAATAGAAGTGTAGATAAGACATGCTACCTCATTAATCAAGTTGCTGAAACTTTAGGTTAAAGTAAATATATGTGTGGTCTCACCTTATTATTACTAGATTATGCAAGAATTATATAATTGAATATCAGGTATTAATATTTTTGTAATATCTAGTTATAATTATGTTATGTAATCAATTTTATAATCCAATTCATGTATTAATATTGTAGTTTTGATTATGTTTTGTAATTTTAGGATTCATCACATTATTTCTTATAAAATTTTGCCATTAGGCCCTGTTTGATAGTAGTGGGTGGAATTAATTTCCAAATCATTAGATTCTTGGAATTCAATTCTTTGGGGACCCCCAAAGAATTGAATTCCATGGCAAATCAATTCTTTGTGCTTTATGTGTTTGTGCCTTAGTGCAAGTGGTAATTATTTTCCAGGGCAAATAAGTGTTATCAAACGCAACTAAAAGCTGGAAAATGAGAAAGATTCCTTATTTGCCATGGCAAATGTTGCTATCAAACGGACCCTTAGTTCTTTCTAGTAAGTGGTCAACATTACTGAGTGGCATAGGATGTACTTATAGTTTGATGTGATCTTGATATGTTTAAATCTTATAAATGAGTAAATAGTAATCAATCTTGATTTTTTTACCAATTCATGTGTTGATTATCATTTCTTGATTACAAGTAATTTATGGAATCGACAATTACTGGGAATGAGAAGATCAAGGATCCCTTTATCAAGGTACATTTACTTAATTTCTTATCATATTTTCATTATACTAGTTGAAGAGTTGAAAATTTTGTACTTGAACTCACCCTTTTGTAGGAATACAAGGAGAATAATAATGACACCACGGTACATTTTGAAGTTATCTTGTCAGAGGATAACTTAATGATGCTAGTGTAAGAGGGCTTAAATAACTTGTGTATAGAAATGGGGCCTTTTTAAACATGGGGGCCCTAGGCAATTGCCTACTTTGGCCCAAGGCTGAGCCGACACTTCCCTGGACAAATTATGTATCAAATTATATAATCTACTTAAATTATTTTAAACATTAAAGTTTAATTTTTGAATTTGCCCTTTGATTATTTCCTTGTGCAGTTGTTGAGGAATTCTTCAACGTGAGGCTTGAGTTTTATGACAAAAGAAAGGTAAGTTACTCAGAAGATTTAAATTACTATTTTTGATTTTATTCGTTACTCATCTTAACTGTAATTATGCCAAATTTTTGCAGAAACCTTGAATTTGAGTTGTTGAAGATTGATAACAAGGTCCAGTTTATCCTAGGGGTTGTGGAAGGTAAGATCGTTATAAGGAACGTGAAGAGGGATGATTTGTTCATTAAGTTGAAGGATAAAGGTTTCACTCCTTTCCCTAAGAACATAAAAAAAAAAGAAGTTGTTGCAAGTGCCACCATAAATGCAGAGGAACTGGATGAGAAATCTCAATAACGAGGCTGGTGATTTAAGAAAGGCGACCCAAAAGTCTCTGTGGATGACAGATCTTGATTCTCTTGACATAGCACTTTATGTATGAATTATAAGAAATTAAAAATTAAAATTCCCTTTTCTGATTTTATGCTTGGTGTGTTTTTTGCTGGTCTAATTGTCTGATATTTTGTGTTTATTTATATACTCAGGAGCAAGACAAAAGCGATGTTTAAGTAGAATTGGCCAAAATGGTGATAAAGCGTCACAATCTAGATTCTTTCCATGGGCAACCATTATTGGGTGGAACTTCATCGCATCCCAATTTTATATCCCAACCATAGTTATACTAATAACGTATTCTTTTGGAATTTCACTATAGTCCTATTGATAATTTGGTTAGTGGCCCAGTAAATTTTATTTGGACATTTATAAATTAATAGGTTCGTGTTAATTTGGTTATTGGCCTAGTAAATTTTATTTAGATAACTATAAATAAAGATAATGTGTCACATTAATTTTAGGGACCCTTTAAAATCCAGGGACATAGGGAGGATATGGAAAATACATCTGCATTTTCTCTCCTATATATATCTCCGTCGACATTAATTATGTTCCTTACTTAACAAGGGCATCATTCCTCCATCATGTATCTATAATACACTGCCACATATTTTGCTTCTTCTTGGAAAGAAACACTAGTTTGTCCTAACTGTTGAGGTAATTACAGCAACATTGTAATTCATATGGCCCAAATAAAAACACAAAGAAATTCATGATGAAATAATATCAATGATTCAGGTAGATATAACTGCTAAGTTATAAGGAAAGCAAAATGTACAGGGAACATTTATTTCTCTGGTTTGCCATTAATAAAATGGATAACTAATTCTGAATAATCAAGAGGCAAATCTCTCTCTCTCTCTTGGTATGTATTTAAAAGTGGTAGTTTTGGTAGAAGTAAAACAAAATCATGAAAAAAACATTTAAATAAAATTATGCATTAATGTACATCTTTTGAAGGAAAACATTCATTGCCAGGGTTCGGTATTGAATGACTGCATCAAGCTTCATTGAAAGGAACTGTGAGTGACACCAACAAATTTCTTTCGACTGCCATAATATAATATGTTCTCATTAATCACATAAACTAATCAATTATATACTGTTTCGATCATGAGTAAAACAATTGAAAATGACAAACAACAATCTCAACCACATTATATATTGTTTTAAGCCTTATGGAGCTCATTAATTAAATTGAACTCAGATCATGTATTAGATAATCTTATTAACTTGAGAGTCTATTCAATTCAAATATCACCAGAGACTTCATGTTCTATAGTGTAACCTTATCTTTCTACTGTTTGCGTGTGCATTGGCTTGTCACAGTTTTGTATATGGGTCTCTTTGATACAGAAATTAAAGCTACCAAGTGGGTGTCTTTCGTCCTAACAAATGTAATGGAAAGGAAGCTGTTACCAACTTTGATCCCAACATTTATGATAATGAGCTCAACTATACGGGTATGTAATTGGGTTAACTTACTTTTAACTTCTTGTTTTTATTTAAAATAAAATACTACTTCGAAAAAGGAATTAGTATTGCATAAAATTCAAATACACTTATTTTTCAGAATCATTGAGTAATGCCGCCGATCACAATCTTGATTTGATCTTAGGAGGTTCGGGAGGGAAGCCAACTAATCGTGATTAGGAGGATGATATTATCAATGTAATGAATAAGCATTTCTTGTCAATATAATTTGAAATTGATTATGGAAATTTAGGCCTAAGGTAGTTAAATATAAATCAAATATCTAATATTAAAAATGACGTCTTCATCAGAAATTATGACACGTGATATATTAGTCCTTAACATTAATTAGTAGAGTCATTATTGTGCACTCTTTCTTTGGATTGATTAGAGTTCCATTTTTTACCTTTTCCTGCCTTCTCTGTCAATCTTTATCATCTATTGAATTTTCACCTCTCTAAGTCCATTCAGTGTCTTCTCCAAACGTTGTGAACACCTCTTTAACCCTTCGTCTCCCATGTCTCTCTCTCTCTCTCTCTCCCCCCCCCCCCCCCTCTTAAATCACAAAGTTCTCCCTTTCTCTTCCTCTCATCTAAATGCAACTTCATTATTTAGAATGTAGAGTTAACTAATTTTTTTGCAAACTTATTTCAAAAACACTATAACTGTTGACGTCTCCTTTCGATTATTACTTTTGCATTTACATATATACTTTAATGATTTTGTTTATGTTTTATTTGTTTATTTGTCTTTGTAACATGATAAACTATTTTTTTCCTTTTTGTTTGCCTGATACTAATTACCTTTTTTCATCATGTCATTATGCATATACAAGGTGTTTGATTGAATGACACAAAGAAATGGGAATATTGGTTGGAAAAGGCAAGTTTCATAGGAACATATTTAGAATCACTCCTCCCCTTTGCTTCACCAACGAAGATATTGATTCGCTCTTCTTCTCTTCACCATTTTAATCTTCTTATATTATTTGCTAAATTCATCTTTGAGTATTTTTTTGGGTTTTCTAGATTTTCTTGTGGACGTGATGGATTACTTTTATTTCACCCTTTTTTTTGACAAATCCATAATTTTAGCTCCTCTTTTTATTTCACCCTTTTTTGACAGATTGTTGTATAATTTTTTTTACAATGTTTGTACAATTAATTTTGCTGGTGGATAATTTTTTGTACTAAATTAATTTTGTATGACTAAATTTTGATATTATAACTAGTATGATAATTTTATTTTGTTTGACATAATGTCATTTTTTGATTCTCATCCAGTTTCCAGCATTGCAGGTTGCGGCATTGATGGCGATGATAACATAATTAGTAATAGAATTTTTCCGTTACTATTAGTAAAGATAAAATTTTGTTACTAATTTCGTGCCCCATGCGTTTTTTTCAAACTGAAAAAATCTGTTACAAAAGGCACGTTTTGGTGTAGTGCATTCTATTTTGGTTTGAAAATTTGGTTTGTGTTCTGGCTTCACATTATCTTGCATATTCGCCTAAACCTAATCGAGATAAAATTTGGCTAAAAGCGTGAGTACTATATGGTGAATCTATATAACCCGCGTTTTCAACTTTGAAAGTTCACGGTGTTAAATCTAGAAAATAAAAGTTTGGAAGGTGAAGTGAAAATGAGGGTAATGCGCAGGGGGTAAGTATAATTAACCCTAGAAATTTAATATCCTTCCTTGATCTCTTTTGAGAGATCTCATCAAGCACTTTAGAAATATATACATTTCATCCAAAATGAATTAATATTTTGGAAGATATTTAATTTTTATACTTACTCATGAAATGATATACTCGAAAAATTTGTCCACGAAAAATGGTTTGGTCTTCTCATTACTAAAGTTTTGCACATCTACCAAGTATTCTACATGTTTTACACAACGTATTTTCCAATAAATCTTTCCAATTTAATTCAAATTATTTAAATTTCTTTCCAGATAATAGTTAAACAGAGACGTTTTCTCAAGAGAAGATCTAACCTCTCTTTAAAACTTTAATCTTCTTTATTATTTTTAATCTTCAATCTGTTATTTAATCCTCTAATCTTCATGGCAACAACACAATCTTTTGCACAAGTTCTACAACATTGTCACGTAATTTCAATTCTTCCTGCCAAGCACAAAGGGATCAAAATAAGCAGTCCATATCTACTGAATATCTTTGTAAGTTACTTTCAGGATTTTGACCAAAAACCGATGGAGATTTATATCTAAAGGAAAAGGTTTTTATAGTTTTTTTTTCTTTAGAGGACATGAATATGTTATGGATGATTGGGTTATCTAATAATAATATTGGATTATTCAAACCATTCAAATGGTAACCTAATTCAAATAGAAAAACAACGTTTTTACTTCGGCAAATGTCTAGTCAGATTTGCGGATGTTCCAGATGAAAATTGGCATCTAAGACTTCTTTTAAAAATTACTTTGGAGTTGATAATCCAATGAGAATTTATTATACAACAGTAGCTAAAAAATATAGTTTGTTCTCTAGGGTTTTAATTGAGATTGAAGTTTATTTCTCCCTACTTAAATTTGTCACCATAGAGAAGGTTGATGGTTGGAGACTTCCTATTGACATTGAGGTTGATAAGAAATATTTTCCAATTATTCCGCAACAATTGAATGATAATGACACATAGCTTGTTCATCAATCTCATCCACATAATGATCCTTTCACGTGTCCATTTATTATATGATATGGGATGCATGAAACCCCGCCTTAACCTTTTTACCCCTTATTTTCGTAAAACGCTTAAGGCGCACTTTTTTCTAAAAATAATAATGCTTTTGTGAAATGATATCGCATTTTAAAGAATTTTTTACAAACCGGACCATTATCTCATTCAAAATAATCAAATTGTATTTTAATTTGCAAATATTCAGACATATTTTTATGATATGTACAATTTTAATATTTTAATAGCCTTGTTATGGTAATAAATATTAAAATATATTAAGAAGGCCTAAACGCCTTTTTACGCCTAAGGCCCGCTTAGGCTTCTAAGGATTAGGGCTTGGCCTTCACGCCTCGATTACGCCCCACATTTTTTTAGAACCTTGCTTAATATATACGTGTTAAGATTGTTTGCCTGTGTGTAGACTTATAAGTAATACAAAATCTTTAACGCAAATTTCAAATAAATATTACTCCTTATGTCCCAAATAGGGTTTTGCTAGTTTAACACTTTTTAAAATTTTTGTTGAAATGTCTTCTCTTCAAAATACTGAATTCACTTCAATATAAGGTTGATACTTCAATGTTGGTTTTCATGGGTATTATTTGAATTAGTAACTTTCTAATGACATCTAATTTTATATATTATTTTTTATAACCGTGACTAATCATTGTGGATACTAAAAAGAAAAATAAATCATTATTTTGGGACTCAGGAATATGATTATGATTATGTAATTATCCTCAAGAATTATTTTTTTATGTGGGAAAGAATAATGAATTGAAAAAATATTGTGCAGTGTTGATACCAAATTTAGTCTGCTGACATGGCCCAATTGAGTGAAGACACGTGGCAATCTACATGGCAACAACAAACACTTCCGAGAAACTCAGACGCTCCGAGAAACCATACTACAATGAGGAACACTGCTTCCCCGAGGAACTCATACGCTCCGACCAACAAGAACTCTCCGAGGAACTACGAGCAACTCTTGAGTACCGAGCAACTCTTGAGTACCAAGCATTTTAGGCGGTCCGAGCTGCACCTCGAACAAAGCATTAATAGCAGGGTAACCAACAGTTTGACTGTTCATTAAATGCTTATCATTCAGATGTATACACTTAAGGGGCATTGAATGTATTACCCTTTCACATGTACAACATTGAATCTATTACCCTTTCACATTACGGCCTTAGGGCTATAAATACATTGTATTACCCTCATTGTAAGGGGACCAGAATTTCTTGATCAAACTTGTAATCGAGAATTCCCAAACAGTCATCAATAACAGAAACAGTGGACGTAGGCCATTCTTATAAGGCTGAACCACTTTAAAACTTCTTTGTCTCATTTATTTTATCTGTGATTAAATAATTTGATATAATCTAATTTTTTACATCAACAGATTGGCGCCGTCTGTGGGAATCGACTAGTAATATCATTTTTTATCGAAAATAATTCATCACAAATGGCTGATATTCCAGAATCCAGCAATCGAAACGCTGGAAGCCCTCTAAATCCATCTGCTCCGCCAAATATTCCAGATCTGGCTGGAATAATGACAAATCTGGCTCAGGGCCAGACAGTCATGCAAGAAACTATGCGGCAACTCATACAAACCCTCCATGGCGGTGCACCAACCCATTCAGGACTGTGAAGTATTGAAAGAAATACCCGTTTACCTTCTTAACGTACTAGGCGTGCTAATTCATATCGTACTGAGGAATCTGAAGATTTTTCTTATCAACCTGGATGAACTTCGTCAGTGCGGGCCACAGATACTGAACAACGTATCACTCTCTCTCCAGAAAGGACTAGTGCGCTAGAGAGGTTAAGCAGGGTATCACCTTTTGATCGATTAGGACCTAGAAGGAGTAGAAGTCCTCCTAAAGTCGCATCGAGGAGTTTTCGACGACCATCAGATTTAAGGGAAGGATCTGCCCAGTCGGGACCAGCTGCTCGTCAAGATAGATCCCAGGAAGCCACATCAACTCGATCAGTTGCCCGAACTAATAGGCCCGAGGAAGGAAATGATTCATGGAAAGGCTCTATTCAGAGGCTGGAGGATAGATCAGGGGAAATGGCTAAAGACAAGAACCCTCTACAATGAACTTTTGTTCGATGAACACCTTTTGTCCAGGCCATTGTAGATTTTCCAACACCATCAAAGTTTAAAGCACCTGTTGTGACCCCCAAATATGATGGAAAGACCGACCCTGTCCTTCATATAGAACAATACCAAGCTGCAGCCGACATCTATGCTGTTCCAGATGAGATGAGATGCAGAGCATTCTCGGGAACTCTTAACGAATTTGCTCAAATATGGTATAGTAATCTTCTTCGGGGGAAGGTCTCAACTTTCTTTCAACTGGCCGAGTTATTCATTGGGAATTTCTATTTTGGGGCAAAGCCAGTTAAACGAGTAGCGCATTTGTTAAGTGTTAGACAAAAAGCTGGTGAAAGTATTAGAGATTATATAACTCGTTTTAATAGCGAGAAACTCGAAGTCATTGATTATGAGGAAAAGACAATGATTACCGCCTTGATGAGTGGACTACTGCCCAACAAGTTGTACTACACTTTGGCCAAAGATCCACCTAGAACCATGTCAGATTTGATGGGAAAAGCGGCCAAGATCATGAATGCCAAGGAGGCTATGGTTGCGAAGAAGAATATGGATGCCAAAGAAACTAAGGTGGAAGGTGATAAAGCTAAGAAGAAAGAGCATAAGAACAATGGTAGTGACAAACATTCAAGAACAAGGTCATCATGCGAAGTATTGAAGAAATTTGATAATTATACTCCTTTGAAGAAAGACATCAACCACGTTCTAGAAGAAATCAAGAACAACGAGGAATTAAATTGGCCAGAGAAAATGAAGGCAGACCCCGAAAAGAGAAATAAGGCAAAATATTGCGAGTTTCACAAAGATCATGGCCATATGACTAAAAATTGCATAGCTCTTCAGAATGAGATTGAAACACTCATCAGACGAGGAAAATTGACAAAGTATGTTGATCGGAGGAATGATAGAAGAAACAACGACCGAGCATGAGAGAGGTCTAGATCTCCTCGTCGAGCAGAGGAGAACAAGAAGAGAGACCATGAAGTTGATCCAGAAGATGACCCCGATCTTCCCAAGAGACCAAGGCATCCAGAACGTGAGGTATTTTCAATACGCTTTGGGTTATTTGATTGTAATGTTATTACAGGTGGAGATGCAGGAGGAGGAGACCTTACTGCAGAAAGAAAAGCTGATCTCTATGAGGCTCAAGCTTGCTCATACATTCAATGAATAAATTTAGCTGAAGAGGATCGCCCGAGAAAGGTAAACAAAGAGAAATTAGTCATTGGCTTCTCAAAGAACGACCTCACAGGTGTTCTATATCCTCATGATGACCCATTGGTGATCAAAATGAGGATGAAGAAGGTAAAGATTTCAAGAGTACTGGTCGACAATGGTAGCTCGGCAGACATCATGTTCTACTCGTGCTTCGACAGTTTAAATCTAAAGCTATCTCAATTGGAGCCTTATCATAGACCCCTCCTCGGTTTTGCTAGCGAGAAAGTATTTCCACTTGGGACGATCAAATTGGATATATTCATTGGTACGTGGCCTGCTTGTCGAACAGAAAGAATATGCTTTTTTGTGATGGATAAGAATGTTCAATCATCATACAATATCATCATGGGAAGAGTAGGATTGAAGAAGTTCGAGGTTGTACCATCTACGGTACATTAGTGCCTAAAATTTCCAATAAATTTTGGAGTAGGAGTTGTGAAAGGTGATCAGAAAGGAGCTCGGGAATGCTATTATTCATCCGTCGAGCAAGAGGAACTGGAGGAATCAAGGAAAAAGAACATTACCTATCAAGTGGATGAAGGTGCAGAAATTGAAACATTGGATCCTAGAGATGAGTCACAACTCGTGAAGGGTCAAGTGGTGGAAGCTATTGAAAACATCATTCTGGACGACGAGCACCCTGAACGAACTACTCAAGTAGGTTCGTCATTGGAAGCCTCACTAAAACAGGAATTGATAACTTTTCTAAGAAGCAGAAAGCAAACTTTTGCGTGGAGTCATGAGGATATGCCCGGGATAGACCCAAATTTATTATGTCACGAGCTCAATGTTAATAAGGAGATCAAGCCTGTGAAGCAAAAAAGAAGAGTATTCAGTCCCGAGAAGAATCAAGCTATACAGGAGGAGGTCAAGAAGCTCTAGAAAGCCTGCTTTATTGAAGATGTTAAATATCCAGACTAGTTAGCAAATGTGGTGATGGTGAAAAAGAAGAACAACAAATGGAGGATGTGTGTAGACTTCACCGACCTCAACAAAGCATGCCCAAAGGATCATTTTCCACTGCCCCGAATTGATCAACTGGTGGATGCTACCTCGGGACACGAGCTGCTGAGCTTCATGGATGATTATTCTGGTTACAATCAGATTAAAATGAAACCTGAAGACAGGGAGAGTACTTCTTTCATTACCTCTAGGGGAACTTATTGTTATAATGTTATGCCTTTTGGTTTGAAAAATGCAGGTGCGACATATCAGCGGCTGATGAACAAAGTCTTTGCTGAACAAATCAGTTGCAATATGGAAGTCTATGTTGACGATATGCTGACAAAGAGCAAGAAAGCTACCGATCATCTAGTTGACTTAGGCCAGACCTTTGATCAACTGGATAAATATCAAATGAAGTTGAACCCGACGAAGTGCACATTTGGAGTACGAGAAGGTATGTTTCTCGGGTACATTGTCAATCAGCGAGGCATTGAAGCTAACCCTGAAAAGATCAAAGCTTTGTTAGGGCTGCGATCCCCAACGACGAAGAAAGAGGTGCAGAGTCTTACAGGATGAGTAGCAGCACTCAACAGATTTGTATCGCGAGCAAGTGATCGATGTCTTCCATTCTTCAAGACGCTCAGAAAAACTTTTGAGTGGAATGATGAATGTGAGAAGGCTTTCCAAGACTTGAAGAAATATTTGGGAGCACCTCCACTGTTATCCAGGCTAGTGATGTGAGAAAAATTATACTTGTATCTGGCAGTGTCCGAGAATGCAGTCAGTTTGGCATTGATAAGAGTGGAGAATGGAGTACAAAAACCAATCTACTATACAAGTAAGGCCTTCCGAGGAGCACAGATCAGATAACCAAGGCTAGAAAAATTGGCACTAGCATTGATCAAGGCAAGTAGAAGAATGAAGCCATACTTTCAAGCTCATACCATAGTAGTATATACTGATATGCCATTGAGGCAAGCCCTTCATAAACCAGAAAAGTCACGAAGATTGATGTGCTGGGCAATAGAACTCGGTGAATATGATATAGTTTATGAACTCAGATCATCGCTAAAAGGGCAAGCGGTAGCAGATTTTATAGCAGAGTTCACCTATCCTAATACCCCCGAGGAGCAAAAGTTGCAACCCAGATCATCGCTAAAAGGGCAAGCGGTAGCAGATTTTATGGCAGAGTTTACCTATCCTGATACCCTCGAGGAGCAAAAGTTGCTCGCTGATCAACCTGTGGATGTTACAGGATCATCAAAGTTAAGCTCAGATCAGATCAGGTTGGTAAAAGGGCAAGAAAAGATGATCGACAAACAGCAAGAAAAATCAGGAGATGGTGAAAGGAAGCAACAAATTTTCCACCGAGGAACTCTGTCAGATCAAAAATTTGAAGACGAGTTATATATATGGAATATGCATGTGGATGGTTCATCTTGCACTACAGGATGTGGCGCAGGGATAGTTTTGAGCAGTCCGGATGAGGTCGACATGGAATACGCCTTACGTTTCCAGTTCAAAGCTTCGAATAATAAGGCTGAATATGAAGCCATGATTGCAGGTCTTAGTTTGGCAAAAACCATGGGGGCGGAACAAGTTATTGTCTTCAGTGATTCGCAACTCGTCATAAATCAAATGATGGGAGTATATGCAGCCAAAGGAGAATTAATGATCAGATATCATGCAAAGGCAAAGGAACTGGTGTCAGAATTTGCTGCTATTCAGCTGGTCAGAATATAAAGAATGGAGAATGCGAGAGCAGACGCCCTAGCTCGATTAGCATCAGCTACTCGTGCCGAGCTAAGAAGAACAATCCCAATTGAAGTTTTAGCTGGTCAGAGTATAGATGAAGATCTGGCGATGAACTTTATTACCCTCGATTTAGGATCATCATGGATGGATCCCATCAGGGCATATATTGAGAAAGGGGAATTACCAACTGACAAACTTGCAGCCAAGAAACTGAAGTTTAAGGCTGCTCGTTATGTACTGACCAACGGTATTTTATACAGACGAGGAATTATAGCAAGTTTGCAAAGATGTGTGCATCCCACCGAGGTGAAAGATTTAATTGAATAAGTCCATGAGGGGTCCTGTGGAGCCCATGTAGCAGGTCGAACTCTTTTGCAAAGGGTGATGATGCAAGGATACTACTGGCCAACGATGAGGGCGGATTGTATAGCCTATGCTAAAAAATGTGACAAGTGTCAGCGCTTCTCTTCCATTCGAAGAACTCCCCAAGCATTATTGACACCCATTACTTCCCCTTGGCCATTTTCCATATGGGGAATAGATTTGGTCGGGCCACTGCCGACGACCAGGGGAAGATTTAAGTATCTCGTGGTCACTGTGGATTATTTTACTAAATGGGTTGAAGCTGAGACTCTCATTGATATGACGTACGACAAGGTGTACCAATTTATTTGGAAGAACATCATTTGTCGATATGGTCTTCCTCATGCCTTCATCACAGACCATGGAACACAATTTGACAACGAGGAGTTCGCTGCCTATTGTCATCAGTCAAATATTTTGAAGATCCACTTAGCACCAGGCCATCCTCAAAGCAATGGGCAAACTGAAGTGACAAACAGAACGCTGCTGAATGGCTTGAAGAAAAGACTGGATGATGCGAAAGCAAATTGGATCAACGAGCTACAATCAGTGTTATGGGCTTACCAAACTACTCCTCGAGCAACAATAGGGGAATCTCCATATATGCTGGCATTTGGAAGTGAGGCTGTTATACCCGCCGAATTGGGTCTCCCAACACACAGAGTACTGAATTTTAATTCCCCTGTCAGCGATTTAATGAGAGGATTAGACTTGGACATGCTCGAGGAGGTTAGAGAAGAAGCAGCCATTAGAAATGCTGCTTACCAGCAGCAAACAACCTTGTTCTACAATAAGAGAGTGAAGAAGTGTGACTTGAAAGAAGGAGACTATGTGCTAAAGAAGGTGATTCAAAAGCACAACAAACTGGAAGCAAATTGGCATGGACCCTACCGAGTTAAAGAAGTTGTTCGACCAGGGACATACAAAATAAAAACTTTAGAGGGGGAGGAGTTTAAGAATCCATGGAATGCTGAACACTTGCGCAAATATTATCAGTAATGTAAACTCTCATGTAATGCAATTTCATCAGTATGAATAAAGCGACAATGTTCTGCCCAGTTCTTTCCTTTCATTGGAAATTTTTTGCGGAATACTAATGCTACACACTACTCAGCAAAACTCGGACTACTCAAATCTATTCTCGAAAACACCAACTAAGGTTGGTCGGGAAACCCGAAAACGCCAACTAAGGTTGGTCAGGAAACAAATGTATTCCTAAAAATACCAACTTATGTTGGTTAGGAAGTAAATTTATTCCCCGGGAAGTAAAAGTATTCCTAAAAATGCCAACTAAGGTTGGTCAGGAAGTAAAAATATTCTCAAAAAGCCAACTAAGGTTGGTCGGGAGGTACAACTATTCCAAAAAGGGCCAAAGTTGCTCGTTAAGAAAAAATCCACTAACTATGGCTGGTCGGGAATAAAAACCCACTAACTGTAGTTGGTCGAAAAGGAAAATTTACCGACCTTGGTTGGTCGGAAACATTTTATGAATACGAGAAAGTGATTGAGCAAAATTTTTGATACTCGTAACTTTTAAATTACTACTAAGTTGGTCGAGAAACAAAACATCATTTTTGCCAAGTGACTACCACAAATTCAAATTACTTGACAATAAGTTGATCGAAAAATAACACAATATTGTTATCTTTTTAACAGATACACATGCACAAATATAAAGTGTTACAAGACAATGGCAGTTAAGATTTACAAATAAAATTACTTCATTAAATGTAGAACAAAATACATCAGGAATGAAATACATATTTATTACATTAATATTCCTATTCTATTGGTTTCTTCCCCTCTGCTTTTGAAACAGGTTCCTCGCCAGCAGGTGGATCATTTAAAGCAAGAGGAGAATTTATGAAGTTAAGATCTTCAAGCATCCTGAAATTCATCACAAATGGTCGATCTAATAGATGCTCGGGACGAGATATCTCAACATTTGAATGGAGATTGTAATCGTCGAGGTATTTGGAAATCAGACATCGAGGGATGGCCCGAGCAGGGATCCAACTCATATCAAGCTTGAATGGTGGACTGGTAGGTCGAGCAGCCCAGGATTATGGTAATCCCACAGGTAATGACCCTATTCGAGTTGCAGTACACCTAAGGCATTCAGCCATTCCTATTTGTAGCCCTCATTATTTGCATTTTGGATACGATCGTCCAAGTGGTAGAGAGCCTCGTCGTAGCCAGCCATCCAGAACTCCCTGGGTTGCTTGTGGAATTGATATGTCAATATTTCCAGCTGCTCGTGGAGATTTTTGATAAAAAGTTCTTTATTCTCCAAGACAGACTTCTGCGCAGAAAGCTGCTCTTCCAGGTCCCTGATTTTCTTAGACATCTCAGCCAATGCCTGGTTCTACACCATCAGCTGGAAGGCCTGGTTCTCTAAAGCAGATTGAGTCATCTGTTCCTTGACAGGAATTCGAGCAGCTCTTGCTCGTCCCCGAGGAGCTCTTGCTCGTCCACGAGAAGATTTAGAAGGGCCAGCTCTTTTCAAGGTTTCCAACCATCCCTCAAGTTGGCGTTCTCGACCTCCAAGAACGAGAATCCCTCGTCAGTCACTGGGATCAAAGCATTTGAGGTGGAAGATGCAGATTTTAATTGAGATACTTCTCTTTGCAAGTTGTTATTTTCTTGCTCCAATAACTCGGCTATTTGCCTGTGCACCTCGACCTAGGCTTTCAAAGTTCTTTCCCTCACATCGTAAGCAGCAGATCGTTTATCATATCCCTTATCGGCAATGATTTGCTGATACTTCTTCTCGTACCCCTCATGCAAAAGGGCAGTGGACTCCTTATATTGTTGCTGAAGTTCTTCAAGAGTGGCTTGGATATCCTCAATCATATCATAATAAGCTACATTATTGGCCACTGCACGATCAAGAAGACACTTCAAATATTGGTAGGCTTCAATTGCCTGTTCCGAAGCATCTTGGCCGAGGATGTCGACGATTTGTGCTGCACTCAGATCTGTGTGACCAGCCTTAAAATATTCATTGCATTACCGTAATAGCTTTGTATCATAAGCACACAATAATTCCATCCTGGCCAGAAACTAGTAGAGGAAGAAAAAGCAATAATCAATAAGAGTACCAACAGAGCATGAAGAGGAGAAAACAACAGTATGCATAAATAAAACATCAAATTTTATTCTATCACAAAGTTCAGAATTACATGTTCAGGGTTACATTTGACAAAGAAAAATAAAATAGAGAGAAACCCGAACAACTCTATACCTTTTTCTTGTCTCCCAAAACTTTCTCTGGAGGCTGGGACGAGGAGGTAGGTTGCTCGAAGGGAACAGAAAGTTACTCGGGGAGCGCTGGCAGTTGCTCGGATGAAGTAGCGAGTTGCTGAAGTTCCTCGTTAGTAGGCTGGATGGTTGGGGGATGAGAAACTTGATCTCCCATCACCATAGAAGACTCCTCAGAGGCAACTCCGTCCTCTTCTTCGTCTTCAAGAGTTGGGGGGGGGGGGGGACCAGGGATGTGCCGCTGAAATAGTTCAGAAGTTTCATCAATTTTCATCTCTTGTAGAGCAGCGACCCACCCATCTCTAAAGTATTTGAGGCTGCCATATTCTACTTGCGACATCATGGCAGCCAAGCCTTTGTTCCACCCTTTATCCCAGCTAGCGCTGAAAGATTTCTTCACATACAATTTCCTCTTTAATTTCTCCGAGGAAAGCTTCTCGGACAGAAGATCTTCCGCAGCCTTCAGTTTATTCTCAACTTCCTCCTTCTGCCGACTTACTTCCCGAAGTTGACCCAACTCCTCCTCAGCAACCTTGAGCTTATTTTCAAGCTCCCCAGCATTTTTGAGCTTCCCTTCTAGATCTTTATTCTTCTTCTCCAAATCATTTATTTTTTTCTCCAACCCCTTGGAGACTTCAACAACTTGAGCCTTCTCCTGCTCGGTTGAGGTAAGTTTCTTCTCCCAAGCAGCCTTATCAGCATCATACTTCTGACGAGAATCTTCCATAGACCGCGTCAGACCCATCAGAGCTTCCTCCACACCAGATGAGGAGCTTGAAGCTTTAATAGCTTCATCTTTCTTCAAAATTGTATTAAAGCAGCTCACCAACTGTGAAAAGAAAATGAAAGCAAGTCAGAGACAGATATAACAAGGGAAAGATGAAAAGTTCAAAACAATAAGACTTACAGAAGCAATATGGCGAGCAGCCAATGAGGTAACCATGTCCCGAGAAAGGTTTTCTTCAATACCTTGGATCTCGGGAATGATCCAAGTATTCACCGAGCTCATGGCAGAGCTCGGGGGAACAAAAGTAGGAACACCAGTTCCAGTAGTTGGGGGCTGAGAGATGGTTTCAGCCAAATTGACCGAGGAGCTTTTCTTCAGCTTCCTCGGAGGAACAGGAATAGTTTCGAACAAGGAGGAACTCTTGGTCGGTGATATGACAATCACCTCGCCTGGAGCAGCAGCCTTGCTCGGGGCCACTGGGGGCTTCTCGACCACCTTCACAGGAGCAGCCGAGGAAGGTGCATCAATTTTCTTTGTCCCCTCTCCTGGGACGTCAATCTTACTTCTTTTTGCCTCTCCAGCACCAGAGGCAGGTTTCTCAAAAAGGGTGGGAGGTCTTCTTTTCTTCATCCTTTCACTCAAAGGAATATGTGATTTAGGCGAAGAACTTGTAGAGGCTGGTATTGGTTCTGCGTCGCTTATCACCGGATGAGCAGTGAAAGAGGAGGTATAACTCTTGTACTACAGCAAATATGAAGCTGATCTAATGTGCTCGTCGGCAAAAGTCTGATGCAAACTCCAGATAAATTTTAAATGCCTTATATTAACGTCTGCCTCTTTTGGAGACTTTCTTTTACTGTCAACTGCAAATAAATAAACATTAAAATATCAGTGACACCTTTTATCAAACATAAAGGAAGTATAATTTCAAAATAAATAAAATGAAATAAAAATAACCTATCCCATTGCCATAGGGAGGGCATCTGGGACCCTGATACACTTCATCTCCAGATAAAGGAGCATGTTTCCAATTTTTTATAATAACCCCGTGCTCAAAATAGTCCCTATTGGCATCTGGGAGATTGACCACTAAAGCCCTATTTAAAAATCTAGTTTTTAAATAAAAAGTATTATCACCAACAGCCCATCTATAACAAAACATGATTTCTGGAATTCCTATACGAGTTCCATGAATTTGATTTAGTCTATGAACCCCATTAACTATTCTCCATGTATTGGGGGCTATTCTTGCAAGAACAACGTCAAAATATTGACAGAATTCCAAACATAAAGGATTTGGCGGAAAAGAACAGCCACATTCAGCAATAAAGAGACTGGGGAACCAATGTCCCTCAGCCAAACGGAAATAATCGGAAGGTTCAGAAAGTTCCTCCAGAACAACCCATGAAGGAATAAAAAAATCAGAACGAAATTTATCAAGAGATTCAACAAGGTAAACCATGATGAATAAAGTAAATGAAGAAGAAGGAAGAAGATCTTACAGAAAAAGAGTGGATCTGTTGACAAAGAATGATGAAAATGATGAACGCAAAAGAGAGTAAGACAATGGAAAACTCGAAAATACAAATTTGAAAAGTCGAAAGATGATGGGATTGTCTGTGACGCTTAAATACCTTATCTTGGGAAATGGTAAAGTTAATGATTACAAAAAGAAACGATTACGCTACCGGCGGCTAGAAGGACAAAAAGTACGCGGAGATCGAGGCGGTTATAAAAATTCAAAAAAAAGCCTGATTCTACGAATTTGGAAGGAAAAATAAATACAAAGGAAACACTCCTAAAAATCAGGAGGACCATTTAAGACTACCATATTCCTAGAAAGAATGTTCCACACTCCTCAAATTTCGAACTATGAAACATTAGGGGCTTTTGTTGATACCAAATTTAGTCTGCTGACATGGCCCAATTGAGTGAAGACACGTGGCAATCTACGTGGCAACAACAAACACTTCCGAGAAACTCAGACGCTCCGAGAAACCATACTACAACGAGGAACACTTCTTCCCCGAGGAACTCATACGCTCCGACCAATAAGAACTCTTCGAGGAACTACGAGCAACTCTTGAGTACCGAGCATTTTAGGCGGTCCGAGCTGCACCTCGAACAAAACATTAATAGCAGGGTAACCAACAGTTTGACTGTTCATTAAATGCTTATCATTCAGATGTATACACTTAAGGGGAATTGAATGTATTACCCTTTCACATGTACAACATTGAATGTATTACCCTTTCACATTACAGCCTTAGGGCTATAAATACATTGTATTACCCTTATTGTAAGGGGACCAAAATTTCTTGATTAAACTTGTAATCGAGAATTCCCAAACAGTCATCAATAACAGAAGCAGTGGACGTAGGCCATTCTTATAAGGCTGAACCACTTTAAAACTTCTTTGTCTCATTTATTTTATCCGTGATTAAATTATTATATATAATCTAATTTTTTACATCAACATGCAGTGCAAATGTTTAGTTGTATTTCACATTTCGTTTTGTGAATGTGAGTCTTTTTTTCTATTGAAGTATTTATGTCCCATGTGACTAGCACTGACAAAATTATGGGCTGGGCCTAATTTGGGAAGGTCAAATATGGGTTAGGCTAAATGTGGGTTGGGTCAAATATGGGTTGGGTTAAATGTGGGTTGGGTCAAATATGGACGGACTAAATATGGATTGGGCCAACCCATTGTTTTTCTACTAAAGTAAGTATTACAATTCGAGGTATGTGTAAAAAAACTCATATTTTACTCACAGTTTTTAAAATTGAGTATTGTATTTGATTCGTATCTTTTAAAATTGGGCTCCACATTTGATTCCTAGCTTTCAAATATGGGACCCATATTTGACTCATAGTTTTAAATATGGGCCCCATATTTGGATGACTGGGCTAATATGGATTGTTTTATTATTTGGATCACATTTTACCCCTACTACATGTGAGAGAGCACAGTTGAATCGGTAGAAAATCCTAAAAGGATCTCTAGGAGACTAATGTAATTAAGCACTGTATTTTTAATTAATTAAAAAATTGGTCAACAAATAACAATTATATATTTGCTCATCTGTATGGGTGTTGGGAGATTTATGGAACATTAATTTCTTGTTACAATTAAATTTAAATCGAGAATTTAAATTTTATGTGAGCACATCTTAATTTAATTATGACGTTTTTAATTATTTTGTATTACGAGTGTGTAGCATTAAACTAAACCCTAGGGGATATAAATGCCTCAAGGGATTTTTTATTATGTTGGATTGGAACCCACGGTTGGGTAACCCTTTGGGCCAAGTATTCAGAGTATGTGGGTAGTGTTTTGGGCTTATTTAGAGGTCTTAAATTAGGTCCATAAGAGATCTCCGAAAAATATGAGGTCAAATAAAGACTAGACCTGCATAATTAACATATATTAACAAGCGACTCAACCTACTGATTTTAGTAAAGGGTCACTTTACTACATATTAAATGTAATTTGTTTAAGTTCAGTTGCTAATATGATCTAAAGTAGTTTAGTCACATGATATAATTGAATCTTATGAAAATGTGATGGAATAAACTACATTTAATCATGGTCAAAACTTACAACTCTTTAGATTCATTATAGGAATGATATGAAATGATGATTCACATGCTTATGTTGAGATATTATGCTTTAAATATTGTGTTAATACATTGATCTCATAATTAAGTTGAACCCTTATAAGGAAGATGCTGAAATTGATGGTTAAGTCTCCATATTGTTACATTTGGTCTTATTAATGATTATATATTATTCAAAACATGTTTAGGATCCCTTACAAATGAACTTTAAGGTGTTTTCAGACTGATTATAGGTTAGAATAACCTTATATTATGATATGGTGTGAAGGAAATCAACTTCTCAAGTTTTGGACATAGTTAATAATATGACATCATTTTATGATGTATTGGTCAAGCGTTGATCTATCAGGCCTAAGGGGAGCCAATCGCCAAAACCATTACAAAGGAACGATTTTGTTATTATTTGCAAATGGGGACTTAAGGTTTGGAACTAGGGACTTCCCAATGGTTTGTGGTTAGGATATTGAGGTTGTAATCCCTATATGTTTACTTAGGGCATATGCATATCGGAATGAGGTTATCAGGGGAGGAGTATACCTCATTATATACCATTAAATTGTAAACCATATCAATATATATTGGTTGTGTATGTGTTGTGTGTCATATATTTGGATATATAAGGGCTATGTGGGTAATTTGTGAGGGATCTATTGGTCGGGATCAGATGGGATTGTGTTGCAGGACTGAGTAATATGCACCTAACTCGTGATGCAGGTATAATTTTATATCCAAAATTCTATGTGTTTGTGGTAAATCATCTTACGTGAATGAGGAATAGGAAGTTGGATTCATCTGGTAATATGGGTCAGTGGTTATATATGAGGTTGCGCTTACATGGATAGTTATTCCATCGATGGAAATGTTTATGCGAGAATACTAAATTGTACTTTTATGGTTACAGGGTTATAATTGATTTATTACATATTAGTATATGTATTAGGTGTACGTGTAATGCGTAACATATGATTAGTTGTTAAGATATTGTGTTGTAACACTAGGTAGTGATTTGCATCTACTTCTATGAACCTTAATAGATTATTGTGTTTTACATAGAAGGATATCTATCCACTTTGGGAGATATCCTACTAGGGATTGATGATTTGGATAACTAGGTCAGGGTTTAAATTTTTTTGGTATTATATATGTTGAATCCAACATTTTATAGCTCGCGGAGTACATGGGTTCTACCTGACTTGGGTCCCATGCTTTGGAAAGGAGGAAATAAATAAGGATGTTATTTGATAACTTTCCATATGGAATGTGATAACTCATGAAGATATGAATAAGTTTAAATATGACTTATCACCAGAAGATGATAAGTGCAAAGGGGATAACTCAATATTTCAAGGGAACCATTATTTTGCCTATAAATAATTCTAACCACCCGAGTAGTGGGACATGATTGGATATGAGCTACCAAATCTCATTCTCAATTAAAATAAAATATCTCCCCCTCAATGGACTTATGCAATTCTTATCAAACCAAGTATATCTTTGTGTTCTCTACACATTTAGGATTGGTAATTTTTTATATTACTTCGTAATAGGCTTGTGTGATAAAATTAATTGAACCAATAAGTTTTGTGAATTTACAGTATGATACAACAATTAGCTATATGTTGGGACATTCATCGGGATGTTGAGTATTACCACGGTTGCCTTAGTAATGAGTAGAGCTTAGTGAGAAACATGGTTTCAAAATTCCTATTTCCTCGTTGGTTTTCCGGTTTGAAACCCGCGACCAGTGAAGGTATTAGTTTATTGTAACAAAGAGTTTGACACCCGATAGTTTTCATATTGCACATTTGCCTCCCATTATGGACGGAATCCGCCTAGTTAGCCGTTAAATGACACTTCTTTTTGGTTAGAATCCAAAATTGCCGTTATAAACAACAAAAGGAACAACTTCTTTTATATTTAAAAAGAGAAATACTTATGAAAATTAGTTTTTAATGGTTTTCATTAAAAACTATTTTTATAATTATTTTTCTTTTCAAACATAAAAACTATACTTTAAAAAAATTGTTTTGTATAGACTATTATTTAAAGTGTTTTTTATTTTATTTTATATTCTTATGTGCCTTTTTAAACATAACTATATATATTTTTTTTAATATGTTGTTTGAAATCGTTTCTAACAGTTTAGATTTAAAAAAATGTTTTTATAAATATTTTCCTTTTTAAGCATATAAATTATTTTTTTAAGAACTCGTTTGTTTTAATAGTTATTTTTTTAGAAAATATATTTTTATACTTATTTCCCTTTGTGAATAAAAAATTATACTTTTCAAAAACTTTTGTTTAAACTATTTTTTAATAGTTTGTTTTTAAAAAAAATTGTTTTCCTAGTTATTTTCCTTTTTAAATGCAAACTATATTTTAAATGTATTGTTTAAACTGATTTTTAACGCTTTTGGTTTAAATAAATGTTCCGATACTTACTTCCCTTCTTAAATGTAGAAACTACATTTTTAAACATTTTTTTGAAACTTATTGTTTAAACTGTATTTTTACAATTTTGTTTTTTTTTTAAAAATGTTTTCATGATTATTTCCTTTTAAATATATAAAATATAAAAAAGTATTTTGTTTAAACTATTTTGATTTTTTTTACTTATTTCCCTTTTTAAAAGTATCAATTACTTTTATATAGTACAAAAAAAATGAATTTGTTTATACTTAATTTTTTAACATTTGAACAAGGCCGTTTCATTAAAAAAAATTAATTTAATTATAAGTCTTATGTTTGAATAGGAAAATAAGTATAATTATTTGGTCTCAAAAGGTACAAAACATTTTGAATCATATAATTTGCTACAATGTCTAGAATAAAAAAAATATTCACTATTAACAATAATAAATTTTGAATGCATACTTTTGTTGGGCTTCTTAGGAAAATTTTTAGGCATTGATGCGTTTATTTTTTTATTTTTTGCGTTTTTTGAGGTTTGACCTCCATTAATTTATCTAATTAATGGTTTGACATCCACTAATAATGGGTAAATTGGAGATTCAAAAAAATAAATTAACAGTCAAAGATGTAATATGAAAATTGACGGAGTATGGAACTATAAATTTAATAAATTAGAAGGGTCCAAGGCCTAATGACCCCGCCTTTATAATGACTATTTATTGTAACCTATTGTAGCATATAACTTAAAACTAATTGTCAATAATGGTTAGAGAGGCTTCCCCAATTATATATTGTGGTGCAAATCTTACTATTTGCCCGTGGAACAGTGTGGATTTTATATTATTGATTGATATAGAGCAATTGGACTATTGCAGCATGTATAATCTTCTTTAGTATCGTGTTAAATATCAATCCATTATTTATTTATAATAGTGGATGGGCCTCAAAATTTTCTATACTGTGTATAAAACTTCAACCTTCCTATGTAAGAAATTATATTTTCAAGGGTTACAATGTATATAACAGCACATAATAAATGCCAACCTGATCACTGATTTAAGGCTCGTTTGTTAAGTTGCTTTGGACAGTAATTTTAAGTTACTAAGCATATCTTTATCAGCTGAAAGAAAACATGGAACGACTAGTTGAAAAACCCTCCAATGGGACAAAATGGGGTTCCATTTTTTTTATTTTTAATATTTGTCCTTTGTATTAGATATGATAATGGATCGTGTCGAGTCATATTCGTATCGATTTTTATCGTATTGAAGTCTTTTGGGGTTCGTGTCTAAAATAATAGACTTTTTTATTGTATGAAAAAACTCTATTCCAACTCGACCCATTATCTTAACGTGTCGTTTCATATTCACCGTTATTATCTTATTACCAGTTAAGATAATTATGTAATTTGAATTTCATACATGTTGACATATCATTTCATTTTTAAACACAATTACAACCATTAATTTATTAACATTAGTAACTTTCTTTATTAAAATTCGGTATGATTAAATTAACATTAAACCATATAACCCTTTATAAGTATCAATAATATATATTATTTATTTAAATTAATGAATTGCAATGACTTTTATCAAGTATTAACGGATAAAGGGGATTAATACTAACTCGATCCGTTAACGATTATATATTATCGAGTTGACATTAATATAACCTTAATGGTTAACCCCTTATCTTATATCCATTCAATGTGATTCATTTTTTGTATTTGGTAGGTATATTTGAATTTGCAATTTTTCTGATAGTTGTAGAACTAACTTTGCAATAAAGTTATCTTTATTTAGCCTTTTTCATTGGGAGGGACGGTCATACATTACTTTTATTTTTATAGTATGAGGTAACTATCGTGGGGCTACGGTACAAAATATAATAGTATATATATATATATCTAGCACTAAACTATTTTATTCCCATTTATGGTAATAAAATCAAACGGGGTATTGACGTTAAAGGACTTTTGTGGTTTCATAGCTACAAGACAACTTGAAGATTTCAGCAAAGTGGAAAAAAAATATTCATTATTCAATAATATGTGGCAAACATATACATACATATATACGTGTCTGAGTGAGAACTAAGATATTTTTTGTGGAGGAGAGAGAGAGGGAAGTATTTTGTATTTGAAGTGACGCTATTGAGGAAAAAAGTTTGAAGTAAAGGTCAAATTAAATATTGATGAGCGTTTTTTTTTCTTTTGTTTTTTCGTGTCAAATAACTCAAATAGATGACTTACACAATTTGTGGTAACCATAATGTTTTAAATATAAAAAGAGTCAAATTAACGTGAAACTTTTGAAAAATTTTAATGGGCTTGTCAAATTTCAAACTATTAATCACGAATTATTGTGTTTCTCATATAAAATTATATAAATAATAAGCGAAAGCCTACCTTTATTCATTGTAATTCTTTTAAATGTGTCCTAAATTTTTGTAGTAACGAGAATTGGTATTTCTCTTTCTTGACCCTCTTGATAATTTTCTTATACTTTTATATTTTTATGTTCTTTGTAGAAATTATGATTTTTCACACACCTTTGACGGGAATGATACGTGCTTTTATAGATAGAGAGAGGACCCAACCTTTAATCCAAAAGTTGTGTCTCTTCTCCATCACTCTTTTATTATCTCCTTAACCAAAAAGACATGTTATTTAATTATGTTCACACATTAAATCATTTGGGACACAAAACTAAAATAATAATAAATAAAAAAAGTTGCATCTAACATTCTCCCACTTTTCACATATGATTAAATAATAGATTATGGGATATACTACATTATGTGATCACAATAATTTATCCCAATGAACTATTAATTCAATTTCAACCTAATTTCGTTGTATTGCATCTATTTTATTGAATAACCTACTAATGCGAATCACGGTGATTCTGTATTGCTAAAATGACGTAATTCCTTCCATGTACCACGACATTAGTTACCTATTTAATATAATTCAGTAATGAGGAAACTGGCAAATAATGTATTGCCACAAAAGGCCCAACAATAATATCTTTTGTCAAGATTATTCCTATTACCATTTATCCATAAATAATATCTATACAAATTGGAAAACGGGAAATTTAACAGATACAACTATTTAAGAGATCTCAAGATATCTAATAAAGTAATTTATAAATACATATGTCCAAACATTTAAATATTGCGGAATAATTTCAAGACCCGTATTAGCAACAAGCTCTTTAAATGTCTTGGTTGGCAATCCCTTAGTTGATGGATCAGCAATTATCATATGTGTGCTTATATGTTCTATAGATACTATTTATTTCTGTACTTCTTCTTTGATGGAAAGATATTTCAATTCCATATATTTAAGACCATTATAATACTTGTCGTTTTCAGAAAAGAAAACAGTTGCGGCGTTATCACAATGAATTTTCAGTGATATGGCAATAGAGTCGATAGCTCCAAGTCTTAATGTAAAATTTCGCAACCATAAACCTTAAATAACGGCCTCAAAGCATTCCACAAATTCAGCCTCCGTGGTAGATGATGCAATAATTAATTGCTTTGCACTTTTCCACGAGATAGCTCCTCCCCCGGTAAGAAAACAACAGAGGCATTACTAGATGAACAATTTTGCATTTCAAATCTCTCAAAAACTCTTTTAAGATATGCTTTTTGAGACAAACCTAACAATCCACATTTTTAGTCTCGAAAAATTTCGTTTCCAATCACATAAGTTGCCTCACCCATATCTTTCATTTCAAAGTTATTAGAGAGCAACTTCTTAGTTTCATGTTATAACCAAGATCACTGCTAGCAAGTAGAATATTGTCAACATATAGGATTAGAAAAATAAACTTGCTCCTACTGACCTTTAAATATATACACCGATCTACAATAATTTCTTTGAAACCAAAAGAGATGATGGTGTCATTAAACTTAATATACCATTGAAGGGAAGCTAGTTTAAGTCCATATATTGATTTCTTAAGCTTACAAACCATGTGTTCCTTTCCTTTTAAGGAGAAGCCTTCGGGTTGATCCATATAGACTTCTTCTTTTAAAATTCCCATTTAGAAAAGTAATTTTTACATCCATTTAGTGTATCTCTAAATAATAATGAGCTACTAATGCCATGATAACTCTAAACGAGTCCTTCTTGGATACAGGTGAGAAGGTCTCTTTATAATCAACACCTTACTTTTGAGTAAAACCTTTGGCGACAAGTCAAGCTTTATATCGCTCAATATTGCATTTGGTCTTATAGAGCCATTTACAACCAACTTTCTTATATCCTTTGGGAAATTCAATGATACCCCATACTCCATTTTGGCCCATTCATTTCAACTCTTCTTTCATAGATCCAAACCACTTAGTAAACTTTTGACTTTTCATAGCTTATAAAAATGAAACCAGATCTTTATTTATCCCTATGTCAAAATTAGATTCTTGTAAAAAAAATCGCATAAGCATATGGAATATGAGATCTTCTTACCCTAAAAGATCTTCTTAATGGTACTTGTTATGGTTTCTCTACAATTTGTTAATTGGATACAATATCATTATAAAGTGTTTTTTCATTATGTTGTTCATTATTATTATGTTAGTTAATAACAACGGGAACAACAACTTTATTTAGAAGCTTGGGTTAAAGGGATTTTTACTCTAACTTATCGAATATCCACTTTACGTGGTTCATCACTCCCACTAAACTCACCATTCTCAATGAATCTAGCACTACCAGTTTATATGATTCTCGCACTATGGTTCAGACAATCTCACCATCGCTTTGGATTTTTTTGGGTAACTAATAGAGTAAGCATTTATCGTTCTTAAATCCATTTTTTCATGTGGATTGTAAATTCTAGCATCTGGTGGACATCCCCAAATATGAAGATGTCTTAAACCAACTTTCCTTCCAGTCCATAAATCAAAAGGAGTTTTTGGAAATGCCTTACTGGGTACTCGGTTTAATAAATACACAACAGTTTTTAAGGCTTCATTCCACAAGGATTCGGGTAATGAGGAATTACTTAACATACTCCTATCCTTGTCAATCAATGTACGATTATATCGTTCAGCAATACCATTTTATTGTGGTGTACCTGGCATCGTGTATTGAGCATGGATACCATGCTTTTCAAAGAATTTAACAAATGGTCTTGGAGATTGACCGGACTCATTATATTTACCATAATATTAACCACCTCTATCAGACCTTATAATTTTCACTTCTCTGTCTAATTGTGAAAGAGTTGGCGCTTGCGTTCAATTAAGAAATAATATAATAAATACCATTTTAACCCAAATTAACCCTAAGCATGCAACTAGGTGTGATTGAAACAATATGGAATCATGCACAAGATATTCAACATACAAAGTTTAAGGAAAAATCCCCCACAGGGGCAAAACCATTTGTATATCACTATAATTTGTAAGAGAAACGGCTTACAATCGGATTACACTGAAATACAAGTTTTTGACTAAGAATTACCCGCAGGCATCGGATTCTGTAGTCGCGACTGGAATATCCCTTTCCAGTAGGGCTGGCGGCTGGAACTATCCCTGTCCAGTAGGGCTGCAATGAAGAGGAAGAAGCGGTCCACTTCACAAGGGTTGAACAACAGCAATGGTGTTCTTGGGTTACCAAAACTTGATTCACATAGATATGGAAGATGTGTGAATCTAAAAACCTAGAATCATAGGACTCAATAGGTGAAGACTTTAGGGTTGATATGCTCTGATAATCGTTGAAAAGTCTTGAGAAAACCAACTACTGATCGTGGTTTAAATAAGGAGCCAAAACCCTAAAAAATCTGCTACACGATCTGGCAGAGTCTATCCTCGTCGGATCGGTCCGGTCGTTTAGGCGGATCGGTCCGATTAACTCGGATCGGTTCTTTTTCTGAAACCGGATCCATCCGGTTGGCATCGGATCGGTTCGTCCTTTTTGCCTTCATCGGTTCGTAATGGATCCGGGGAGTACTGGTCTCAACTCAGCAGGTGGATCGGTCCGGTCCCTTTAGTCGGATCGGTCCGGATGAACCGGATCGGTTCTTTTATCTGGCCCGGATCGGTCCGGTCTGTTCCCTTGATTTCTTTTCTCCTTTTGATATTCGGATCCGTTGATGAGCATATGATTCTTGAATTTCCTCAACGGTGTAACGGCGTACGACATATAAAATGGTAACGGACAAAAATGTCCTTACAAATCTCCCCCTATGTCTATGCCAGTACATACATAAAAATAAACATCCGAATTATCAATCATAAATAATTGCCTATACAAATCTATCCTTCCATGAACCCAAAACTGAAAGAGTACAAGTGAATAAGACTGCATCGTTTGATCTTTAAATCTTCAGGGATCTTAACGCTTTTCTCATCAGGGTGTGTAATTCAGTTATCAAAGTAGTACCTACACACATGAGACAAAGCAAAATACCAAGTGGCATATCGAGTTTGAAATGAGACAAACATATATACCAATTTATGAACAAAACTCAGAATTTCAAATCTCCCCCATAATAAGATTATTCTTTCTCCCCCTTTTTATGATGTCCCCAAATAGACAAATGAGAGAAATAAATCAGATAAGCAAGTGCGGGATGTCACAAGGCATAAAATCACACCATGAATGAACATAAAACAACCAAGTCGGTGATGGCGTAAATGAATGGGTGTGATCAAAATTCGATAGGAAAATCAATGCATACAAACATGACATATGTGCACGATGAATATTGGATATTCCTAGCTAATGAACTCAAATGCTTCCTTTGGTGTAAAAGATTGGAAATATAAGACATTGACTATATCAAATCTACAAATCAAAGCCCAAAGTGATTTCTACACCAATAACGTCCAAAATGATTTTCATGCTTTTTCAGGAATTTCAAGGAAGTGCAAACCCGTTTTTCAATCTCCAACCAAACTCCCTCAGATTTATATTTTTAATAGAGGTATACTAAATTCTCAAACTTTGGAGAATTGATGGTGAAACCTAAATGGCCCAGATTTGGCATGAATTGCTTTTTATTGCCTTATCAATTTTTTCGGGCTCTTTTAACCTCTTAGGACCTCGGATATTAAAATTCCTCCATTTTTTAGGCCCATTTTAACGGTGGCTTTTGCGCAAAGGATAGGAATCAACTTTCGCAGCCCCTCCCCGTTATGAAAATATACACACAGTCTCACCAAAACGGTTTTAACATGCAATCCAATCTTGTCAAGTTTTATCGCATTTTATCCATTGTATAGACATGATTGAGATGGAAACACTCAAGCCAACATGAGATTGACAAGTGCAACAATCAAATATAGCCGTGCATGTGTGCAATAAAGGATATAGGAGTCAAGCATGTAGGAAATATCACTAATTACATCTCAAGAACTCCAATCAATGTTAAGCACATGGATGAAATGATGTAGCCTCTCAAATCTCTATCAAACAGTCACATGGATATATGGAATGAAGTTGTGACTTGGCTATCTTAAATGCTCATCCATAAAAGGCAAATCTCTTTTGAATTTTTCAAAAAAATTTATGAAAATAAAATCTTTTTGTGTTTTTCTATAAATTTTCAAAAAAAGAATCTTTTTGTATTTTTCAAATAAAATATATACAAAAATGATACATACTAGCAATGGGCAAACAATGTCATCATGAAAATCATCCTATGCTAGTAAGCAAGTCAAACCTCAATCATTAGGGGCGGAGGGGTTTTCCAAAGGTGGTGACAACTTATGAAAAACCTCCATCAGTTCTTGTGAAGTTTTGACTAAAACCTTAACTTGCTCTCCTAAATGTGCAAACTCTCTCATGTAGTCTCCGGGAGCATGTAAAGTATCATGTGTGGGTGCATGTGTGCCAGAAACACGTGTAGAAGCAAAACGTGACACATACCCCAACTTAAAGCAAAATTCCCTAAGGTGTCCTCTCCTCTTGCAATGTGAGCAAACATACATAGGCCTAGGAACACCTCTCTCAAAAACTCTAGGACGCACTTTCCTAAAAGGAATGGGACGCCTAGGTGGGTTAGGGTGAGACACATGTGAAACTGTCACTAAAGTGGGAACCGGCTGGGGTGCTAATTGGGAAGAAGAAGCACCGTCATGACTTATTCCTAACTTCTCACCTTTACCCTTAAGAACCACCGTTTCAACCTTCTTAGGTGCGTTCTGAAACTTGACTTTGACCACCCTGGCACGTTTGAGATCACTTTCGAGTTGGGATACACGTCTCGTCAGACTAGACAACGTGTCGGTCAAAACACACTTCTCCTTTCTCAAAACCTCCTTCTCTTTCTCCAAATCTAAAACCCGACGACCTAAATCCCTATTATACTTCTTTGTTTTCAAGGTCTCGGTGTACAAATCTCTAAAAGCTTTTTGGAGCTCACTTTCATCTCCACTTTCACTCTCACTTTCTCCCTCACTTGAAGCGCTCAAACCATCACTATCACTTTCGTGAGCACTATTGTGGGACAAGGTGGGTGTGCTCACACGACTAGAAAAGGCTAAAAACTTCTCACCACTAGTCTCATCACCCTCACTATCACTAAGTGTGGCAGGCATGGCTACTTTCTTTCCTTTCTTTCTAAGCCACGTAGGACACTCAAATGACTTATGTCCCTTACCCCCACATTCAAAACAAGTGACGTTCTCAAAATCTTCCTCACGCTCCTCATCGGAGTCATTCTCTTTTTCTCTCTCACCACTTTCTTTGGCCTTTACTTTCTTTTTATTTTTCTCAAAAAAATTCTTTTTATTGGAAGAATTATTTTTGTTCATGTTGAGAAATTTTCTAAAATTTTTCACAAATAAGGCCATATCATCAAAATCTCCCTTAGAATCGGACTCATAAAATTTTTCTTTCTTTTTCTTAAAATGAGTCTTTAAAGCAATGCCATTATCCTTAGCCTTAATGGTTTTGGGAAACATGTCAATCTCATAGGTTTGAAGATCTCCTACAAGTTCTTCCAACTTAAGTGATTTCAAATTTCCCAAAGAGTTCAAAACAGTGACTTTAGGAATAAAGCGTTTTGGGAGAGATCTCAAAATCTTTTTAACGACACGCGTGTTATCAATCACCTCACCCAAATTAAAACATGTGTTAACAATGTCTGACAAACGAGCATAAAAATCATCAAAGCATTCAGACTCAGACATGGTGATAGTTTCAAATTGGGTGACCAGATTTTGTAATTTTGACTCTTTAACCGCGTTCGTACCCTCATGTGTCAATTTCAAAACATCCCAAGCCTCTTTAGACGTGGTGCACGTCATAATTCGGCGAAACTCATCAGGAGAGACAGCTCCAGAAATAGCACTCAGACCACGGGAATTAAAATTGGACAATTTATAATCATCTTTGGTCCAGGCTGACACGGGTTTTAAAGTGGTGATGTTATTAACAGTGACCGTGGGAGGAGTCCAACCATTTTCGCAAAGCAACCAAACACGCTCGTCAATAGATTTTAAAATCGATTTCATACGAGCTTTCCAATAGGCATAATTAGACCCGTCAAAAATAGGCATATTATAATATGATTTCTCCATTTGAACACGCACTTTTTCAAAAATCAATTTATTTCAAAAAAATTGATATCTTTAGAAAAATTTTGCGGAAGTAAGGAATACGCGATAAAATGGCGTAACCTACTCTAATACCAATTTGAAAGAGTTGGCGCTTGCGTTCAATTAAGAAATAATATAATAAATACCATTTTTAACCCAAATTAACCCTAAGCATGCAACTAGGTGTGATTGAAACAATATGGAATCATGCACAAGATATTCAACACACAAAGTTTAAGAAAAAATCCCCCACAGGGGCAAAACCATTTGTATATCACTATAATTTGTAAGAGAAACGGCTTACAATCGGATTACACTGAAATACAAGTTTTTGACTAAGAATTACCCGCAGGCATCGGATTCTGTAGTCACGGCTGGAATATCCCTTTCCAGTAGGGCTGGCGGCTGGAACTATCCTTGTCCAGTAGGGCTGCAATAAAGAGGAAGAAGCGGTCCACTTCACAAGGGTTGAACAACAGCAATGGTGTTCTTGGGTTACCAAAACTTGATTCACATAGATATGGAAGATGTGTGAATCTAAAAACCTAGAATCATAGGACTCAATAGGTGAAGACTTTAGGGTTGATATGCTCTGATAATCGTTGAAAAGTCTTGAGAAAACCAACTACTGATCGTGGTTTAAATAAGGAGTCAAAACCCTAAAAAATCTGCTACACGATCTGGCAGAGTCTATCCTCGTCGGATCGATCCGGTCGTTTAGGCGGATCGGTCCGGTTAACTTGGATCGGTTCTTTTTCTAAAATCGGATCCATCCGGTTGGCATCGGATCGGTTCGGCCTTTTTGCCTTCATCGGTTCGTAATGGATCCGGGGAGTACTGGTCTCAACTCAGCAGGCGGATCGGTCCGGTCCCTTTAGTCGGATCGGTCTGGATGAACCGGATCGGTTCTTTTATCTGGCCCGGATCGGTCCGGTCTGTTCCCTTGATTTCTTTTATCCTTTTGATATTCGGATCCGTTGATGAGCATATGATTCTTGAATTTCCTCAACGGTGTAACGACGTACGACATATAAAATGCTAACGGACAAAAATGTCCTTACAAATTGTCTTTTAACCTCAGTAATGTACATCTCAAGAACGTCTATTGCCCGAGATTTTTCACTTAATAAATAGACATATCCATAATGTGAAAAATCATCAATAAAGGTGATAAAAATACTTTTCTCCACTGAAACACATAGTGGTTAATGGTTCACAAATATCAGTGCGGATAATTTCAAGAATCTCACTACTTCTAATAGAACCTTTCTTGGCGTGTTTAGTTTATTTTCGTTTAATACAATCTATACAAACTCCGAAATCAGTACTATTCAGGTTAGATAATATCCCATCTTTTACTAGTCTATCTAATCTTTCTATGGAGATGTTCCCCACTCTTTTGTTCCATAAAAAGAAGAATTCTCTTTTATTCTAGTACGTTTTGTTCCAACATTAGAATGCGAGGTCAAAAGGGTTTCAGCAAAATTATTATAAAGTTTTAATTTGTATAACCAATTTCCAATCTTCAGGCCTTCTTCCCAACTTTGTGGGGTCTTCTTCTTCTTCCTTCGAGTTCTGATGGTCTTATTCCTCTCTGAGGAATTGTCCGTTGATGATTTACCCTTTGAACTCCTTCTTCATCTTCCCTTGTTTCTGGCAGCTTCTTTTTGATGAGCATTTCCCTTGTGAATTTGCTTGTAGTTCAGGGAAGCTTTCAGTTCTGCTATGAAACACCAGAACTAATAAATCCTTCATTTTGAAATAAACTAAAATAACCATTTCTAAATTTAAAAGCGTAACCATTACTGTCAAGTTTGGATAAAGAAATCAAGTTTCAAGAAATAGTAGGTACATATAAAGTTTTGTGTAAGTCTAAACAACATCATGTGTTTAAAAATAAATGAAAAGTTTTAATAGCTTCAACTGGAGCTTCCCAATTTCCCATATACATAAAATGTTCATTTGGATTTGTGATGGTATGGGTCATAAGGAATCCTACAGTGTGTTTGAAACATGAACAGTAGAACCAGAATCAATACACCAAGTATTACCATGAACTTCAGTAAGGTTTGATTCAAAACATACATAAATTGAAAATTACCTTTCTTTTCAAGCCTTGCCTTATGTTTGTGACAATCATTCTGAAGATGCCCAACCTTTTTACAAAAGTAGCACTTTCTTTCATTGTCTTGTTCCTTCTTTTGAGTTTTAGAAGTATTATGTAATACCCCGTACTTTTGACTATAATTATTTTTAGGATTAATTAATTAAATTGCGTATTAATTGGAAATTAATCCGAGTTATAAATACTAATGAGATGCGAATTGGTATTTGATTATGTGCATATATGATTATATATGTATTTGGTATTATAAAATTTGTCGTGAGATTTATATACGACATTTTAGAAATTTTTGTTGAGACGCGTGGGACCGCCGCGTCACGGTATAATATTTTGTTAATAAAAGTAAATTTAAAATCTATAATCCGTATAGTCGTTTTGAGTGCGCCAACGCGTCCGGAAGGGTCGAGATAGTCAGAAAACACTAGCCGGGGGTATAGTTTGGGTCCCGGGGTATTTTTAGGCCATACCGGTAACTTAAAGGGTATTTTGGTAATTTTACATTTTTAGGAATTAAAAGTGACGAAAATTGGTGATGTAAATCTGATGTGGAATTTGGCCCACTAAGCCCATAACCAACCCATATTAACCTAGAAAGCTACGTAGGTTATCATTTAGGTTTTCTAAATTTCCCCAAATCAAAACCCTAGCCACCTTAAGCCACCATTGGAGAAGAGCTTGGAGAGAGAGGAATTTCTGCAGAAAACTTCATCTAATCTAAACCAAACTCAGAGACAACCAAGGCAAGTGACTTTATTCCATTTAATTTCTGAAAATGTTTCCTCCATGTTAGAAAATTCGGATTTATGGTTTGTTCTTGAAGAAAATATGAAAACCCATGTAGTTTAGATCATAGAACTTGAGAAATTGTGAAGAGAATTGCATGTAGTATGATAGGTAGATGATTTCCCTTATAATAATTGTGATTTGAAGGAATTAAAACGAAATAAATTCTGGGATTTGAGGAGGATATAAACCTAGGGTTCGTGTTCTAGAGAAATTGGGAAAAGTGTAGAAATTTGTAAATTTGGTTGATGTTATGATGATTCGATCCTTGAAAACATGTTAGGAGGTGATGTAAATATGTTTAGGATGAATTAAAGACCCTAAAACGTTATTTGGATGAACTTTGGAAGAGATTAGAATTGTTAAAAATGGTGAAAAACGATTTTTGGAAAAATCTGGGCCGAAACTGGTAATTCGTTAGAAGCAGCCCCCAGGTCGTTCGAACGAACTCGTTCGAACGAGCTTCTAACGAGTTGACCAGTCGTTACTAACGAGTAGGGATTTCATTCGATATCTCGTTCGAACGAGATATCGTTAGAAGGGACAGTTCGTTCGAACGAACTGGGATCTCGTTCGAACAGCCTCGTTCGAACGAGACTTCTAACGACCTGACAGTCCAAACTCGTTCGAAGTCTCGTTCGAACGAGACTTCTAACGAGCTGGCAGTTTGGTCCTTTTTGGACTGTTTTGACTTTTGGAGTTCCGTAAACTTGTTCGAGGATATAGTTAACCTTCGTAGTGATAGAATTGGGACATTTGGGTATTTATGAGAAGGAATTTACATACGAGAGTGTATTACATGGACGGTTTGGGTTGAGATGTGAGTGTCTACTACGACGTGAGATAATTATGGCGCGTATAATTACAAACCGGAATAGTATGAATTGTGTTAATTATAGTTAGTATGAGAATATATACTACGATTAAAATACGGTATTACTAAGATGTGTGGTTCCTTAGTATTAGTATATGGATTGTGTGTATGACATACCTACCATACTTGCTATCACGGGAGGTTGCGTTCGCTTAGGACCCTCTAATCCTTGTGTGCCTACGGGGGGGATATAGACTGGTACCTCGATGAACATAGGTCATAGAAAGACTTATTGTGATATTAATAAGTCCGCTGATCATGGGAGCGTAGGTATGTGCGTGACCCATGTGATGGTGACTGTGTTCGCCTCCATTATTTGTGATGTTGTTATCGGTAAACTATTCCTGAGAGATTCGGAATATGTAATCCTTATGTACGTGATGTACCGGGATGGATAGCAGAGTATGTGTGCACTACAGCTTAGATTGCGGGGTGCTTGTATTGTATATTTATGATATGAATAATATACATTATATTATGGGAATCCTCATGTTAATGTTGTAAAAATATTACGGTATTGTTTCGAGATATATAATGAGTTAACTGATAATTATATCAATGGCATATTTAGTAACTGAGTTTACGGTGAACCTCTATTTAATTACGAGCGTTGTTATGATAAATGGAACCGAGTAATATGGGTAGAACCTTTGGCAGTCTAGCTAGTTATGTTGTCAGTTAGCTAGTAGTATGGGTCGTTATAGATGGGTACTTACGTTAGGAGTGCACAGTTAGACGAGAGGTGAGGATATCATGCGAGTGTACGTCCTAACATGTACTTTGCATTTAATGTTTTAAATGTTTTTAAAGCACTTGCAGGTTTTTAAAATATAACCCCACATTCGGGCTCTGACCCGTTTGCTTTTCAAATCTCTTTTTCTTTGTAAAACCATTTTAGGTGCCCAGCCACAAGGACACCAAGCATAGGGTACTCATTCAGGTGACGAGATGTAGCTGCTTGTGGAAGCTACAGGGATTTGCATGTAGACGCCTCCATCTTTTGGATTCCAGAGTCGCCATCTATCAGTTGTAGGGCATGTTGCCCATTTCTTTAGAGACATCTTTTATATTTCAGTTTTCAGACTTTAGCATGTATTGTTTCAGTTTATTTATTTCAGTTATGGGATTGTAGTGAGGAGTTTTTCCTCCAGACTTTATTTACTGTTATGTGATGATTATTCAGTTTACTTCAGTATGGTGAATGATGTTATTTATTTCTTCATTTTACTTATTGCATGTTAATCAGACTTAAATTAAAATTTGGCAACTTGATTTTTAAATACTAGGTGGTTAGTAATATTAAAATGTTTTCGACAGTGATGCTATTAACTGAGCCAACTTGGCATTTTGAATTAATTTAATAAAGGAGTAGCTACCCGGTATTTAATTAGTCGGGGTGTCACAGGTGGTATCAGAGCATCAGGTTCTAGTGTCCTTTAGGATCTGTACGGCTATTATGTTTCCGCTACGTTTTCTTTGATATAGAGCCCTATATTTTAGGACTGTTGTACTCTTATTGTGTATGCTTCGTTCTTCAGCTATTTTAAGTTTATAAATCGTGAACTTATAAACTTTGTTCTTATTTCAGATGCCTCCACGACGTGCATGACGAGTTCCCAGGAATGCAATGCCCGAACCCCAGCCCGCTCCAGTTCAGGGCATGTTGAACGCCACTGAGGTTGCAGCTATAGTAGCTCAAGCGGTAAATGCCGCGATTGCCGTGATTCAGTAGGCACCGCCTCAGGCGCCGGTTGCCGCGCCAGCACAGGTTAATGCATTCCCGTCTGCTTGGGAGCGTGTACGAGACGCTTTTCAGAAAGCGCATCCGCCAGAGTTTGCAAGTAGCTCAGACGTGGTAGTCTCGAGCCAATGGAGGAAGGACATACAGAGGCATTTGAGGATGCATGAGTGCACTGATGTTCAGAAACAGGTGCTAGCTACTTTCAAGCTAGTGGGATCTGCACTACAGTGGTGGGAGTCTATTACCACCGCGGAAGAGAGGGATACCCTCACGATTCAGGAGTTCTGGGTGCGGTTCGACCACAAGTACTTTCCGTCCGCAGTTCATACAGAGATGAGGAGGAAGCTGATGAGTTTGAAGCAGGAGGGCAAGACAGTGGCCGAGTATGAGGCCGAGTTCACTAACCTGTTGAATATCGTACCAGACGAGATTCCAATAGAGAAGAAGAAGATAGAGAAGTTCACCGACGGGTTGAATTGGAGGATCCGTCAGCATCTGCTAGGGAACCTATCGTTGGCCACGTATTCTGATGTGGTTAACGCTGCATTATTGCACTCCCAGGACCACCGTTTTCATATGGACGAGGGCAAGCGGTCGGGGGAGTCTAGACATCAGGGCAGGACTGGAGGACATGGTGCCAGCGGGGCACAAACGGGTCAGGGGCAGAGACAGAATGAGCAGGGTACCCAGCAGGGGGATAATAAGAGGTTCCGATCAGGGAACTACAGGCAGGGTCAGGGAGGTTTCCGCCAGGGCCATCAGGGTCCAAACGTCCATCAAGGCCAGCAGGGACAGAATGGGCAGCAGTTCCATCAGGGCCAGCAGGGCCAAGGGAGGAATGGTAACGGCCACCAGGGCCGGGGACAGCAGGGGCAGAGGGGAGGGAATTTCCCAGGGAAGTGCTTCACTTGTGGCAAGACTGGCCATAAGAAGTAGGATTGTCCTGATAGGGGCAGGGCCCCACAGCAGCAGCAGCAGGGTGCTCGCCAGGAGCCACAGAGACCTATGTTTCCCGCCGCTCTTCCTGCACCGCCACAGATGGCAGCATTGCCACCCATTCCAGCAGTCCCAGCTCAGCAGGGGCAGCTACAGTATGGACGTGTCTACAACGTTCACCAGGATGCAGTTCCACAGGCACCGCCCGCGATAGAGGGTACGTTTCCTATCCATGGCACTATGGGTCGGGTGCTATTTGATACGGGTGCTACACACTGTTTTATAGCTACACACTTCGCGAAAGCTTTAGGATTGTTAGCTACGGCAGAGAGCACAGTGACGTGTGTCGACTCACCATTAGGGAGTGGGTCACTTATTTTCTTTATATGCCGGGGAGTGGGGGTAGAGATTGGTGGTTTGGTATTGCCTACAGACATGTTAGTGCTAGATATGCATGTTCACGATGTGATCATCGGTATGGATTGGCTCGTATCATATAGGGCCATGATTGATTTCTTCAGCGGGAGCATTATTTTTGCCATTCCGGGGCAAGAGATGTTTATAGTGGCGATGCCTCGCCCAAAGGGAGGATCGACCGCTCATCTGTATTACATAGAGGAGGATACCTCTAAGGAGGTTGTTATTCCTTTAGATTCGATCCCGGTTGTCAGGGAGTATTCAGCTGTGTTTCAGGAGATACCAGGCTTACCACCCAGTCGGGAGATAGACTTCGTTATAGATTTACTACCGGGTACGAGACCTATAGCACGTGCACCATACCGTATGGCTCCAGCTGAGATGCGAGAATTACGGGATCAGATAGAGCAGCTGTTAGGGCAGGGCTTTATTCGCAGGAGTACCTCACCTTGGGGCGCTCCAGTTTTATTTGTGAAGAAGAGGGACGGTTCACTGAGATTGTGTGTGGACTACCGAGAGTTGAATAAGGTCACGATACGGAATAAGTATCCGTTGCCTCGAATCGATGACTTATTCGACCAGTTAAGAGGAGCTTCTTTCTTCTCGAAGATTGACTTGAGATCGGGATACCATCAGTTGCGTATCAGGGAGGAGGATGTCTCGAAGACCGCATTCTTGTCGAGATATGGTTCTTACGAGTTTCGGGTTATGCCTTTCGGCTTGACCAACGCTCCAGTAGTGTTTATGGACTTGATGAACAGGGTGTTCAGGGATTTCCTAGATCAGTTTGTCATTGTCTTCATTGATGACATTCTGGTTTACTCTCAGACAGAGAAGGAGCACGCCGAGCATTTGAGGCAGGTTTTGCAGACACTTCGTCAGAACGAGCTGTATGCAAAATATGAGAAGTGCGGGTTTTGGCTGAAGGAAGTCCAGTTTTTGGGTCACATTATTTCCGATCAGGGAATATCTGTCGATCCGGGAAAAGTATCAGCGGTGAGGGAGTGGGGACAGCCCACGACGCCAACGGAGATTCGTAGTTTCTTGGGTTTAGCAGGATACTACAGGAGGTTTATTCGGGGATTCTCAGAGATAGCAGGTCCTTTGACACATCTTACTCGTAAGGGTGTGCCATATATCTGGAGTGATGCCTGTCAGTTGGCATTCGATGAATTGAAGGACAAATTGACCTCAGCACTTGTGTTAGCATTGCCGAGACCGGGAGTTGAGTATTTAGTTTACACCGATGCGTCTTTGCAAGGACTGGGAGGTGTATTGCCGCAGGAGAGACAGGCCATAGCTTATGCTTCCCGTAAGCTTAAGCCTCATGAGAAGAATTACCCCACGCATGATTTGGAGTTGGCAGCAGTGGTATTTGCCTTACGGATTTGGAGGCACTATCTATTAGGGGAGAAGTTTCAGCTGTTCACGGACCACAAGTCCCTACAGTATCTGTTCACGCAGAAAGAGTTGAACATGCGGCAGCGTAGGTGGCTCGAGTTTGTGAAAGACTACCAGTTCGACATCCAGTACCACCCGGGTAAGGCTAACGTGGTAGCAGACGCATTGAGCCGCATGCCAGCAGATGAGGTGGCAGAGGTGTGGAAGGCTAAGTGGAAGGAATTGGGACACCAAGATGCAGTGGCCCGATTTTTCATGTCTGTGATGACCGTTACACCGCAGATTGTCACAAAGGTAGTACGGGCACAGGCTAATGACTCGTTCTGTCACGAGCAGATAGTTCGATTGCTAACAGAGGGAGCCGAGTCCTATACCATTAGCTCAGACGGGGGATTGCACTTCAATGGGAGGATGGTAGTTCCGGAAGGGGAAGAATTGCGGCACGATGTTATGGCAGAGTCGCACGGCTCACGGTTCGCGGTACATCCCGGAGGGGACAAAATGTACCAAGACATGATACGACAATATTGGTGGAGCGGTATGAAGAGAGATATCGCTGAGTTTGTCACGAAATGCGCCACTTGTCAGCTTGTAAAAGTGGATCATCAGAGACCAGCAGGATTGCTACAGCCGTTGGAGGTTCCGGTGTGGATGTGGGAGAGCATATCCATGGATTTTATCACGGGGTTGCCTACGTCGCAGAGGGGTCACGACTCCGTTTGGGTAATTGTGGACAGGTTGTCCAAGGTCACTCACTTCTTACCCGTAAGGACTGATTACACTACGGGACAGTATGCCCAGCTCTTCATTTCAGAGATTGTGAGACTTTACGGTGTGCCCCTAAATATCGTGTCTGACAGAGACAAGATATTTGTTTCGAGGTTTTGGGAGAGTTTCCAGGAGGCCATGGGCACGGAATTGCGGTTGAGTACGGCTTATCATCCGCAGACTGATGGGCAGACAGAGCACACCAATCAGATGTTGGAGGACATGCTACGCATGTGCATTATTGACTTCGGGGGTGGATGGGAGCAGTACCTTCCACTGGTGGAGTTTGCTTACAACAACTCCTATCAGTTCACTATTGGCATGGCTCCGTTTGAGGCATTGTACGGTAGGCCTTGTCGTTCCCCAGCATGTTGGTTGGAGGTGGGGGACAACAAACTACTTGGGCCGGAAGTGATTCAGGATACTTCGGTAAGGATTGAGTTGATTCGGAGTCGCATTCGGATAGCTCAAGACAGGCAGAAGAGTTATGCTGATGCGAAGAGGTTTTTCAGGGAATTCCAAGTGGGGGACCAGGTTTTGCTCAGGGTATCTCCGATGAAGGGGATTATGCGATTCGGGAAGAAGGGGAAGTTGGCACCGAGGTATGTAGGGCCGTTTCCTATTATTGAGCGGATAGGACCGGTTGCGTATAGACTTGGACTACCGGAGCACTTGCATCGGATTCACGACGTGTTCCATATTTCCTCGCTGAGGAAATACCTTAGAGATAATTTGGCTCATTCTCACATTGCTGTGGAGGACATCGATCTCCAGCCGGATAGCTCATACGAGGAGGGGCCAATTGCTATTTTGGACCGAAGCGAGAGGAAACTGCTGTCAAAGATAGTTCCGTTAGTACGTGTTCAGTGGCGACATCACAATGTCGAAGAGTCCACATGGGAGCGCAAGGATGAGATGCGCGAACGTTATCCAGAGTTATTTTTAGCAGGTACTTTCTAGTTTCGAATTTCGGGACGAAATTCAGTTATTAGGGGGGAAGTATGTAATACCCCGTACTTTTGACTATAATTATTTTTAGGATTAATTAATTAAATTGCGTATTAATTGGAAATTAATCCGGGTTATAAATACTAATGAGATTCGAATTGGTATTTGATTATGTGCATATATGATTATATATGTATTTGGTATTATAAAATTTGTCATGAGATTTATATACGGCATTTTAGAAATTTTTGTTGAGACGCGTGGGACCGTCGCGTCACGGTATAATATTTTGTTAATAAAAGTAAATTTAAAATCTATAATCCGTATGGTCATTTTGAGTGCGGAAACGCGTCCGGAAGGGTCGAGATAGTCAGAAAACACTAGCCAGGGGTATAGTTTGGGTCCCGGGGTATTTTTAGGCCATACCGGTAACTTAAAGGGTATTTTGGTAATTTTACATTTTTAGGAATTAAAAGTGACGAAAATTGGTGATGTAAATCTGATGTGGAATTTGGCCCACTAAGCCCATAACCAACCCATATTAACCTAGAAAGCTACGTAGGTTATCATTTAGGTTTTCTAAATTTCCCCAAATCAAAACCCTAGCCACCTTAAGCCACCATTGGAGAAGAGCTTGGAGAGAGAGGAATTTCTGCAGAAAACTTCATCTAATCTACACCAAACTCAGAGACAACCAAGGCAAGTGACTTTATTCCATTTAATTTCTGAGAATGTTTCCTCCATGTTAGAAAATTCGGATTTATGGTTTGTTCTTGAAGAAAATATGAAAACCCATGTAGTTTAGATCATAGAACTTGAGAAATTGTGAAGAGAATTGCATGTAGTATGATAGGTAGATGATTTCCCTTATAATAATTGTGATTTGAAGGAATTAAAACGAAATAAATTCTGGGATTTGAGGAGGATATAAACCTAGGGTTCATGTTCTAGAGAAATTGGGAAAAGTGTAGAAATTTGTAAATTTGGTTGATGTTATGATGATTCGATCCTTGAAAACATGTTAGGAGGTGATGTAAATATGTTTAGGATGAATTAGAGACCCTAAAACGTTATTTGGATGAACTTTGGAAGAGATTAGAATTGTTAAAAATGGTGAAAAACGATTTTTGGAAAAATCTGGGCCGAAACTGGTAATTCGTTAGAAGCAGCCCCCAGGTCGTTCGAACGAACTCGTTCGAACGAGCTTCTAACGAGTTGACCAGTCGTTACTAACGAGTAGGGATTTCGTTCGATATCTCGTTCGAACGAGATATCGTTAGAAGGGACAGTTCGTTCGAACGAACTGGGATCTCGTTCGAACAGCCTCGTTCGAACGAGACTTCTAACGACCTGACAGTCCAAACTCGTTCGAAGTCTCGTTCGAACGAGACTTCTAACGAGCTGGCAGTTTGGTCCTTTTTGGACTGTTTTGACTTTTGGAGTTCCGTAAACTTGTTCGAGGATATAGTTAACCTTCGTAGTGATAGAATTGGGACATTTGGGTATTTATGAGAAGGAATTTACATACGAGAGTGTATTACATGGACGGTTTGGGTTGAGACGTGAGTGTCTACTACGACGTGAGATAATTATGGCGCGTATAATTACAAACCGGAATAGTATGAATTGTGTTAATTATAGTTAGTATGAGAATATATACTACGATTAAAATACGGTATTACTAAGATGTGTGGTTCCTTAGTATTAGTATATGGATTGTGTGTATGACATACCTACCATACTTGCTATCACGGGAGGTTGCGTTCGCTTAGGACCCTCTAATCCTTGTGTGCCTACGGGGGGGATATAGACTGGTACCTCGATGAACATAGGTCATAGAAAGACTTATTGTGATATTAATAAGTCCGCTGATCATGGGAGCGTAGGTATGTGCGTGACCCATGTGATGGTGACTGTGTTCGCCTCCATTATTTGTGATGTTGTTATCGGTAAACTATTCCTGAGAGATTCGGAATATGTAATCCTTATGTACGTGATGTACCGGGATGGATAGCAGAGTATGTGTGCACTACAGCTTAGATTGCGGGGTGCTTGTATTGTATATTTATGATATGAATAATATACATTATATTATGGGAATCCTCATGTTAATGTTGTAAAAATATTACGGTATTGTTTCGAGATATATAATGAGTTAACTGATAATTATATCAATGGCATATTTAGTAACTGAGTTTACGGTGAACCTCTATTTAATTACGAGCGTTGTTATGATAAATGGAACCGAGTAATATGGGTAGAACCTTTGGCAGTCTAGCTAGTTATGTTGTCAGTTAGCTAGTAGTATGGGTCGTTATAGATGGGTACTTACGTTAGGAGTGCACAGTTAGACGAGAGGTGAGGATATCATGCGAGTGTACATCCTAACATGTACTTTGCATTTAATGTTTTAAATGTTTTTAAAGCACTTGCAGGTTTTTAAAATATAACCCCACATTCGGGCTCTGACCCGTTTGCTTTTCAAATCTCTTTTTCTTTGTAAAACCATTTTAGGTGCCCAGCCACAAGGACACCAAGCATAGGGTACTCATTCAGGTGACGAGCTGTAACTGCTTGTGGAAGCTACAGGGATTTGCATGTAGACGCCTCCATCTTTTGGATTCCAGAGTCACCATCTATCAGTTGTAGGGCATGTTGCCCATTTCTTTAGAGACATCTTTTATATTTCAGTTTTCAGACTTTAGCATGTATTGTTTCAGTTTATTTATTTCAGTTATGGGATTGTAGTGAGGAGTTTTTCCTCCAGACTTTATTTACTGTTATGTGATGATTATTCAGTTTACTTCAGTATGGTGAATGATGTTATTTATTTCTTCATTTTACTTATTGCATGTTAATCAGACTTAAATTAAAATTTGGCAACTTGATTTTTAAATACTAGGTGGTTAGTAATATTAAAATGTTTTCGACAGTGATGCTATTAACTGAGCCAACTTGGCATTTTGAATTAATTTAATAAAGGAGTAGCTACCCGGTATTTAATTAGTCGGGGTGTCACATATTATTAGACTCAATAATGCTTGGTGCCTTTCTGTTCTTTCCCTTTTCATGATTCTTTCCTCTTTTTTCGTATCCTTGAGTTAATAGATAGAGAGGGTGATTTCCATGTTGTTTAAGTCTTACCTCCTCTTAAACAACCATACCTAGCAATTCATTTACATTCCACTTCTCTTTAACGGTATTGTAATGAATTTGAAATGTCCCATATTAAGGAGGTAAGGAATTCAAAATAAACTGGACAATAAATGTATTTCCTCATTCATTCTCAAACTCTTGAGTTTGGCGACATGGGTTGTCATTTTGAGGATATGCTCATGCATCCCTCGGGCCCCATCATATGTCATTGTGGTTAGTTTAGCCAATGATGTTTCGGTGAGTGACTTGTCATCACTACAAAAATGATATTCCATAATTTTCAGAAATTCTTTTGCACTATCAATGTAATACCCTCCCCCAATATTTTATTATTTTCTCGCATAAGTTGAAATAATATGAGAACCTTGCAATTTGGATCCTGTTGAACGGGTTTATATCCTTATTTAACTCTTTTGTGGATCTTGATAATAATTGTTGGAAGCTTGGGGAAAAATTGAGAAATTTGGAGAAATTGAATAAGGGTTGTTCGAACTAGAGATCGAATGAGGATCGAACGAGTTTCGACTGCATAACAGGTCCAAGTCATTTGAAAGGTGTTCGAACGAGGTTGCCCAAATTTTATAATTTCACCTTACCCCTGTGTGTTGCCACATTTTGGACCCTTGAATCATTGAGGTATCGAGCTCTAAGTACCCCAGATTGGGCAAAATGGGAATTTTCAGGCTTGAATCTATTTTTATAAAGGTTTTGGGGTCATTTGAGGATTATTGGAGTTGGAAGAAGAGAGATAGGGGAATGGGTCTCCATTTCAAAATTTCTCCTCATCTTTATACCACAAACCACCATCCATCCACCTTGTGTCACCACCTTTTACATGTATTCCACCATATCCAAGCCCTACATACCCATTTACACCATGGATGGGTAGAGCTACGAATTTATGGAGCTATTGTTAAGGGTTCTTGAAGATGGTAAAGGAAGATTTATGGAGTTTAAAGTGTATTTTTCTTGGAAGCTTAATGGAGAATGCTTTTGGAGTTGGGCAACCTCCTTGAGGCCACCTTGGGAGGTTGTCATCTTCTTAGACATTTCATGCCTATAATTGTTGGAGCTCCATTTGAGGTGAAAAACTCTACTCTTTGTATTAAGACTCTTTTGCATATTTTTAGTCTTGTTGTTAAATTATAAGAGTAGGATCCATTTGATATATGACGAGTTTTAAGTAAATTGGTATTTAACATTTTTATGGAATAAAAAAGGTGCAAAATGTTATTTGATAGAAGAAAAATTATTGAAGAATATTTCAAAGTTTTCTTGAAAAAATTTTGTTTGGGATTTGTAAGAAAATGGTTAATTTTTAGAAGTTGAAGCTAAACATTTTATGGAATAAAATGTTTTAGAATGACATTTATCTTCCTAGAATATTTTGGTGAAATAATATTCTGAAGTATCTTGCAAAAATAAAGATTTTATAAGAGTTGGACATTTAATGAGTTTTGAAGAAATAAAAATGTCATTTGGTCTTGAAAGGTATATTTTGAATTTCTAGTATATATTGTCTGTTCATCCCATTTAATAGGATTTTTGGAATTAAAATCCATCTTCTCAAGTATATAAACTTGTAGTATTTTGATGATGAATATAAAAATAAGTTTAAAGAAGGTTTTGTTGGGTTTAAACATAAAATAAGATAAATAGAAATTCTAGCCTTCAAAGTGTGTGAAAAGGGGTTGAGGTTGTGATAAGTGTAAGGTTGTAAGACTACGTGTATTAATAAAAGGAAATGGAATTTTATGATAAAAGTTGTCTTTAAGTATAATTGGATTTATTGGATAAAGAAAGTAAAGAAATGTCTAACTTGGAAAAGTGGCTAGTAAAAGTGTTGAATAAGTGTTAATGATTAAAATATTGGGAAGTTCGTATGTGTAACTTAATAATGTCTTGAAAGATTAACACTTTTGAAATTGAAAAAAAAATAATGGAATAATGATATTTCTAAATTGAAAGAATGTTACTCCAAATGTTAAAAGGGTGTTAATGTGTTAAAAACACTTATGGAGTTGGTGTGGGCAACTTAATGGTGTTTTGGGAAATAACACTTGCGAAAATGGAGGAAAAGATAAGTTTGGAAACAAAATTGTAAAATGGTTATTTTACGTAAAGTGGAGCATTTTTATGGAATAAAAATGTTGAAAAAAGGTGTTACACAAAATGGTCCTAAATGAATATGATTTGGAATAAAATCAAAGCTGAAGTGTGAAGGACAAGAAATGATGATTTTCAAATTGTACACAAAGTGGAATAATGTGGACATCTGTAAAATGTTAAAAGACATTAAAAAGGAGCTCGGATGACATCGGGATAATTAAGGAGTGCCCGGAGCCCTGGTGTGAAAGACCCAAAGTCATTGGCCAGAGCATATGGTGGTGTCGCCGGTAGTGTAGAGCCCGTTGAATTACGCAATTTATTAGAAGATTCAGAGAAAAAGATAAAGGAAAAAGGAACATGTCAAGAAATGGGTTGTGTGGTGAAAATGTAAGGAACAACCTAACTTGAATGAATTGATAAATGTTCCGATAAAGGTTAAAGTGGACAAGAAATGTGAAAATTGATTAATATCCATAAAGTAAAGGAAAGGTAAAGTGTAGTGAGTAAATGGGTCATTAAGCAAACTAAGAAGGCTTGACCCATAATTAACACAAGGGTGTGTTTGTGAAAGGTTTTCAAAGGCTATATAAGTATTATCTAACACGGTGTTCACGTGTGTTGAAAAGGTGATTTTCAATGAAAATACTAATGCAAATTGCTTTAAATAGAAAGGGTAATTTTGAAAAAATGGCTTTCTGTTAAACAAAGTGTAGTTGTTTCAAGTATTTGACCGTGTGTTTTAAATAATAAGATATATGTCAAATTAAGAAAGAGGAAGTATTTTATAAGATTAAGGTAAATTAATCGAGAAAAATAACGTTTTCGAAAGTAAGACCATTTCATGCATTAAGTACATATATATGTGTATACATATAACGTAGTTGCATGTGCACGTAGGTGTAATGTTTTAGATCTTTATTTCTGTCGTTCAATTCTATATAGAATTTGTATATATTTATCACTGAACATTCGGCTCACACCCTCATCTTTGTTATGGAAGGTAGGATGCAGTTTTGTATTTTGGGACTATTATACAGATAAGTACTCTATTTTATTTTACGTTAGTAGCTTTGTATGTTTGGACTTCGGGGACGTTTCCCACGGGTCCCTCGTGCATTTTAACAAAGTGAAACGTTAATAAAATTGAAAGTGGATTTGTATTTTAACTAAGTGAAACGTTAATTAAAATAAAACAAGATTAACAACATTGTATAGGTTATTTCATTGAACTTCACACTAACACTCGGGTCGAACTGGATTGACTACGAGTAACCCATAAATTCGAGTCGGGGCATCACAATCATTTTTGGGAAGTGAAATCTTAATATTTTTTGCAACCATCATTCGTATAAACATCATACTAAGTCTTTTCGATTTATCTTAAGCTTTATGGAGATTTTTTTCATCCATTGTGCTAGTATCAGTAATCACATCGGGTTTTTCAGTTTTGAGTGCCATGTCCAAATCCAATAAACCTTAATGAAATTGGACTTGCTCGCACCAATAAAAAAAATTGATTCCATTAAATACTAGAACAGATAAAGCATACGAATGTAGTGAAATGGGAGTAGTGACTGCAATAGATATGTAAACAAATAAATAAATTTACGTTAATGATTTGAGTATGAACACGTATAAATAATAATTGATGAACAAATAATATCATTACAGTTTCTGCCTTTGGGAATAAATCAAAGCATATAAAACATTCACTCAATTTATATTTTATTAGTTATAGGGTTAAGTAATCATGAAACTTTAATCCTTTAAGTATGGTACCTTTGGGTATCCAGTTCCACACAATAACAGTAAATTTCAATAACCCTTTACATAATTTCTAAAATATTTCTAAATAATATGCCTTGGGCTAATTATTTATCAATCATTTTTAAAAATAAAAATGCATCTTAATATGTCATTATCTTAATACAAAATTATTTGTATTAAGTACATTATATAACATGATATTTATCATTATTTTCTTGTCAGGTCACTTTGGTGACTTTAAAACACGTTTAAATTATAAAAACATATTATAATAATGACATGTTCCAATTTCATATTATTTAACACAATAAAAAAACTATAAATGTTTTAACAAATCTAAAAATTATATAAATCATATAAAGAAAAGAATTGTGAACAAAACAACTATGCATTTGTTATTAGGCATGTACAGATGTTAAGGCTTTTGATATCTTAGGGAAAAAGGAATAATATAATCCATTATTGATTTTGATTGAATAGAACTAAAAACAAAGATCATCGTGAACATTGTTAAAAGCCTTACTATTTTATGGATGATATTCTAATGCATCTTCTATTACTTACATGCCATTTAATGATGAAATTAACCACATGATATACGTATGCAGTAGCGACAAAAGGGAAAACAAATGATATATGAACAAGATTTAATAGTCATCAATTCTCTCTCTCTCTCTCTCTCTCTCTCTATATATATATATATATATATATATATATATATATATATATATATATATATATATATATATATATATATATATATATGCGGATGATATAAAAATAAGAGGAGTTCCACGATAATGCAGAAACTTAAAAGAACACCGAATGATAGATATAACAATGACTCATAACCTTGCTCTGATACCACATGTAAAATTTGAATGGGTTTATCAAACTCTAAACTATCAGTATTTAATCATTGTGCTTCTCATATTAAATAATATAAATAATAAATGGAAGCATACCTTTATCCATTGTAATCCTTTTAAATGTGTATTAAATTTTTGTACTCACAAGAATTGGTGTTTCTCTCTCTTGACCCTTTTGATAATTTCCTTATACTTTATGTGTTCTATATTCAGTGTAGAAATTATGATATTCCACAGACCTTTGATGGATGGTGTGTGCTTTTATAGGTAGAGAGAGGACCCAACATTTGATCCAAGAGTTGTGTATGTTCTCCATCAAAGAGACACACCATTTTATTATACCTCTTTAACCAAAAAGACATCTCATTTAATCATGGTCACACATTAAATCATTTGGGATACAAAACTAAAATAATTATAAAAAGTTACTTCTAACTTCTTTTTTTAGCATGATTTGAACACCCTCCAATTCACCCTAAGACGAGTAATATTATCAAATGACCTAAACGTTTTATTACAAAATGACCATTGAATTTATTTTTATGCCATGAGTTTAATCCATTGTGTCTATAAATGACCAATAATAAGTGCACTAAAGTCTTATTTAGAAGAAACTACAAACGCGAAAACAAGTTCATTTGTGTTTTTAGAAGAGGAAACAAAGTTAGGTGATTAAAGTGAAATTCAAAGGAGAAAGAGTGAACATATAGGTCTAAATTTATTAACTCGACTTAATTTAAAATTAGAACACCAACAAATAAAATATTGTCACATATTGAGATTCAAAACCTGGTGACCTAAAGTTCAAAATGTATAATTTATTGGGTAGTGGCTTATCGACTTGATGTAGTGGCATGGAATCAAATTTCATAACCCATTAACTTGTGGGAAAACTGCAAGTCTATTAGAGTGATAGATATAATGGTCATTAGTTGACTTAATTAATTCCATATTGTTGTAAAATAAGAGGATGGAGGAATTTATAGAAGGAAGAAGCTTTCATTTTATCGGCATCTCAATACTCAAAGGGTATCACTCATATTTATAAAACAAAGTAAAACATCCTAAAAGACTTATTCATAAATGTGTGATACAAATGGACATCCACTAATCAATGAATTATAATAAAACGGACGCTCTATATTTAATGCTCCATCCACGTGTCTGGTTGTGAAGGCCCTATTACTTATTTTCATTTTTAAGAATAAATCATTTTTCCTTTTTAGTTTAATACGTGCGGCAAAAAAATGTTAAAACTCTTTCGGTTTTACCCTCCGATGTTGGTTTTTCCTCTTCTACTCTCCCTCGCTAAGAGAAAAAAGAAGAAGTTAAAACTCACCATCTTTTAATTTTAGGGCTGTTAGTTTATAATATTGTATGATTTCTAACTTTAAGATTACATAGGTTTTTTTCTTTGCTATTAAGCTTTGTGGGGTTTTAGGTTTTGGGTTTTTTAAAGGATGACCATAGTACAACAGAAGTTAAGTGCTATGGAAGAATATGAAAAAAAAAGTGCTATGGAAGAACAATTGTTTGGAATTGCTCTTAATAATAGATTTTCGGGTATTAAAACGTTATTGTCTACCTTTCTCCTCCTACCAATTGATTTTTTCCTTTTTTTTAAACTAATAATTGATTGAAATTGCTCCCAATAATAAATTTCTGAATATTATAGTCTTATTATCAAAATTGCCCCTCCTTCCAATTTTTTTACTTTTTTTTGTTTGAACCTATTGCTTATTATTTGGTAATATGTTGATGTAACACTCCATATTTTTTAAAAGTGGGATTAATTAAATTAAATATGGGAAATTTATTTGAAATTAATTTGTATTAAAATAAATATTAACTATCGACACAAGGTTAGTATTTATTGAGGTGAACTATATTGAATATTACTTAGTGGAAAAAGTAATATATGATTATGAATATATTAAAATTGTCGTGAATGAGAAATATGACATTTACAGTAATTTAGTCAGGACGCGCGTGTCAGTCGTGTCGGGACTCAATTTAATGAAATAAAAAGTAATTTATTTTAAAGTCATCCATAGGGTCATTTTGAGTGCGCCAAAGTGTTCGAAAGGGTCAAGATAGTAAAAAAGTATACCTCGGGGTTTAGTTTGGGTCCCGGGGCAATTTTAGGCCAAACCGACACCCCGGAGGGTATCTTGGTCAATTGAATTTTCAAGGAAGGAAGACCCACGAATTTAATAGGTTACAATCAGATCGGGAATGATAGAAGTTAGGGTTACGTTAACTAAAACTACATAGGCTATCAAGGGAGGAAGATGGAGAGTCCTGAGAGAGTCCCAAGACTGTCCAACACTATTCTTGAACCAAAAACACCATCGTTGCGTAGATCGAAGGGAGAGGAACACAATCATACCAGAAATTCTGTGGAATTCAGACCTACACACAAAGTCAAGTGTTCATCTTGCGTAATTTATGAAGTATATATTATACAAGTTAAAGTAGGATGAAGTATCTATGAAGTTTATGTGTTTTGAATGAATTTGGAAGACAAAAACATAATCTCGGGTTAAAATTGATATAGGATGGATTCCCTCTTACATGTAGTATGAAGCCCCAAAATTTATATTTAATCTTGGTGAAGAAATCTGGAATCTTTAATGAGGTTTTAAATAAACATGGAATCCTAGGGGTTTTGGAAATTTTGTTGAAGTAATTCGATATAGAAGGTTTTTGGAAGGATTTATTGATCCCATTAGGTTAGAAATTGTATATATATGTTGGTATAACGTCTAATATGATTGGTTGCGAGTTCGGGATTGACTAAATTTCAAAATTGCACAAGGGAAGGAGGTGATCTCAGGTATGGCGGACCGGTTCGCTGTACACACCGGACTGGTTGGGATTGTCAATTATTTACAGTCCGTTGGACGGGCTCCCTGTAACCACGGGATCGGTTCGTAATGTCTGTGAGGCCCCTTTTTACTTAAAGTTTCTTAGGGATTTGTGTTGATAATTTGTTCCCAATTAGAGATAACTGAGTTTTGGAACTTTGGGGTAGATTTGGGTGTAATTGGACCTCTCGAGAATTTAAGTGGGTTGCGTAGAATGTGAGCTAACTACGGTAATTATTTAATGATTAAATATTATTACAAATATTTAAATGGACGGGAAGTTTATGAGTGAACCTAAGACCGAAACAGCAGTAGAGGGACATTTAACCTACTGAATAGTTTGATGATTAGTTAGAATATCTCGAGTAGCGAGGTATACTCGGGGTGTACGGTGAGAAGTATAATTTAAATTAATTAATACGTAGAATATTCGAGAAATATAGATATACTACGTATATGACATGTATGATAGGTTGCGTGTATACCTATACTAAGGATATAAATACGTAAATTGTGTGAAAAACCTATTGTATGATTTCTTATGTGTATGACATACCTACGTTGGTTGCTATCGTGGGAGGTTTCAAAAAGGGGACAGTCTTATCCCGATGAGCCATTAGAGGGATTTTAGATTGGTACCTCAGAACAAAGAACTTTGATTTGATCACCATTTGTGTGAACAATGGTGTGCACGGTCATTTGGGTGAGTAGGTATATGTGTACCACAAAGGCCTAGAACTATGTTCGCCTCCATTTGTGTGTGAATTGTATTTTATGGTTTATGGGTGATCCCGAACCGATTGTCCTTATTTAGTATGAGATGTACCGGGACTTGATAGCAGAGTATACATACACTGCAGCTGAGCCTAGGGGTGCGGTATTAGTATACATATAATAGGGTGATGAATATATATATAGACTTATGATTTATTCTACTGTGTGGACTTAGTAGATAAGATAGATAAGGAAATTTAAAGTAACTTAAGTGTATGAACACATAACTGTTAATTGAGAAATTCCTACTTGAGTTAAAAGATATAGAAATATTAGATAATGTATTATGTGGGAAATACGGGCGGACACCTTGAGTAATAGTTTAAAATGGATAACGTATTAGAACTATTTAGGCGTAGTTGCAGTAACTAGAATTGTCTAGAAGTACGTTAGGTATGCACACTAGTTGAGAGGTGAGACTTCTCAAGTGAGAGACGTTAACTAACACTTATATAATAACTGTGTTTAAGCATTTTAAATACTTATAAAATATTTTAAATTGTTTTTACTCAGGCTCTGACCCGTTTCTTCCAAATCTATTTTCTTTGTGCAAATTATTTTAGGTGTCCAACTAGAGGGACGCCAAGCTTAGGAGTTCCATGTGATTCGACGTGCTGCAGCTGGGGTGGAAGTTGCAGGTCCTCGATATTAGGCGCTTCCACTACTATCCATCTATCTTCCTTATACAGATATTTCAGTCAGGGCATGTTGACCACTCTAGACATTATTTATTTCAGAGATATTGAATTTCATTCATCTTTAGTGTTGGGACTTAGTTTTATTTTGGATTATCGTATCTGATATTTTAGACTGGAGTGTTTATTCTAGTTACTTTCATTAATTCAGTTACTTTGATATTCCATTATGTTGTTTTTTTAAATGGTGAATATGGTTTAGAATTTTTATATTCTTGCATGTTAACAAAGATTAAAATTTTGACATCGACTTAATTAACTAATAGGTGTTTAGTAATTTAAATTTTTTTTCCACAGTGATGCTAAGAATGAACCAAATGAGAAACCTGTTTTAATTTAATAAATGACTGATCACCCAATATTTAATTAGGAGGGGTGTCACAGATGGTACCAGAGCATCAGGTTCTAGAGTCTTTAAGATCTGTACGACTTATTATGCTTTCAGCATAGCGTTCTTCGATATAGAGCCCTATTATTAGGATTGTTGTATTCATGATTAAGTTTTTACATCTTCAGCTATTTTAAAATTTATTGAATTGAGGACTTATAGAATTTCGTTCTCGTTTCAGATGCCTCCCCGACGTGCACAGCGAGTTCAGAGAGATGCCCAGCCAAAGCCTCAGCCAACTCTGGTTCAGGTACTATGAATGCTATAGAGGTTGCCACTACAGTTGCAGAGGCAGTTAATGCAGCATTAGCAGTAGTACAGTAGGCCCCACCCCAGGCACAGGCGATGGCACCAACTCAAGCCCATGTGTTCCTTCTTCTTAGGAGATAGTTAGGGATGCCTTTCAGAAGGCACATCCTCCAGAGTTTTGGGGGAGTTCCAATGTTTTTGTAGCCAGCTAATGGAAGAAATATATCTAGAGTCACCTAAGGATGTATGGGTGAACGTAGGTGCAGAGATAAATTCTAGATACGTTTAAGTTAGTTGGGGAGGCTTTACAGTGGTTGGAGTCCATTACCACCACTGAGGAGTGATACAACATGATGATAGAGGAGTTTTAGGGGCGGTTTGACCATAAATACTTCACATTCACCATCCATATTGAGAGGGGGCAGAAATTATTGGATCTCGCCCAGGAAGGGAGGAAAGTTGCAGAGTACGATTAGGAGTTTACGAGGCTGACTAACCTAGTGCCAGGAGAGGTACCTACTGAGATGAATATGATACAACTATTTATTGACGGTCTTACTTGGAGGATCAGACAACATCTACTGTGTAATCTTTCCTTGAAGACCTACACCGATGTATTAAATGTTGCCTTCTTACATTCCTAGGACCACCATTTCCATGTAAAAGGAAGCAAATGAGTAAGAGAGTCCATCCAGTAGAGCATGACGGGGGTGGCAGAGCCAGTGGGGCACAATCAGCCCATGTGTAGCCTAGGCAGGGTGAGTAGAGTTACCAGAATGGGAATTTTGCTAAATGTTTTCGATCTATAGGTTTCAAACAAGGTCAGAGTGGATACAGACATTACCATCAGAGCCAGCATGGACATCAATGCCAACAGGAGAAGTAGGACCACCAGGGTCAGCAACATTACAAGTAGGGCCATCAGGGCTAAGGGAGGGGTGGCAATGGCAAGAAGGAATAGAGAAGAGGAAATTTCACAGGTCAATGTTGCATATATGGAAAGAATGGCCACAAGCGTCAGGATTGCCCCGACAAGGGCAAGTTCCCACAGCAACAGGGTGCTCACTAGGTGCCATAGAGGCCTATCTTTCCAGCTGGCCTCCCAGCACCAGCTCCGTTGTTATCTTTGCCTGCTTTACTAGTTGTTGCCCCACCTCAATAGGTGCAGTTGTAGTATGGGGGTGTATATAACGTCCACCAGGCAGTAGTTCCTTAGGCACTTCCCGCAGTCGAGGGTATATTTTATACATGGGACTTTGGGGTGTATTTTATTTAACACGAACGCTTTGCACTCTTTTATTTCCACTAAATTTGAACGGGTCGCAGGGCTATTAGATACGGAGGATAGTACTGTAACATGTGTAGACTCGACATTAGGTAATGGGACGTTGATCTTCTTTATTTTTCGGGGTGTAAGTATTGAGGTTGGGAGCCTTATTTTACCTGTGGATATGCTTGTATTAGACATGTTAGAGTATAACGCCATTATTGGCATGGATTGGCTAGTCCCGTATCGGGCCATGAGATGTTTTTGGTAGCGATGCCTTATTCAGAGGGTGGTTTGTCCACCCATTTATACTACATATATGAGGATACCTCTAAGGAGGTGGTGATTCCCCTATATTCGATTCCCGTTGCTTGTGAGTTCGCTGATGTGTTTCAGGAGACATCGGGATTACAGTCGATTAAAGAGATAGAATTTGTGATAGACTTAGCACTGGGCACTCGGACGATAGCTCGTGTGCCTTAATGTATGGATTATGTGGAGATGACGGAGCTAAGGGATCAGATCAGGTAGATTTTGGGGTAGGGCTTCATCCGTAAGAGTACCTCGCCTTGGGGTGCTCGAATGATGTTTGTAAAGAAGAAAGATGGGTCGTTGCGATTATGTGTTGATTATCGAGAGTTAAATAAAGTCACGATACATAATAAGTATCCGTTGCCCATAATTGATGACTTATTTGATCAATTGAGAGGAGATGCCTACTTCTCTAAGATAGACTTGAGGTTGGGGTACCATCAGTTGCGTATCTGGGAGCAGGATGTGTCTAAGACTGCCTTTCTAACGCGATATGGATCCTATGAGTTTTGGGTTATGCCATTCGAGGTAACCTACTGTAATACCCCGTATTTTTATAGCTTTTAAATTATGGGATTTATTAAATTTAATTGAGATAAATTAATTTAATTTTAATCCGGAATGTTGCTTTAAATATTTACTAGCGTGACGAGAGTTAGTAATTATTGGAAATTTGTTATCTGTTGAATATTACTGGATGAGTATAGTAATATATGAGATTTATTGTTATAATATTGTCACGTGTGAATAAAATGACAATTATGGAAATTTAAGTCGGGACGCGCCTGTGTCGTGTCAGGACTAAATGTTGATTAATAAGTGAATATTTTATAAGTTGTTCGTATGGTCGTTTTGAGTGCGCCAACGTGTCCGGAAGGGTCGAGATACTCAGAAAAGTGTACCCGGGAGTTTAGTTTGGGTCTCGGGGCGTTTTTAGGCCCAATTAGTACCCCGGGAGGGCGTTTTGGACATTTCGCAATTATGGGTAATTAAACCTACGAAAATTAAAAGGGTTATATAAGATATCTAGGTTGTCTTCTAGGTTTAGAACAACCAAAGACAAATGACGGCCATTGGAGAGGAAGAGGAGAAGCTCTCCAAGGAGTTCTAGGCCAAGAACACCTCCGATTGCACCGCCGTCACCACCAATGCGTAGATCGCGAGACGGGGAACGAAACCACACCAATTTTGGCACCAAACCAGATTTCTAAAAATTCTAGGCAAGTGTTTATCTTGCTTATTTCGTTGATGCATCTTTCATATTGGTTTAGGAATGATTAGGATGAATTGTATGGAAGAAAAACCCAATTTGAGATAGGAAATTGCATATAGTGATGACTTAAATGATATTTTGGAAACCCTTTGTCATGTAAAGGATTAAGAGTTTGATTAAGAAAAGAGTTCTAATTAGATACAAACACTAAAATTTTATTCCGGATGATCGGACCATTGGAATCGCTTGAAATTTTAGTATGTTGTAGCGAACGGCGAGAGAGGACTGCTGACAAAAATTCAGCTTGATCGAACGGTCGGATTTCTAAAAATATTATTTTTACTAGAGAGTTTTATGTTTTGAGGACTCTTAGAGAGTTTTATATTTTGAGGACTCTTAGAGAGTTTTATATTTTGAGGACTTTTCTAAATAAAAAAAAAATTCAATTAAAACTCCATTTAAATTCCGATTTCGAAACCATTTGAAATTCTCATCTTTGAAAATAAAATTCAAAATCCTTTAATGTAAGGCGAAATCTATATTTTTGGGATATCTTACATGAGGGACAATGTAAGTATATGTTAAAGAGAGAGAGACACATAAGAGAGTTACTTTGGGACAAATGTGTATACCTACTGAATTTTATACTTGGGAGGATAGAATCCGTGAGCGTGATGTAGTAAGTGGAAAAGTTCCTCAAATTAAAATAAGAAGTGAATGGTTATACATGATAACTAAATAATGAGAAATAAATACAAATGTCGTAATTATGGGAATTGAGAATTTACCCATTATTGAAATGGTAATGTTAGTATAGTTATATGATTGTGTATGCATATACTATCTATGTGTGAAAATCATGCCCACGCTACTTGCTATCCCTGAGGTTTCCGCGCTGGGACAGTCTTATCTCGATGGGAGCTTTATGGGGGATATTGACTTGTACCCTAGAAGATAGATATCCTTGGTACAGGCTATTGGAATGATAGTTCAGACGGTCCTAAGAGATGCGGGTATGTGCTTTCCTCTTAGAGACTTGGAATCTATGCTTCGCCTCATTTTGTTTGTGTATAGGTATCCTTGGTACAGGCTATCGCAGTGATAGTTCAGACGGTCCTGAGAGACTTGGAATCTATACTTTGTCTCAATATTGTTTGAGCATGTGTTGTTACAGTTCGAGAGTGATTCCGAATCTGTATTCCCTTAGTACGAGTGATACGGGGATTGGATAGTAGAGTATGCCCGCACCATAGTTGTTATTTGGGGTGCTGTTGTGATATATATATATATTTTATGAGTAGTTAATATATATATGAAATTCTGAAATCTGGAACTGCCTACTATGATGAGACATGTAGGACATGGTTGATGACTCAAATTGTAAATACTTGTTTTGAGAAAGTATAATATGACAGTGGAAAACTTTATTGATTTATAAAGTTAAAAATGAGAACTTTGGTTGCTAATTGAAATATCCTTTTTGAACAATTGAATCGTTAAATTTTGAATCTTACGAGTAAGCTAAGATAAGTTAAATCATTGGGAAGATTAGTGCGATAAATGATAAGACAAACCGTTGGGAAGGTTAGTGCGATAGGTGTGCACATTAGAAGAGAGGTGAGAATTCCTTAAGAGAGTGACGCACTAATATGTTGTTGCATTGGCCTGTATCAATTTAAATACTTGCTAAACAAATTTTAAATCATATACACTATCGGGCTCTGACCCGTTTCTCTCTCTCTCTCTCTCTCTCTCTCTCTCTCTCTCTCTCTCTCTCTTGTATATATATGTATGTATTACAGGTGCCCAGCAACAGGGGCGTCTTGCTTAGGATCTCTTGGAAGGAACGCGCTCCACCTTAGGTGGAAGTTGCAGGACTCTTGATTAGACGACTTCGTTCATTTGAATCCACTCTTAGTACTTTCATCTAGTTGGGCATGTGTAGCTCTTTCCATTATTCCGTTGTTATTGGACATTTGTATTTCAGTTATTTCCAGTATTGTTACTATGGGATTTATTCAGTTTGGATGTGTGACTTTAGATTTCGTATGTTGACATTCGATTGACGAATGTATTAAATTAATTGGATTATGTTGCAGAATTTAATGTGGTGTGATTCTTACTTATTGAATGTTGTTAATAAAATAAACGATTTTTCTTTAAATAAAATTTGGAAAATATGTATGAACATGGTTTTGACACTTAGCTTAATTAATTAGGGTGTTAAATTGGAAAAATTTATTTTTCTACAGTGATGCTAAGAATGGACCAACTGTTCACCTTGATTTAATTTAATAAAGGAGTGATCGCCCGGTATTTAATTAGGCGGGGTGTCACACCTACGCTCCAGCTATGTCATGGACTTGATGAATAGGGTATTCAGAGAGTTCTTAGATCAGTTTTTCATTGTCTTCATAGATGACATCCTGATTTATTCCCAGACTGAGGACGAGCATACCGAGCATTTGAGACGGGTTTTGCAGACACTGCGTGTGCATCAGTTGTATGCTAAATATGAGAAATGTGAAATCTGGCTACAAAGAGTGCAATTTTGGGGGCACATTATATCTGACATGGGGTTATCCGTGGAACCAATCAAGGTGTCAGTGGTGAGGGAGTGGGGATAGCCCACGAAACCAATCGAGATATGCAGTTTCTTGGGGTTAACTTGGTATTAAAGGCGATTTATTCGAGGGTTTTCGAAGATTGCGGGTCCTTTGACTAACTTGACTTGCAAAGGCGTATCGTTCATCTCTTGTCATTTGGCTTTCGATGAGCTCAAGAACAAGTTGACTTTAGCACCAATTCTTTCCTAACCCAGGCCAGGAGTGGATTACATGGTTTACACTGATGCATCCCTACAGGGACTTGGCGGATTACTTCAGCCGGAGCATCGAGCTATAGCTTTCTCTTTCCACAAGCTTAAGCCCCACGAGAGGAATTCCCCACCCACGACTTGGAGTTACCAGTAGTCGTGTTTTCCCTTTAGATTTGGAGACATTATCTTTTGGGGGAGAAATTTCGTCTGTTCACAAACCATAAGTCACTGCAGTACTTGTTCACACAGAGAGAGTTGAACATGTGTCAGCGCAGGTGGCTACAATTTGTGAAAGACTATCATTTTGATATCCAGTATCACCAGGGGAAGGCTAACGTGGTGGCAGACGCAGCGAGCCGTCGGCTAGTGGCCGAGGTGGTAGAGGTGTGGAAGGAGAAATGGAAGGAGCTGGGACATCAGGATACAGTTGCCAGATCATTTATGTTAGTTACAATTGTTACACCCCAGATTGTCACAATGGTGGTATAGGCCCAGGCAACAGATTCGTATTGCAAAGAGAGGATTCGACAGCTTCTAGTCGGGGGAGTGGAGTCTCACTCAGTGAGTTTTGAGGGAGTCTTACACTTTAATGGATGGCTGATTGTTCCAGAGGGGGAGGATTTGCGACACGCAATGATAACAGAGTCGCATGGATCTCGGTTCGTGGTACACCCCGACAGGGATAAGATGTACCAGGATGTGAGGCAGAAGTATTGGTGGAGTCGGATGAAGAGAGACATTATCTAGTTTGTCTCGAAGTGTGCCACTTGTCAGCTGGTAAAGGTGGACCATCAGAAACCAACAGGGTTTTTTTAGCTGCTAGAGATTCCTATATGCAAATGGGAGAGCATTTCCATGGATTTCATAAGGGGTTGCCTACTTCTCAGAGGGGTCACGATTCTATATGGGTTATTGTAGATAGGTTAAATATGGTAGCTCATTTTTTTCTAGTCCAGAAGGACTATACTACGTCAGAGTACACCGAGATATTCATTGCAGAGATAGTGAGATTACATGGGCTGCCTCTCGATATTGTGTCCAGCAGGTATAATATTTTTGTGTCTCTTATTTGGGAGAGTTTCCCGGAGGCCATGGGCACGGAGTTGCGATTGAGTACGGCCTATCACCCACAAACGAATTGACAAACTGAGTGGAAGAATCAGAAGCTGAAGGATATGTTACGCATGTGTGTCCTTAATTTTAGAGGAGGTTGGGAGTAGTACCTTCCACTGGTGGAGTTTGATTACAATCCTACCAGTTTACTATTAGCATGGATCCATTTGAGGCGTTGTACAATAGGACTTGTCGTTCTCCTGCTTATTAGCTAGAGGTGGGGGACAACAAGCTACTTGGGCCAGAATTGATTCAGGACACATCGGCCAGGATTGAGATGATTCGGAGTCGCATACGAGTAGCCCAAGGAAGACAAAAGCTATGATGATGCTAAGCGATTCTTTCAGGAGTTTAATATAGAGGACCGGGTGTTGCTGCGAGTATCTCATATGGAGGAAATAATGAGATTCGGGAAGAACGAAAGTTGGAGCTGAGGTACGTGGGTTCATTTCCTATCATCGAGAGGATTGGACCGATGGCATATAAACATGGGTTGCCGGAGCATTTGCATCGTATTCGTGATGTGTTCCACATTTCTTCACTGAGACGATATCTCCGGGATGAGTTGGCTCATACTCACATTGCGTTGAAGGAGATTGACTTGAAGCCTAATAGTTCATATGAACAGAGACCGGTGTCTATCATAGACCATAGCGAGAGGAGGTTGAGTTTGAAGGTAGTTCCACTTGTGCGTGTCCACTAGGAGAATCATAATGTCGAGGAGTCTACTAGGGAGCACGAGGATGAGATGCGCGAAAAATATCCAGAGTTATTCGTACTAGGTATTTCTTTTTTTGAATTTTGGGACTAAATTTTGTTATTAGGGGGAAGTATGTAACAATCCGTATTTTTAATGATTTTTAAAAGTGGAATTTATTAAATTAAATATGGAAAATTTGTTGGAAATTAATCCGTATTAAAACATATATTAACTAGCGAGGCAAGGGTTAGTATTTATTGATGTGAATTATATTGAATATTACTTAGTGGATAAAGTAATATATGATTATGAATATATTAAAATTATCACGAGTGGGAAATGTGACAGTTACAATAATTTAGTCGGGACACGCTTGTCAGTCTTGTCGGGACTCAATTTAATGAAATAAAAATTAATTTATTTTTAAGTCATCAATATAATCATTTCGAGTGAGCCAAAGTATCTGAAAGGGTCGAGATAGTTAGAAAAGTCTACCCGGGGGTTTAGTTTGGGTCCCGGAGCAATTTTAGGCCAACCGGACACCCCAGGATGGTATTTTGGTCAATTGTATTTTTAAAGAAGGAAGACCCACGAATTAATAGTTTAAAATCAGATCGGTAATGATAGAAGTTAGGGTTACGTGAACCAAAACTAGAGAGGCTATCAAGGGAGGAAGAAGGATTGTCCTGAGAGAGTCCCAAGTCTATCCAGCACTATTCTTGAACCAAAAACACCATTATTGCATAGATCGTAGGGAGAGGAACACAATCATACCAGCGATTTCATGGAATTCAGACCTACACACAAAGGCATGTGTTTATCTTGCGTAATTTATGCAGTATATATTATACATGTTAGAGTAGGATGAAGTATCTATGAAGTTTATGTGTTTTGAATGAATTTGGAAGACAAAAACCTAATATTGGGTTGAAATTGATATAGGATGGATTCCCTCTTGCATGTAGTATGAAACCCAAGAATTTACATTAATCTTGATGAAGAAGTCTGGAATCTTTAATGAGTTATTAAATAAACATGGAATCCTAGGTTTTTTGGAAATTTTGTTGAAGTAATTCGATATAGAAGGTTTTTCGAAGGATTTATTGATCCCATTACGTTTGAAATTGTATATATATGTTGCTATAACGTCTAATATAATTGGTTGGGAGTTTGGGATTGATTAATGGAGTTTTGGTTAAGAAAGTGACTGAATTTCGTAACGGCATAAGGGAAGGAGACGATCTCAGGTCCGGTGGACCGATTCGTTGTACCCACTGGACCGGTTTGGAATGTCAATGATTTACACTCCGTCGGACCGGTTCCCTATAACCAATGGATCGGTTCAAAATGTCTATGCGTCCCTTTTTACTTAAAGTTTCTTAGGGATTTCTGTTGATAATTTTTTCCCAATTAGAGATAACTGGGTTTTGGAACTTTGGGGTAGATTTAGGTGCAATTGGACATCACGACAATTTAAGTGGGTTACGTAGAATGTGAGCTAACTACAGTAATTATTTAATGATTAAATATTATTATTGATATTTAAATGAACGCAAAGTTTATGAGTGAAACTAAGACTGGACTAGTGGTAGAGGGATAATTGACCTAGTGAATAGTTTGATGTTTAGTTAGAATATTTCGAGTAGCGAGGGATACTCAGGGTGTACGGTGAGAAGTATAAGTTAAATTATTTAACACATGGAATATTCAGGGGATATAGATATACTACGTATGGTACATGTATGATAGGTTGCCTGTATACCTATATTAAGGATATAAATAGGTAAATTGTGTGAAAAAACCTTTTGTATGATTTCTTATATGTATGACATAGTTACGCTGCTTGCTATCATGGGAAGTTTCGAAAAGGTGACAGTCTTATCCTGATGAGCCATTAGGGGGATTTTAGATTGGCACCTCAGAACATAAAACTTTGGTTGATCACCATTTGTGTGAACAATGGTGTGTAGGGTCATTTGGGTGCATAGGTATGTGCGTAGCCCAAAGGCTTAGAACTATGTTGACCTCTATTTGTGTGTGAATTGCATTTTATGGTTCGGGGGTGATCCCGAATCGATTTTCCTTATTTAGCACGAGATGTATTGGGACTTGATAGCAGAGTATGCATACACCGCAGCTGAGAATAAGGGTTCCGTATTAGTATACATATAATAGGGTGATGAATATATATATATATATATACTTGTGATTTATTCTACTGTGTGGACTTAGTAGATAAGATAGATAAGGAAATCTGAAGTAAGTTAAGTATGTGAACACTTAACTGTTAATTGGGGATTCTTACTTGAGTTAAAAGATATTGAAATATTCGATAATGTATTTTATGAGAAATACGGGTGGAAACCATGAGTAATAGTTTAAAAGGGCTAACGTATTCGAACTAGTTAGGCGTAGTAGCAGTAACTAGAATTATCTAGAAGTACGTTAGGCGTGCACACTAGTTAAGAGGTGAGACTTCTGAAATGAGAGTCGTGAACTAACTTGTATATAATAACTACTTTTAAACATTTTAAATACTTGCTAAAATGTTTTAAACTGTTTTTACTGGGCCTCTGACTCGTTTCTTCCAAATCTATTTTCTTTGTGCGAATTATTTTATGTGTCCAGCCACAGGGACACCAGGATTAGGAGTACCATGTGATTTGACGTGCTGCAACTGCAGTGGAAGTTGCAAGTCCTCGATATTAGACGCTTCCACTCCTATCCATCTATCTTCCTTATACTGATATTGCAGTCAGGGCATGTTGCCCACTCTAGACATTATTCCTTTCAGAGATATTGTATTTCATTCATATTGGGACTTGGTATTATATTGGATTACCGTATTTGATATTTCTGACTGGAGTGTTTATTCCATTTACTTTCATTTATTCAATTCATGGTAATTGGTTTTTGACAAGAGATTATCTGCAACTATTATTTCCAGTATCATGTATTGTCTTATGCATAACCCTATACTATTAACATACAAGTATGGTACTTTTGGACCAAATCTAGCAATGCAATAATAACATACAAATATAGTACCTATGGACCAAATTTATATTTGTCATCTTCTTTAGGACGACATGGACACTACTCCAAACTAGGCGATTGGTCACGGATTTTGTCCGTGACCATAGGTTGTGGGTCATGGATTTTGTCCGTGACCAAATCGGGTGTGACCATATTCCGTGGTCATGGTCTATAGCCCTGACCAAAGTATTTTTCTCGGACCTCAGGGGTCACAACATATAGTCACGGATACTAGTCGTGACCCCATCTCACTCCTGGTCACGGCCTTGGGCCGTGACCCACCCTTCAATTTACGCAAATGTTCACGAAGCGCGTCACGTTTCAAAGTCGTGACTATCCTTTCAACGTATGAAAATGGTCACAGACATTGTCACGATCCTGGTCTAAACCCATACTTTCATGATATCAGATTGGTCATGGCCCTATTCGGTGTCTTTCCTTCATCTAGGCTGCCTTTTGTCTTGCTCGACCACTCATTCTTTAAATCTTCATTGGATTTCAAGCCAGGACGGTGGACATCATTTTTTTGGCCCTATTATGTTCATTTTTCTCCCTTTGCATCATTTTTTAATCCTTCGCCTCATTTTCTAAAAAATCATTCCATTGATCGACTGGCATCCAACGTTCGTAAGGACTTTGTCTTTGAGAGCCCAAATTTTGGAACTCGATGCTCCCCTAAGGAAATGCTTCTGCCAAAGGTTTCTCCGATATGTTCGAAGTTGTTCAGCAACCTGAGAAAGAACCTTATTTTTTGAGTTTGCAAAAAATTCAAACCATTTGTTGAGTTGCTCGTAGATGTCATCTTTAATAGCTTTATTTATGAGGTTCCAATTATCAGTTCCTCCCATTCCCACATTCATTTTTGCGAAGGACAAACACTAGGCTTTAAAATGTTAAACGTGATTATTATCCCCTGTGGGGTTATTTCCCAATTAAGAGAACCCAATGGGCTTCTTCTGAACTAACCCGATAGTTTTAGGAGCAGTGGGCATGTCTGTTGGATTAATGGGAGTACCTTGCCTACTGAAACTCAAAGTAGTGGACTGAACCGTTGGTGGAGTTGAGTATTGCTCACCAATTGATGATGAGAATTCTCCTTATGCTGGTGTCACGTCCTCGGTTGGTTCGTTATTTCCATTAACGCCCGACATTATCTACAAAAATAATAAAAGTTAAATGTGTATCTATAATAATAGATGCATAATTTTTAAGTTCAATATGAAATTATAACCAACAAAATAAATTTTTTGACCATATATTATAATCTACCTTTTCATGGTAAGACTTTAATAAAAGTTCAATCTGTTTGATCTCCATCAAGTCGGGATTTGTATTTTAATACCTATGGATTTTTTCACGTGGCCAATTAGGAGGAAGCGTATCTATTATGGATGCATAGATGTCAGCGACATGAACTCAAAATCTCATCCTCTTCAGCCTATTAGCAAGATTGAATTTAGCGTGGATGTGTCGCGAGACGTCACAGTCTTTGACAATGCTTTTTGTACGTAATTCTATCCATAATGGGTGAATTTTTTTTATGCCTTCTCTAACAACGTAAGCAAGGTCAATGTTGTATCAGAACTTTGTACGCGAAATATATATTGTATAGCTTCATCCGAGAATTCTGGTAGGGAAAACATAATACAATTGAATAAGTACTCTTGCTGGAGATGAACTCCAGGTTTACAAGTTAGTTAAATTGTTCGATCGTCCTATTCCCATACCAATTAATCGAAGTACCTACTGAATGAGGCTAATTAAGGAAAGAACTACGAGTGCAAGCCAATTGCAACCTTTCGCACTCTTTTTTATATTTATTATCACCGTGACTCATTTTTCTTTAGAAAAATGAACGATGACGTGAATATTATTCCTATAAATAGTGGCTCTAATGAATCATTAACTAGTTATTATGTACGAGGGTGTGAATCCCGTGCACACATACACATAAAAATACACACACAGCTTAGGGGTCCCGTGACTATGTGGTCGGTTATTGCGTTTTACATTGGCCGTTTTGTGGTTGTTTTACGTAAAGATATATGAATGAGATTGTGGAGTCACTTCTGGACAAATACTCCCAAAATAGATCTCACTTTTTGTGGTCGTTACGGCCTTACTTCACACAACTATCGAAAAAATCTTTGTGACCCGACCTTTGATTTTCATAACATAAGGGTTACTTTCACACCATTATTAACTCTTTGCTTTATAATGGAAATTCCCACCAATGGCATTTGAAAAGCAGAGTGTGGAATCAAACTATAGTTTCAAAACAAGAATTACTTCCCCTCACTCAATATAATCTAACTCCACCATCTAAAATTAGTAATGGGAACACTTGATATAGTTGTAAAAAGCCAGGGCACTGGTCCAAAGACTGTATAGATAAAAACTCCAAAGAAACCAGCGGAGCCACGTAATCTTCCACGAGTGAATCACGTGTATGTGTGTGTATCTCACCGTTAATTTATTAGGTTTTGAATACCTACTTTTGTCATTTAAGCCAATAATCCCTAAAATCAATCCTAACCCTAAAATTAACCCTTACAAACATTAGTCGTAAAATTAATCCCTTACAAACATTACCCCTAAAATTAATCCCTAATTTATATATTTTTTTATATTTCAGCCCCAAACTTAAACTAACATTAGTCATATATTTTTTTCTAAAATAAACACACATACACAATACACACACACACACATATAGTATACATATACATATACACACATATGAAGTATACACACATACATACACACTAGACACACGTATACACACACATATGCACACTAAAATAAATACTCATAGAAAAACACACACGGAAATACACATAGAAATACACACATAGAAATACATACTGAAATACACACACAGAAATACAAATGAACAAAATATTACCTTTGAGATTGAAAGAGAGATTAAGATTGAGATTGAGAGCCAAAATCACTGGAGAAGAGCCAAAATCTTAGGGGAGAGGGAATCTTTAGAGGGTTTAGTAATTTTTGAGGGAAATGAAAAGTTCGTCTAGGAATTAAGTATAAAGACACAGGTCATGGCCCTAAGCCGTGACCACATTCCGTGATCCATTTAAATTTTAAGACGTTAGCGTGTAAATAATACATTGGTGGTTTGGGTTATGGTCATGGCCTTAGACTGTGACCCCATCCGAGACCACATTTGGAGGGAAACTTGGTGCCATAATGGTCACGGATGGATCATGACTCATATCCATGACCCACTCGAGTCACAGTCGTGGTCCGTGACCACATGCAAGATGATCCATGACCACGCTGAGCTATGGACTTCGTCACACCCATTTTGGATATGGTCACAGCTCTGGGTCGTGACCCCAAAACCATGAATATTCGTAGGATTTGGTATGTTGGGATATATATTGGCGTGATTAATATATGCTAAAGTATTGCAGGACTTTTCAATCCATGTAACTAATGGATCAATGTTTAACCAAAATTATTCTCGATCTGCAGCCCGAGACAATACCTAATTTCCCGAAGATCATTCATTTTTTAATTCCTTATTTGTGTATTTTTCATTTCAATTGAGTTCTTAAAGATCACATCCTTTTAAGTATATTTTTATATTGACACATTGGCATATATGATTATTTCCATACCTTTCTTTAGGCAAGTATTTGTTAAGATGGTTGTATTTATATCCTTCCGGATTTCTTTAAGTTGTACAATTAACGTATTATTCAATCGAGTTCCTACTCCTTAGCTTTGATTCAATTATATAAAATCCTTCAGGGATTTTTATATTTGTTTATTGTCTACTTCTCTTATAAATAAAAAGTATCAGGATCATATATTTATATATAATCAATCTGTGGCTTCTACAGAATACCTTCTGCTATAAGTTGTGCACTTTTTAGTGAGTTTTGTACTCACCTTTCTCATAAACACCAATGTGTAATATTGAGGGTTAACTTCTCATGGGGTTTTTTCTCTAGATCTGAATATACCATGTTTATTTAGAGACTCAAATTATACCATCATGGAATTTTTTTCATTTTTTTCAATATATTCTTTGTTAGCATTCATTTGTAGTATGTGAATTTATAGTATCACTGCCCTTTGATTCTTATGTAGCTATAACATATATAATTATGTCATCGATGATCATCTTTGGTGATCTTCCTTTTCTCTTGTATATGTATAAAACATATAGATCTCATTAATATTAGGTACATTTGTCTACTTATGGGGCTTTATAGTTACTTCGTGTACTTATATGATTTCATACATAATAGTTCTTCTAGGGTTTTAGAGAAAGTGGATTTTTTTCATACCATATTCTAGAGCATTTTGTATAACCTTTTCTAGAGCATTATTTAGGCATGGTTTTACTTGTCCTTCACGATGAGGGAGTTAAGTAGTTGGGACCTATAGTTTTCCACGCTTATGACGTGCAACAAAGTTTTTTGCTTCCAAATTTATTTTCTCCTATCGAGATAATGATTTTTGCAAGCACATTTGCAAATAGTTCATGTGACCGCATCTAACATTTTAATTTTTTATAATCATTTGAAGTTGCAACATTGTTTCCACTTCACTTTTAGATTGAGTGATACAGGGAATTAGATGAGACAAATAGGAAGAATTTCATGATAATTCTCGTCATTCTTCAGGAACGTACCATTCTTCGGGAATAATTTATACTTCATGTACTTTCTTCACTCCCCTAATGACAGGTAATGTCTCCTAAAAATCAAATTTTGCAAAATATATGATAAACACAATTTTTGCCAATGGTTCAATGGAGGGTGAATCATAATCACCGTATATATACCTTTGTGACAATAATAGTAAATATATGCATCAATTAAAACCATAAAAATCTTGTAATCTTATAGAGGTCAAAATATTATTTTTAATCATATAGGCCCATGGCAAACAATTATGTTACAAAATGGTCATCGTTTAAAGTATTTGAACCATGGAGCTTCAAACATATGACAAAATGAAATTTTACAATAAGACATATAGTATAGTATGCCCTAGTGAATAGTGCAATAATTGTTTGCTAGTGTAAGCTTCTCGATTCCAACACTGGAAATAATACAAAAATAAGTATATGTTGTTAATTCTAATATGGTACCTGATTATTCATATGCCTATGAAATGGAGCGGATATCTTCAGCTATAGTCGAAACATTAACTATATAATACATACAAAGTTTGAAAAAACCTATGTTTTTCAGAATAATGCAGGTTGTTCATTGTTTTCAAGACAAATGTACTTCTATAATGATAATGCCTGATTGTCACTTCTTAGAGTAAAGATAGACTACGGAGTGTGTAAAAAGAGTCCAAATATATAGATTCATAACAATATGAATTTATTATATGATCAATCTTTTGGTGAATAAACCTAAACAAACGAAGTTATCTTAAACGAATTATTGTATAACTAATTATGAGATATTCAAAAAATATGTTGAATAAAAAACTTCAAGGTTTTGTGTAACAAATATTCTTACAATGCTTAATAATATAAAAAAAAATTGATTTCAATATAAAGATCATTAGGTTAATAAAAAGTCTTTGAATAAATGTGTTTAAAAATATAAACCATTCTTTAATCATGTCGATGACATTTAATTACGTCCTATTATGGACAGCTCGATCCACAATCGAGGTTCGAGGAAGCTTCGTCGAACGAACCTCGAAAGAACCCGTGAAAATACTAACTTTCAGAAGCCTACTCTAATGTTCAGAGTGCCAAAAACACCAAGAACCAAAGTATATAGGGATAAAATTCAAATTAAAAAAATCAAATAGCCCGTTAAAAAATCAAGCAAAGAAGCCATCTATGATAATTAACCAAAATGTTAACATCCCTCCAAATAGTTAAACGTTTCCCCTCAGATAACTGATCGGTTATCCGTCCCAGAAAGTAATCATTAAAAAATATTTGGAGATCTAATCTCAACCTTTACACGTGTTAACTGACCAAGATCAACGACCTAAAATGGTTAACCTATTGGTTAATCGAATGGCCAGACCCCTTTAAATAAAGGTCCCCTCCCACTATTTCAAAGCATCCCAAAACCCGACCTCGATTCAATTTTTTCAACTTCTTTTCACTCTAATCTTTCAAGATAGTCGAGCTCATTCTGAAAATCCCGAAGAAGCTTGTATTTCAAAAAAGTCGCTTTCCCCTAAAGGAAAGCTCATTCTTTCGTGAGGTCAGTTCCGAGTCCCAAACAAGGTTCATACCTCTAAAAATTCACATCCAAAAAATAAACCGAGTCAAACATATGAACAAAAATCACAAAGGTCATAACTTCAATACGAAACTTTGCCCAAGTGAAAACACCTTAAATCTATGACACTCCCTGATGGAAAAAGTTAACTTTTTCCATGAGGGTAAAGAACATGTGCACAAATTTTGGGGCAATATCCCACATATATATACAGTGATAAGACGTACATACCCATTTATCTTATTTATCTTGGCCCCCGTTTGGGGGACTGAGTATATAATTTATAACTTTTATATTTCAAAAGATCGATTTCTAATCCAACACCTCTACTTGTGTACTTTATTGACATGTTCATATGTTCAACAAATACAAATCAAATTTCATGATTACATAACATGAAAATAAACTTTTTAAATAAGTTCTTAGGAAAGTGCAATTGAGTTGTGTCAGCCCGAAACGTTATGGGGCAAGGTATAAAATCTGGCTACTCTCTACTTCTCCGAGCTAACTAAACACATCAAGGTGACATCACCCTGAATATGTATTTTCATACAAATAATTTTCAGACATCATCATTTTATCAACGCATTTTCTTAACATATAAATATATCAATTCAACACAACGTAAATGTTATATTAAATACTAGAGTAAATAGAGTAATTTTGTACCCTGTATACCCTGTATACCATAGAGTAATTTTGTACCCTGTATACCCAATATCCTATTGATTATGGCTATAAATATATCTTGTTTATTGGAATTACGTTAGCTTTAGGGCCAAGTCTCCTTGAGTGTGTAGGCTCTATACCGAGTTTAACTAGTAAAGCCCAAGCCTTATAGTACGTCTCTTGACGTATTATCGACTAGGGATGAATCCATCCCCAATTTTGACATCCCAGAATTCTCTTGGTCCACCATAATACTAAGATGTAGTGTTTTTATATACTTCTCATCGAACATTACATCCTTGATGTAAACTCCTTGATTCTTAGCCTAACTCCTCCCAATTTTACACCTCCAAACAAGACTGAAGGACATCTCCTTATGGATAATAACCACCCAGTTATTATAAGGTTGTGTGCCAATATTAGACAAGTTAAGGTTCACTCCCATTCTGATATCCCATGCACCATCCCTCCCCCTCCCAAGATAAGTCATATACTTTCACACACATCACATTTAAACACATATAGGAACGAACTGCATAAGCTTTGATCCCAAGTCCTCTTGTGTACATAGGCACAATATCGAGTCTTTCTCATGAGCTCGATCCTTGACCATATGTCTATTGATATGTTGTATCCACTAGGATAAATTACTATATCACCTTTCATCCATTACATATGAGTAACTAAAAAGAGATACCAAACTATATCAAAACCTAATCTCCCAAGTATCACTATTAAAACTCAAACGCACACCAATGTGAAAATACGCATACACTAATCAAACAACAAATATGAACCCATCTCTCACATTTTTATCTCCACTGAAACCTCACACGAGATATCAAACCATCTCAAGGTTGAGGCTTCTCGCACACCCACAACTAGATTAATGACTACCCGAAATATAAAGCATGAAGTCATACATAAGCATCCAAGTGTACCTGTATCGGTTGAGTGATGTTCCTACGTCTCTCACTTATACCATTTTCTAACCTAAGCACCTAGATATATTTTTAGAGGGACCCTCACGCTAATGTCTCCACAAAAATTATAAAAATAACTAAAAAGTATTCAATTAGTGTAAAGAGCAATAATAAGCATAGAATTAAGAAAGCACACAGAATAAGTGTGGTGCCGAATACCATCCCCACTCTTAACTCGATTCCTAAACTTGCACAACAAGAATTCCTATACCAATCGTCGACTTTAAAACATTCCTTGGGATTAGACCTAAAAGTCTAGGCCAAACCTTTTTGTTTATTATTTATATAAAACAAACTGGCTAATCTGAACAACCTATCAAAACTCCTTTTTTCGGCACAAGGATCACACTTACCAGGGTCATGCACCAAAAAAATGGGGCATGGCATCAAACTACATCCATGGGAAAAGTCACTGAGGCATAAGCCTCATCCCGATAACTTGACCTAGGGGGTGGGGTGATAGAGAGGGAGACAAGCACTCCCGCGTACGCCGTCGACTTCGTAGCGAGTCCCCTCCCCCCCAACGCACCAACCGCCTGGGGTCCGCAACTCCACAGTGGCGAATATGATGGGGATCATTTTTCTGCCCTCGAAAAACAATATTACTTTCCGTAATTGGATTCCCATCTACATGATAGTGGCGACTCCGCAGACGAAAAATTAAGAGAACCAAACTATCTATATGCTTCATTTCTATAATGCTTAATATTGCTCTTCTGCATAACTACTTTATGTAAATTTTATAATTCTTTAAAAACCATAGTTTTAGGGTCCCTCATAAGGTAAATATATTCTGAGGTTTCCATGTACAGGATTGTACATTTTCCCAAAACATATAGATTCTTGCGAAGGAACTCTCAATAAAATAAACATCAAGGTATGTAAAATAAACATATAGTCTTGATTTTCGTATTATTTAAACCATATACACTCGAGGACACCCAAATGGCCCCCCAAAAGTGTCTAGTTGAAAGGAGTTCATATTTTGGGAAAGTCACTTTAGTCAAAGGAAAGTTCGTACAATAGAAAATTCACCTCTCCCTAAAGATTGGTTCATGCTTTCTGGAAGTCAATTTCCCCATAAAAAGCTCGTAGTTTTGAAAAGTAGCTTTCCCGAAGGGCTAGTCTCCCGTGAACATCCTATCTCTTTTTTCCCAATTGTCCGGTATATCAAACAACGTCTCTCCTTATCCCAAGATCTCGGTGACAAGGAACTTTAGAAGATTGTTCAGTATGAGGGAATATCAAATAGGCTTTCATAACTATTAAGTACTAGTATAAAGTGGTGTCACACATACCTTAATGGTGGATCTATCCAAGAATCCCGAAATACTGTGATCCATGGAAATGAAAATCGATCCTCCGATAACCGGGTCACATCACCCCTTTGCATATAGAAAAAGCTCTAGGAACACACCCTATTGCAGAAAAGGAACGGATACTTAAGGGGCAATCGCCCTAGTGAGATTTTATAAAAATTATTCGATGATCGGAGGCTGATCTAAAACCCCTCAGATTCTAGGTTGAATGTCTTCCCCTTCTATGACGAGGATAAATAGTATGAATTCATAAGTTATTGCCAAAATAGATTTCCCTTATGTTGGATTCCCCTACCCTTATTTTACTTTGAGTAAATAATAGACCACATTCTATTACTTACTCGCTCCTCATTTAAAAAAATGAAATGTGAACCCTGTTTATTCGAAACTAATGGGAATATGTTCATACATATGTGAGTCCTTCTCCCCCAATGTATTATCCTTATTTTGGTCCTTTTGTCTGCAAAGACGTGAACGAAAGTGCCTCGACTTTTTCAGCAGTTGTTACCATCAGCAGAGAAATCTACTCTGAAATACCATGTTCACGAATTGTGTGTTCGATTAGTTTTCATCGGTGAGATCCACACCCATGATTTTCAAGTCTACACTGTCTTATACTCTATGTTTATCAAAGAAGATCAGGTCCCGTCAGCAAGGGATTAGATTATGAGATAGTTTAAGAACATGACTAATTCTTAGAATACCATGCAATCTTAGACCAGGGCACTCAAACTAGCATAAGTTCGCCAATAAGAGGCCACTACTATGACAAAAATAAGAGAAAACATACTTCGTACTCCTATTCCCAATATTAGAACACCGACTGCGATGGCTTCCAAGGAAGTACTAGCCAATTCCCAGGATTCTTTAACACTTCCAAGAACTATTTTGCTTGCATGGTTATTATGAACCTTAGTCCAAATACCCCGAGTACCCAAACACTGTCTTGAAAGGCCCCCCGTGGGATGAATCTGTGGCTTCCCCACCAATTGAAGATGTATATCCCCCACAGCTAAACTAGGAGATAACGCAGGTCTAATCAGAACTGCGTCTCCTTCTAAAAACCATAAAAAGATGCAAATCGCTAAAAGGCTCACCAACATAAAAAAGATAGCTCTCTATTCGAAAGTTGAATTACTGGACAAATTTAAAATACCATTCTTTAAAGACTACAAAGGATTGGCTTGAAGCATGAAGGCGCCATCAAGATTGCACTACACCATATATAGAAGATGGTTACGAACCTAGGTCATGACTAGGGCCACGATTGAGGCCCATGAATATTTTTTTTATAACGGAAAAATTTGTGACCCAAAATGAGGGTAAAAATTTCCTCTTTGGGACAAAATTTGGCTTCTTGGTCACAGACTTAGGTCATGACCATGTGTGGAGATGATGTTGAAAATGGGTCACGACCCAAATTCGTGACCTCCGATTTTTTTAAAAAAATAAATGAAAATATGGTCACGATGTTGGACCGTGACCATGATTTTTTTAATCTTGAGGGTCACATATTTGGGTCGTGACCATATCCACTTAATAAAAAATATAAATTTTATTTTTAGGAATCCATCAACAAAAAGCATGTATTCAACATTAAATTCATATACAATTAAGCAATATTGCAACTGTGCCATCCTAGTTAATTGATAAATCATACTAAACATTCATAATTAAAACTAAACATTCATAAACCAAACTAAACATTTTTAAATCACACTAAAGCACCAATATCAAATTAAAGTACCGTGACTACGCAGTCAGTTCCTAGGAGTTACAGTGGTTTCGTGCGAGGTGTTCGTGCCTCTTACAGGGCCATCTGGGAGATGTTTTGGGTTTTCTCCCTCTATCGGCATATTTTTAAGGCTAAGTCTAGATATTGGAAAATTTAGTCATGTATTCTCAAACCGAGGAGTCGCGTGATTACACAATCATCTCCGACGAGTTATATTGGTCCCGTGCCATCTAGTTAATTCATAAATCATAATAAACATTCATAATTAAAACTAAACATTCTTAAATAAAACTAAAGCGCAAATATTGAGCTAATATCATAATAGGATAAAATTTGGATACAAATAGCATTGCTAAGGGAGGGTCAATATTAATAGGATACAAATAGGACTGTCAATGGTAAAACTAATGTTTTAATTCTCAGTCATCCTCTAAATCAAATAAAATATCCATCAAATTAGGGTTGTCATCAAGTGATGACTGGAACTCTTTAGGATTCTTTAATACGTCTGCTTGAGTAGTCATAACCTCTGGCGCATATACAATAATAGACCAATTGCCATCGTTTATGCACTTTAATTATAACACCTTCTATACATTTTGAAAGGCATAAATAAAAGGCTCGTCGATTATGTGATCTTTGCTCTTCATCTTTTGTAAATCCATTATGATAAGTTTTAAGTCAGGATCAACTTTACAATCATTTGTAGTTTCCTCCACCTTTACCCATTCATAATAATTGAGTTCCGGGATTTGTTGGAGAATGCTATAATATTTTATAACCATATATTTTGAATTTTTAGCACTTTTTCTAGAGACATAGGTAGGCAAGGTAGAAATTAAAATTTCTTTGTTTTGTATAGAAAGCTTGTCCTCACATGGATATGAAACGAAATCAAAATTGTTGGTACAGAATTACTAAAATTATTTCACATGAAATTCGATAACTTTTTTAAAGCATGGAAGCCTTGAAAATGCATCACCTGTTTTTAGAAGCTGCATTTATTAGTGAATTCATATTACGAAATGTTTTTTCCACATATGAACAAATAACCTCACACATAAGAGGTGGAAATTACCTCTTCTGATATACATGCTCTAAAATCATTCATCATGCATTTTCTCCTCTGATTAGGGCAATTTCATTCTCGTACTTCCTAAAGGTAAATTGTAGAGTTTAGATCATGATATATAGAATATATATAGTCAAACAAGAATAATTCAGTTAATTATGTATCTACTTACTATCTACAATCTTCGACTTCATTTTATGATTCGAAAACTTAATGAGTTGCTTGCTCATATTGTAGATTAATGACTCTCACCTCTTTAGGATTATCAATAGAAAATTCATTCTCAAACTCACAGGTTCCTCGATCACTCATTCTCCGTGAGGATTGAACCACACCAGCTCTTATTCAGGCATATGTTCCCGAGCATGTAACGATGCTTCCACAGTTATGTATTCTTTAGCAACTGATCCTCCAGTATACCATATATTCTTAATTTAACCTTTTAAGGGTTTCATAAAGAGCTTGAAAGTATACATCCAGTGATACCTAATGGGACCACACAACAATGCCTCATCATATAAATGAACAAGCAGGTGGATGGTGATATTGAAGAACAATGAAGGAAAATATTCCTCTAATACACATATTGCCTCAGATAAAGTTGATTTCGCTGCTTTAATGTGCTTTATGGTTACCATTTGTGCAAGAAATAGGGTAAATCATAAATTTATTTTCAGACTTTACCAACTGAGATATTTATACTCGAAGAAGCAATGCCTAAACAATAAAGGGATTAATTGAATGTGGACGTGATAGCGTGAGACTTGCACTATTTTAGGGCATTTTTTTGGTCGCTTACTACCCTACGCAAATTATCGAAATAACCAGTCGAACTCTTCAAGTTGAACAATTTGTCTAGGAGGATATTTTTCTCACTCGTAGTCAAAGTGAAAGAAGACGATGGGATAGAAATTTTTCCTATTGTAAGATCATTTTAACCACAATTTCTTCTTTATTTTCATCTTCTGTAGATCGAGGCGCGCCTACTCCCCATCTTTTGAATGAGATCCACCCAGACATGTTCCTATCAAATGTTCCAGAACATTCTTCTCTGTGTGCATCACATCTATTGCATGCCTTACACAATGATCTTTCCAATAAGACAAGTCAAAAAAATAATCATCTGGACCATGCCTTCATTTTACTAGGGTCATTTGGATCCTCCTTAGCTTTATGCTTCAGGTTTACAAATTGAGGGTGTTTACCTACATACTTATTCCCCACAATCGTAGCCTTCACCTTCTCCTCGATCTATTATCGTTCCTAAAAGGTTGAATGGTCTACAGAATTCTACGATGACCTGTATAACTCATCTTATCACTACGATTTAGTCCAGTGGCTTCAATTGCCCCCTCCCCCCCCCCCCCCAATGGGACATCCATAATAACCATGAATACTGTAACTAGACAAGGTTCCATAAGTAGGAAGGTCATGGATCACCCATATAAACATTGTTTTAAGTGTTGAATCTTCACCCTTATGTGAGTCAAACTCCCTCACACCTGTATTACATAACTTTTTAAGTTATTCTATTAATGGGGATAAGAATATATCAATATCATCGTCGGGAGCCTTCGGTCCGAGTATAAATAAAGAAAATAATGTGAACTCATTTCTCATGCACAGTGTTGGAGGGAGATTTAAATGTGCCTTGTGAATTGGACAATAACTCTGATTAGTGCTTAAATTACCAAAAGGGTGTGACACCCCGACTAATTAAATATCGGGTAGCTACTCCTTTATTAAATTAATACAAAATGCCAAGTTGGTTCAGTTAATAGCATCACTGTCGAAAACATTTTAATGATTACTAACCACCTAGTATTTAAAAAGTAAGTTGCCAAATTTTAAATTAAGTCTGATTAACATACCGAAAAAGGATAATGATAGAATAACAACCGTTCACCATAACGAAGCAGTAGAATAACCAACAAAATAATAAATAGTCTGGAGGAAAACTCCTCACAACAATCCCACAACTGAAATAAGTAAAACAAGGTATCCTGAATTAATTACATGCCAAAAGCCTGAGTAACTGAAATAATTGAAATGTTTCTAATAGAAATGGCCGACATGCCCTACAACTGATGAAAACTGAATATAGAATCAAGATATATGAAGCGTTACTAGCAAAGTCCTGTAACTTCCACAAACAGCTACAGCTCGTCACCTGAATGAGGATCCTAAGTATGGTGTCCTTGTGGCTGGGCACCTAAAATGGTTTTCACAAAAATATATTTGAAAGCAAACGGGTCAGAGCCCGAGAGTGGGGATTATTTTAAAAACATCAAGTGTTTTAATAACATTAAAACAATAAATGCAAAATACATGTTAGGACCTGCACTCACATGAAGTACTCACCTCTCGACTAATTGTGCACTCCTATCGTACCGTACCCATCTAAGTAACATCCGCATCTAATCAAACCGTAATAAGTTCTACCCCTTACTACTCAATTCCCGTTATACATTCTAGCGTTATCGATTAAATGGAGGGCTTTACTTAAACTCAGATTCTCAATTAGTAGCAATACAATTCACTATCGGTTAACCCGTTATGTTTTCTCAAAACATTATCATAATTATATTCACAATACCAACATGAAAGTTCTCATTAATTAAGTGTATATTATTCACGTTATAAATATACAATACAAGCACCCCGAGACTAAGCTGCGGTGCACACATACTCTGCTATCCATCCCGGTACATCACGTACATAAGGATCACGCATTCCGAATCTCTCAGGAATCGTTCTCAGATAATAGCAAATAACAAACAATGGAGGCGAACACAGTCACATCACATGGGTCACACACATACCTACGTTCCCACGATCAGCAGACTTATTAACATCCCAATAAGTCCTTCTCTGACCTATGTTCTCGAGGTACCAAACTAAATCCGGGCAACACAAGGAATAGAGGGCCCTAAGCGAACGTAAACCTCCCGTGATAGCAAGTATGGTAGGTATGTCATACACATAAAATCATATACATATACTAAGTATACACACATCTTGGTAATCACCGTAATTTATTTGTGGTACACTTCTCATTCTCGTACCGACTTATAATTTTGCACAATTCATAAGTTCCCGATTAATTCAATTATTTAAGCCGCTAATAATTCTCGCATCGTAATAGTCACCCACGTCCTATTCCACAATTTCCATTCAATACGAATTGCACTTCTAGGTTTTACTCCTCAATATATCCCAAATGTCCCAACTATATAAATTTATCATCAAGGTAATGGTATCTCTACAATTAAACAAGGTTACAGGACATGCGAAATCAAAACAGGCCAAAAAGCCTAAACTGTCAGCTCGTTAGAAGTCTCGTTCGAACGAGGCTGTTCGAACGAGAGTTCGTTCGAACGAACTAGGCATCTAACGAGATCTTGTTCGAACGAAAGGCATCGAACGAACATCCCTCTCGTTAGAAGGCAAACTGTCAACTCGTTAGAAGCTCGTTCGAACGACCTGGGCAGGTCTTCTAACGAGAGGCCAGTTTCAAGCCCAGATTTTCCTATTCTCGTTTTTCCAACTTTTCTTCACCTCTAATCACATTCAAACATCAATCCAACAATTTTTCAAGGTTTCTAATCATTCCTAAACATACTTAGGTCATATAATAACATGTTTATGGGGTTAATTCATCCTAATCATCACCCAATTATCAAGTCTCTACATTTTTCCCCAATCTCAAGAACATGAACCCTAGAAATTTGTAAGATCATCAATGGTCATAATTAAATCCGTTTTTGTTTCATATAAGATATATTATCATCAGAATAATCACCTACATACAATTCCACATGCAATTCCTCATCAAAATGTAAGTATCTAATTCCAATTTAATGGGTTTTCATCAATCTCCCAAAAATAATGAAATTTTCAGAAATGTCTAACCATTGAAGAAGCATTCAATGCAATTAACGTAATTAAACCACTTGCCTCTGATATATCTCTGAATTTGATGTTGAAGATTGAATTGTTCTCTCTCTCTCTCTGCAGAATTTCTCCTCTCTTTTCTCTCTACAAGCTCTTCTTCTCCAAGGTGACAATGGTGGCTAGGGTTTGCCTTAGGAAACTCTTGGAACTAATTCTAATAACCCCCGTAGCCCATTAGGTCATAAGGTGTAGTTAGTGGGTAATTACCAGATCAGATTTTTATTTCCTAATTTTCGTTGGTTTTAATTCCCAAAAATATAAAATTACCAAACTACCCATATACGTTGCCGGCATGACCTAAAAATGCCCTGGGACCCAAACTAAACCCCCGGCTAGTGTTTTCTGACTATTTCGACCCTTCCGGACGCGTTGGCGCACTCAAAATGACCATACGGTTAATAGAAATAAAATTCACTTTTTAATTCAAATAATTATATTCCTGACGCGACTGTCACACGCGTCTCAACAAAGTTTCCCAATTTGCCGTATATCAATCTCACGACAAATTTAATAATCTCAATATTCATATATCACCATAAATACACATTATAATCAAATACCAACTCACATCTCGTTAGTATTTTATCCGAATTAATTCCCCATTAATACACATTTAATTTAATTAATCCCATAAATAAATATCACAAAAAATACGGGGTATTACATACTCCCCCCCCTAATAACATAATTTCATCCCGAAATTTGGAACTAGAAAGTACCTGGTAAGAACAACTCTGGATAACGTTCGCGCATCTCATCCTCGCGCTCCCATGTGGACTCCTCGACATTATGATGCCGCCACTGAACACGCACTAACGGAACTATCTTTGACCGCAGTTTCCGCTCACTTCGATCCAGAATAGAAATCCGCCCCTCCTCGTAGGAGCTATCGGGTTGGAGATCGATGTCTTCCAAAGCAATGTGAGAATGAGCCAACTCGTCTCTAAGATATTTCCTTAGCGAGGAAATATGAAACACATCATGAATCCGATGCAATTGATCCGGTAACCCAAGTCTATATGCAACAGACCCAATCCGCTCGATGATAGGGAATGGCCCCACGTATCTCGGTGCCAGCTTCCCCTTTTTCCCAAATCACATAATCCCCTTCATAGGAGATACTCTGAGTAAAACCTGGTCCCCCACTTGGAACTCCCTGAAGAACCTCTTCGCATCAGCATAGCTCTTCTGCCTATCCTGAGCTACCCGAATGCGACTCCGTATCAATTCTATCCTCGCCGAAGTATCCTGAATGACATCCGGCCCAAGTTGTTTGTTGTCCCCCACCTCCAACCAACATGCTGGGGAACGACAAGGTCTACCGTACAAAGCCTCAAATGGAGCCATGCCAATGGTGAACTGGTAGGAGTTGTTGTAAGCAAACTCCACCAGTGGAAGATACTGTTCCCATCCACCCCCGAAATCAATGATGCACATACGCAACATGTCCTCCAACATCTGGTTTGTACGCTCGGTTTGCCCATCGGTCTGCGGGTGATACGTCGTACTCAACCGCAATTCCGTGCCCATGGCCTCCTGAAAACTTTCCCAAAACCGTGAAACAAATATGTTGTCTCGGTCATACACGATATTTAAGGGCACACCGTGAAGTCTCACTATCTCTGAAATAAAGAGCTGGGCATACTGTCCCATAGTGTAGTCTGTCCTTACGGGTAGAAAATGAGTGACTTTGGACAACCTGTCCACAATCACCCAAACGAAGTCGTGACCCCTCTGTGACGTAGGTAACCCCGTAATAAAATCCATAGATATGCTCTCCCACATCCACATCGGGACCTCTAATGGCTGTACAAGTCCTGCCGGTCTCTGATGATCCACTTTTACTAGCTGACAAGTGGCGCATTTAGAAACAAACACGGTAATATCTCTCTTCATCCCGCTCCACCAATACTGACGTCTCATATCTTGGTACATTTTGTCCCCACCGAGATGTACCGCGAACTGTGAGCTGTGCGACTCTGCCATCACCTCGTGTCGTAGTTCCTCCCCTTCTGGAACAACCAGTCTGCCATTGAAGCGTAATCCCCCGTCTGAGCTAACGGTATAGGACTCGGCTCCCTCTGCTAATAATCGAACTATCTGCTCCTGACAGAACGAGTCATCTGCTTGTGCCTTTACCACTCTCGTGATAATCTGTGGTGTAACAGTCATCACCGACATGAATGATCGGGCCACTGAATCCTGGTGTCCCAACTCCTTCCACTTTGCCTTCCACACCCCTGCCACTTCATCTACTGGTCTACGGCTCAACGCGTCTGCTACCACGTTAGCCTTCCCCGGGTGGTATTGGATATCAAACTCATAATCCTTCACGAACTCAAGCCACCTCCGTTGCCGCATATTCAACTCCTTCTGTGTGAATAGGTACTGTAGTGACTTGTGGTCTGTGAACAATCGAAACTTCTCCTCCAAAAGGTAATGTCTCCAAATCCGAAGGGCAAATACAACAGCCTCCAATTCCAAGTCATGAGTGGGGTAATTCTTCTCGTGAGGCTTAAGCTTACGGGAAGCATAAGCTATGGCCTGACTCTCCTGCTGTAATACACCTCCAAGTCCTTGCAAGGACGCATCGGTGCAGACTAGATACTCAACTCCCGGTTTCGGCAATGCTAACACAGGTGCTGAGGTCAACTTATCCTTCAACTCATCAAATGCCAACTGACAGGCATCACTTCAGATGAATTGCACACCCTTACGAGTCAGATGTGTCAAAGGACCCGCTATCTTTGAAAATTCCCGAATGAACCTCCTGTAGTATCCTGCTAGGCCCAAGAAACTACGGATCTCAGTCGGTGTCGTGGGCTATCCCCACTCCCTCACCGCGGATACCTTCCCCGGGTCAACAGATATCCCCCGGTCGGAAACAATATGCCCCAAAAACTGAACCTCCTTCAGCCAAAACTCGCACTTTTCATATTTTGCATACAACTCGTTCTGACGTAGAGTCTGCAAAACCTGCCTCAAATGCTCCTCCTCTGTCTGGGAGTAAACCAGAATATCATCAATGAGGATAATGACAAACTGATCTAGGAAATCTCTGAACACCCTATTCATCAAATCCATAAACACGGCTGGAGCATTGGTCAAACCAAAAGGCATAACCCGAAACTCGTAGGAACCATATCTCGTTAAGAACGCAGTCTTCGAGACATCCTCTTCCCTGATACGCAACTGATGGTATCCCAATCGCAAATCAATCTTTGAGAAGAAATAATCTCCCCTCAATTGGTCGAATAAGTCATCGATTCGGGGTAACGGATATTGTTCCGTATCATGACTTTATTCAACTCCCGATAATCCAAGCACAACCTCAACGATCCATCCCTCTTCTTCACGAACAACACAGGGGTACCCCACGGTGAAGTACTCCTCCGTATAAACCCCTGACCCAACAACTGTTCAATCTAATCCCGTAACTCTCTCATCTCATCTGGAGCCATACGGTAAGGTGCGCGGGCAATAGGCCGAGTGCCCGGCGTCAAGTCGATCACAAAATCTATCTCTCTACTTGGAGGTAATCTTGGTATATCCTGAAATACGTCGGCAAAGTCTCGAACAACCGGAATCAAATCAAGTGGTATCACCACTTCCTTAAAGGTCTCCTCCTCTATATAATACAAGTGAGTGGACGATCCTCCCTCAGGACGAGGCATCGCCACCAAAAACATCTCCTGCCCGGGAATGGCAAAGATAATACTCCTACTGAAATAGTCAATCATGGCTCGGTATGCAACAAGCCAATCCATACGAATAATGGCATCATACTCGGTCATCTCTAGTACTAACATATCCGTGGGTAAAGTAAACCTCCAGGTATCTATACCCACGCCTCTACATACACGTGAAATCACGGAACCCTTACTCAATGGCGAATCTACACATGTAACCGTACTCTCGGCGGTGTCTAACAACCCAATGGTGCGTGCAAATCTCATAGCAATAAAATAGTGTGTAGCCCCCATGTCAAATAAAATACGCCCCATAGTCCCCTGAATAGAGAACATACCCTCAATGGCTGGTGGATCCAGTGGGGCTGCGGCCTGCTGAAGCTGATATACTCTCCCATACTGCAGCTGCCCCTGCTGAACTGGGACCGCTGGAATGGGTGGTAATCCTGCCATCTGTGGTGGCGGCGGGAGGGCGGCGGGAAACATAGGTCTCTGTGGCTCCTGTCGAGCACCCTGCTGCTGCTGTGGGGCCCTGCCCCTATTCGGACAGTCCTGGCATTTATGGCTAGTCTTGCCACAAACGTAACACTTCCCCGGGAAGTTCCCCCCTCTCTGTCCCTGCTGCCCCCGGCCCTGGTGGCCGTTACCGTTCCTCCCCTGACCCTGCTAGCCCTGCTGAAACTGTTGCTGTTGACCATTATGACCCTGCTGGCCCTGATGGCCGTTCAGACCCTGATGGACCTGCCGGAAACCTCCCTGTCCGTGCCTGAAATTTCCCAATCTGAACCTCTTGTGATCCCCCTGCTGGGAACCTTGGTCACCCTGTCTCTGCCCCTGAACAGATTGTGCCCCACTGGCACCATGTCCTCCAGTCCTGCCCTGATGGCTGGACTCTCCCGATCTCTTTCCCTCAGCCATGTAAAAGCGATGATCCTGGCAGTGTAATAGTGCAGCGTTAACCACATCAGAGTAAGTGGCCAAAGATAGATTCCCCAACAAATGCTGACAGATCCTCCAAGTCAACCCGTCTGTAAATTTCTGTATCTTCTTCTCTTCTGTCGGTATCTCATCCGGAACAATATTCAACAGATTTGTGAATTCGGCCTCATACTCGGCCACAGTCCTACCTTCCTGTCTGAGATTCATCAACTTCCTCCTCATTTCCGTGTGAACAGCTGACGAAAAAAACTTGCGGTCAAACCGCACCCAAAACTCCTGGATCGTGAGAGTATCTCTCTCCTCCACGGTGGTAATAGACTCCCACGACTGCAGTGCAGACCCCACTAGCTTAAAGGTAGATAGTATCTGCTTCTGGACATCGGTGCACTCATACATCTTCAGGTGCCGCTGAATGTCCTTCCTCCACTGACTCGAAACCACAACATCGGAGCTACCTGCGAACTCTGGTGGGTGTGATTTCTGAAAAGCATCACGTACACGTTCCCAAGAAGACGGGAATGCATGTGCCTGAACTGGCGCGACTACTGGCGCCTGAGGTGGTGCGTGCTGAACTACGGCTAGTGCGGCATTTACCGCCTGGGCCACAATGGCTGCAACCTCGACGGCATTCATCGTGCCCTGAACTGGTGCGGGATGTGGTTCTGGCGTTGCATCCCTGGGAACTCGTTGTGCACGTCATATAGGCATCTGAAATAAGAATAAAGTTTATAAGTTTGCAGTTATAAACTTGAAATAGCTGAAGAACGTAGCATATACAAAAGAATACAACAGTCCTAAAATATAGGGCTCTACATCAAAGAAAGCTCAGCGGAAACATAATAAGCCGTACAGATCCTAAAGGACACTAGAACCTGATGCTCTGATACCACCTGTGACACCCCGACTAATTAAATACCGGGTAGCTACTCCTTTATTAAATTAATACAAAATTCCAAGTTGGTTCAGTTAATAGCATCACTGTCAAAAATATTTTAATGATTACTAACCACCTAGTATTTAAAAAGTAAGTTGCCAAATTTTAAATTAAGTCTGATTAACATACCGAAAAAGGATAATGAAAGAATAACAACCATTCAGCATAACGAAGCAGTAGAATAACCAACAAAATAATAAATAGTCTGGAGGAAAACTCCTCACAACAATCCCACAACTGAAATAAGTAAAACAAGGTATCCTGAATTAATTACATGCCAAAAGCCTGAGTAACTGAAATAATTGAAATGTTTCTAATAGAAATGGGCGACATGCCCTACAACTGATGAAAACTGAATATAGAATTAAGATAGATGAAGTGTCTACTAGCAAAGTCCTGTAACTTCCACAAACAGCTACAGCTCGTCACCTGAATGAGGATCCTAAGCATGGTGTCCTTGTGGCTGGGCACCTAAAATGGTTTTTACAAAAATAGATTTGAAAGCAAAAATGGGTCAGAGCCCGAGAGTGGGGATTATTTTAAAAACATCAAGTGTTTTAATAACATTAAAACAATAAATGCAAAATACATGTTAGGACGTGCACTCACATGAAGTACTCACCTCTTGACTAATTGTGCACTCCTATCGTACCGTACCCATCTAAGTAACATCCACATCTAATCAAACCGTAATAAGTTCTACCCCTTACTACTCAATTCCCGTTATACATTCTAGCGTTATTGATTAAATGGAGGGCTTTACTTAAACTCAGATTCTCAATTAGTAGCAATACAATTCACTATCGGTTAACCCGTTATGTTTTCTCAAAACATTATCATAATTATATTCACAATACCAACATGAAAGTTCTCATTAATTAAGTGTATATTATTCACGTCATAAATATACAATACAAGCACCCCGAGACTAAGCTGCGGTGCACACATACTCTGCTATCCATCCCGGTACATCACGTACATAAGGATCACGCATTCCGAATCTCTCAGGAATCGTTCTCAAATAATAGCAAATCACAGACAATGGAGGCGAACACAGTCACATCACATGGGTCACGCACATACCTACGTTCCCACGATTAGCAGACTTATTAACATCCCAATAAGTCCTTCTCTGACCTATGTTCTCGAGGTACCAGTCTAAATCCCGGCAACACAAGGAATAGAGGGCCCTAAGCGAACGTAAACCTCCCGTGATAGCAAGTATGGTAGGTATGTCATACACATAAAATCATATACATATACTAAGTATACACACATCTTAGTAATCACCGTAATTTATTTATGGTACACTTCTCATTCTCGTACCGACTTATAATGTTTCACAATTCATAAGTTCCCGATTAATTCAATTATTTAAGCCGTTAATAATTCTCGCATCGTAATAGTCACTCACGTCCTATTCCATAATTTCCATTCAATACGAATTGCACTTCTAGGTTTTACTCCTCAATATATCCCAAATGTCCCAACTATATCAATTTATCATCAAGGTAATGGTATCTCTACAATTAAACAAGGTTACGGGACATGCGAAATCAAAACAGGCCAAAAAGCCTAAACTGTTAGCTCGTTAGAAGTCTCGTTCGAACGAGGCTGTTCGAACGAGAGTTCGTTCGAACGAACTGGGCATCTAACGAGATCTCATTCGAACTAAAGGCATCGAACGAACATCCCTCTCGTTAGAAGGCAAACTGTCAACTCGATCGAAGCTCGTTTGAACGAGCTCGTTCGAACGACCTGGGCAGGTCTTCTAACGAGAGGCCAGTTTCGAGCCCAGATTTTCCTATACTCGTTTTTCCAACTTTTCTTCACCTCTAATCACATTCAAACATCAATACAACAATTTTTCAAGGTTTCTAATCATTCCTAAACATACTTAGGTCATATAATAACATGTTTATGGGGTTAATTCATCCTAATCATCACCCAATTATCAAGTCTCTACATATTTCCCCAATCTTAAGAACATGAACCCTAGAAATTTGTAAGATCATCAATGGTCATAATTAAATCCGTTTTTGTTTCATATAAGATATATTATCATCAGAATAATCACCTAAATACAATTCCACATGCGATTCCTCATCAAAATGTAAGTATCTAATTCCAATTTAATGGGTTTTCATCAATCTCCCAAAAATAATGAAATTTTCAGAAATGTCTAAGCATGGAAGAAGCATTCAATGCAATTAACATAATTAAACCACTTGCCTCTGATATATCTCTGAATTTGATGTTGAAGATTGAATTGTTCTCTCTCTCTCTGCAGAATTTCTCCTCTCTTTTCTCTCTACAAGCTCTTCTTCTCCAAGGTGACAATGGTGGCTAGGGTTTGCCTTAGGAAACTCTTGGAACTAATTCTAATAACCCCCGTAGCCCATTAGGTCATAAGGTGTAGTTAGTGGGTTTAGTGGGTAATTTCCAAATCAGATTTTTATTTCCTAATTTTCTTTGGTTTTAATTCCCAAAAATCTAAAATTACCAAACTACCCATATACGTTGCCGGCATGACCTAAAAATGCCCCGGGACCCAAACTAAACCCCCGGCTAGTGTTTTCTGACTATTTCGACCCTTCCGGATGCGTTGGCGCACTTAAAATGACCATACGGTTAATAGAAATAAAATTCACTTTTTAATTCAAATAATTATATTCCTGACGCGACTGTCACACGCGTCTCAACAAAGTTTCCCAATTTTCCGTATATCAATCTCACGACAAATTTAATATTGTCAATATTCATATATCACCATATATACACATTATAATCAAATACCAACCCACATCTCGTTAGTATTTTATCCGGATTAATTCCCCATTAATACACATTTAATTTAATTAATCCCATAAATAAATATCACAAAAAATACGGGGTATTACAAAGGGTTAAATCCATCGATTGATAATGCTATGGACATTATACTGTTCTTTCATAAACTCAAGGTTTCATGCTTTTGAAAGTTGCCAGATGAGTGCATCAACTGGATAACGCTTGATATTCCCACCCACCTCGCATCGAGAGTGCCATCTCATGGACTATGCTCTCCATAATAAAGTAAAAAACTATTTTAATCGTGGATCAAGGGGAAAATACTTTAAAACTTTATGTGACACTTGCGAGCACTTGCGATATTTCGTAGTCTTGTCTTTTCCATTCTCGCAAGCCACATATATAGGTTCACTACGTACAACACACTCATTCTTCTATTCATTCTCGGTACGATAGAATAAGAAATCATACTTTCATGCATGAATACATTTGTATTTCAAATCAAAATACTTTAATATCTTTTTCATTCTAGGATCAATATTTGGTAACGTGTTCTCTTTTAGGAGACTGTCTTGACCCACTTAATAATTCCAGTTTCGTTGTTTCCCAACAACCCAAATTGACTCTTCAAATTATGCAAATTAATTATTGCATATAGTACTGAGTGATCTTCACCAAAAAATTTACACAACGGTCTATGTACATCGACTTCCAACCATATGTATTCTCGATCTTCTATTAATTTTGCATTAACTTTTTCATTGATTTAGTCATAAGGCACATTATATGTATCCATAGGTTGATGATTTTGATGGTGGTGGACTCTATAATCATCATCAATTAGGTTGATTAAAGGATGATGTGTTGGAGAATCATGTACAACTTTCACTCTATGGGGTTTCTCTATGCCATTGGGTACCGGTAATTATTCCAGAACAAAAGGTACATTCTTTTCATCATGGTATGTCCATATCTTATAGTCTTGGAAAATTCCTCACTTTAGTAAATACAACTCAATGTCTTCTAAAGACATATTTTTCGTTCATATAACGGGTGTACGGATACCAAATCTTGTCACTTTTAAGATTTTATATGTGTATTTAACAATTTTTTTAACCCCATTTACATTATTATCAGATATTCGGTTACTCCCCCCCCCCCCCCCCCAACACACACACACATCCATTGTTTGTATAGTGGGAAATTTTGTTCAATAATCTTCAAAATTCAATTTACTTGTATTAATAGGTTGGAACAAAGGTCATATTGCATACAAGAAAGCATAAGTCATAATTCATTCAACTTATAGAACACAAAATAACTCAAATTAAAAAACATAAAATTAAATTAAAATGAATTAAATAAATAAAATATTACAATTTTTTTATAAATTAAACATTGTTCATAGCCTAGGCTTGACCAACAAATAAACTGGCCAAGTGATATAACAATTATGATAGTCTTTAGCGTATTTTCTTCTCCACTGTCAACGTACACATGCATTTATCTACAATCGTTCCATATTTCATCAACCATTATCTATGCTTGCCCATATGCAATGGGAGATTGTGAACAAGAGTTCCCCCGATTAAGGAAATGAGTGTGTACATGCCAATAATCCTGATATTAGTTAAGTCCTTAAAATAGTGTTATTCTCCATAGTCACCATGAGTGGATGATGATGATCCAGGGAATATGGTAGGCAAAGGCACTAGGGAGGGGAATGTTGAAGGAGGAAGCATTTGGGAGGAGAAACCTTGAGACGGAGGATAGGGGAAACATTGACAAGAAGGGTAGGGAAGACCTTGAGGAGCCATCATGGGCGAAAAACCTTGAGTTGATAAGGACACAAAGCACCGAATTTCACTCATCAACACCCCCAGGTAACTCTTAATCTCGTGAACACCCCCATATGTCTTGGACTAACTTTCCTCTTGGCTCGATAGGCGATTCTTCACCGAAGAGAGATCGTACATGGGAGGTGCAGTGTGCTTTCATTTGGTTTTCGGCATATCAGATCCAATGCCTCTCAACCTCCCTCTTTTATCAATTTTGAAGGTCTGGTTTAGGGCATCATTTTAATTATCATTATAAGGGCTCGAAGCAGACTTAGTCTAATGGCTTTAGTCAATTCTTGTAGCATGAAATTATATTTAGTCGTATGATTTTAACATTATTTTTATATAATGTGTTTATATATAAATAAATAAATGGTTGGGGAAATCATCACCGTTTTCATAAAAGCATTCTTTAAGTCCATCTCTCTCAGCGTACTCCATTTATCATCCCATAAATTCGAAAAGTCCTCTCCATATTCCACCCATAAAATGACCAAGGCATCCACTGGCCTACGACTTAACACATCTACCACCACATTTGCCTTCCTCAGGTAGTATTTGATCAAAATGTGATAATCTTTTATGAACTCCAACCGTCATCTCTGCATCATATTTAAATACCTCTGTGTGAATAAGTACTCTAGACTTTTGTGATTGGAGAATAAAAAAATCGTTCTCTAAATAAATAATGCATCAAGGTATGGAGGGAAAAGACCCCCAATGCTATCTCCAAATCATGCATTTTGTCATTATTCTCATATATTTTAAACTTCTGAGAGGCATAAATTATAGGCCTCCCTTCTCTCATCAAAAGTCCACCCAAACTTTCAAGTTAAGCATCCATAAATACCATATGTTCAATGCCTCCCATAGGCAATGCAAGAATCAAAGGGGTGGGGTGCTTCCCCTTGAGCTCCCCAAATGCTCACTGCCAATTGGCATTGCAAATGCAAGATACCCCTTTCCGATTTAGGTTCGTCAATGGACCTGCAATTCTCAAAAAATAATAAATAAATCGATAATAATAACCCCCCCAAACCCAAAAATTTCCAAACCTCGGTCGACGTCATGGGTGTAACATCCCACGATTTTGGAGACTGAGAAATTAAATTTTTGGGAAAATAAAATTTAATTAAATTGGAGAATTATAAAATTTGGGAATTGAGGTCCAAAACAAGAGAACATTTTAAAGTATTCCGGGTGATGATTTTGAGTGTACCATCGATCCCGGAAGGGTCGAGATAGTCAAAATGACTGTCATTGTGTTTTATTTCGGTTCCGGATTATTTTAAGTCAGTTTGACTCGAATTGGAGTAAACGAGTCATTTAAAGTGTGTATTAACATTTAAAATTGGGTTTATTGTTTTAAGGGATTTAAGGGCTTACGATTTCAGCCCTTCTCATTTGTGAGAAGAGAGAAATAGAAGAGAAAGAGAAAGGAAGAAAGAAAGAAGAAGAAAGGAAGAGAGAGAGGAAGAAAAGCATGGAGATCCCGGCCCAAACGCGACATCGAGGACGATCCAACCTCTACAAAATCAAGGCAAGTGTTTAATCTTGCTAAATAAGTCATTTGTGTATTTCATTTCATAATTTGTGGGTTAAAGAAATGGACTTTGGGTATTAATAACAAAACCTAGATTTTGGGTTAAATCTTGAAATTGATGTTTACACATGGGTTAAAGGGGTATAAATTGATGAGGTGAAGTATAGGATGTGTTTTGATGTTGGAAACATGTTGGGATTACAAATTATGCTTAGAAATTGTGGATTTGTGATTTTGGGAAATTAGCTTTTTATAGAAAAATGACCATTTCGTAGCCTGATGAACAGGCCGAATCGATTCGGAATGTTGCAGAGTCCCAGGTCTGTGTGACCGAATCGATTCGGACCCAAGGCGAATCGATTCGGCCTGGGGCAGTCTCCCCGGTCTTTTGGACCAAATCGATTCGCAGTTGGAGCGAATCGATTCTCCCTTGAGACCGAATAGATTCGGCCAAGGCCGAATCGATTCGGAAACAGGGCATTTTGAGGAATTTTCTCTATAATGATTTCAAACCGTTTTTGGTTGGTTTTATTGTTTTGGGACATTATTATATGATGTAAGAAAGATGTTTTGAAGACTTAGTAAAAGTTTCTGACATGATGGGACAACGGGTACTTATCAAGTAATTTTAGGGGAATTATATCCATATAAATTAGAGAGGGTCATAGAGATATAGGGGGGAATCTCATTGAGAATGGGAGTTCTAATTAGGGGCATTAAGTGGGCCTAATTATGATTTAAGGATTGGGGTCCTTTCAAGAAAGTGGTGAGAGTACAATATGAAATTATAGGCCGATGGTAGTGTCAAATCCTTATAGTAAATAGGATTCTATTGAGATTAAGGTTTTGGGGACCGAAGAGAGAGAAGGGTCACGTATCCTTAGAAACGTTTAAATTAAGGAACAATTGGTAACCCAATAGGAGTAAGGGTTCATAAGATCAATTGAACCGTAGGTGAAATTGGGAACGATTTGGATCTCACTATCAACTAGAATAAGCGGTAGTATAATTCTAGTCAAGATAGTTTATACATAATTGTGTGGAAGTAACAATTGGGATTCCAATAGTTGAAATGAAGTTGGGATAAGCTGAGGTTTATAGACTATTAGTTATGTATGTGCCAATGGTCAAGATAGTACTAGAGATATTTATGTACTCTCGAATACAGATGAGATGTGTAGTGATGGTTTCCTACACTCAACTTTGGGTGATAACCTTAATGTTGGATATATACATATATGTCGGAAGACTATTCATATCATAGGAGAAATGGATGAATATGCTTCAAGTGAGGGATTGTATACACATATCGAGGTAAATTAAATGTGTGGGGATGACGGCAAGTATATTGAGGATTATGTATACTTATAGCCGAGTTTATAAATCTTATATATGCGGATGAGAAATAGTGTGTATATTTATGTGGATATGTGGATATATATAGATAATTGTATAAATATGGCTATATGTGTATACTCATGTGCTGGATATCTAAACCGTACATGATGGTTTAATTATATGATGGGATCATATGGATGTATATATATTGTGCATGAGAATGATATATATACTTATGTGGTTAAGAATACCCCGCTCATGCTATCATTGGGAAGTTTTCTCGCAGAGGGTGAGCATCCTGGCTCAAGGAGCAGGGTGTGGATATTCCCCAGGTCATAGTCGTCCATTGTGTTATTATGTGATTTACATTCTTTTGGGGTGAGACGTGGTGGGTATGTCTCGTCTCATTGACCGGTTTAGGAGCTATGACATCTTTTCGGGACGTCGTGTGTGTGTGTGTGTGTTTGGCCCTGATTTTGGTGATATTGAATCCGACCGTGGTCCCCAGGATGGTATGTGAGTAATGCCCTGGAAGACGATGGCATGGTGAAGTTTATCGGCGATATATAGAGCCGGGTATATTATTTGAATGGCCATTGTACATTATATGTAGTATGTACCTTTGGCTATGGGAATGGATGATTATATATATATATATATATATATATATATATATGGTTAGAATAAGTAACTATATATATATTCATATATCCTATAGGTGAAAGGATATGAAATTTCTATGGAGTACATCTTGGATGATTATGGTGTACCAGATTATTGGGGGTTGATGTATCGCAATTAAGGAATATTTCGGTTATATCAACCCAATGATATTTGGTGGAGATTTGGGGATTTATCTTAGTTGGTAATCCATATAGCAGTAGTAAAATTATGTGTTGGACATAACCGATCTCTTTGACCGACATTGTCAAGGAGTAGTGTAATGGGGGGTTCCTTGTTTGGATTTCTCTTTGCGAGACGCCCCACGCAAAAAACGCAGTGCAATGTTGAGAGTAGAGAGAAGTTCTGTCCTTATTTATTTGTACATGATATCTAGAAAATAAATTCTCAATATGAAGTAAAATGTTAATATGTATAGTAATAAGATGGTTAACTGTTTCAGTTATAAAATTGGGATCAATTAAGCCTAGTAGAACATTAATCTGTGTATGTAATTAAGTGTTCTTAGATAAGGTTGGATTCTTGGGTAATGATAGGAGGGCAGGTTTTGTGGGTATAAGCTATGCATATGGTAAGTTAGGTTGTCCTTATGGGTGGGGGTAACTTAATTAAGATTTCAAGACGCGAATAGGTGCGCGCCATTAGATGAGAGGTGAGTTGGGGTTTCATGAGAGTGCGATTCCACTTTAATTATGAAATAAGTGCATTTATATTTATTATGCACGGTTAACACACTTTCTAAATATTTTCACAACTCGGGCTCTGACCCGTTTATATTTATATATATATATTACTACAGGTGTCCTACCGCATGGATGCCGGATGCCCTTCTATCCAGAGTCTTGGGAGCCGTAGCAGTTACGAACTGTGGCGGGTTTTAGATTGTATTCGCTTCCTACGTTCTTTGAAAATCTAGGTAGGATTCATATTGGATATCGGGTTTACACCCAAGGGATATTTATAAATGTTTATATTTATTCCATTTCAATTATTGTATTGTCTGTGACCCGACAGCTTATTCGAGTTTATTTCTTTGTGGCAAATTCATTTGTAGTATTCATTTCATTTATCATAGTTCTTGTTTGCACATCTTTATTTTCTTTGTTAGTAGCTTATAGTGTTGTTTTGTGGTTTGTGGTGTGTTTTATTTAGATTTTAACATCTTGCTTATATGATATCGGGTAGTTAGTCTTATATATTTTAGTACTGCCAATTGATGTTGAGACTGAGCCATCTGAGACTCCTGATTTAATGCAGTATAGGGCTGACCACCCATTATTATCTTAAGCGGGGTGTTATAGATGGTATCAGAGCATCAGGTTCTAGAGTCTTTAGGATCTGTAAAGGTTTTCTGTATTCTTCCATTGGCGTTCTTGATATAAAGCCCTACTAGTAGGATTGTTGTGTTCCCTGCGTTTATCTTCTTCTGTGAAGTTTATTCCTTTGATTGACGTTATGATAACATTTGCTCTCGTTTCAGACGTCGCCTAGAATATGTCATCTAGGAAAGGACAATATTAGAGATACAATACCCATAACAAATTTTGGGTACGCTTTGATTTGGAGGTATTTGTTTTCCTCGATTCAGGCAGAAATAAGAAAGAGAACTCTAGCAGTGGTTCAGGGTGACCTATCGGTGGTTGAGTAAGAAAGGGAAATTTACTCCAATGGCGAATCTTGGACTTAGTAAGGTAAGTCTGAGGAGAGGTATGTAGTGTAGTCCTTGGGAGGTTTAGATTGAGAAACCCGTCAATCTTTGTTAGGAAGCCTCGTGATGCTGACTTCTACCGATGGAAGGTAGGTGGCATTGACCAATTATTAGGGGTATCGTCTTTATTTAAGAAGGGCACAAGAAATTGGAGACTCAGGTTCGTTGAGTAGGACTGAGGGAGTTTCTGGTAGTTGCAATCGCGTTTTGTCCTTCAAAATGGTTAGGAAGGATTTTGAAGAAGATGTTTATCTTGTGGAGAAAAGGGTTTAGGAAGAATGATTGTCCTGGAAGAAGTAGAGGACCTTGAGTTGAGATTCAAGGATGAGGTAAAGCAATTGGATTATGGAATTATAAGGTAGAATAGCTTTCTTTGGGTTTAAGTCACGCTTTATGCGATATTGGGAACGTCGCGTGTAAGGTTTAAATGAGCGGTTGGCCGCTACACCCCTAGGGTGTATGAAATTTCCTTGGAGGAAGGAGTGAGTAAGTATGGCCTTTGTATGGCATCTTTTGAGATAATACACCTTCTCGTAAAGAGATAATAGGGAGTTGTAATATTTGAATTCCGGAAGTGCGGAATGTCGAGGTTTGTTGAGTAGTGGTTATAAGGCTATTGTCTTATGGATAGGCTAGGATAGGAAAATTTTAGCGTTCCAATGAGGGAAGAACTTATTCTATGGAAAGGTGTTGATGTGATGTAAAGGAATTGTATGACTGAGAGGTTCAGAGTTTAGTAGATTTATGTTGAGTGGATAATTTAGCTCATAGATGTGCTAGTTTTGAGAACTAGGTATTGGTTAGAGTGTTGTATTGGTTGAGGCCTTATGTCCTAAACATAATGTATCTGATTGGCGTGTCGAAAGACGCATAATTGATTTATATTATATTGTTGTATGGGCCTTCGGGCAATATCTAAAATATGAAAATATTTTATAAAACCTTAACCCTGGTTTAACTAATCTCAATCCCCGGCCTAGCTACACAGTAGTGTATTGGGAGGGTTCCTTGTTTGGATTTCGCTTGTGAGACCTCCCCCACACGAAGGTAGCTAGAGTCAGGAATTGAGAAGAGTTCAACCATGGGAAATTTAAAACTTTTATATATTTAATATGTTGTTATAGATTATATTGTTGATAGTTATATTACGAATTGCGGCTAATGAAGCCTGATTATAATTCTACGAGTGGAGCTCGGGTACCGGGTGTATGGGCTCCCTGGGTAGTTAGTTTGTTTTAAAATTTATATGGTTCGACGGGAGAACTAGGAATGATCGGTATAGTGATCCTGAGGGTTGATGTAAGGACTAGATGAGATTGAGGTCCTAGGCATATCTAAATTTTGGGAACGAAATTTTTGTGAGGGGGGAAGTATGTAACACCCCACGATCTTGGAGACTGAGAAATTAAATTTTTGGGATAATAAAATTTAATTAAATTGGAGAATTCTAAAATTTCGGAATTGAGGTCCAAAACTAGAGAACATTTCAAAGTATCCCGGATGATGATTTTGAGTGTACCATCGATCCCGGAAGGGTCGAAATAGTCAAAATGACTGTCATTGGATTTTATTTCGATTCCGGATTATTTTTAAGTCAGTTTGACTCGAATTGGAGTAAACGAGTCATTTAAAGTGTGTATTAACATTTAAAATTGGGTTTATTATTTTAAGGGATTTAAGGGCTTACGATTTCAGCCCTTTTCATTTGTGAGAAGAGAGAAATAGAAGAGAAAGAGAAAGGAAGAAAGGAAGAAGAAGAAAGGAAGAGAGAGAGGAAGAAAAGCTTGGAGATCCCGGCCCAAACGCGACATCGAGGACGATCCAACCTCTACAAAATTGAGGCAAGTGTTTAATCTTGCTAAATAAGTCATTTGTGTATTTCATTTCATAATTTGTGGGTTAAAGAAATGGATTTTGTGTATTAATAACAAAACCTAGATTTTGGGTTAAATCTTGAAATTGATGTTTACACATGGGTTTAAGGGGTATAAATTGATGAGGTGAAGTATAGGATGTATTTTGATGTTGGGAACATGTTTGGGTTACAAATTTATGCGTAGATATTGTTGATTTGGTATTTTGGGAAATTAGGTTTTTATAGAAAAATGACCATTTCGTAACCTGCTGAACAGGCCGAATCGATTCAGCCTTTTTTCGAATCGATTCGGAATGTTGCAGAGTCCCAGGTCTGTGTGACCGAATCGATTCGGACCCAAGGCGAATCGATTTGGCCTGGTACAGTATCCCAGGTCTTTTGGACCGAATCGATTCGCAGTTGGAGCGAATCGATTCGCCCTTGAGACCGAATCGATCCGGGCCAGGCCGAATCGATTCGGAGACATGGCATTTTGAGGAATTTTCTCTATAATGATTTCAAACCCTTTTCGGTTGGGTTTATTGTTTTGGGACATGATTATATGATGTAAGAAAGATGTTTTGGAGACTTAGTAAAAGTTTCTCGCATGATGGGACCGCGGGTACTTATCAAGTAATTTTAAGGGACTTATATCCATATAAATTGGAGAGGGTCATATCGATATAGGGGGGAATCTCATTGAGAATGGGAGTTCTTATTAAGGATCATAAGTGGGACTAATTATGAAGTAAGGATTGGGGTCCTTTCAAGAGAGTGGTGAGAGTACGATATGAAATTGAAGGCCGAGGGTAGTGCCAAATCCTTATAGTAAATAGGATTCTATTAAGATCAAGGTTTTGGGCACCGAAGAGAGAGAGGGGTCACATATCCTTAGAAACCTTTAAATTAAGGAACAATTGGTAACCCAATAGGAGTAAGGGTTCATAAGATCAATTGAACCGTAGGTGAAATTGGGAACGATTTGGATGGCACTATCAACTAGAATGAGCGGTAGTATAATTCTAGTCAGGATAGTTTATACATAATTGTGTGGAAGTAACAATTGGGATTCCAATACTTGAAATGAAGTTGGGATAAGCTGAGGTTTATAGACTATTAGTTATGTATGTACCGATGGTCAAGATAGTACTAGAGATATTTATTTACTCTCGAATACAGATAAGATGTGTAGTGATGGTTTCCTACACTCAACTTTGGGTGATAACCTTAATGTTGGATATATATATATATGTCGGAAGACTATTCATATCATAGGAGAAATGGATGAATATGCTTCAAGTGAGGTATTGTATTCACATATCGAGGTAAATTAAATGTGTGGGGATGACGGATAGTATATTGAGGATTATGTATACTTATAGCCGAGTTTATAAATCTCATATATACGGATGAGAAATAGTGTGTATATTTATGTGGATATGTGGATATATATAGATAATTGTATAAATATGGCTATATATGTATACTCATGTGGTGGATATCTAAACCATACATGATGGTTTAATTATATGATGGGATCATATGGATGTATATATATTGTGCATGAGAATGATATATATACTTATGTGGTTAAGCATACCCCGCTCATGCTATCATTGGGAAGTTTCCGCACAGAGGGTGAGCATCCTGGCTCAAGGAGGAGGGTGTGGATATTTCCCAGGTCATAGTCGTCCATTGTGTTATTATGTGATTTACATTCTTTTGGGGTGAGACGTGGTGGGTATGTCTCGTCTCATTGACCGGTTTAGGAGCTATGACTGTTTTTCGGGACGTCGTGTGTGTGTGTGTGTGTGTTTGGCCCCGATGTCGGTGATATTGAGTCCGACCGTGGTCCCCAGGATGGTATGTGAGTAATACCCTAGAAGATGATAGCATGGTGCAGTTTATCGGCGATATATATAGCCGGGTATATTATTTGCATGGCCATTGTTCATCATATGTAGTTTGTACCATTGGCTATGGGAATGGATGATTATATATATATATATATATATATATATGGTTAGAATAAGTACCTATATATATATATATTCATATATCCTATAGGTGAAAGGATATGAAATTTCTATGGAGTACATCTTGGATGATTATGGTGTACCAGATTATTGGGGGTTGATGTATCGCAATTAAGGAATATTTCGGTTATATCAACCCAAGGATATTTGGTGGAGATTTGGGGATTTCTCTTAGTTGGTAATCCATATAGCAGTAGTAAAATTGTGTGTAGGACATAACCGATCTCTATGACCGACATTGTCAAGGAGTAGTGTAATGGGGGTTCCTTGTTTGGATTTCGCTTTGCGAGACGCCCCACGCACGAAACGCAATGCAATGTTGAGAGTAGAGAGATGTTCTGTCCTTATTTATTTGTACATGATATCTAGAAAATAAATTCTCAATATGAAGTAAAATGTTAATATGTGTAGTAATAAGATGGTTAACTATTTCAGTTATAAAATTGGGATCATTTAAGCCTAGTAGAACATTAATCTGTGTATGTAATTAAGTGTTCTTAGATAAGGTTGGATTATTGGGTAATGATAGGAGGGCAGGTCTTGTGGGTATAAGCTATGCATATGGTAAGTTAGGTTGTCCTTATGGGTGGGAGTAACTTAATTAAGATTTCAAGACGCGAATAGGTGCGCGCCATTAGATGAGAGGTGAGTTGGGGTTTCATGAGAGTGCGATTCCACTTTAATTATGAAATAAGTGCATTTATATTTATTATGGACGGTTAACACACTTGCTAAATATTTTCACAACTCGGGCTCTGACCTGTTTATATATCTCGTTTGCTTGTGTATATATATATATATATATATATATATCTACAGGTGTCCTACCGTATGGATGCCGGATGCCCTTATATCCAGAGTCTTGGGATCCGTAGCAGTTGCGGGCAGTGGTGGGTTTTAGATTGTAGTCGCTTCCTACTTTCTTTGAAAATCTAGGTAGGATTGATATTGTATATCGGGTTTACACCCAAGGGATATTTATAAATGTTTATATTTATTCCATTTCAGTTATTGTATTGTTTGTGACCCGATAGCTTATTCAGGTTTATTTCTTTGTGGAAAATTCATTTGTAGTATTAATTTCATTTATCATAGTTCTTGTTTGCGCATCTTTATTTTCTTTGTTAGTAACTTATAGTGTTGGTTTGTGGTTTGTGGTTTGTGGTGTGTTTTATTTAAATTTTAACATCTCGCTTATATGATATCGGGTAGTTAGTCTTATATATTTTAGTACTGCCAGTTGATGTTGAGACTGAGCCGTCTGAGACTCCTGATTTAATGTAGTATAGGGCTGGCCACCCGTTATTATCTTAAGCGGGGTGTTACAATGGGTTCTCCGCACTGTATCACAGAGGATACTTTCCTAGGATCAATGAAATCCCTGCCTCCGGCACGATATTCCCCAAGAACTGCATTTCCTTGAGATCCCTCACCTACCTTCTAGGGAAGAAATCTGAACCAAAGCTAACACCTCCACCTCAGTCCTCTCACGGGATATTCCCTCCTCTATGGCTTGGGCCCTCTCCTCCATAGACAACGGGAGATCCCAGGCACAAAATCCCCTAAGCCATTCAAAAAAGACATGTTCATATAATAAGGGGTTTCCCCACTACCCTTAGCATGCCTCGAGGAACCTGTATTACCGCCGTTTAACTGTAACTGTCCCACCATTACATCGTGTGTCCCAAGAAAGTCCCTCGACACCGGTGATAATTCTCTACTCGAGGTCCCAGAACCCACCCTATATCCCTCTTTCCCTACTATGTTTGGGCCCTAATCACCCACATCAGGAATGACCCCTGTGTCCTTTGGATATTCCCTTCGTGACTCCATATAAACCCTAGGCACTGTCCCCTGAGCCCCTAATCTTGCCTCAGGAAACCATTCCTTATCCCCCCACGTCCACCACGGGCACTGCCCCCGAACTCAATACCTACCCTCGGGTGCCACCACATCCTCATTTCCCTTCAGATCTCCACATGCCTTACCTTCCCAAACTGCTTGACCCTTAGCCATGGGCACCACCCACACAAATACCACACCAGCTAGGGTCAATAAGATGACCCTAGGCTCAGGAATCATCATCGACATCACTCGTCACCTCAAAAACCCTAATAATTAAAATACTTCCTCAAAAGGTCCACCGTGGCCAACCCCTCCACAAATGTATGCCTATCCACATCCATCAATCTCTATGTATGCCTGATATGGTAGGGAGGGGAAATGGTATCCTGATCGATGCCTCCCACATATACTGACGAGTCATCCTCTCACCCAAGCAATAAAAGCCCTATATGGCTTATCCATCAACAACCTCCTCCCTGACATCTTCTCCGTCTCTATCCCATTTCCTAACATGTGGGAGGTCAAGCCCAAGGGCACCTGAAGTAGGAAAAAAACATCACAAAGAAAAGAAAGTTATTATAAAAGTGAAAATAGTGAGCCATAAAGAAAGAAATTATTGATACAGAAATTATAAAGGTACTTATAGTGTCAGCAGTCTTCCCTTTGAAGAGTGACCTAGATTCCTCAATAGTCATATATAACTCCCCCTCCCCCCCCCTCTCAAATTCTCCCCAATAGGGTGAAAACACAAAAAATACCCTCCATCGGCTCCGTGACCCAAGCAGGTTTAGAATACATAGCCACATAAGTAAAAAACCATAACTGCATAAATATAGAAATGAGAAACAACATCAATAATATAGAGAGTAAGAGTTAACTGAAAAAAGACGTGGACTAGTACATGTCTGCCAGCCCCAATCATCCCTATGCATATCCAAAAATTTAGTAGAAAGTCCATAAAAATGCCAACCGCCAGAGTGGGATCCCACCAGCCGTCCATAGCACCTAAAACTCTCTAATCATGAGTAGCAGCAAGCTCCGAGCATACCATCTCTCCATTGCTACATCCAACACTGTGTCCTCTACCTCCCTCTATAAATAAGAAGATAAAGTACTGGTCACTATATACTATCCCCTAGAGGGAGGAACTACCTCCGGGGTTGCCAATAAACCCTTTGCAGTAATATTCACTGTCTAGTCCACCACCAGCAGTACCCGAAAAAATGATAACCCCGTAAAAGCAAAGAAGTCCAAGGGAGTTATCGATGAAAGGTACTAGTAGTATTCCACCATCATTCTGCCAGCAAAGCAACGATCATCCAACCCCTCCTAAATTTTCTCACAATCAAATAATCCAACAAGAATAAAAAAACCACAATGTATATGAAGGAACAAAAAAAAGGAGGAGTCCTTGACCCTTGAATCTAGCACTCGTTTTGATCATTTTTCATGCTTGTTTTGATCATTTTTCATGTTATAAAAGACTAACAATTAAAATTGATTGAGTATTTATATAGGTCATTAAAAATTTGTAGGGGTTATATCAGGTAAATGCATTACTAATTCTTTTGTGTTTTTTTAAGCCTTGGCCACACGTTACTTTTCTACATTGAGTTTGAAACCCCTAATTTTTATCGATTAGACTTTGGCATCTAAAAAATAAATCCAACTATTTTCTAAATGAACTTAAACTAGCCACCTAATTGTGCAAACAGAATCAAATTCTACAAAATATCCAAATCAAAAAATATTAAATTTTAACTTTATAATCTAACTATGAAGAAACTAATGACAAATTAAAAGTCACCATAAACACCCTGGTCATTAAAAAAAAGATCTACTAAAGTTTTAACTGGTAAACGTATCAATTGAATTACTGACCAATAGTAAAAAAATCTCTACATGCAAGAAGTTAATTTTTTTTCTCACATGTACTTAGTGTCCTTCCTGCATCAAGTAGCAATGAAATAATGTTTATGATAGAATTCGAACACAATACTAACCCCCTTGTTGTTTTTATATTATTTATGTGTAAAACAAATGGTCAAATATTCAACAATCTTATTCATAACATTTAATTACACTGTACTATATTAAGACTAAAACTGGTACAATAATAAGACATTTTTCTTCACCTGCAAGAGGTATTTAAAAATTTGAACTGCAAGTTAGTGTAAGAAAGTTCAACCATCGATAACTTTCTCTAAAAAAAAATAGGAAAATGGGGTCTTTTGACAGAGCCCAACCTGATATTCCACCATATCTCCATTGCAAATAAATTTAGATGGAGACCACCACATCACAATCGACCGCATCAGTGGAGAGTGATTCACCAAACCAAAAATGTTGTGGGATTCGATAATGACTAACTCGGTCCACAGGTTATATGATGGTCCTGTGTATAAACCATAGAAAAAGAGGGGGGGAAATAGTTGAGGAATTTTACATTAGTTCTTAACAGTAGTAGAAAACCTAAACCCACTTTTTGTAGAGTGAACGGATAAACACATAGTTCTTAGTATTAGTAGAAAAACCCAAGCCCACTTTGCTTAGTGTATATGGGTAAACACATACCTCACCACTCTTATCAGGAATTTCCATGTGTGCTAGAGATAAAGAGGAAGAGGGAGAAAGATTATACATTGATAGATAAACTTACGTAACAAAGAAGCAACATAATTTATGCAGTGTGGGGAGAGAGAGAAGTTGATTGAGTTCAAAAGATGATGGTAGATAAGATAGTTTTTGAATGTAGTGTGCGTGAATGATTCAAGGGAAGTTAATAGATATTGTAGGAAACATTTTAGAGGGTAGTTAAATATTATACACTTGTATATATTGGGGTTTAAAAATTAAAAAAATCTAAAAATTTAAGATTAGTGGTTTGGTGGATGGAGAGGCAGAGAACTACATACAAATATATATATATATATATATATATATATATATATATATATATATATATATATATATATATATATATATATATATACACACCGGTGTTTTGGTCATGATATTCCCACACTTAATCACATAACCATCGGTTCCTGCTAACTAGGAAGGATAACCAGTCGTGAGGTGACCAGGAGCCCACCGCAGATCTTTCTCCCTCCAGGTGTTTGCCTCACTATATTCCCACACTTGATATCCAAACCCTAGGCTCCCACTAATCAATAAGGATAACTAGTCATCAGGTTACCATGGAAGCTCTCTTGCTCTAGGTGTTTGGGTCACGCTATTCCCACAGTTAATCGCCAAACCCCCGATTCCTGATAAGTATCAGGGATAACCAGTCGTGAGGCGACTAGGGAACCCCGCGGATCTTTCTCCCTCCAAGTGTTTGGATCACTCTATTTCCATAACTAATCTCCTAACCCTCGGTTCCTTTTAACCAGGAATGATAACAAGTCGTGAGGTGATCATGAACCCCCCCAAGGAACTTTCTCCCTCTAGGTGTTTGGGTCACACTATTCCAATACATACTGTCCTAAACCTTGGTTCCCACTAACCAATAAGGATTACCAATCGTAAGGTGACCATAAAACCCCTGGAGGTTTATCCCTCTAGGTGCTTGGGTCACTCTATTCCCATAATTAATTGCCAAACTCTTGTTCCCCTCTAACAGTAAGAATAACAAGTCATGAGGTGACTAGGAAACCCTCCCAGAGCTTTGTCCCTCCAGCTAATTAGATCACACTAATAGCAAACTTAACAGCCTAACCCTTGATTCCCACTAACCCGAAAGGATAACCAGTTGTGAGGTGACCAGTAAATTCTCGAAAGGTTTCTCCATACAGGTGTTTGGGTCACATTATTATCACACTTAATTCCCTAAACCTCTGTTCCCGCTAACTAAGAAGGATAACCAGTTGTGACATGACCAGAAAAATCCCTGGAGATTTATTCCTCCAGGTGTTTGGGTTATGCTATTCCCAAACATGATCACCTAACCCTCAGTTTCAACTAACCAGGAACGATAACCAGTTGTGAGGTGACCAAGAAACCACCCTAGATCTTTCTCCCTCCAGGTGTTTGGGTCATTATATTCCAACATTTAATCTCCTAGCCATCGATTACAGCTAACCATGAAGGGCAACCATTCGTAAGGTGACTAGGAAACCCTGTCCATCGATTTCTCCCTCTAACTCCTTGGATCACGCTATTCCCACACTTAATCTCCTAATTAATAGGTGCATAATTTTTTATAATTATTACTCAAGTCTATGCCTTGTTAGGCTCATTGTATCATAAATAATGGGCTTCTAGAGTCATTTTGTTATTTAAAAGAAAAATACAAGTTCGAGAAGAATTCATATTAATAATGCAATTTTAGAAATTCAAGTGGTAAAATCATAATTTTAGAAGTTTTATGAGTCTAAAAGTAAAATTCAAATATTTATCTCGTAAATATGAAGTTTTTCCTGAAATTTGGTCAAAATGAGTGATATAAGAATTTTTGGGGCTAAAATGCAAATAAAGGTAATGTTATAATTTTCTAAAATCTTATACCATAAGTTTAAAGAAATTATTTTTATTTTGCATTTTTACAGGTGCTTCGGGAGTTCAGACAACAAAGGAGTTGATATGCAAAATTTGTCAGGATATGGCGCGAGATGACACAGTCGACACAACTGTACTAAAAACACTTATAAATTCGTTCGAGTGTCCGATGATGTCGTGCCATAGCTTTTCGGTATGGTCTTCAAAAGCCTCACAACTTTCTAAATGGAAAATTTTGAAAATAGGAAGTCTTGAAAGGACGAAATTAGTTTGAAAATCTTCTGTGAATAGTGACAAAAATGCAAATTTAAAATAAAAAATAAATAAATACACTAACAAGTCTTCCCTTATTTACTCCCATATGCACCCTAATGTTCATCTTTCTCATAATTTCCTCGCACATGTACCCCATAGATTCAACCACTTTTTCCATAATTTAAGGAAACCTTTATTTCAATTATTCAAGGCAAATTTAAAATTCTCATTTCTCACACTTTCACCTATAAAATGAGCACATTATACAATATTTGTGGAAAGAAAAATTCATACACAATTTCAGAGCGAAAAAATATATGAGTTTATTTCAAGAGCACCAAAAATAATAAATACGTGTATTTTATTTTTGAGTGTCTGTGAGATATTTTTGTGTTCAAGATTTGAGGAGACTTTTTGTACTGACATTCAAGTGTTTGAAGTTCGATTTTTGTAATTGAATATTAATGAAAATTATAATTTCATCTTGTAACTTTTGTGTTTTAATCATGATGGTAGCTTAATTTAATTACTAGGATTATGTGAAATTTACCATGATTACTCAGTGTATGTTTTAATTAGTTTAATTCGCTTAAAATCCCTACTTGTTCTAAAAACGTTTTAAAATTTGGTGTACATTAAAATAGTAATGGGAGTGATATTTCGAACCTTTGAAATTAATTGTTTTATTCATATTCTTTTATTTTTTGTACTTACGTTTAATGGATTATGCTTATATTAAATTCTTTAATAGTCCCTTGCCTATATATGACATATAATGCTTAGAAGTGATAAATTTAATTCATATCCTTCGATTTATTCTGCATACGTTTGATGGATTATGATTATGTTAAATTGTTCGATAGTCCCGCTTATGGTTGACATTAATTGCTTAGGAATGATACTTTCAAGGTAATATAAATTTTTGGCATCTAAAAAGAGATTAAATATTGTATTCGAACATTAACATTTTCATCATCCGAAATTTACGCGACGAGAGCCGGTATGATTTTAAGTTATAAAAGAGAATTGCGAGTTACACTATTAATCATAAGCTAGTAAAAACAATAAACATATCCAAAATTCGAGCAATCTCTCTCATTTTTATTACATACTTTGTGTCACTCATTTATTATTATTATTATTTTTATTTTATCTCCAAATCATATTTTTACACTAATATTGTCTAGTTGGAAAGTTGATAATTTAGACGAATTGACTAAATCTCCGTGGGTTTGACCCGCCCATGCATTAGATACACTACAATAGCCTGTGCACTTGCAGTAATTTATAATTTAACAACAAATTTTTGGCAACGTTGCGAGGGATTCTTGTCGATTTTAAAGTTATAGACATTTATACTAGTTTTACTTTGTGTACAATAAAACTCATAAAAGCACATAAAAGTTACCATACCCGAAATAAAATATAATATTTTTTTAATTTTTTAAAATTTCAGAATATATTTTTTTGTCATTAGTTAAAAAAGTTAGTAAGTAGTAGTTTTGCCACTAGTGTTGTCATACAAACACAAAAATACATAAAAAAAAATAAATTAAAACATTATTAATTTTTTTTTAAATTTTTACATTTCATGTCTTCAGTAGTTATTCTAAAAAAATTTAAATTAAAGAAAATTTAAAAAATCAAAACTTTTTTATTCAGTAGCATATAGTTTTAAATGTGCTTTTTTTTACTTTTTTTTCCTTTATGTTAAACTCCACCGTGAGTGCATATGTTGTGTTATTTTTATTTTATATTTTTTTTATCGCACTTTACGCTTAGTGTTGCACATCCATTGAAAAAAAATACAAAAAGAGAAAAAGAAAAACACACAAAAAAGCAAAAACTCCGAAAAGAAAGCAACGATGTGAAAACGCTAAAGATACTTGTGGAATCTTGTCACGTGCACAAGGTACTCACAGAGACGACTGAAACATAGGTGACATTTTTTCTCCAATCGACGTCAAACAAAACACTGGCCCAACATATATTAGTGACCGTAAAAAGTCCACGACGGAGGTACATTTTGTGGATTTGTTTTTGCATATCTTAATTAGCACATTGCATAAATTTGACTTAAGGGAAAAATTTATTTGCAAGATAAGGTGGGGATTTCATTACCCTTCTTTTGCCTGAAAATCATTAAATTAACCAAGCATTTGTATAACCCGACCCATCACTTTTAAAATAAAATTAATTATACATTGACCCTTGGTTGTTCACATAGCTCATAGAAAAATTCTTAATAAGGCTAGAATTTAAAGCTACTCCAACTCAAACTTTTCAAATCGATTTTGTTCTACCTTATCTAGGATTCGTGGTGTTTACTGTGTCTTCGTACCAACCACCTACCTAGAGGTAACATTGGAATTTGAGGTGATAACTATAGTTGGATGTCTTTTATATTCTCCCTTTCCAAAGAGTAGGAGATTTCTAATCAGGGAGATTAATTCGGAGACTCGTGTTGTCATCGATTAATCTCGAGAAAGTTAAAAAAATTGAAATTACCCTTACCTAAATTAGATTTCAAATTTCTTTGTGTTAGTTTAGGAATGATGTGATTTTGAGTCAAATTATTTGACTTTGCATTCCTAAAAAAATTTGAAAAAGATAATAAAAAAGTTAAGTGAGGCACGTCTTGTATTCATAATTGGTTTCAAGATAATGCCCATAAATTAGCAAGTGAGGAATCCATCGATTTCCCAATCACCTTTATCGGAAGAGACTCGATTTTTTCTAAAATGGGAGATACCTATAGCCCTTAAGGACTACCTACACCCCATTAAGTCTAGTCAACCATCCTGTATCATTCTTCCCCCACCTAATGTTGATAACTTCAAATTTGACTCGAGAACTATCCAAATTCTACCCGTGTTTTGGTGTACGGAGAAAGAGGATCCCTATTTTCACATACGTGAATTCGATGAGATTTATGGGATAATGAAATATCAATAAATTAAATTGTTCCCATTATCTTTGAGAGAGAGCGCGACTAGCTGGTTCCGGACACTCGAACCCCAATCCATCACTAGTTGCAACCAAATGAGCATAACGTTTCTCTGAAAAATTCTTCTCGAACCAAAAGACAGGGTCGATATGCCATGACTTAAACACATTTATCCAATGGGATGGAGAATCATTATTTATAGACTTAAAACGTTCACGGACGTACATCAACAATGTCCACATCATGGGATCAAGTTAGGGCACCAAAAGCTTGGCAATATTGACCAAAATTTTGTCTCACACTAGGGGATCACTTTGTGATGGGTGCTGGTTCTGTGGGGCGCAGTTAGCCTAAGCGACATGACTCTCACCTTCCATTGGCCTCATAACTTCGATGTATATCGAACGATTCCCCCCATATCGTACCGCTTGACCGAACTCACGGTGGGAGGTACATAGTAGGAATTTCTCGCACATACATTGAGTATTTGGAATTCGATCTCACAAGTACCGTCCCCACGAGGTCTATCATGAGGCAATTCATGTACACTCAGGTATAACAAATGGCCTGTACACACGTACCGATGAATGATTGATCTAATAGGCACTAGGTATATCAAGGAAGTCATGCAAAAGGGGAGAAACCCTTCCACTAACCCAACAAGTGAAAAAACCTCATATAGGCATCAAACTTAGGGAACTCCTACTTAGTTTTTCGGTTACCATGCGAAACTTTGCCAAAATTCCAGGTATGCATACTTCCTGATTTTTTGCGCTATTTCACCTTTTTTTAAAACAAAACCCCATCCGTGTCCCTAGAAACAAGTCAAACCGTGTCTTACATATTATCAAACCTTATTTTCATAGGCTCGGGTCCTGTCCAGTATTTTTCTTGCACTAATAATAATAATCAAGTTGAAATTCTTCTCCTTTTTCCCTCCATTTCAAAAAAATCAAAAATACCAAAAACATTTTTCTCCTCCTTCCAGAAATAACAAGAAAATGCTCCTTCCTTCCTTCTTTCAAAAATAAATTCGAACTATTTTTCATCTCATGTTGATCGCATACCCGATTTTGGCCTACCTCCCTATTGGCTTCGGTTTTCCATCAAACTGCCCTGAAGCTTCGCGTCTTCTTTTGATACTCCATCTGAGTTTGAGATCTACCTCCACGAGCTCTTCATGGAGAATGTCGACCAAGCACCGAATGTATATCCCGATCTGATAGTCATCCTCGCCCAACTCAACACCAATATTGACAACCTTCAAATCGAGTTCCACGCAATGCAACCACACTGGGGCCAAATTATCGAAGAACCCGAGGTTTTCTTTCCTCGTTCCATGGGTACACCTACTCTCGATCCTTTATGAGTCCCAGAAGAGTACCAACATATTTTGCTCACCCCACCTACCAATGGGCCACCACCTGCTCAATTTTAGATTTTAAACCTGGCCCAACCAGTGGTTAATCTGTCAATGCCCGTGGATCCCAAATAGGAATAGCTGAACAAGGTCAAGGAAGACCTCAAACTTCTATCAAAGAAGTTCAACCAAGTCAAGATATTCAGAAACTACATGGATTACTCCCATATCTCTCTTTATCCCAAAAATACACTGCCGGTGAAGTTTTAAATGCCAGACATCGAGAAGTTCGGGGGAAACGAACCCCTAATTGTTCACCTTTTAAGTTATCATCGATCCATGACCCTCCTTGGTGCCTCTGAAGAGATAATGGCCCAGATGTTTTAGCAAAGCTTGAAAGAAAGCACCATCCGGTAGTTTATGTCCCTCAAAGAATCCAAGATCTTTAGTTAGGAGGATGTCGCCAGGGAATCCATGTCTTAGTACAAGTATAACAAGGAGCTAGAGGTTACGCACCGAGATCTACAGCTTCTTAAGATAAACCCTGGGGAAACAATTAGTAACTTCATAGGAAGGTGGAGATAAAATGCTAATACTATGACCAACAGGCCCTCCGAGGAGGAATAAGTCAGTATTGTTAAGAAGAAATTATTTCCTCATATCTAAGCATCCATGGGAGGATAATATTACCCACACTTTCGAGCCCTTCGAGAGGCTGGTGTAGAAATTGAGAAAGGTATCACTAAGGTGGAGTCTAAACCATAGAAGGTGAGTGGACAGTTCACCTCCCAAAATAAGAAGCCTTCCAGTGCTATAGTTTTAACCATTAATAACATTTCACAACCTTCTACCTAGTGGGCACTCAAAAGTTGCATCAATCCTGCTAAGAAAGAAAACACTGAGCTCCATGCTCCCCTGTTCAAAGTCTACCAGGCCCTGTTAAGATGAAATTTCAACAAACTAAACCCAATACCACATATAAACCACTTCCAGTAGATACAAATGCCGTCTTCCAAGAAAATAAACCAGAATTTGACTCAATCTATGCAAATTTTCCCCAATATAACACCTATCATCCTTACAGTCTCACCTAAATCGCTCAAGGTATGCCCATCCTTTCTCCTACACCCCCTTCTTCATCGATTAAGCATTATCACTCCTTACAAGGCACTGCATCATTGTCTGCACCTGATTTGAGGGGGAGGCATAGAGTTACCTGCTGTGTTAGACCAACTCTTGGAGTTTGGGATAAAATTTCCCACCAAAATGTTCGATAATTGTCAGAAGTTCAATAACTTGTTCATGTAAACCCAGAAATGGGCTCAAGAATCAAACGAATGTGTAGTACCTTTTGAAGAAGTTAGTCTAAATGCTATGGTATAGACCATGGCTGATATATTTTGACAAACAAGTGAAATCTGGAGCATCTGAGTTGCTCACCGTCTTAAAGATTCAGGGACGATTGGTCCCGTGACTCCTGCATTTCCCCGTCGAGTGGGAAGATTTATACGATGAAGTCATTAAGCTGGTTAAATGTATTAATTACTCTTGGAAAGAGGACATATTCCCCACCGAATGGGGGATGATTTTGATAGCTCAGACGATGATTCAAATCATGAAGAAGCTAGTCTAATTGCCAGCTTGTGTGGAATGATATCCTATAAGATTTTTTTAAAAGAAATAAACAAAGTATTCTTTTATCCCGAGATAGATGAAGCCATTGGGTTCTTGTTCTTCCCTTCCTTAGTGAACCAAATGACCTAATCAAGGACATACTATAATGATCTGATTCCTCATGCAATCGAAGTAGACAAAGAAAAGGAAGTGGCTGAAGAGCTTCTAATGCCAAAAATGACCATTGAAGAGAGCGAAGTCCCTGGTTAACTCAAGAAGACCTAAGCCAATATCACCCTATGGGGGCTTTTCATGTCCTCTCAGTTGCACCGAAATTCCTTGATAAATATCCCCACTGGACCCACATTACCTCCTTTCATTACTCCCAAAGAAGTTGTAAACATGGTTAGGTCCCTGACCTCTTCCAGACTCCTCTCTTTTTATGAAGAAGGGATATCGAAGTTCGGTCCTAATCATAATTATGCTCTCAACATCTCCATCGAAGTCTTGGGGAAGACAGCCCCACTATCACTTATGGATAACGGATTTGCTCTCAATGTATGTTCGCTCAGATCCTTCAATTGTTTATGACTGAAAGTCAGTCATCTCACCCCCACCTCCATCGTCGTGCGTGCTTATAACAATACTCGTCGGAAAGTAATTAGGTCCATAAAACTCACACTAGGGGATGGCCCTATCAATCCTATCACCGAGTTTAAAGTCATCAACATATCTACATGATTCAATCTACTCATCAATCGTCCGTATCTCTATAGCATTCGATGAGTATCTTCTTCTCTCCATTAGAAACTGAAGTTCTTTACCAAAGGTCAAGTTATCACCATTATAGGGGACAATGAGAATATAAGCAGTGCCAGCACTAGTAGTCCAGTAATTGAGATCTAGCATGGGACCAATGACATACTCCTCTTCGAATTGAAAAATTATCCACTCCCCCTTCCAATAGGGGAAAACTTCAAAGAGCAAGTTTGTCAAGAACACAACCCTCATGGAAATATCAATGTGATTCAGATGTTCAAGAACATGCACTTCATGCTCGAAATGGGGCTAGGGCTACACTAGAAAGGGATTCTTGAGCCCATAGTCCTGAAGGAGGCCTTTCCCCCATGTGGCCTAGGTTACAAACCTTAACCAGAGGAACTCAAAGCACTCCATCAATCGAGATAAAAAAGAAGCTTGAAAGATGAAAAGACTGTTTTACGAGACCCTTTGAATAAAAGATTTATCGATATGGGTGCAGACTGACCCTTTTGTGGTTTCCTTAAATTGTGGTATGACCATGTTGATAAGAAGAAGAAACCGAGGCTAGAAATATTTTTTTAAGATAGTAAATCTTGGGTCGAAGACTGCAAACATGAAGTGTAACCTCTCGCCCGAGCAAACCATGGAAATTATCGAAGATTCTGAGGAAAGTGACTACAAAGAATCCTTCGACATAAAGACACTAGGGATGAGTCTTTGCATGATCCACTCAGATGCTGCACCATTGGCCTCGTCTGCTAAGATCACAACTATTGATATGCCTATCCTCAATTGGAATGTCGTACCAATTCAACCTACTCAAATTCAACCCAACCCTGCTGTTTACCCTATTCGATTCTCTTCACTTGTTCTTGTTTTTTCTTTTCCTAATATCAATGTAATTGAGACATCTTTTGATGAGGTTCTCAATGTTGTTTTTCCCTAAAATTAAATAATTGAGGATTTTGAGTATCGTGTTGTGCCTTACATTAATTGCCTTGAATCCAATCAAACTCTTGATGATGATGACATTGTAAATGAACAATTCTTAACTAATCTTAATTAGGAGAATAACAAACTACATAACGCCATTCAAACTAATGATGATGAGACTATTTTCATTCATCTCAGTTCTAGTAGCCGCCAGCGCGAGATTAGGATAGGGTCCATCTGTAACAAGCATGAGCATGCGCAATTTTAAGAACTACTGAAAGAATTAATGGACGTCTTTGCGTGGTCCTATGATGGCATTCCCGACATTAACCTAAAAATAGCTCAGCATGAGATCTCGACATTCCGAGAATGCAATCGGTCAAGCAGAAGTTAAGAAAACTCCATATCAAATGGTCGCTCAAAGTTAAAGAGGAAGTGGTCAAACAGTTTAACGTGGGTGTCATTCGCATGGTCTAATTCCCAACATGGCTCACCAACATCATCCATGTGTCAAAGTCAGAAGGTGAAGTCCGCGTGTGCATCGACTACCACGATTTGAACGAAGCATCCCCAAAGGACGATTACCGGTTACCCAGTATCGACATGCTCGTGGACAACACGGCTAACCACGCCCTCAAATCGTTGTCATGGATTCATCGGATATAACCAGATCAAGATGTACCCTGACATCAGGAGAACACTGCATTCATAACCCCATGGGAACTTTCTGCTACACTGACAAGCCATTCAGACTCAAGAACGTCGGGGCTATCTACTAAAGGGCTGATACAACCATCTTGCATGACCTTATTCACAAGAAGGTCGAATTCTATGTGGATGACGTTATCATTAAGTCTAAGACTCGAGAAGGTCATATTCCCACCCTCTAAAAGTTCTTCTAGCGACTGCGACAATACCGAATGCGGCTAAATCCACAGAAGTGTGTTTTCGGTGTCACAAAAGGAAAACTTCTAGGATTTGATAATCACCCAAAGGTGTTAAAATTATACCCCAAATAGACGATTTTTAATTGCTAATTCTCGATAAAATTAGCCTTATGTGCGTATATGTCTTTCTTATAGGTCAAATATCATTTGCGATTTCAAACACTCTAAATTAAGTCAAATGCGACAAAGATGCGATTAAATGAACCTAAATATGTCCCATAACCAAGCCCAGACCATCCCAAGCCTTGTCCTATAGTTCTCAGTGTGTGTAGTATTATATATATATATATATATATATATATATATATATATATATATATATATATATTGGTTCGTGTCATTTTTAATTCTTTTAATTTATTTTTATTTTAGTGTCTTTATTTTTACTTTGAGTATTTTATGATTTAATGTAAATATTATATAATATGTGAGTGTCGTTATGTCTGTGTTTGTATATATTTAGTTGTGCGTGTGTTTTAAATATTTTCTTTATTATATTTTTAGTGTTTTTTATTTTATTTTTATTTTTATTTTTATTTTTATTTTTATTTTTATTTTTATTTTAATGTGTATGTTTTAGTTTTTATATTTTATTATTATTTTCTGTGGTGTGTGTGTGTGTGTGTGTATATATGTATGTATGTATGTACGTATACATTTTCTATTTTTAATAAAGTACCTACACACACACACACACACACATTATTCTCCCATACACTCACTTACACAAAATCTACTCCCTCATCTACACCCTCTTCCCATACACCCTACACACATAATACCCTCTCATACCTCACATGTCAAACACCCAACAAAACAAAATCAGATTTTGATTTTCTCTCTCCTCTCATCATTTTCAACCTCCCACCATTTTCATTCTCTCTCTCTCTTCCTCCATTAAAACAAAACTCCACCTCCATATTCTCTCACCTTATTCCTCCATTAAAACATCAACCCATTTTCTCTCCTCTCTCTCTCTCTAAACCCAAAGGATCCTTATACCCACTAACCAACAAAACCCACTAATCGTTTCGACCCAAGCTTCCAACTCGACCCAGCCTGCTCCTAACGCGACACGAACCTTACCATATCCAAACCCGAAAAAATGTAACCTGCTACTACCTCCATCCGGGCAGTCCTGAATCCGACCCAAAACCCGATTCAACATTCCCTAATCGGTGACCCGAAACCCAATCCTCACATATCCAAACCCATTTATATCCTAACCCACTTCAACCCATTACCTTCCACAACCCAAGAACCCCTTGCTGCAATTAAACCCACAAAATCCTATTCGATTTTTCTACCTGCCAAGACCCCAAAACAAACCAAGAAAAAAAGAAAGAACCCACATGTTTTAAATGTCTTTTACCCATTTCCATAAATACCCCCCACCCCCACCCCTACCCCACCCCACTCCACCCCACCCACACACACTCTCATTATACAACAAACATATGCACATGTGTGCATTTTCAACTTTACCCTCACCCAAATACCTAATACCAATTATAACCCTCACTCTTACGCTTCCTATTTTACCCCTAGCCACATGCATCTTCCTATAAAAACAAGTGATGCCTCATTTAAAGAGCATTCTAGAGAAGAAAGTAGAAACACATTTTAGAATTAGGATTAGAAATTTATTTAATTTTTCTTTTTCTTTTTTAGATCTAATTTGAGGTAAATAAGTATTAGTGAGAATCAATTTGTGTGTGAGTGATTCATTTAATATTTGTTTGATCATTCAAATTGAGGGCTGTAATCTTCATTACAAGGATTGGAGTTCAATAACAATTCAAAGAGATTTGGTTTGATTGTTCTCTTCTCTACTCTTCATATTTTGTTGCATTTGTTCATTTGATTATCATGTTTCATATTATAATAGGCTAAAAACCCCTTTCAAGGGGTTGGATGAACCCATGTTTAATGTTGTTGTAGTTAATTAGTATAATTGTTTGAGATATCCCTTTGAATATTAATTTTAAACTTTCACTTTTCTATTTAGGCCTCGAGAGAGGGTAGATGATTTTCGAGAGAAAATCAAAATTCAAGATATAATATCCATTTTTTAATCGAACTAGAGATAGGTTTTTCGTAAGCGTGATATTATTTTTTAAATTTCAACTCTAAATTGTATTTTCTATGCCTTAAATAAATTTTGGTGGATCGGTCCTAGCAGGTAACTTATTAAAAGGAGTTTAAGTATACTTTCTAAGGGTTGTAATTTTCTAAAAGGTTAGCGTTAAAATTTCACTTATGACAAGAGTTTACTAGTAATTTCAATACTAACTTTGGAGATTTCAAATGAGTGAATCGATGAATTAGAATGACTAAAATATGTGGTGTAGTCTCATCCCTTATTTGTTCTCACATTTATTTGCCTCACATTTTTCTTATTTCGGTATTTGAATTCGTTCATATTTTGTTCAGTTAGTTGAGTAGCACAATTACCCTTGAAAATTGTTTTAAAGGATAAAAAAATAAAACATTTGTGAATGAAATTTACATTTATTTTCACATTTTTGTTCTCTCACTCTTGAAATTTGGATTGACATCCTTACTTACCACCGTGCAAGTTTATATTATGTTTGTAGATATTAAATGATTTTAAGACTTGACTTTTGAAGACAACTACTCATCATACGCAAAAACCAAGTTATCAGGATTCATGGTCAGTGAGAAGGGAATCGAAGCAGACCCTTCTAATGTGAAAGACATACTTGAGATTCCACCACCATGGACGAAAAAGGAAGTCCGTGGATTCCTGGGTAAAGTACAGTACATCAGTCAGTTCATTAGCCAGCTGACCTCCATCTGCGAACCCATTTTCAAACTTCTCCGAAAGGCTTCAACTAAAGTTTGGAATGAGGCCTATCAAAAAGCCTTTGACCAAATCAAGCGATACCTCACCCGACCTCTGATACTCATGCCTCCGCATCTAGGTCTACCTCTACTCTTATACTTGACCATCACATATACCATAGCAAGGGCTTTGTTAGCCCAATACATTGAAGAATCCTGCAAAGAAAGAGCCATCGACTATGCCAGTCAGAAACTGGTCGGGTATGAAGTCAACTGCACTGCTTTGGAGAAAGCATGTGTCACCCTGGTCTGGGTCATGCAAAATTTATGACACTACATATTTGCCTTCCCAATCAGTCTAGTATCCCGAATGGATCCCATCAAGTACCTACTAGAGAAACCCTCTTTATCTAGCCGAATGTCCCATTGGTTGATGTTGTTAGACAAATATATATTGTGTATGTCACACAGAAATCTATGAAAGTGAGATCCATGTTTGACTACCTTGTTGATTATCCCATGGAAGGAACCGATGTTTGGGTCTCTAAATTTGTAATATCCCAACCCAATGTTGTGTCTCTTTTTCGTGTAATTCATAATTATGAGAATTTAAATAAAGGAAATCTTTATTTTAAGAATTTTATCCTTTCACTTGTTTAGTTGGTAACTCTATATGAATTTAAGTTATCGTTGGTCTCATGTGAAAAAAATTCAATTATCAGCACTTTAAATAAAGTTGAAGTCGTTCAAATGGCTTTCTCATCTCACTCGCATGAGTGTCCCCATCATTAGTAACGAATCTTCAAATGACCAAGAGAGAGGATTATAGGGGAATGTCCCGAGAAGGTTATGAGTAAAAAATCATCGAACGATAGGCTATAGTCATTCAAACGACGTTCATCTCGTTCGAACGACTCTGACGGAGTCAAAATCTGATGAAAATGCTGTCACTATATCATCCCTTGATGAAAACACGTGTTAGCCCCTTGGGAACTGACGGATCTGATGAGTCTTTGAGGTAATTTTATATGTTTAAAGATGTTTTTTTGTGGGTTATTTTAGGGTGGTATGGGAGGATAATGAACCACCACCATTACCATCTTCCTCCCCTCTTTCTAGAGTTACCCCATTCATCCCCAATTTCGCAAGCCTTTCCTCCATTTTTCAAAGTAGTACCAAGCACTTCCACACCACATATACCCATCTTTGCACCTTTGTCTTTTATCCAAGCTATCTTATTGAAAAAGAAGGTGGTGGAACACTCTTGTAGAGGGACCTTGGAGGAGCTTTCGTGGAGCCAAAATCTTGGAGCTAGGAATTTAGGAGCTTTCAAGTCATCTATTACTAGTTCTCCTCTTCAAATTAAAGGTAGGTTTCCTTCCAAGTTTTCAAGGTTTTCCTAGCTATGATATGGAGTTAAGAAGTGATAAGTGAGTTTTATGCCATAAAAATGTAAATTTATTCATAACATATTTTGTCTTGTAAAAAATGAAACCTTTTCAAATTAAATCATAAGTGAGTGTTTATATGCATGAAGAAGATGGTATTTTAAACCATGAGAAATGGGAAGAAAGCATGTTATATTTTAAAGTTATGATTTATGTAGAGTAAACACGTGATTTAGGTATTTATAGGGTTAAAAACCTCCCATAAACATGTGGAAACATGTAGTATGCTAAAGTGTGTTAATATTGGCCTAAATAGGCATGTTAAAATAGGTTTTGTTCCCAAACTAATTGTTGATGCAAAAAACTAGACTAGGCTTAATTATTTTATCACAAATAAAATTAAGTAAAACAAACAAGACACAAGAGATTTTTAGAGTGGTTTGGCTCAAAGTAATAGCCAACATCCACTATTATGTATTGATTGCCTTGACTTATTTTCTCGTCCATTGCAATGAGGATGATACAATGTATTTATAGCCCAAGGGGGGTCTTGATCGTTGTCATGTGAAAAGATGGAATGCCTTTATTTGTTAGGCATTTACATCAATACATAATGAGCATTAATTATATGAATGATGTCGCCTCATATGCAATACAGACTGTAAGATTGTCGGCGCTTGGTAGGCTGTGCATAATGGATTTTCGACTGTTGGTCGGGCTTCCTTATTGGCCGGGCCTTTGTTATCATGTTGACTTGGACTTGTGCCACTTAGGACGACACGTGTTGGCTTGTAATTGGTCCACATAGGATGGTAAATTTTGGTATCAACAGAAGCCCCCAATGTTTCATACTTGGACTTGATGCGAAAGTGTGAAATATTATGCTTTGGAAGTAGCTCGGGCTGTTTGGTTTAGTTGCAGACCTTCCATACTTGTGAATTTTATTACTTGATTGCTGACTTTGGGCGCGAATGGCAATTTTTGTAAATATTTCAAATTTCAGCGAACTTTTATGGGGTATCTTCATCCTTTCCTTTATTATTCGTCGTAAACCTAAACGTCCTTCTCTTTAATCACTACTTTTCCCAGTTTTTGACGCGTCTTATAAAAAGGGCGATAAAACTTCGATTATCTTCTACCTCTTTCTTATGATTCTGCTACTCGTTTATTTGCTTTCGTGCGATCGTTTTCTTTCCTTTCTTCAGTTCTTGCTGAATCCTTAAATCTTTGTAAGAATCTTTCTTCTCTTCTTCTTTATTTTCTTCACCATGGCTTACTCTATTGAGTCACTTGATAAGTTCAGAACTGATTTTAATATTCCGTCTTGGGTTGTATTAGAAAATCCCACTTTTCCTTCTAATTTCTTCTCTCTTGCTGAAGGTCATTGGTTTCCCTCCATCTTTATTGCTGAATGTTGTTTCACGTTTCCTCCCAATCCCCATGTTTTGGAGTTTTGTCAATATTTTGACATTATACCTGCAAGAGTGGCTCCCAACACATGGAGAGTTGTAAATGGAGTTTATAAATTAAATCAAATTTATGGAACCCATTTAGGGATTTCAAAAATCATGTTTTGTTATAAGTGTGTAACTAGTGATACCACTTTTTATTTGAAAACTAGGGATGTTAGTAAAGCTTTGGTAGTTAATCTCCTTGATTCTAATAGGGATTATTCTGATCATGGGGTAGTTGTAAAAAATTGGCAACATGCCCTTTAGTTGGAGGTTCTAAATATCATGGACCTAGATGTCCTCTCTTTGGCAATGGAATAAGTTGTTTTACATTTTAGTAAATTTGCCCTGTTTATGTTTGATAAAAAGTCATATTGACAATTGTTTTATAAATTGATTTGCATTTGAGCAAAAAAGAAAGTTCCCTAAAGAGAGTGAAGTAAATTTGAAAGAGTTGAAGTTTATCTGGGGACTTCATAAAGTAATTGCTGAGGAGTACGTTAGGTATGCTTCTTATCTGCTCCAGTACAAAAACATTATTTCTTCCTCTATTTCCAGACCTGTTTCTTCTCCTGCTCTAGTGATTGATCTTGACGCAGAGACTGCTATTGATTATGATATTCCTCTGTCTGAAGTTATGAAGAAGAGAAAGTTTCCTGACCTCTACAATGGTGCTACTACTGGTTCCCAATCTTCTGTTGAAGGGGCCAAGAAGAAAACTGGGGACGTTATGAAGCCCCCCAACCCCTAGGGATTCTATAAATCCCCCAGCACCCAAGGAACCAAACCCCAAGGATCCAACTCCTAAAGACCTGGATCCCAAGGATGGAGCTCCTCCAGAGGTTGATGTTCCTTTAAAGAGGCTTAGGAGAGGGGTTACAGAAAAATTAATTGACCAGATGGCCGATCAACTGTCATTGGTTGATTTTCCTTCTTCTGATAATGCTCCCCCATCAGCCCTTACTCCTGGTTTATCTAGGACGTTAATCAAATCTGGTACTCTTCCAGACCATAGGGTTATGGATACCAAACTCTCCAGAACAAGGGTTTCTGAATTGGCTACTCTGAACCTTGCATTAGTAAGCAATTTTCCTTTTTTTGGTTTGGTTATCTTTCATATTTCTTACTTGTTCATTTTGATCTTCATCTTTTGCGGTTCTTGGTAAACTTCAATAATATGCTGTAGAAGGATAATGCAATTAAGGCTTTTTCTTCCTCTAATGAAGTGGAGGAAGCTTTATCTGGTTTGAGAAGTCTCTGCTTGAATCTCAACCGACCTTGGAGACTGGGAGGAGCACTTGGATTGAGAAATTGAAGACGGCTAAAACTACTCATCTAACTTCTGATACAAATGGCCTTGAAGCTGAGCGCGGGGCCAAGAAAGTTGGGTCCCAAAAAGAGGAAGTTGTGCACAAGAAAGAGGAAATTGAACGCAAGAAAGAGGAAGTTGAGCGCGTGGAGGAGGAAGTTGAGCGCGGGACAAAGGGTGCTGAAGAGCTTATGTCCTCTACCAGAGCTAAGAGAAAATATACTGTGAAGGCCTCCTTTAGTGTTGGTTGGCATAAGGGCTAGAACAAAATCATTTCTGCTGCTTCTGCTCAGATTAAGTACGTGAAGCAAAAATGCTTCAGAGATAGTTGGGTTACTGCTCTTCAAGATTTGAATACAAATGGAGATTCTGAACTTTTTCCAAGGTATATTCATGGTCCTCCTCTAGTCATAGAAGATGAGATTGAAGATAAAGCTGCTTCTGAAGAGTTTTCAGTTGTGGTTAAGTCTGCTGCCAAATAACCTGAAGTCCACGAGCCTTCTATCCCTCCAGCTGAACAAACTGAGCAACTCCAGCCTGCTGCCCCTTCTTCTTAGCAGAGCAAGAAGGTTGAAAGTGATAGGGAGAAGGTGTAACGTTGTTCCTTATTTTTCCCTTTTACTTTTGTTGTTTCTTTTCCCTTTATTTTGATTGTACTTGAAATCTTCATTATCAATAAAAGAATCGATTGTTCCTTTTACTTTTTTCCTGTTGATTGTATCTGTTATCCATACTTATTGTTGATTGGTGTTTATTTCTTCTTTCTAGTTTATTACGAAGATGGAACAACTGTCTTCTCATGATATCGAGCTACTAAAGAAGTGCAATGCCTTTCTCAAAGAAGGTCATATGGACTTGTCTGAAGAAGAAATTACTCAGTTTCTCGGTGATGATGCCTCAGAGCAGGTTAAGGAGGCTTACCAATAGTTGAAGTACTTACTTGATTGGGATATAGCAAATAATGTTGCCTATTCTGAGTTGATAAAGGAACTTCAAAAATAATATAAAGAATCTTCAGCATTGTTGGATCATAGTTATGAGCAGAAGTATCAAAGCTTAAGTGCAGGTCAGGGCTTTGATAAGTTTATCTCCGTTTATAATAAAAAGGAAGCTTTACTTAAGATTGAAATTGAAGAAATTGGGACTATTGCCAAACTCCTGGAAGAAGAGAATAGTAATTTGAGGAATGAAGTGAATCTTCTGAAGTCTTCCTCTGGAGATATTGTTACTACTACAGATGAAGGTTATTCCTTTTTAGAAGCTGAGAATGCCACATTGAGATATGAATTGTAGGCCTTGAAAAACATTAAGTCCACTTCTTCTTCGCGGTCTTGAAATAGGCTGGTCGAGGAACTACAAAGGAACTTAGGACCTAACAGGCCCTTACCAACCAAGCGACACAGTTAAAAGTAAAGGACCGAGCTATTGCTGAGATGCCTCAAAAGCTACAGACTTTATTTGAGCAATTATCTACTCAATCTTCCCAATTGGAGGCTAAGGATGGGGTAATGAAGAAGCCGTAATCACAAGTTGATAGATTAACTTTTCAATTCTATAAGCAGCCCAAAGAATTTTGGATGGGTGGGTATAATGAAGTTTTAGGACATTATGATGATAGACTTCAATAGGCCTAGAATGAGTCCTACAAATGGGGTTGGATAAATTCTTTAACTGTGCTGAAGGTGGATAGGAATGACTCTCTATGGGATTGGTATGATCTGGGATTGCTGCAGCTTGACAATCCTCCATTTAAGTTGGATGTTAATTGGGTACTTGTTCACCGTGTTCCCCAATGTTTGATTTCCAAGTACTTGGGGGACTACGAACTGCATGACGAGCTTGAGATCGTTGTCCTCCTCATTTGCTTGACCGTCCTAGTAGTAGCAATACCAAGATGCTTCAGAATATTAACTTCATCAACTCTCCTTTTACTTTGGATGATCCTCCAACTAGCATGGATCCTATCTCAAAAGCTGAAGGAAAACGTCCTATAGAATAAACTTTTGTATTTTGTTTTTCCATGTTTGAGAAACAATATTTAATCATTTATTTTTAATGAAAAGCTTATTTTATGAATGGATCAAATTTTAGATAATATTTGAGTGTCTGTGAATGTTTTTCTAGTGTTTTCTTAGTTTTTGACTATGAATGGATCAACTGTTTTAGTTAATCTCTAGTTTTTCATTAGTTCTAATTATATTCTTAGGATTATCCTAAGTTTTATATCAATTACCAATGCCTCACCATGATTCTACTAATGTACCTGAATTTTATGGTAATTGCACTAGTTACCATAGTTCCCAGGTGTGAGTGGAACATATGTCCATCTTTTAGCCCAGTTTAGATGAACATTTGTCATCCGGGTCTTCATTCACTAAGCATTTGGGACTTACGATTTTGCCTTGCAAGGCTTTATATGTTTGATACCGACCAACTTTGTTGGTGGCCTTCATTTATGCCGACCAACTTTGTTGGTGGTTTTATTGATGCCGACCAACATTGTTGGTGGTTGATTAACGCGTGAAAGGTATGCTCTTGTAAGGGCACAGTCGTTGTTTTCGTTTCACCGCGATAATACAAAATCCTAAAGTACATCTACACTTGCGGGCAAAACACAGCGGTAAGTCGGGTATCGAAATATCCACTAGGACGAGTTGCTAGAATTTAATTGATTTAATACTCCTAAATAAAAGTGTAAAAGGTGAATTACAAACTAAAAAGGAAAAGATGCGAAAAGGGGAAATGATTAATCTAGGCGTGGGAAAAAAAGCTAGACTAATAAAGCCAGTAAAACTATAGGTTGCGTCGAATATCCCTCACCCGAGTTAATTTGTATAAAATGGATACATAGGTCGACGAGTTATTACGAGTGCGTCTCGTTTCAACAGTTAATTGAATCAAGGGTTGTAACGCCCCTAAATCCGCATAAAAGCCTAATAAGATTTTGGCGTCAATAAATACCCCAGAAATTGCGCACGCAAGGTCGTAAGCACAGGGCATACATGATATGCCCCGTCTAATCTCCTAGGCGTAATAACTAGGATAACGCACCCGAAATAGACCCATAAACACCATCACCAAAGCAAAGCAACGGGTCAACTCGAGTGAGTTCCATTCAAACACAACCTAGACTAAATTAGCTAGGAAGCATGGTAAAAATGAGATAAATAAACGCGGTAAATAAATGCGGTAAAGTTACACTAGAAAGCATGGGAAGAAAGCACGTTAACTAATTATGAAAGCATGTAAACTAATTAATCAAAGCAAGAATTAAGTAAAAATAACTATATTGATGGAGAGGGTGAATGAATAGTCAACTTTCAAACCCAAAAGGGTGTCAATCCAAGAAGAAATGAAGAAGAACTCTCCAAAAACCCAAACCCTAAGCTAAACTATCTCCTAAAACTATTTATACTACAATATCTGATATTTACAACAAAAATGCTTTATATAGTAAGTGGAATTAAATTAGAAAAGAAAAGAAGAAAGAAAATAAAAGGCCAAAATATCAGCTGGAAACAGGGGATCGATCGATCGATCCCCTATAATCGATCGATCGATGGTAAATATCCAAGCCCACTTTCTCCCCACGAATTGCAAAAACTGAAAGATCGATCGATCGATCAAGCAGGTCAGCAACTCCTTTCTCCTATTTTGATTGTTTGCATTTTTTCTCCGCTAGAATCGTCGTAACTTCTTTGTTCTGAATCGGAATCGTGCATAGTTTACGGTCACGCGAAGCTTGCAAGGAGGGCTACAACATCCATGAAGATATTGGGACAGGTGCCTAAGTTGTGGAAAGACTAAAATGCCCTCGAACGTTCGATTGAGTACGAAAATCGAGCGGAATGCATCTGAACTTCACACTTAGCATCCAAATACCTATAAAATCTCAATTAACCCCTGCAAAACATGTTAACGTAGAAATCCAAGGTTTTCTGGTTAATAAGCATAAATATAAGGAATAAGATACCCGAGGGGGCTAAAATGCGTCAATTCGGAGGATGAAATACGCAATATTTGCGTATTATCAGTGGCCTTATTGAATACCGACCAACTTTGTTGGTGGTATTCGTTGATGCAGACCAACTTTGTTGGTGTCTTCATAATGTTACCGACCAACTTTGTTGGTGTCTTCATAATATTACCGACCAACTTTATTGGTGGCCTTTGTAGTTATCGACCAATTTCTTTTGTGGTATTTGTTGATGCAGACCAACTTTATTGGTGTCTTCATAATGTTACTAACCAACTTTGCTGGTGTCATAATGTTACAAGTGCATAGAACTGCTTCTCTGAAAAAAGAAAACAACAAAATAATAATTTTTTAGAAAGTCATGTTCTTATTAATTTTGTAGTGAACTGAGTACAACACAACTACGTTTACTGATAGTATTTCTTCAAGTGTTCTGTATTCCATGGGTTCTTGAATTCTTCCCCTTCCAAAGTCTCAATTCGATGCGTGCCTGGTCAGATAACTACAGTAATATGATAAGGCCCATGCCAATTGGCTTCCAGCTTATTATTCTTTTGAATCACCTTTTTCAAAGCATAATATCCCTCATTTAAGTTGCTCGGTGTGACCCTTTTGTTGTAGAAATGTGCAGTCCTTTGTTGATAAGATGCATTTCTCAGAGCTGCATCTTCACGAACTTCTTCCAGCATATCTAAATCCAATCTTCTCATCAAATCGTTGACTGGGGTATTGAAGTTAGTAACTCTATGCATAGGTAAACCTAGCTTAACAGGGATTAGACTTCAGTACCAAACGCCAATAGGTAGGGAGTTTTTCCAGTAACTATTCTGGAAGTTGTTCGGTAAGCCCACAGGACCGAATGCAGCTCATTGATCCAATTTCCTTTTGCATTTTCCAACCTTTTCTTCAGCCCGTTCAGCAAGGTTCTATTAGTTACCTCGTTTGGCCGTTGCTTTGAGGATGGCCAGGAGCAAAGTGGATTTTTTGGACATTGGGTTGGGCGCAATAAGCAGCGAACTTGTCACTATCAAACTGTGTGCCATGATCAGTTATAAAGGCATAAGGTAAGCCATACCTGCATATAATACTTTTCTACATGAACTGATAAACCTTTTCATAAGACGTATCAATTAATGGTTCAGCTTCCACCCACTTTGTAAAATAATCAACAACTATAACTAAGTACTTGAATCTTCCTCGGTTGGTTAGTAGGGGTCCGACCAAGTCAATTCCCCACATAGAAAAAGGCCAGGGAAAAGTGATTGGTGTTAAGAGAGCTTGTGGAGGCTTGCATATATTGGAAAACCTCTAGCACCTATCATATCTCTTGGCAATATCTGCCCAATCTTCTCGCATGGTTGTCCAGTAGTACCCTTGCGTATGTATTCTTCGTAACAATGTTTTTTCTACTACATGGGATCCACAGGACCCTTCATGGACTTCTTCAATCAAATCATTTACCTCAACTGGATGCACACATCGTTATAGACTAGCAGTTAATCCTCTCATATATAGCATACCACCATCTAGTACGTATCTTACAGCTTTGTATTTCAACCTCTTAGCTTCAAGTAGATCGACTGAAAGAATCCCATCTTCAATATATGTTCTTATGGGGTCCATCCAGGATGGCCCCATATCAACTGTAATGAAGTTAACCATCAAATCTTCATTAATGCTCCTATTAGAAAGTAGCTCAATAGGAATAGTTCTTCGTATCTCCATTATGGTTGTCGTAACTAATCGAGAAAGTGCATCTGCTCGGACATTCTTTAATCCTGGAATCCTGACCATCTGAACTGCTAGCAAGGTGGCAATCACTTCCAAAGTTTTACCCAAATATCTGATCATCAGTTCTCCTTTTGCTGCATATAAACTCAACACTTGATTTATAACTAACTGCGAATCACTGTACATCACAACTTCCTCGGCGTTCAATGATTTGGCTAGATTTAAGCCAACAATCATAGCTTCGTACTCTACTTCATTATTAGAGGCCTAAAATTGGAAATGTAGAGCGTACTCAATGTCTAGCTCGTCTGGAGTATTGAGAATGATTTCAGCATCACATCCGATTGCATAAGATGACCCATCAACATACAGACTCCATAGGGGGATATCATTGTCAAATGCTTCATTTTTCAGAATCCCTTGATGGAAAATTTTACCTTTCACCTCCTCGTATTTCCTCTTCATCTCCAGTACTCCATCCACTAGGTGGTTCTAGTTGGTCTTTTTCTTTAATTTCCTTTGTTTAAAGTTGGTCGGGCATATCTCTCGCAGGTCTGCTATCTCTTGCATGTTGCTCAGCTAGAGTTCCTCGTTGCTCGGGGACCTCTAGATAAGTGAACTCTGCTATAAAATCATCCACAACTTGGCCTTTTAAAGTAGTCCTTGGTTTATACACAATGTCATATTTTCCCAACTCTATAGCCCAATACATCAATCTTCCAGATTTCTCCAGTTTATACAAAGTTTGTCTAAGTGGCATGTCAGTGTATACAACTATGGCGTGGGCTTAAAAATATAGCTTCATACGTCTTCTAGCCTCAATTAAGGCCAAGGCCAATTTCTCCAGTCTAGGATATCTTACTTCTTCTCCTCGAAAAGCCTTGCTGGTATAATAAACTGGCTTTTGAATTCTATTTTCCTCCCTGATCAAGGCAGAGCTAACTGCTAACTCAGATACCGCCAGATATAAATATAACTTTTGTCCTAACATTGGTCGAGAAAGTAATGGTGGTGCTCCCACATACTTCTTTAACTCCAGGAATATCTTTTCACATTCATCATTCCATTCAAAAGTTTTTTTGAGTACGTTGAAGAATGGAAAACATTTATCCGTTGCTTTGGACACAAACCTACTGAGTGCTGCTGATTAGGCATAAATTCTTCTAAATTTATCCCTTTAATTTAGTTACTTTTAGCACCTCGAACAACGTAATCGATTTGATTTTATCTCATAATCTTGCTACTGACTTATTCTAATGAGTGCCCGAAGTTACTGGTATTTCGTACTAATTTTACAGGTATTTGATGTCAATAAAGAAAGAAAGAAATCGAAAGAATAGAGAAAGAAAAGAAGGAAAGTCAAAAGGGAAAATTTGTAATTTTTACCCTGAATTCGGATGAAGCATCTAAAGAAAAGTTAAAGACATCAAGTTTACGAGTACATAGGAAGAAACGGTACCTCAATCGGAGTTCCGGTACGAAAGTTATGAGGAGTCAAAGATAGAAGAAAAAGTCAAAGAAGAATCGGATCGATCCAAAACTGAAAAGTTCCAGTGAATTCAAGACCGAAGACGAATCGAAGTTGATGAAAATTAAACGAACCGATCCATATCGGATCGATCAGATCATAAAAGAAAAGAACCGATCCGTATCCAACCCGATTCGAACCGAAGGATGACAGGACCGGTCCGACTGTCGCAGTTTTATTTTTTTACTCTTCCTCCAATAGAGAGTCCTGGTTAAGCTAAAACTCTTGGAGTCTTGTAGGGTATTTAAACTCGATTTATTATCATTTTAAGGGGAGAAAAATTCATTTAATTTTTCCCTTTTTAGTTAAAACTGTTAGAGGTAGTTAGAGACAGAACGTTGCTGCAAAACCCTAGTTTGAAGATTTATTGCAATTTTAATTCCAAGATTGAAGTTTGTTCAGATTTTGTGATTACAAGTAATATTAGTTGATGCTTTTAGTGCTTTGGTAAATTAGTTGATTACTTTCTTCTGTCTAATCTTCCTTCTACATCATTCTTCAATTCTCCCTTAGTTAAATCACGACTTCCTGCAATTCAACAATCGTTTTCATTAATTTCATCATGGTAGGCTGAATTTTTTAAGGGACGGGATGCATGAACCCAATCCGATGTGATAGTTTAATGTGTATAAAATGAATCCTCTAAATTTAATGATTTATTATGACCGTATTGCGTGGCATCACAACCATTGTAGATCTTTGAATCTCGTTTGCTTTCGGGTAACCGGGATGCTTTAGAATGCAATGCGAGTGTTGCTATCACGTGTACCGATTTACTCATCCTCTGATTAAGTATGGTGCGGGCTTGAACTTCCTATACGTAATGCTTGGGAGTACTAAATTCTGGGTCTAACTAGTCATTTAAATTTACGATTAGTTTTATACCATCAATACACTAGGGTTGAGGGATTGTATTCCCGTCCTGTTTTCTTCATCATATAGTTCGAGTTTTAAATCATTCATCGTTAGTATTTTAGGTAATTTAGAATAGTTTCATTTCTTTCATAATTTCAAAATTGCATTTAATTGTAGTCAATTCCCAATACCAATCATCTTTTCTTTTTCTTTAGAGTCAAAGTTAGGTTTTCTTCATCTGTCCAACGTCGTTACAACTCTGTTGTCCTATTTTCCTGAGGATCAATACCCGACTTATCAGATTATTACTTGAGCGACAGGCTTGCACTCGAGCCTAGAGAGTACACAATTCTGAGAGACATTCTTAGTCGCGTCAAGTTTTTGGCGCCGTTGCCGGGGATATTAGGTAGACTTAGGATTAGATCAAGTCAATCTAAAACTTTGACCAAAAATTTCCAAAAATCCAAAAACATATAAAAATTTGAAAAAGTACAAAAATATTCATTAGCTCTCATAAGCCCGTTAATGAAAAATTTTGAACTCACTCCAACTCCCCATAATACTCCAGCCCACATTCACGAGAATCCAATAGTTGAGTACGACCCTGATAGCCCTCACACTCCTAACGCTCCATAATTTTGGGTTCAACCTCCCACACCGACACACTCAATCACAAATAACACTCTGTTTTCCCTCTTAGGGCACACTTCAGAGCACACCCCGAGCATGCCAAGTGAGGACACAGAGCCTTTGAGTGAGAGAAATATGTCTCAACACGATAGTGCAGCCGCCGGTAAGTGATAAGCACACAAAACTGTACAATTTATACCCCGAATAGATGTAATTTAGTTGTTAATTCTCGACAATATGGGTCTTATGCGCTTAAATATTTATTTTGTAGGTCAAATTGTGCATTGCAGAGTTCAAACGCTTAAATCAAGACAATTGTGTGCAAAATGGAGTTAATTACCTTATCCCGTAACCTTAACCTACCCTAGACCTAGCCTAAACCTACCCCGAACCCCATGCGTGTCTAATTTGTCCCTTTTCATTATTTTTTAGATTTTTAGCTTGAGTCATTTTAATTTAAGGATTATTTTAGATTTATTTAGAATTTTTAAGTTTTATTTTCTATTTTTCTATTTTATTTTTATTAATATAATTTTGATTTATTTTGATTTTATTAAGTTTTTAGTCTTAGTTTTTTATTTTGTTTTATTTGATTAGGATTAGATTTTTTCAGGATTTATTTATTTTTAGTTTAATAGATTTCTATTTTTATTTTTCTTTTCATTTCTTTTTTTTTATTATTTTTATTGAGTCTTTATTTTATTTTTTAGAGTACAAATTTAATTTTTAGATTTTTATATTTAGTTTTATTTTTAAGGGTCACAAATTAATTAACACACACACCCCACTTATCCTCACTCACACCTTTAAACCCCATACACCACAAATACACACAAACTAACAACTCACCCATACCACTTATCCTACACCCTCTCCCACACCCTAACAAGCCTACACCCACCTACACCCTATCCTCACCACTTCATCTTCTTCCCACCATCTCTCACTCTCTCTCATCACCCCATAACCAACGAAACACACAACACCATTAACAAACTTCAAAACACCAGCAGCCCCTGCCAATTCCGGTGGTGCCAAACCGCGACCACCATAGCCCCTGTTAAAGACGGCGACCTCAAGCCCCCTCTGCGTCACCTCGGGCGACCCGAAACCTGCGCCGACCTACCTCCGGCCTCTCTCCCTCTCTTTGCGAACCCCTTCCTGCCTGACCCGCTCCTCAAAACCACGAACCCAGAATCCCGCCAGCAACCCTCACTCCCTCTCTCTCTCTCCTCGATGCAGATCCATCGCATCCACTTTTATCCATCACTCATCCACTATCCATCACCATTCTATCATATCCTACCTCACACCATCCTACCTCATATCCCATTTATCCCATCTCATTTCCCCTCACCCATAATCACCCATATATTCCCCTAGGTGTTCGGGCAAATGAAAGTCAACGTGGTGAATAACTCGACGTTCTCACTATAGTGATTAGCATTATTTCATGAGATCATTTTTCTTTCTAATTGTTCGTTATTTCATATATGTGTGTGAGACGTTTGAACTTGTTTACATTTACTCACCTGCTCACACACAAGAGCGATACACTTACCCTAATCTCGAGAGTTCGTTTGAGAGAGATATATCCGTGAGATTTGAAGTTGAAGCGTTGATTCCGACGAAGCAATCTAGGAATTACTCTTGTGATACTCGACCCGTTTTGACTGATTCACACTGCACACATTGAGTTCTAGGAAGGATATGCCTTGACTATTTACTTAGCTAAATCTTTTTACACATTCTAGCTTGTATTTCTGAAAATATTTTCTCATGTGATGGATTGTGCGATTATTCTATGTCTAATAAGAGATTGATTGCACTTCAAAATATCTTTGCAAATAAGAATTTTGTGGGTATATTCCGTGCAAACCCCCACGGGACACAACTCGTCCTATAGGACAACCTATAGGTTTAAAGGCTTGTTGCACATGCTAAGTGCAATCGTAATTGTCCGCGAAAGTGGTACACTTTTGGTTTCTTATCATTCTCCTTCTCTCTATCTTATTGCTCGAGGACTAGCAACGCTTTGTTTGGGAGTGGTGTGATAAGCACCCAAAACTGTACAATTTATACCCCGAATAGATGTAGTTTAGTTGTTAATTCTCGACAATATGGGTCTTATGCGCTTAAATGTTTATTTTGTAGGTCAAATTGTGCATTGCAGAGTTCAAACGCTTAAATCAAGACAACTGTGTGCAAAATGGAGTTAATTACCTTATCCCGTTGATATGCCCCAAGTGTGACCTCGGCTCAGAGACACCAACCTCGGTCGAGATTATGGCCGATACCGGACAAACCTTGGGCATGCGACATCAGCCCTCGGCCATAGCAAGGTCGGCCCAGGCCGACACTACCACCAGCCTATCCAAAGGACATTGCACGCATCATAAGGATCAGCAGCACTCTCGTACACCTGGAATGGCAACCTCAGCCAGATACAGGCCGAGCTCGTAAGAAGCCTTTCTACCAATGTTAACCTCATCAAGACATCAGTCGATGCTCCAAGCATAAGCTAGCTCAACCTCGGCCTAAGCCGACCCCTATCCATTGTCTCGGCTTAACAAAGGCCGAGACCTTCATGGCCCACCTCGGACTGAACGAGCGACTGGACTTTACCAACCTCGGCTTGTACCAGGCCGAGGTCATGACCAAGCACGATAGCCGAGCACCTATTGACATGGATAAGGACACGTGGACACAAATCAGTTATAACAAATCATTCCTCACACGTGGGGAGAATATTTCGTCATCATTCTCTACATGTGACAGTGACAGATGTCTTCTCCACATTGGTTAGATCAACACGTACATGCTCATTGCATGCATGGGGGGCACATTACGCCCACTATATATAGAGGTCATCCTCTACCTTGCAAAGGAGGCTGAAATTAGCAACCCTAGCTGAAACTCTGTCTAAACGCACAGTAGAGAGAGAAAGCTTGAGAGATTGTATCCATGGCCATTAGAGCCCTCATACAGTGATACACATCATACACTTGCACAGTGGAATGAGGCCTGATTGGTTGAACCACTTATATTTAGGTGTTAATCCTCTTCTCCTCACCTCCTTCTACTATACATATACCTTTATACTACCATTGTTGACATTGAATTGATCTTACAAACACCATGTAGGGTGGTGTTGTTTCCAGCATCATCATTTTGGCACCGTTTGTGGGAACGAGAAGCTATCTCTTCCACTTCTCCAGCTTAACCTCACCGGAGACTCTGGTGGTGAACCAGGCACCACCCCTTGTGTGGAGCCGTTTCACCATTGAAAGAGGTCCTTAAAGGTGTTAGGATCACCTGATACTTAAGCTCTTTACTAAGCAACACATGGCACCAGAGTTACCGCTGCCTCTTCCGCCACCCGGAGGTGGAGGGCCTAGTTCAAGTTAGGCGCCGCCTCAGTCCGAAATGGCGGAGGTAGCTGCAGCCTTGAGGTCTTTGCCTGCAACACAACAAGCTATGCAGGAGCAATTTTCACAGCTCAGCCAAACTATGATGAGGCCACCTGGAGTCTCACCAGATATGATCACTCCGGCGGCTGTTCAGCCTCATCCTGACGCCAGGGGACCACCCCAGGCACCAATGAAGGACCAAATTACACCCCAACGGAGGAAGAACGTTGCTGGCCCTAGGCGCTTACGTTTGGGGAGGCAAGGAAACCCTTGCCCAGAGGACAGGTATGATGATCTAGAGGCGGAAGAGGCCCCGAAAGATTGTTGGGAGCCATATGAGGTTTCCAACAATACGGTTCGTCCTCTTCAGCAGAGCCGAGGATGTACTGGACGAAGAGCTGAAGAGGCCCAACATCGAGGATCAACCTTTGATCGATTGAGCAGAGGGTCAGCTTTTGAGAGGCTGGGTCCAGTGAATGACCTAAGACAGAGATTGTTAAGATCGAGGAGCGTATCAGGCTCTCAGAGAGGAAACAGATAGGGTCGGCCTGACCAAGGCCGACACTATGAAAGAAGGGGTAGGGATCAGGAAGTGGTCAACAACCGACGATGTGCTGTGGCAGGGGAACCCTCGGTCCACCCCATGGAGGTGGCTGAGGATAACCTCGGCCAAGCCGATGGTAGAAGACCGTGGAATGACTCTATCCAGTGCCTAGAGGAGGAGATAGGAGACCTCATCAAAAGTAGGGACCCATTGCAAAGGGGTTACTCAGAGGGCTCTCCATTTGTTGCTAGGATAGTGAGCTTCCCAACTCCTGCTAAATTCAAACCTCCCGTGATGTCTCCCAATTATGATGGCAGCACCAACCCTGTACATCACATTGAGATGTATTAGTCGGCAGCAGACATCTACTCGATACCCGATGAGATGAAGTGTAGGGCCTTCTCTGGGACCTTAACAGGGGCAGCGCACAGCTGGTTTACCTCTCTCCCGAAGAACTCAATTGAGAACTTCAAAGGCTTGGCTGAGCGATTCATCCACAACTTCTGCTTTGGGGTGATACCTCAAAAGAAGACTACTCACCTGTTGTATGTCAAGCAGGGCAAGGACGAGAGCCTAAGAGATTACATAGCCAGGTTCAACAAAGAGAAGATGGAGGTCGAAGATTATGAAGAGAATATAGCCATGACCGCTCTCATAGGGGGCCTGCAGAAAGGGAAGCTGCTGTGGAAACTCGCGAAAGACCCTCCTAGGTCTATGGCGGAGCTCCTGGAAATCGCAGGAAAAGTAATGAATGCAGAAGAGGCAATGGCCGCCAAGTATGAGGATGATAACCGCAGTAGTAGTGGGAAGTCCCAAAAAACGAAAGATGGGAAGAAGAGGTCGGGTGATGACAAGTTTGCCCACTACACTCCTTTGACTGTGAGCTGCGAGCACATCCTCAACGAGATCAAGAATGACAGGACTCTGAGATGGACAGAGAAACTAAAAGCCCCACCACATAAGAGGAACAAAAACCTATGGTGTGAGTTCCACCAGGATCATGGCCACGTTGCAGACAGATGCTTCGCCTTGAAGGATGAGATTGAAAAGATGTTAAAATCTGGAAAGTTGAGGAAGTATGTGGACGATAAAGCTCCCAAAGGGGGAAGAGATGACCCTAAGAAAAGGAGAAATGACAGATGCCATGACAATGCTCCAGCCAGAAGAGACGATGATTCAGAAGGTGATGATGAAGACGATTCGGATCTTCCGCCGAAAGATGACAACACCCCGGTGAAGAGGGTTGGTATGATCTCGTTTGGTGTTGACACCATATGCGGAGGATCTGCAGGGGGTGGCTCTGAAGTAGCTGATAGGAAGGCTCACGCGACAGAGGCCAAGTCAGTAGCCAAGCTTGAAGTTGTAAATCTAACGTCTTCCGATACAGTGCAGAAGAGGAAGAAAGTGGACATGGACACCCTTGTAGTTGGGTTCTCCAGACTCGACTTCAAAGGTATCTTAGCCCCCCATGATGACCCTTTGGTAATAACGACAAGGGTGCATGGGTGTGAGGTGCAGAGGATCCTCGTAGACGGGGGGAGCTCGGCAGACGTGATGTTTTGGCCTTGCTTCAAGAGCCTAGGTCTTAGTAGAGCAAGGCTGGTACCCTATCACCACCCCTTGATAGGCTTCAGTGGCGAAAAGGTCCACCCCTTGGGCATGTATGAGATGGACGTATGGATGGGGGATGAATGGCCTAAGTGGTTGACCAAGAAGATAAATTTTTTCGTCATGGACGAGAACGTATTCTCGTCCTATAACCTCATCATAGGAAGAGTGGCCCTTAAAGAGTTTGAAGCTGTGCCGTCGACGGTCCATCAGATGCTAAAATTCCAGACTCCCTATGGGGTAGGGGAAGTGCAAGGTGACCAGACCATAGCGTGAGAATGTTACTTCAACTCGGCCGAAGAGAGAGAGGCACATAAGAGGGCAACTGCTACTTATAGCATTGATACGCTTGACCCAAGAGATGAGATAAAGTTGAAGAAGGGAGAGGCCGCGGAAGAGGTAGAATCCATCGTCCTCAATAAGGACGAGCCGGAAAAAACCATCCAGGTCGGCAAAGCCCTAAAGACAGAAATCAAGGAAGAGCTGATAAACTTCCTCAGGAGGAGACAGAGTGTCTTCGCATGGAGTCACGCAGACATGCCCGACATCGACCCTGAAGTTATGAGTCACAAGCTCAACGTGACCAAAGATGCCAGGCCTATCAAACAGAGATGAAGAGTCTACTCCAGGAAGAAGTACGACGTCATCCGAGAAGAGGTCAAAAAATTAGAAGAGGCTGAGTTTATAAGAGAAGTCACATATACGGAGTGGTTATCGAATGCAGTCATCGTGCCCATGGCCAATGGGAAGTGGAGAATGTGTGTTGATTTCACTGACCTGAACAGGTCTTGTCCAAAAGATAGTTATCCCTTACCTCGGATAGATCAGATGGTTGATGCTACAGCGGGACATGAGCTCATGAGCTTCATGGACGCATATTCAGGCTATAACCAGATCTTCATGGATGTTGAAGACTCTGAGAAGACAACCTTCATTACCGAGAAAAGGACGTACTGCTACAAAGTGATGTCCTTCGGTCTGAAAAATGCAGGGATAACATACCAACGTCTTGTGAATAAGATGTTCGAAGAGCAAATAGGTAAGACTATGGAGGTGTATGTAGACGATATGCTAACAAAGAGCTTAAAAGCTTGCACTCATGTAGCAGATCTCGAGAAGACCTTCGATATTATGGACTCATACAGAATGAAACTCAACCCCGCGAAGTGTGTCTTCGGAGTAGGAGCTGGTAAGTTCCTAGGATTTATCGTCAACCAGAGAGGGATTGAAGCGAACCCTGAAAAAATCAGGGCTTTGCTTGACATGAAGACACCGAGGAGTATCAAAGATATCCAAAGACTTACGGGGAGAGTGGTTGCACTTAACAGATTTGTTTCTGGGTCAACGGACAAGTGCCTTCCATTCTTTAAGGTACTGAGAAAGGCCTTCCAGTGGGACGAAGAGTACGAAAAAGCCTTTAACCAGCTCAAGTCTTACTTGGGGTCTCCCTTATTGCTATCTCGGCCTATTGCAGGAGAAAAATTATATATGTACCTGGCAGTCTCCGAATCAGCCATCAGCGCAGCCATAATAAGGGAAGACGCTGGGATCCAAAGGCCCGTGTATTTCAACAGTAAGGCCCTTCAAGGGGCTGAGAAAAATTACCCTCGCATGGAAAAGTTAGCTTACGCCCTGATACACGCTTTGAGGAAGATGAAGCCTTACTTCCAAGCCCACTCCATGGTTGTCCTAACCGACTCCCCACTAAGGCAGGTCCTACATAAACCTGAGAAGTTCAGGAGATTGATGACCTGGGCCATTGAGTTGGGGGAGTATGATCTTACCTACCAACCTAAGACGGCCATCAAAGGGCAAGCCCTCGCAGACTTTGTCGCTGAGTTCACATGGGAAGAGGCCGAGGCAGATAATGGCCTAAAGGGTGTTGAAAAGACAAACCGTAGTGTCTTCCGAAATTTGGAAGAGACGACACCAAACATCTTCTAAGATCAGGAAGAGATCGCATCCAATAGGGCCAGGAGCAAAGTTGCAGAGAATGAGGAATATCGGTACCTCTTCAAACAAGGAGTCATGTCAGAAGGGGTCTTCTCGTCAGATACAGACATTTGGAGCCTCTTTATTGATGGCTCTTCCTGCGATAGTGGAAGCGGTGAAGGGTTGATACTTTTATCTCCAGATGGTTCCAACATTGAATACGCTTTGAGATTCAACTTTCAGGCTTCTAACAACGAGTCCGAGTATGAGGACATGATAGCAGGTCTCTCATTCGCAAAGACTCTTCGCGTAAAGCTACTCCTACTCCACAGCGATTCAAGGTTAGTCGTCAATCAAGTATTGGGGGTCTATGAGGCTAAAGATGAAAGGATGGTCAAATATTTGAAGAGGGTGAGAACAATGTTAGAGTATTTCGAAGAGGCAAAACTGAAGAGAGTGCCCGACAAAGTATCGGCCATGTAGACGCATTAGCGAGGTTGGCCTCGGCAACAAAGACAGAAGTCAGAAGGACCATTTCGATCGAGATCTTGGGGAAGGAGACCATCGAGGGAGAAGAGGTATGTAACCCTTGTCACAATCTGAACCTAGGAGACTCGTGGATGGACTCTCTCGTCAGATATATCAGAGAGGGAGAGCTACCTGAGTCCAAGATAGAGAGGAGGAAATTGAGATATAAGGCTGTCAAGTTCTCGATAGTAGGAGACGTCCTGTACAAGAAGGGATTTCGGTTGCCTCTCCTTAGATGTGTGCATCCCACAGAAGTTCCCCATATCTTACAGGAAGTTCACGAGGGTTCCTGCTCTAGTCACATAGGGGGAAGACCCTTGGCCAAGAGAATCATCACACAAGGATACCGGTGGCCAACTTTGTCCAAAGACGCCGCAGCCTGCGTGAAGAGGTGTGACAAATGTCAAAGATTCACCACTATTCCTCATCAACCTCATCAACCTATGACATCAATCACCTCTCCATGGCCATTTGCAGTATGGGGGATTGATTTAATAGGACCCCTACCAAGAGCTGCCAACAGTTATCGATTCTTGATAGTCGCCATTGACTACTTCTCAAAGTGGGTGGAGGCAGAACCAATAATAACAATCACCGAGCAGAAGACCTTCCAATTTATTTGGAGGAACATCGTATGCAGATACGACCTCCCAAACACTCTCATCTCGGATAATGGGACACAGTTCAAGAACTCCTCTTTAGAAAAGTACTGCCTAAGAGTTGGGATAAAGCAGTTCTTCTCATCTCCTAGCCGACCGCAGGCAAACGGTCAGATCGAGGTCACAAACAGAACAATCCTCGATGGAATCAAGAAGAGCTTATAAGATGCGAAGGGAAGATGGACTGAAGAGGTCTACGTTGTGTTATGGGCATACAAAACCAGGGCAAGGACGCCGACAGGAGAGACCCCGTTCATGCTGGCGCATAGCTCAGAGGTCGGCATACCAACGAAAGTAGGGCTCCCAACTCATAGGGTTCAGACCTATGACCCTGATAAAAATGGTGAAGAGAGGAGGCTAGAACTAGATCTAATTGAAGAAAGAAGAAAAGACGCAGAGGTCAGACAAGAAGCCTACCAACAGAGGGCAGCGAAATTCTACAACCAGAGGGTGAAGTCAAGACCCATTGCAGTGGGAGACCTAGTGCTAAAAAAGACCTTACAGAAAGCAAACAAACTCCACCCAAACTGGCACGGTCCCTACAAAGTGACAGAAGAGGTTGTGACTGGCACCTACAGGCTAGAAAACCTAGAAGGGGAACCTTTCGCTAATCCATGGAATGCTGATCACCTAAAGAAGTATTACATATGATGTTGCAAAGAGTTTTGTAAAATGTACCATCTTGTTATAAAGAGGTTATCAATAAAAGATCAGTTCCCATGACGATTCTTGCTATATTGTGTACTTATGACAGAAATTAGGAGGATAACATCTTAGGTGATGACCTCAGACCTTCATAAAACCATCCAGTGGTGACTAGGTCTGAGGTCAGACACCATAATGGGATGACCTCAGGCCCTTAACATAATTAATTTGGTGAGATTAATCATGAGGATAACATCTTAGGTGATGACCTCAGACCTTCATAACACCATTCAGTGGTGACGAGGTCTGAGGTCAGACACCATAATGGGATGACCTCAGACCCTTAACATCATTAATTTGGTGAGATTAATCATGAGGATAACATCTTAGGTGATGACCTCAGACCTTCATAACACCATTTAGTGGTGACGAGGTCTGAGGTCAGACACCATAATGGGATGACCTCAGGCCCTTAACATCATTAATTTAGTGAGATTAATCATGAAGATAACATCTTACGTGATGACCTTAGACCTTCATAACACCATTCAGTGGTGACGAGGTCTGAGGTCAGACACCATAATGGGATGACCTCAGACCCCTAACATCATTAATTTAGTGAGATTAATTATAAGGATAACATCTTAGGTGATGACCTCAGACCTTCATAACACCATTCAGTGGTGACGAGGTCTGAGATCAGACACCATAATGGGATGACCTCAGACCCTTAACATCATTAATTTGGTGAAATTAATCGTTTAGATAACATCTTAGTTAAGAACCTCATACGCTTATAACCGTTGTGGCGAAAAGGTCTGAGGTCAGACTACTAATTTGGTTTAAGCAGACACCGTTGCAACAAGACTTCAAGAGTTAAAGTATCACACGATATGCATTCAATAAAGTAAAGATGATCCTCCTCAGAGATCGATATATTCAGGGCTCATAAATATTCAGAGGTTACAAAGATTCAAAAAATAAGAACCATGTTCATTCAGAAATTACAAATGTTCAGAGGTTACAAACAAGCTTCACAATTGAAATTCAAGGGTTTGAGGGGGGAATGCTGGTGTCTTCGGCTTGGTTAAGCTGGATGACGTTGGTCACCTCGGTAACGTCATCATGATGGTCTGCCCCTCCAACCTCTGTGCCGTCCAACGTTGCAGTCTCGACAGACGCGGTAACCTCCTCCTCAACTTACTGAAGAGCCTGGGCAAGCCGAGGATTAGCAAAGCCAAGGCCTATGAAGTCAGAGGCTTTCAAAGTGCCAGCCTCCTTCTCCTTGGCAGCTGCCCACTTGGTAGTAGCTTTGATACCTCTCTCGAGGTATTCAAAGCTAAAGCCCATAAACTCATCAGAAGTTTTGTATTCAGCTATTACCCACTCAGAGGCATCATCGAGGGCTGCCTTCACGGCCGAGCTGACCTTCTGCTGCAGACTGTCATCTTTGGCCTTCAGAGCCGTAACATGGTCCTTCTTAAGCTGAGAAACCTCCTTCTCCAGCCCCTTCACCTTCTTCTCAGACTCACCTAGCTCAGACTTCAGGCGGTCAATTTCTGAGTTCAGAGTGCTTTGGACCTTCTCGGCCTCTTGACCCTTCTGGATGAGGGGTAACTTCCTCAGAGTCCAGTTGGAGAGGTGGTGCGTAGCTGCCAGGCCCTGCAAATTTTGTGATCACGAGTAAGTCAGAGACAAATAGGAGGTTACACTTGGAAATTACATAGAAATATGAGGTCATACCTGAATAGCTCTATGGATTCCGAAATCAATCAGAAAGGGAGTATCCAGTGACCGGAAGAAACGCTTATCGACCTCGGTCATCGCAGAGCCGAAGGCATCCAGGGCCTAAAGACTGTGGCTGACGATGCTGTCAGTAATCTTCAATTGCTCTAGACGAGACGACAAGGCGTCCGCTGAAGAGATTGGGATGGAAGAATCAGCACTCTTTTTCTTCTGTCTCTGATCCTCAGGGGCATGTTCAGTTCAAGACCTCTTCTTCGTGGCTTAGGGCTTTGAGGCAGAGGGAGCTGGAGGAGGAGCATTAAGACATGCTTTCTTTACAAGCCTCGTCAAGCTAGGCGCAGCCATTTCCCAGAGCTCGTCCGAGATATCCTTTGGGAGCTCTGCAAAATTGAAAGGTCTGAGTTAGAAGATCATACATGAATAAACTCAGAGGTTCAACTTGGAATAAAAACGCTTACCAAGCTCGGCAAGGGGACTTCCACCTAGACCTGTCTCAGAAAGGTAGTGGGGGGTCATCAAGTGTTTGAACTTAACGAACAGACCATGTATCCCCTGATCTTGAAGGGCTTTCACCTTATGAAGGTTTTGCGGGCTTAGGCTAGGGTCGGCCCTCGCAGATATTGTGACCTTACCACATCTCAGGGGCATCCTCGGCTCTAGAATGGACGAGGGAACACATGGGCCAAATTCCCATGGCCCTGAAGCAAAAAAGTATCGAGGCTTCCAGTTGTGGTTAGAAGTCTGAGTTATTTGAAGCATCTTTTTTTCAGGCTTCCGAGCTACAAAATGATAGTAGCTCGGATGATTTTTGGCTAAGGAAGGGACATAGCAACCAACAAAGACCTGAACTGGAAGGTCTGAGTGGTGGACAACCCTCCATAAGACTATAGCCCCTATTATGACCCTCCGGGCATTAGGGGATAGTTGAGAGGGGGCCAAATTGATATAGGAAAGGATGGACTTGATAATGGGATGGATGGGCAAACGAAATCCTAACTTGAACATCTGCTCGTACAAGCAGATCTCACCATCTCGGCCATTGTAGGCCCTCTCCTCCCTCAGAGGTCTCCTAAGCTTTATTGAGGGACTGATAGAGTACAGATATCTGAAGCAAATAAGGTCTACCTCAGTAACAGTACTCTCGATCTCAGCCGCCTCAGAGACGTCGACATCGCTTTCAACCTCATCATCATCATCTAGCTCAACGTCGGTCGGAGCAGACGTTGATGGGTTACTTGGGAACCTCTGAGCGAACTCGGCACCGGTGACGGCCGACAGAGGAATGGCGTCAAGAATAGGTGGAATGGCCACACTCGGCTCGACAATCTTAACCTCTGAGGAAGAGAACGAGGTGCTCGAGTTATTATGGGGCGAGGCTCGGCTAGCGACCTCAGCCTGATCAGGGGCCTGATCTTCCCGAGTTGTGGAGTCCATGGCCTCCTGGAAGGAATCCACAGACATGGGGTCTGAGGTGGAAGACCCAGACTCGGACATCGGTATTGGATCGGCAGGAACCTTTGCCTGATTAAAAGGTTCCGAGGGATCAGGATATATCACCTTCAGGGGTGATGGAAATATGGGTCTAACAGGGAATTCTTGTGACCTACGAGCCTCCTCCTGTGCTCTCTCTATTTGCCTAATTTTTTCTCAAGTCTTCTCTCTGAGAGAAGGGAATTCCTCAAGAAGTTGATAGAGGGGTCTGAGCATCAGAGGAAGACACTACACTTCAAAGATCAAGTGACAAACAAGATTGACCAAGGGAATAAATATATTTAAAGATCAAACTACCCTAACCTAGCAAGAACAGTTCGCCTGAAACTATGGTGGTCTCACCGGAAAGCTCAGAAAGTGGCCGAAAAATACAAATAAAAAGGAAAAAGCAGAGAAAATGAAGGCAAATGAAGGGAGGAAGATACCTGAGAATGAAACAATAAGGGAAGCGAAGAAAATTCGAAGAAATCACCACCAAGGACCTCTGAAAGCTAATCGCGAAGAAAACGCCCCTTAGAGAGAGAAACTGTTGGAATGCAATCGTGCCAGGAGAGAAAACTGAGGAAGGAGGGAAAAATGAGGGTTCAAAACCCTTAAATATAAAGGTGTGATTCCCAAGACCCATCATTGCCTTGGGAGCCCCAAATGGCGGCTGATAACACACGCTTGCCAAGCAAGCCATACTTCAACATTGGACAAGTGTCAAACAAACATTGGCTCATATTAGAAAGGTCTCAGAGATGTGAAAATCCCACAGTCACCTGCTCTCACATGTAACTAAGGGCTGGGGGGTGATTGATATGCCCCAAGTGTGACCTCGGCTTAGAGACACCAACCTCGGCCGAGATTATGACCGACACCAGACAAACCTTGGGCATGCGACATCAGCCCTCGGCCATAGCAAGGTCGGCCCAAGCCGACACTACCACCAGCCTCTCCAAATGACATTGCACGCATTATAAGGATCAGCAGTACTCTCGTACACTTGGAATGGCAACCTCAGCCAGATACAGGCCGAGCTCGTAAGAAGCCTTTTTACCAATGTTAACCTCATCAAGACATCAGTCGATGCTCCAAGCATAAGCCAGCTCAACCTCGGCCCAAGCCGACCCCTATCCATTGTCTCGGCTTAACAAAGGCCGAGACCTTCATGGCCCACCTCGGACTGAACGAGCGACTGGACTTCACCAACCTCGGCTTGTACCAGGCCGAGGTCATGACCAAGCACGATAGCCGAGCACCTATTGACATGGATAAGGACACGTGGACACAAATCAGTTATAACAAATCATTCCCCACACGTGGGGAGAATATTCGTCATCATTCTCTACATGTGACAGTGACAGATGTCTTCTCCACATTGGTTAGATCAACACGCACATGCTCATTGCATGCATGGGGGGCACATTACGCCCCCTAAGGACTATATATAGAGGTCATCCTCTACCTTGCAAAGGAGGCTGAAATTAGCAACCCTAGCTGAAACTCTGTCAAAACGCACAGTAGAGAGAGAAAGCTTGAGAGATTATATCCATGGCCATTAAACCCCTCATACAGTGATACACATCATACACTTGCACAGTGGACGTAGGCCTGATTGGCTGAACCACTTATATTTAGGTGTTAATCCTCTTCTCCTCACCTCCTTCTACTATACATATACCTTTATACTACCATTGTTGACATTGAATTGAGCTTACAAACACCTTGTAGGGTGGTGTTGTTTCCAGCATCATCACCCGTAACCTTAACCTACCCTAGACCTAGCCTAAACCTACCCCGAACCCCGTGCTTGTCTAATTTGTCCCTTTTTATTATTTTTTAGAATTTTTAGCTTGAGTCATTTTAATTTTAGGATTATTTAGATTTATTTAGAATTTTTAGGTTTTATTTTCTATTTTTAAAATTTATTTTTATTAATATAATTTTATTTTATTTTGATTTTATTAAGTTTTTAGTCTTAGTTCTTTATTTTATCTTATTTTATTTGGACTAGATTTTTTTAGGATTTATTTATTTTTAGTTTATTTGATTTTACATTTTCTTTTTAGGATTTTAGTTTTAGTTTAATAGATTTTTATTTTTATTTTTCTTTTCATTTCTTTTTTATTATTATTTTTATTGAGTCTTTGTTTTATTTTTTAGAGTACGAATTTAATTTTTAGATTTTTAATTTTAGTTTTATTTTTAAGGGTCACAAATTAATTAACACACACACCCCACTTATCCTCACTCACACCTTTAAACCCCATACACAACAAATACACACAAACTAACAACTCACCCACACCACTTATCCTACACCTTCTCCCACACCCTAACAAGCCTACACCCACCTACACCCTATCCTCACCACTTCATCTTCTTCCCACCATCTCTCATTCTCTCTCATCACCCCATAACCAACCAAACACACAACACCATTAACAAACTTCAAAACACCAGCAGCCCCTGCCAATTCCGGTGGTGCCAAACCGCGACCACCATAGCCCCTGTCAAAGCCGGCGACCTCAAGCCCCCCTCTGCGTCATCTCGGGCGACCCAAAACCTGCGCCGACCTACCTCCGGCCTCTCTCCCTCTCTTTGCGAACCCCTTCCTGCCTGACCCGCTCCTAAAAACCACGAACCCGGAATCCCTCCAGCAACCCTCACTCCCTCTCTCTCTCTCCTCGATGCAGATCCAACTCGTGTCCCATCCCCTGCCTGTCTTACCCGCGCCGGAGAAACCCTCTACCCCTGCTCCCCAAGCCGGCAACCTCCATTTCCGCCGGCGTCGCCAAAATCGCCAGCTCGGAAACCCATAACTTTCAACCCGGTGGCAGTCCAGACTCGGGTAGAGAAACCCGAGAGCCGCCAGCTGACCCCTTTACTCCGACCGCCCCACTCCGGCAGACCACCCCCCATTCCAGCGGTTTAAACCGCTAGCCATACCCACATCCAACAATCAAAACCCATCTCCCATTTCAACCCAAAACCCATTTCTCATGTCAACCCATTTCCAGATAAAATCGATTTGCTTCTCCCTGCCAACTTACAAAGCCAAAACTAAAATAAAATAAAACCCAAATAAAGCCCATGCCCCATTTAACCCCCTTTTCCAAAATTACCCCCAACTAACACCTTCTACCAAAAACACCCCCAATAACCATATCAGATTTTTTATTCCCTCACCCCTCACTCACATGACCTCACACCATATCCACATGTACCCCCTAGCCATATACCCAATATACCCATTTGCTCCATGTGCCTACTATATAAGACGACCATGCTCATTCAAAGAAAGGGGACTCATCATCAAAAAGAGAGAGGAAATTCTAGAGAGAAAATTGTAGAGAAAAATACCATTTATAAATAGTTTTATTTTATTCTTTTCATTTTTTTTAAATATTTGTGAGATTAAATATCGTAAGAGAGTTAATTGAGTGAATATTTAATTTCAAATCATTTGGATGCTCAATTGGAGGGATTGTATGCTTCAATTTGGAAGAGTAGAGTTCAACTTTCTCAAAGAGATTTGGTTTGCTTGTTCTATTCCCTTCAATTTTATTTTAGTAGCCTTGATTATTAATTTGTCATATTTCATATCATGTTAGGCTAAAACCCCTTTCAAGGGGTGGGGTAAAACCCTTATTTGATGTTATTTTAGTTTAATTAGTTTGATTACTTGAAATTTCCCTTTGAATGTTAATTTTGATCCCTCACCCTTAGATTTACGCCTCGAGAGAGGGTAAATGATTTTCGAGAGAAAATCGAAATTATAATTATAATACCCATTTTAGATTCGAACTAGAGATAGGGGTTCTTAAGTGATTTATTATAACTTGAATTTCAACTCTAAAATTATTTTCTAAGATTTACATGAATTTTAATCGATCGATCCTAGCGGGTGATTAATTAAAAGGAGTGTAGATCTATTTTTCCAGAGTTGTGGGGTGTTAAACTTAGTTTTCTAAAAGATTACTATTATAATTACACTTGCAACGAGAGTTGGTTTGTAATTTTAATATTAATTTGGGAGAGTTCAAATAATTAAATTAATTAATTAGAATAGCTAAAATTTGTGGTGTAATCCCACTCCTTGATTGTTCTCACAAGTATTTACCTCACTTTATCTTTTATTTTAGTGTTAGACTTTGTTTTCATTTTAGTCACTTTCTAGTTAGTTATTTTCATCTTAGTTTAGTTCAGTTTAAAACCTCACCTCACCCTATTGTTTTAATATTGAAAAATCTAAAAAAATTAGAAAAGTGAAAAAGCACAAAAAGAAAATAAAAAGTGAATTACAATTGAATTTGTCTCTAGCTTACCCCCTCCTTGGAAGTGGATTGATACCCTTACTTACCTCTACACTTGAGTTTATTATATTTTGTAGGTATTTGAGGTTTTGACTAACGTGGCTTTCAACAACGACATACGCAAAAGTCAAGTTATCAGTGAGGAAGAGGCCCCATATCGCCCTTTAACAGATGTCTTATATCCCGAGCGCACTGTCACTCCGGGATGCATTTTACTCCCGTATAATGCAGGGCAATTTCTCTTTAGGAATGGGATGATCCAGATACTTCCCATTTACCATGGAATGGATTTAGAAAAGCCATATGCCCACATCATGGAATTTGAGGAGGCGTGCGAGACTCTAAGTGATCAAACTTGCACAAAAGATGTGCTCCGCCTTAAACTCTTCCCATTCTCGCTAAAGGATAAGGCTAAGACCTGGCTATGGTCTTTACCTCCAAATTAGATTTCATCATGGAACGAGCTACAATCTAAATTTCTCAAGAAATTCTTTCCTCCACATCGAACGAACTCCATCAAGGCTCAAATTCAAACTTTTCGACAATTAGAAAATGAGTCGTTCGATCGATGCTACGAGCGTTTCAATGAGTTGATTACTTCGTGTCCCCATCATGGGTTTGATAAAACGCAAATCATTTCCTTCATCCATAATGGGCTAAACATTAATTCCAAGAGACTCGTTGAAACCATGTGCGATGGTCCATTTGTTGACTTAGAAGCCAATGATGTTGAGCTTCACCTGAGGTATGTCGCCGAGACTACCCAATCCTGGGATACATCTTACCCTAATGCTCAAAATCAAAATCGCCAAGTGACTACCACTCCATCGGCGTCCGGCCTATTTCACGTAGAAAAGAATTCTATGACGGACTATCGACTCGATGTAATTGAGAAAGGAATGCAACACCTACTTGAAGTATATGGAAGAGGATTAACTGGATCCATCCCAAACCCCGTCGAGAAGGTGTGTGCAATTTGTGAGGCGGGTCATTCAACTGAGGAATGCCCGACTATACCCGCCTACAAAGTTATGCTTCAAGAATAAGTGAGTGGTATAGGTGAATTCAAGGGTAATTTTTGTGCACCACACGGAAATTCTTACAACCCTTCATGGAAAAACCATCCTGGTTTTAGCTATGGGCAACAACATACTACGATGAATCCTAATTCACATGTTTCCCCTCCTCCACCACTGTACTTTCAACAAGCTCCACATATGCAAGGATATGTGAAAGCACCACCACCTCAAGGACTTATTAATAGTGAAGAGGAAGATGAAGGTAAAGAAAAACGTATGTCTAGCATAGAACGTGAGCTCCATTCTACTTAATGATCTCCCGCCAAAATTCAAAGATCCCGGTGCACCCACCATTTCCTGCACCATTGGAGAAAATAAAATTAAAAAATCCTTACTTGACTTGGGAGCAAGTGTCAATATCCTCCCTTACGCTATCTATAGGCAACTTGATATGGGAGACCTTAAGCCCACAAAGATCACTCTCTAGTTAGCGGATCGAATCGTGAAGATCCTAAGAGGTATAAATGAGGATGTGATCGTTCAAGTTGACACTTTCTACTTTTTGGTAGATTTTGTCATTTGGGACACGGAACCCTCCTTCGCCTCAAGCAATCATGTTCCCATCATTCTTGGGCACCCATTCTTAGCTACGGCTAACGTAATTATCAATACTCGAAATGGGCAGATGCAACTCACCTTTGGGAATATGACCTTAGAGACTAACATCTTCCATATAGCCCAACATACGGGGGAAGAAGATGATCTTCACGTGGTGAGCCTAATTGATGAGATCGTAGAAGAGCACATTGAGGAAAATTTCTATGGAGACGCCTTAGAATCTTTCTTAGTGTCTAGTCATGAGAGCGAGGGAACTTATACCGAGTTTGAGAGAGAGCTAGGGGACGTGAGCATGGAAGATTTTGAGAAAGAGTTTGGGCTGGTGGATGAAAGCCTTAGTGTTGAAGTCCAATACCTATTGCACTCTTGTAGTCACTTAGACGAAAGTGAATGGAAAGAAAAAATTGATGAATTCCTTCTTTGTGACCATCCACCCATACCACTTGAGGTCCCGGAACCGATTGACGAGAAAAGTTGTGTTTCGTCCGACTTAGAGCCCGACTCATGCATCCTAAAAATTGAAAGAAACCTAAGTGTTCCCTCCGAGTCAGCGTACGCAGGCCACGCTTTGAGTCAGCATCATGAGGATCCCTTTCCGATTAGTCACGACGAGCCTCCCAGTCTTTCCTTTATCTAGGGGCGAGGTCCCAACTTGTTCCAATTATTGGTTTACGATATCAAGACGGGAGAGACGAGGAGAGCACCGAACCCCGTGAGTGGGGTCGGGTGAGTTTGTGGAGAGATGAGAGGGCATCGCACCCCCGACGCGTATGGGGTGATTTTTAGTGTATTATTGAGTCACGTGTTAGGGTCATTTTGTGTCTTTATGCATTTTAAATATTTGTTTGTTTTATTTTTCCGCACTTTTCATTCGCTTTGAGTTAGATTTTAGTCCTTTTTACTTGAGGACAATGCAAAAGTCTAAGTTGGGGGGGGGGGGGGGTCACAAGTGCGTATTTCTAAAACTTCACAAATTTTCAAAAATGCCTAAAAATCTCAAAAATAACGTAAAATTTTGAAAAATCCAAAAATATTTTTCTTCAAAATAAATAAAAATTAGAATTCAAATTTTTTTAAAATGTCATTAAAAGTTGGTTTAAAGTCTCAAATTATAAAAACCCAATGCACTAAGCCGAAATTGACCAAAGATGGAAATTGTGCGAAAATTGACGACTTAACGAATAAGTGTGGAGATTAACAAAACCCGGTGAGATTTCGAGTCTATCGATATTTTTGAGTTTATAAATCAATCCGAGTTACTTGTTAACTCAAAAGTTCCTTTCAGCGTCAAATAAAGTCGTCAAGGATCTCAATTCTTTCACTTTGATCGGTTATGGAAAATGTGTGTGATATTGCCTTGAAAAACGTGCCAAATAGATCTCTAGACTTAATTCATCTCGAAATGCATATGATAACGCAATTAGTATTTTGGACAATGAAGTAGGCCTTCGTTTGTCACCCAAAAATATTGGCCAGAAAAAGTAGCGAAAAATTATCCCATTTGTAACCCAAATTGAGCCAAATAATTTTTCCCTTTCGTTTGACAACCCGAAAAACACCAACTGGTCCGGAATTGTGAAAAGGGGACAATCCCAGAAATTAAGTTCGGAAAGTGCAGAAAAAATGGCAAGAAAAAAAATAGCTATGCTCAACAAAAATAGCAAGAAAAGAAAAAAAATGAAAATAGAAAAAAATAGAAAAAGAAAAAACAAACAAATGAGCAAAAGCCCGAAAACGCATTAACGGACATCATAAGAAAACTTTCCAATTCCAGACTTCCCGTACCATTCTCATTTTACTCAATACACCATATAACCCGAAAAAGTCCTAACCGAGTCCAAATTGAGAAATTGGTTACCACGTGGAGAGCTAAGATACAAAAAGATAATATACGAGATTAAATGGTGTGAACTAGAGGCGACGTTTCCATTTCCTAATGATCGGATTCCGATGATGAGATCTATTCACCATAAATTTCCATCTTTCTACTTATGTGCGTGAACTTGGTTCCACTATATTTACTCTTATAAATCACGCATAACAAGAGAATAGACACAATCCAAGAGATTCGTTTGAGAGAGCATCCCGTGAGTATTTGAATCAAAGCGAATTTTCGAATAAGTAACGTAATGGTCAATCGGGGGAAATCCGTGGTTAAATTTTTCAGATTCTCACACACGCACGATGATTTGAGACTCTCGAACATGACTTGATGATGATTATTTTCTGGGAAAGTTTGAATTATACAATTTTTGTGTATTTTGAAATTTCTTTGAGTCGAATTTTGTGGGTATATTCACTGCAAACCCTCACGAGACACCACTCGTCCTACTAGGGTAACTTAGGGGTTTAAAGGCTTGTTGCATATGCTAAATGCAATTGCTTGCCCGCGAAAAAGGTATTATATCCTAATAAAATGATTTTCAAGAGTTGAGCCTTGCTAGGATTCTTTTACATTGCTCGGGACGCGCAAAGTTCTAAGTTAGGGGAATTTGATTAGGCATAAATTCTTCCAAATTTATCCCTTTAATTTAGTTACTTTTAGCACCTCGAACAACGTAATAAATTTGATTTTATCTCATAATCTTGCTACTGACTTATTCTAACGAGTATCCCGAGTTTCTGGTATTTCGTACTAATTTTACAGGTATTTGATGTCAATAAAGAAAGAAAGGAACCGGAAGAATAGAGAAAGAAAATAAGGAAAGTCAAAAGGGCAAAGTTATAATTTTTACCTAGAATTCGGATGAAGCATCTAAGAAAAGTTGAAGATATCAATTTTACCAGTACATAGGAAGAAACGGTACCTCAATCGAAGTTTCAGTATGAAAGTTATGAGCAGTCAAAAATAGAAGAAAAAGTCAAAGAAGAATCGGACCGATCCGGATCAGACCGATTCAGATCGGACCGATTAGAAATGCAAAGTTCCAGTGAACCCCAGACCGAAGACGGATCGAAGTTGATGAAAATTAAACGAACCAATCCATATCGAACCGATCCGATCAGAAAAGAAAAAAACCGATCCGGATCCAAGCCGAACCGAACCAAAGGATGACATGACCGGTCCGACTGTCGCAGTTTCATTTTTTTACTCTTCCTCCAATGGAGAGTCCTAGTTAAGCTAAAACTCTTGGAGTCTTGTAGGGTATTTAAACCCGATTTATTATCATTTAAGGGGCAGAAAATTCATTTAATTTTTTCCTTTTTAGTTAAAACTTTTAGAGGTAGTTAGAGAGAGAAAGTTGCTGCAAAACCCTAGTTTGAAGATTTATTATAATTTTAATTCCAAGATTGAAGTTTGTTCAGATTTTTGTGATTACAAGTAATTTTAGTTGATGCTTTTAGTGCTTTGGTAAGTTAATTGATTACTTTCATCTATCTAATCTTCCTTCTACATCATTCTTCAATTCTCCCGTAGTTTAATCATGACTTCCTATAATTCAACAATCGTTTTCATTAATTTCATCATGGTAGGCTAAATTTTTTAAAGGTCGGGATGCATGAACCCAACCCGACGTGGTAGTTGCATGTGTATAAAATGAATCCTCTAAATTTAATGATTTATTATGACCTTATTGCATGGCATCACAACCATTGTAGATCTTTGGATCTCGTTTGCTTCCGGGTAATCGGGATGCTTTAGAATGCAATGCGAGTGTTGCTATCGCCTGTAGCGATTTACTCGTCCTCTGATTAAGTATGGTACGGGCTTGAACCTCATATACGTAATGCTTGGGAGTACTAAATTCTGGGTCTAATTAATCATTTAAATTTACGATTAGTTTTATACCATCAATACACTAGGATTGAGGGATTGTATTCCCGTCCTGTTTTCTTCATCATATAGTTCGAGTTTTAAATCATTCATCGTTAGTATTTTAGGTAATTTAGAATAGTTTCATTTCTTTCATAATTTCAAAATTGCATTTAGTTGTAGCCAATTCCTAAAACTAATCATCTTTTCTTTTTCTTTAGAGTCAAAGTTAGGTTTTCTTCGTCTGTCCAACGTCGTTACAACTCTGTTGTCCTATTTCCCTAAGGATCGATACCGAACTTATCGGATTATTACTTGAGCGACAGGCTTGCACTTGAGCCTAGAGAGTACGCACTTCTGAGACACACGCACCCGGTTAACCTTTGGGCATCCTTTTTACAAGCCGGAGACTGCATTTCGATCAGAGCTTTAATCTTGTCTGGATTAGCTTCAATACCTCTTTGATTCACTATATACCCGAGGAACATTCCCTCCTACACTCCGAAGACGCATTTGATGGGGTTCAACTTCTTCTAGTGCTTTTCCAATTAATCAAATGTCTAGCTAAGGTCGGCGATATGATCAGCAGCTTTTTTTCTCTTAGTGAGCATATCATCCACATACACCTCCATATTCTTGCATATCTGCTCCTCAAATACTTTCTTCACCAGTCTCTGATAGGTAGGACCTATATTTTTTAAACCAAAAGGCATAACATTATAGCAAAAAGTTCCTCGAGGAGTGATAAAGGAAGTGCTTTCTCTGTCTTATGGCTTCAATTTGATCCGGTTATAACCAGAATATGCATCAATGAAACTCAGCAGCTCGTGTCCTGAAGTTGCATCTACTAATTGATCAATTTGTGGCGAAGGAAAATGATCCTTCGGGCACGATTTGTTCAAGTCAGTAAAGTCTCCACACGATTTGTTCGGGCAATACAACGGTCGGTAGTATAACCGTGATCCTTGTGAAACTCACAATACTTGGACTAGTCCCTCTTATCAGCAGGTGACCTCAGCTTTTTAGGATAAATAAAATCATCGTTGTGCTTGATTTCTTCCAACACATGATTTATATCTACTGTTAAGGGAGTGCAGTTAGTGAATTTCCTGAGCCGATCTAGGCCTTCCTTTCCCTTCGAGCTTCTGCGTTTGTTATGATTCTTATGCTCCTTCTTCTCTGACTTCCCTTCTATTTTTGCCTCCCCCTTTGCGTTCAAATTCTTTTTGGCATCCATAACTTCTTCTGTGTTCATAATTTTGCTGCCTTGGCCATCAATTCCGTCATTGTCTTTGGGGGATCTTCTTCCAAGGTATAATACAGCTTATTCGGTAGCAAAACACTCGTAAGGGTAGTGATTGCGGTCTTCTACTCAAATTCAATGACCTCCAATTTCTCGTGTTGAAATGAGTGATGTAATCCCTGGTATTTTCTCCTTCTTCCTGTCGTACACTGAGCAGATGAGCTACTCGCTTCACTAATTTTGCTCCAAAGAAAAAATTACCAATCAATAGTTCGGCTAGCTATTGAAATCAAGAAATTTGCCCCCAGGGAAGACTATTATACCATATTTGGGCAGATCCACTGATCGTTCCTGAAAAAGCCCTACATCTCATCTCATCGGGAACAGCATAAATATCAGTCGCTGCTTGATATTGCTCTATATGAAGAACTGGGTCAGTTTTCCCATCATATTTGGGAGTGACCACTGGAGCCTTGAACTTGGTCGGCGTGGGGAAATCTACAATGGTTTGCCCAAAGGGGGATCCCTTGCTAGAACTTCTTTGCAGTGAATTTTTGGCCTTAGCCATTTCCCCCAATTAATCCTCCAAACGTTGGATAGAACCTTTACAAGCTTCACTGTCAACCCCAGATTTATGGCTAGCAGTTTTTCCATGTCGACTAATATATCTTGCTGAACCTTCTTCATGCGAACCTTCTCTATGACTGAATCTTTCATTTCGTCGGGTGCTTAATCTAGATTGGGCTGAACCTTCCCTTAAATCGCATGGTCGTCGAGTATCTCTCGATGTAATCCTCGGGGAATTTCCCCTAGCTCCTAGACGATCAAAAGGAGAGGCCCTACTTAGCCTTTCTAAGGCACTCAATATTTATGGGATGAGAGACTGTCCATCAGAAGAGCTAATAATCCTGATGGAGGAGGTTACCCCAGGCAAGTATGTAGGATCCCTTGAAGTTCTAGAACAGTTGTACCCAACACTCTTGGAGGGCGGCGCTGGCATATTAAATTGTTCAGGAACTCCAACTTGTAGAGTTTGGGCCAACTGTCTCATGATGTCCTGTATAGGCTCTTGACCTTTGGCAAAACTGGACAAAATTCTTGTTAAATCATGATTATTTGGAGGAGCAGAGGGATTAGGCAAAATTCCCTCATTTCTGGTACATGATTCAGGAATCTCAGTCATGGATGATGAATGAGTGACAATGTTTAGTAATATGTTCCCACAGACGGCTCCAATTTGTTGATTCAAAAAACTAGACTAGGCTTAATTGTTTGATCACAGATAAAATTAAGTAAAACAAACAAGACACAAGAGATTTTTAGAGTGGTTCGGCTCAAAGTAATAGCCTACGTCCATTATTATGTATTGACTGCCTTAACTTGTTTTCTCATCCCTTGCAATGAGGGCGATACAATGTATTTATAGCCCAAGGGGGGGTATTGATCGTTATCATGTGAAAGGATGGAATGCCTTTATTTGTTAGGCATTTACATCAATACATAATGAGCTTTAATTATATGAATGTTGTCACCTCATAGGCAATACAGGCTGTAAGACTGCGGATGCTTGGTTGGCTGTATAGAATAGATTTTTGGCTGTTGGTCGGGCTTCTCAGTTGGTCGGACATCCATGTTGGTCGGGCTTCCTTGTTGGTCGGGCCTTTCTTATCATGCTGACTTGGACTTGTGCCACATAGGATTACACGTGTTGGCTTGTAATTGGTCCACGTAGGATGGTAAATTTTGGTATCAACACTAACAAATAAGGAAAAACAACCCTAATCTTGTTAGGAATTAATGTGGTAGAAATGGGATAAATTTTGGAATTTACATGAAAAGATAAGAGAAGACTATGAACTTTGACAAAATGGTCTTAAGCATGATTATATAATATTTTGTGTGGAAAAACACAAAGATGGGGGATATGGTTTTGAACATGAAATGATGAATCTGAGATTTGTGAAAATAGTTAAATGTTGTGCCACTAAAGAAATAACAAAAAAACATATGTTTTTCACAAAATGCAACAAATGGGGTAAAGGGGGGATTTTTAATAAACTTGAGGATCTTAAGGGTTAGGCCTCCTCTCAAAACCTCATCGGTCTAATTTTGGGGTGGAAACGGATAAAACATAAATTTTGGCACGACTATTAAATCATGATGTTTCAAAACCATGGATGATGAAAATGATGAAAAGGGGAAGCGAAATAATGTGGACATTGGATAAATGCAAACACAAAGAATAAGGACTCAAATGACACCGGGAAAAACTAAGGAGGGCCCCGATCCCTGGGGTGAAAGTCCCAAAACTACTAGGCGAGCATATGTTGACATCACCAGCGGTGGGGTGCCCATTAAAGCATGTGGTATTTGGAAGATTCCGAGAAATAATGAAGAAGGGAAAATTCAAGGTTGTATGGATTATTTAAGTAAAAAACCTAATTAAAGCAATAATGGAGACTAACGGTAAAAGGTGAATTATAAGTCTCTAAACCCGATAAAGGGTGGTAAAATGGATTAATTGTGAGTATGAGCTCATCCCTCAGGTACATGACATATATTTGCATTGCGGGCAATTAACCTATTCATGTATTTTGTAATTGAATAAAAATATTCATTTTATTTCTCGGTAATTCATAGAAAATGTGTTGCCTGGTATTAACTTCATGCTGAGCGTTTGCACCTACTTTCCTTTTTGTTAAAAACCCCACCCTCACCCCAGGTACCAGGAGTAAGAATGTCAGACAGGATGTGAGCAAAGCTCAAGGGGGAGACCAACACCGTTAGAATGCTATGTACCACTTTTAAAACATTAGGCTTCTCATATTTGCACTTTAGACATTTGGACTTATTTAGTCCTCGACCATAATTTTAAAAAATACAGGATGGTGTGACTTGTTTTGGTTTAATTAGTATTTTAGAATAAACTCAATTTTTCATAAATAAATTATGCTAAATAAGTGATCTTATAGTGATCCCCTTTTTGTAAAATAAGAATTTAAAATATCAAACTTATGAATCAAATTAAAGACTTTCTTAAATATATTGGTTAAATCCTTCCCCCTCCCCCCTTTTTAACTCCCCAGCTCGGTGCGGGTTGACCCAACGGTGATCCAAAATCGTGTTGGTGCATTATAGAACTCTCGGATGAAGACATTATCTGCACCTCTTAGGAGGACCTCAGATGGAAAATGTTCTTTGATGGAGCTTCCAACAACAAAGGACGAGGCATTGGGATACTCCTGATCTCCCCTAATGACTCTTACACCTCCATTGCCATCAAATTAAACTTCCCTTGCACCAATAACATGACCGAATACGAGGCATGCAACGTGCCTCAAGATCGCCCTCAAGAAAGGTATTAATCACCTAGACATCTACGAGGACTCTGTCCTCATCATCATCATCCAAATCCTTCAAAAATGGAAAGTCCAAGACGAGAAGCTCCTACCCTTTCACGCCCACCTAGAAGAACTAGCCTTCCAGTTCAAAGATGTCACCTTCCACTACCCGCCTCGTACAAAGAACAGCTTAGCGGACTCCCTTACTACCATGGCCTCAATGGTTAACATGCCCGAGGGAATAACAATGGCCCTTTTCCTGGTTCAGAAATAGGTGATGCCCACCCACTGCTACCACATTGAGCTCGTCATTGATGAAGATTCCAATATAGCCATATTATGGTACTACGATATTTGGTGCCTCCTCAAACATGGTAGGTATCCCCAAGACACGAATAAGAAAAAATGTGCGACCCTTCGCAAATTAGATGCCCAGTATATCATCTGTAACAGAGCGCTTTTCGAGAGAAACTTTGATGGGACCCATTTGCACTGAAAAACAGGGGTTAATATTGAAGAAATGATCTAGAAAATCTACAGTGGAGAATGTGGGCCCCACATGAATGGTAACATGCTTACCAAGAATATCAACTGTCAAGGGTACTACTGGACCACCATGGTTCAAAAATGCACTGCCTATGTTCGAAGATGCCTCAAAAGCTAGCAATTTGCCAATCTTCAACACTTACCTCCCCTGAAATTATACGACATGACCTCTCCTTGGCCCTTCTCCACATGGGGCATTGACATCATAGGGACGGTTATGCCCAAAGCTTATAACGATCACGACTTCATCCTGGTTGCCATTGATTACTTTATTAGATGGTTCGAAGTAGAGTCATATGTAGTGTTAAATGCCCAGAAAGTGACCAAGTTCATCAAAAAGAACATCATCTGCTAATACGGAGTTTCCTATGAGTTAGTATCGGATAATGGACTCAATTTCGAAGTCGGGTCACTGAACTAGTCAACGAGTACAGGATTCAAAGACACAAATCTTCTCCCTACCAATCCCAAACCAATGGTATTGCCGAAGTCGCCAATAAAAGTCTCAAAACCATCATCAGTAAGATGACAAAGAGTTGCAGAGATTGGTTCGATTGGATCCCTTACGCCCTCTGGGTATACCACACTTCAATCATAATGCCTACTGGGGCTAACCTTATTCTCTAGTGTACGGTATGGAAGCATTCCTACCCGTTGAGCTAGAAATACCTTCCCTACGTGTCATGCTCGAGAGAAAGTTAGCTAAGAAGATTGGCATCAGAGCCGCTTTGACGAACTATTGCTCTTGGATGAAAAGAGACTTAATGCTCTATACCATATATAAGGGTATCATCGTCAGATAGCACTATCATTCAACCGAAGAGTCAAGGATTGCAGTGTCCAAAAAGGAGACCTTTCTCTCAAGGAGATTATAGAATCCGTCTGGAACCTCAGAGGGAAATTCAAACCGAATTAGAGCGACCCCTATATTGTGAAGAAAATTATGTTAGGCGGAGCTAACAGACCTCGACGGAAAAGAAATGGCGCTTCCAGTAAACCTAGACTGTCTCAAGAAATTTTACCTCAAGTTCGAAATCTCGACGCGATACGACTCTTCTCATCCCCCTTATTTTCTAAAAAAATCTCTTTTCATTTCCCCTACCCTGAACTACGTGGGACCTAATCCTCCCAAAAACATTCTTCTTTAAAAATCATGAAAATTTTCAAAACCCCCAAAGGTACGTAGGCAGCCCATACGCCATACATGGGCACGGTCCCCTTCTTTTTCCCAAAATGCTATTCTTTTCTAACCCCCAAGAACAGCAGTCCATCTTATCATTTACATGAACAAAAGGATTACGTATGCCTTAGCGATTGGTATAGATGGTTCAAAATGCAAAACTCATCAAGAGGCATAACAAAATATGATCAAAATCATTTTTATTTTTAATAAAGGAATACATCACTATTACATGAAGTATCAGTGAAGGAAGTCAAATAGACCACCCCATTTCCACTAACGAAACCATTTTAAACAAACCTACCTAATCCTTACCATATTCACAAAAATTATCCCTAACCCCACAGAAAACTCTAAAATCACCCAAAATACAAATTACCCTAGCTTTACAAAATGTTACCCCCATCTTTACAAACATTATCCTCAACTGCCAAACGGCCCCGATTCATCATTATTCCCTTCCCCCCAAAGGTCCCCAAGTATCCCACTCCGTATGTGCTCCATGGTGCGATACGCCCTGACAAGTTTAGACGAAACCACGGCACCCTCCTCCATGGTGTCGAAGGCGATGAGCCACCTTTGCCTAGTCTTTTACTCCATGATCTTCTCCAATATTCACTTCCACAACCACTTTAGGGAGTCCTTAAACACATGCCAAACCCCTCCTACAGATTGTGACGAAGGGGTAGACGGTCGGCGGCGCTGCCCTAAGGATCCCAGCATCATCCGCAATGATTCAGTCAGGTCCTCCACCAAAAAGAATATCGTTATGCGAGGAGGCACAATTTATTCCCATCCAACATGTGTAGAAGCCACCAAGGGAAATAAGAGGAAGTCTAGTGAAGGCCAACCAATCGCACATACCGTTACTCTCCTAATTGAAAAATAGGCTGCAAATCTCCCCAGCATGGAATCGACCAATAAAGACACGAGGCTCCGTAATCCACAAACTAGTTGACCCAGTTCTTTACTGATGGGCCGAAACTAAAGAAAGGCCAGACAAAAAAATTAGGCACACCCGTCAGGGGATACTCAGGAGGGGGCCCCAAACGAAACCTCTCAGTAAGCCACATGAATAACATCACCGAAATCCCTCTTAGAAAATCAGAGCGGCCCTCCTACAAATCATCTAGACCATTCAGGGTCTCTTCCAGTACAACTTCCACAGGATTATGACAATAATATATTCATGTCGCTATCGTAGCCACTTAGGGATCAGCTATCAAATCCCTTGCCAGCAGTAAAAGCCTCGGAGTAAGGCCCAGAGCAACAGCTCCGGCAAAGCCAACATCATCAAAACCCCTCTAGCGCACTGAATACATAACCTCTTAAACTGAAATAGTCCCTCTCTTAACTAATAGTAGATCCGTCGAAGGAGAAATATGGAGAAATTTCGCTAGAAATGCCAGGGGAAAACAAGAAAATCAGGCATGGCCACCGTGACACTGGGAATAACCCCCAACAATGATGAGAATTCCTCATAGGAAGGACAAACCTCGTCCGGACTAAAACAAAAGACATTATCCTCAGGGTACTATATTTGTATCTCCTCTACTAGAAAGTTCCAGTCTATGTCCTGATTACACCATAGAATGACCCGACGCAAGCTAAAAATATCATAACCAACATTATAGAGGCGCGTGGCATCTAGGCCTTCAAGATAAGAGGAAAATTCCTCATACATGGTAAGATCCATCTGGGGAATAGGAAATGAGAAGGAGGAAAAAGAAATGTGGGTGCTAGTGAAGAAAACACATCCCATACCCCTCCTTTTATACCCAAAATCCTTGGGAAAAAACAAATTTTTTGGAAACCCATTTAATTTACGAAAGTACACAGGTATGCAGGAAAGTGAAATCAAAGCCTAGGAGTTATTTGACTTGACCCCCATGCCGATAGATAGGTTAAGGGGTATGCCGATCAGCAACCCCTTATTTTGGAAAATTCCTTTCTTCCTCTTTTTCCAAAAATCAATCTCCAAAAATCCTTATTTTAAAAAGTTACCCATCGGTTCATTCCTTCTTATTTTTCTATATATTTTCCTCAAAATCATTTTCATTCTCAAAATAAATTCTTTTATTTTTTTCCAAAATTCTTGCCTTGAAAAGAAATATTAACCCCTAAGTTAACTAATTTTACTTTCATTTTCTAATCTCAGCAAAAAATTAAAAAGTGCACATAGGATAGGTCACTAAATCAAGAAAAATACCAAAAAAATGAAATTGCATTCCATGTATATTTAATACATTTTTGCAGGTACAAAAGAAAAGAGAAAAAAAAATACAAAACAGGACTTCACTCGAACCCTCAAACCCTTAACCTTCGCGACGAACACACTTTCCCTGACGACGAGTGGTGGAACCTTCACTCCCAGAGCTGGAGTCCTCATCTGATGTGGAAGGTGGAACAAACTAGGAGGGAGTCTTTTTCTTGATATACTCTGACATAGAGGACATCCAATACTTGATATCCCATCTTTAGTTAGTCGGCGCCCGTACATACTGCAACAAAAGAGCAACAAAAAAGACAGATTAGTCAGTAAGAAGTAGAGAAAGAATAAATGGAAACAAAAAAGATAAATAGAAAGAATATACCTTAGGCCGTAAGGACTCATCTGTACTCCCCATCAACCCAAACATCAGCGCATGACGACGGTGCGACACACTTAGTGACTCCCCCCTACTCAGTCAAAAATTGTAAGAAAGGGAGAAAACTGAATAATCGGAGCTTCCTCTGATGCCTATGCCTCCGTTGATGTACCACCACCCATGATGTGGGTCGACCCCACAGATGAATTGGTACCCCTTATCGAATTTGTGGCCGGTGGAGGCATATTCTCCACATCAAAGATACAGGAGGGCATCAACCAACTCGTTACGAAGTCTAAATAATCGTAGCTCGCCACTGTATCCTTACAGTATGTGTAAGACTCGCCTATAATTGCTACTGCCCTAGCCTTATTATCCAACTCCCTCACCCGCGTCATATACACAGGGGCGTCGATAGTGGGACTTCCATCTCCTCCACTATCTGCCTCACCACCCTCTTTCTAAGGAACCAGACGTACACGAACCCGTACATAATCAACCGTTGCGTTTGCGCATGCATGTCCATCACCCCCATGTCCCGCGATGACACCCAACACGGGTAGAAGGTCACCTACAATCCCCCAATAGAGAATCAGTATCTACTCGAGAAATAAAGATGCCAAGAAGAACTCAAAAAAGATGAAAGATAACCTGGTCACTCGTCAGGGCATTCAGGACCCATCGGACGTCCGCCAAAGAGAAGGATTGATTTGACAATTAGTTGGACTTATGTCATCGGAACATCTGGTATAAATCCCCCATATCCTCATCCTTCAGGGCCATCAACCCTGCATTATGCCCAATTACCTCATAGAACCACGTCTGCAAAAGACAGAAATCAACAAAGAGAAGAAAAAAGAATGCAAAAAAATGCATAAAAAGCAAATTGAATCAAAATTTACCTCCAGAAGGTACGTGGCTCTCGTAGCAGTTTATCGGAAGAACCGAAGAAAAGCAACCAAAGAAGAAGAATGGGACGCTAAAGTCAAGCTCCCCTAATCTTACAATCAGACGTTAGAAATCATCCTCGGATACGGTAAGAACCAACGATAGACGACATCACCGCTCATCGTCACCAAAAAACCACCAAGAAAAAGCAAAATAAATAGACGGGTCGTCTGTCTCACCTGCCGCCCATCAGTCACATCCACCCTCCTCCTCAAAAGTGTCTCCCTCAAAATATAAATTCGGATAGAATCCCCCGAGACGATCCTACCCACGTCCTTCAGAGCTGCCTGCACTGCCTCTGGTGTCACCTTTAAAGTGCGGTCCACCACTATCTAACCCCAACAACTGTTGGATGCCAATGGGAGTAACGGTTATCTCTCTGAATCCAAGATGGAATCTATGGGTAGTGTCCCTCCACCCCTCCCCAAGAGCACATAACACTGTAGTGTCCCATCCACCGCCTCTGCCAAATTGCCAAACCTAGTGTACGATACCATTAAGCGCACAATAATATGGAGATTCTCTCAAACCTCCTTCAACCCAGTAGTCCCCCGGGATCAAATGATCGAACAAACTATATCATTTTGCACGAAAACAAAAGAAAAACCCTTCATTAAGTGGGAGGAACAAAGAGAAAAATAAATTGGAAGATCAAAAATCACCATACTTACTTAGCCACTAGGGTTCTTCACCCTAGACGAACGATGATATGTGGGCTCGCATAGCAAGTTACACTCATTAACAACAAGGGTCAAATGGTTTTTAGAGAGAGACATTAGAAGATTCAAACACTTAAAGGTGTGAAAATGGGGAAGGATCGTCCCCTTTTTACAGAAGATTAAATGGCCTGCCGATTGATAGGCCCCATCCCATGTCGATCGGCAGCCACCTTTTCCTCTTCCCAAGAAGCCTGTGAGTTTGTGCCATTGTCGATTGGCACCCCCTCAAGCCTGCCTATCAGCAGTTCCCTAAGATTTTGTACTAGAAAATACCAAAAAATTAAAAATCCAAAAATTGTCTGAAAATTCCTAAAATTTCCAAAACACTATTTCCTCTAAAGAAAATAATTTTTTGAATCACTAAGCCCCTTAGAAACTCTCAAAAATCCTAGCTAGATTAATCTTACACTCTTATTTTTGGCATACTCCACAACGAAACCAATGATGCACCCGCATCCAAGTCTACTATAATTTCCTAGTCGAAACCTCAAACCTACAGTAGAGTTTCAAGATAACACAATTCCCAGTGGAACCACAAGTGTACCGGCACCCCCAAGACAATTTCCTCAGGAGAGCTATTCCCTGCATCACAATTTTAAGTTCTCAAAGATGACCTCAACCCTCAGAATGGGTCATCATAACTTTAGGTTCTAAAAATTTACCTCAACTCGTAAAATTGGTCATCACAACCTTAGGTCCTCAAAATTGACCTCGACCCTCAGAATTGGTCGTCATAACTTCAGGTCCTCATAATTGACCTCATCCATCAGAATTAGTTGTCACAACTTTCAATCCTTGAAATTGACCTTGACTTGCAGAATTGGTCACCACAACCTTAGGTCCTCAGAATTGACCTCAACCCCAGAATTGATCATCATAACTTTAGGTCCTTAGAATTTATCTCGGCCCTCAAAATTGATCGTCATAACTTTAAGTCCTCAGAATTGACCTCAGTCCTCAAAATTGGTCTTCATAACTTTAGGTCCTCAAAATTGACCTCGCCCCCCAGAATTGATCGTCACAACTTTAATTCTTCATAATTGACCTCATCCCTCAGAATTGGTCGTCCCAAATTTAGGTCCTCATAATTGACCTCGGCCCTCAGAATTGGTCGTCATAACTTATGGTCCTCAGAATTGACCTCGGCCTCCGAAATTGGACGTCATAACTTTAGGTCCTCAAAATTGACATCAACCCCCAAAATTGGTCATCGTAATTTTAGGTCCTCATAATTTACCTCAGGCCTCAGAATTTGTCGTCACAACTTAAGGTCATCAAAATTGACCTCGACCCACATAATTGATTGTTATAACCTCAACCTACATAATTGGCCATCCTGAGCACAACTTTAGGTCCCTAAAATTGACCTCGACCCCCTGAATCTGTTATGATCATCTCCTTAGGTCCTCAGAATTGACCTCAACCCGCTGAATTGGTCATCTTACTCTCTTTAGGTCGGTAGAATTAACCTAAACTCGCTAAATCATCCATATCCATCTCTTTAGGTCCTCAGAGTTGACCTCAACTCGTTGAATCAGTCATCATCATCTCCTTAGGTCCTCATAATTGACCTCAACCCACTGAATCAATCATCTTCATCTCTTTAGGTCCTCATAATTGACCTCGACCAGCTGGATTGGTCATCTCCATCTTTTTAAATCCTTATAATTGACCTTGACCCACCGAATTGGTCATCATCGTCTCCTTAGGTCCTCATAATTGACCTCGACCTGCTGAATTGTTCATCTTCGCCTCTTAAAGTCCTTAGAATTGACCTCGACCTGCTGAATCAGCCATCTCCATCTCTATAGGTCCTCAGAGTTGACCTTAGCCCACTGAATTGATCATCATTGTCTCCTTAGGTCCTCAAAATTGACCTCAACTCGCTGAATCGATCATCTTTGTCTCTTTAGGTCCTCAGAATTGACCTCGATCAGCTAAATCAATTATCTCCATATCTTTAGGTCCTCAGAGTTAACCTCGACTCGCTGAATCAGTCATCTTTATCCCCTTAGGTCCTTAAAGTTGACCTGGACTTTCTCAATCGATCATCCTCGTTGTAATACCCCGTATTTTCTGCGTTATTTATTTTTGGGGATTAATTGAATTAAATGTTTATTAATTGGAAATTAATCCGGATAATAATATTAACGAGATGTGAGTTAGTATTTTATTATAATGTGCATACTTGGCATTATATGAATATTGGTAATATTGATATTGTCGTGAGTTATAAATACGGCAATTTGGGAATTTTACTTGACGCGTGTGACCGCCACGTCATGATATTGTGCTACATAATTAAAAAGTGAATTTTAGTTCCATTAACCGTATGGTCGTTTTGAGTGCGCCAACGCGTCCGGAAGGGTCGAGATAGTCAGAAAACACTAGCCGGAAGTTTAGTTTGGGTCCCGGGATATTTGTGGGCCATACCGACATCATAAAGGGCATTTTGGTAAATTGCATTTTTGGGAATTAAAAAGTGACGAAAATGGGAATTAAAAATCTGACTATTTCTCAACCCACTTAACCCACTACTACCACTTAGAGATTTAATGGACTACGGGAGGAGTTGAAATATACTCCCAACTTCCAAAAACCAAGACACACTCCATATTCCATTATCTTCAACCTTGGGAAAAGCTTGAGAGAGAGAGAGAGAGAAGGAAACCGTGAGAAGAGCTTGAAAGAGAGAGAAGGAAGAGAATTCTGCAGAAAAGTGAGAGGGAGAACAACTGGACTTCAAGATTCAACACCAAATTCTGAGATAATTAAGGCAAGTGATTTAAACTCCTTTAATTCAAGATATGTTTCCATGTTTAGGAATTTTCGGAATTTATTTTTGGAGATAAATTAGACCCATGAATTGAATGTTAAAGGACATGATTTATGTAGGAATTCCATGTAGTATATTCTGGACGAATTTATATGTTGAAAACAGAACCTTGATGATCAAAAGGTAGAATTAGAAGAAACTTAATGATGTTCTTGAATGGAAGGAATCTGGGAATTATTTTGATGTAGTTTTAATCCAAAATAAGCCTTTAAATGATGAAGTATGGGATTTAGAATGTTATTACTGATATAGGATGTTAGTATAACGTTATAGTGACCTTATCTTGAAGTTTCATGCTTAAAAATGGTGAATTGGGACGAAACTGTAACTGCAAAACGAAGCAGTCCGTAACAGACCTGTGTAATCGATCGATCGACATTCATAAGTCGATCGATCGACCACAATCGATCGATCGAAGGTCAAGGTCGATCGATCGATCTTCCCAGAATGAATAAAGTTTTCCTTAATTGAATTTTAATGATGATAACCCTTAGATAATTTTATTGGAGACATTGTGATTACCCTTAAACTTTAAGGAAGACCAGTAGGCATGATTATGAGATTGGACTTTAATTGGAATTTAATTTGAGGAATTATTCTAAATTAATGAAATTCGTTATGTGAGTTAATATTTGGGTTAATAGTACAAATTTGAATAATTTGATGAAATAAGGTTTGGGGCAGAAGTAAGGACCTTAGGTATAGCGATGTTATATGAGGGAATCATGGGAACTTAATAGTCTATTTGAGACAGGTTTTAAGTTTAAGATATTACGACGTGAGACGTGTCGACTATTTAATTTATACATTGTCGGGACACTTGAAATATATGAATTGGGAATAATGGTATAATGATTTAGAGAATACCCTTATTAATATGGAAATATCTAAGATGTGTGAATGCTTAGTAGATAACTTTATGTGTATGACATACCTACCATACTTGCTATCACGGGAGGTTACGTTCGCTTAGGACCTTCTTATCCTTGTGTTGCCCGGATTTAGATTGGTGCCTAGAGGACATAGTTCAAGAGAATGACTTATTTGTGAGTTAATAAGCCAGCTGACTATGGAGCGTAGGTATGTACGTGACCATGGATATGATTGAATTATGTTCGCCTCCATTTATGTGTGTGGTGTTGATTCCAACAATTCCTGAGAGATTCGGAATTTGTAATCCTTATGTACGTGATGTACCGGGATGGATAGCAGAGTATGTGTGCACCGCAGCTTAGCCTTTGGGTGCTTGTATTGTATATTTATGATGTGAAAATATACGGTTAATCGAGAAGGAATTTACTATAATAAATTGTGAGTATAATTATGGTAATGTTTTGAAAGATAAAAAGAGATCTTTTTGGTATTGTTAATAATTGTGAATCCGGGAATTTAAGTAAAACTCTCTATTTAATTATTAAGGTTGGAAATTTAACGAGAACCGAGTAGAAGTGTTAGAAACTCTTTAGATAGTTATGAGATAACACACGAATGGGTACAGGAACGTTAGGAGTGCACAGTTAGACGAGAGGTGAGTATATCATGTGAGAGCACGTCCTAACATGTACTTTGCATATACTGTTTTAAATGTTTTTAAAGCACTTGCAGGTTTTTAAAATATCTCCACACTCGGGCTCTGACCCGTTTGCTTTCAAATCTATCTTTTTGTAAAACCATTTTAGGTGCCCAGCCACAAGGTCACCATGCATAGGATTTCCATTCTGATGACGAGCTGTAGCTGGTTGTGGAAGCTACAGGGATTTGCTTTTAGACGCTTATATCATTTGGATTCCTTATTCATTATTCCTCAGTTGTAGGGCATGTTGCCCAAGTTCTATTAGATACATTTCCATTTCAGTTTTCAGACGTTGGCATGTATTCATTTCAGTATTCAGTATTTCATTACTTACTTCAGTTGTGAGATTGTATTATGAGGAGTTTTTCCTCCAGTTTTATTTATATCATGTTACGGTTATTCTATTACTTCATTATGGTGAATGGTGTTATTATTTCTTCATTATACTTGCATGTTAATCAGACTTTAAATTAAAATTTGGCAACTTACTTTTAAATACTAGGTGGTTAGTAATAATAAAATGTTTTCGGCAGTGATGCTATTAACTGAACCAACTTGGCGTTTTGATTTAATTTAATAAAGGAGTAGCTACCCGGTATTTAAATAGTCGGGGTGTCACAGGTGTCTCCTTAGGTCCTCTGAACTAACCTCGACCCTCTGAATCGATCACCTTCATTCTTTAGGTCCACAAAATTGGCCTGAAACGCTCTTCCCCAGCATCAATGTGGTGTTTATCATTCGATTGCCTTCACTTGTTCCAAGATCCCCTATCAAGGGGATCTCTATAGACACCCCATCCTAGGACTCCCCTAAGCACCTCTTTAGGTCCCAAACACTCACTCGTTCACTGCAAACCCTAGGTTATACTCCGAGTACCAATCTTGAGGTCCTGAGCGCTTTCGGGTGCAGTTTATCTCTGATCAATTTTCTCATCTCAGTAGAAGCTCAATGAATCTTTTAAGGGCTATGAATCCCCTTTCCAATGGTCCTACCCATGCACAAATCGACCTTACGGTTCAGGCGAACGGTCCGTTTCACTCCAAAACTTAATCTGGAGGATAAATTCTTAAAGGGATTTTAATACCCTTTCCATAGGTTCCCCACCCCCCCCCCCTGCGCGATTCAGACCTGCGATTTGCGTTTTATGACCATTTTTCTGAAAAACATGTCCCAAACTACCGAATGGCACCCTCAGGGGCATTACAAATGGTATCAGTGCTCTATGTTCAAGGTTCCTTTTAGGTGTGACGTGGTGAGGTCAATATTAGATCTTTCAATTTCATTATTGGGTAAGTGCGGTATTAGCACGACAAGTAAGTTTGTGCCAAGTGGCACACAATTAAGTTGATAGTTATTAATCGCTTCTGCATTTATGATTAGAATTGTAGTATCAATGTTAGCCTACAGTGGTGGCATCGTGGTTGTTAGTCTGAGGTGCTTGTGTTAAATTCTTGGAGACATAGAATCAGTTGGGATGTCGGTAGAATGAAATGAAGCCCATTGGGCAAGCGGCACAAGTTACATTTAGTCAATAGTAGAGGTTGATGGTTAGGATGTCTCGACTAGACACTATTGATTGGTGATTAAAAGATATATATGAACATTAGGTACGATAATTATGGGTAGTTAATGCTGATGGTGTAATTAGGCAAATTCGATCCTCAGGGTGATATCGTAATTGAAGGTAGTTTTGTAAACACACGCAGTTGTGTAGGCCAATAGTGGCAATTCCTTAACCCTTTGCATGATATGTATTGTGAAATAACTTTGGTGATGATAGCAGCCTTGTTATTGGCAATAGTGACTTGTGTTCGTTGGGACTCAGTGGTAAAGGTTGCGCATCTCATGTATGGAGACTAAATAACTCGGTGGAATTAAATAATATTATTTTTTATTGGTGAATGATGATACCAGAAATGGTATCACTAAATCAATGTGAATATATGAGCTCAACCCAATATAGTAATGGAGTATAAACATATATGTAAATATAGAAGAAGACGAGGGAAGTAAGAGATAAGACAATGTATAAGTGGTTCAGCCTATCTAGGACTACTCTAGTGTGTGTGTGTGAGTGAATTTCACTAAGAAATGGCTCTAATGGCCTTTGGATATAGATCACTCAGCTTTCTCTCTCTATGTTGCCATTTTAGTAGAGTTTCAGTACAGTTTCGAATTAGAGGTCCTTTATAAAGATGTAGAAGACAAGTATATATAGTGCTTGGGGGATGTATGTACCCCCTAAGCATGTAATAAGCATGTGTAGAATGTTCTTAGCTAATAAGGTTGAGCCATCTGTCATTGTCACATGTAGATCATGCTGATGAAATATTCCTTCACGTGTGAGGAAGATGTTGTTATAACGATTTGGTCCGTGTGGGACTCGCAGCCCACGTGCACTCTCCTATGCGTTATCTAATCCACAGGCTTTACTAGTTGTCTAGCTGTCAGTCATCTAGACCAGGTCGAGGACATGTGGTCAAGCTAGGTCCATTGATGAACACATGTCCCATGAGATGTTTCTTCCTACCCACGTTGTCCAGGTGAAGGCCAAGAATGAGGATATTAAATATCAATGTCATCGATGCTGGGAATGATGATTGACCTTCCGAGATGAGGTAGAGGAACCATGTGATAATTCATTAACCTATGATGATACAACTCAGGCTCGGACCATGGTCGAGTCATGAGCCCTATTCTAAATGGGTTGGCGGTGGTCAGCCTTAGCTGAGAGGTCTAATTCCTTGGATGGGGATATACTTGATATATCAGTCACACCTTAAACCCCAGTCTTTAATGTGAATGGAAATATGAGGGGTAAAGCATATTTTGGGAAGGAGTTGAGACGTCCTTCCATATGTCAGGTCTAGTGCATTAGATGAAGATTGTAGATTGACATTTGGCACCCAGTTTGTGAAAAGGCGTGTTGTCCAAAAATAATGGTTGTATGTGACGCCTAGGGTATACCTTAATTATGACCACCTTGGAAGTTGTACAAAATCATTTGGAGTATTTAAATGGTTTAAAATACATTTTTTCTCTTTATACTATTTCTTCTTCGCGTGCAAGCCTCTTTTCTCTCTAGAACTAACGTCTTTCTCTTCTAACTCAGGCAGTTTTTAGGCAAGGTTTTTTGGGTTCACACTGCTTCTTCCTTCTTCTTTACCTTCCAGGTAACTTAATACATTACCATTTAAAATATTTAGCCTTTTTTCTTTGCTATTTTTGAATTTTCCTATTTTCCTATGGGGGTTTAGTTTTTTTGACAATCCTGACTGGTGATTCTCGGGCTGCCTTTAGGTAAATTTGTGGTGATTTTTTAGAATTGGGCAGTGTTCTTTAGGTTTTTAAACCCTTCTATAGTATTGCTTTCCTTCTAATCTTCCATTTATTGCATTCTGGTATAACTCCGATGGGACTGTTCTTCATTTGTTCTTGGGTCAAAAATGATTCACGTGATCATTTTAATCATTGAGTCAACATTGGTCAAACCTTAAACCGTTTGTGACTTTTTAGCCATTTGTTGCTTATGTTTAAGCTCTTCTTCTTGGATGTTAAATACTCTCTACTATTTAGTAGAACACTAACCCACATTTCGTGAAAAATACTTCCAAGAGATACGTAGGATAGAGGAAGAGGCTGAGGCAAGACGTAGAGTCGACCTTCATTTGATTCATCCAATTTATTATATTCCATTAAATTATATTTTACCCTTTTCCTCTGAGGTTTCCAGAGACGATATGCCTAACTCATCCCCTACTCCTGCTGATGAAGAGATTTATTTGTAGATACTATGAGTGTGTCACCCACATGCCCCATGAGTTCTGAGGTAGCTGAGAGATCATATGGGACGTTATCTTCCATCCAGGCCGAGTCCTCTGGTCGAGATGACTCTTCAGTCCATTGTGGATGATGGGTATTCTAGTGAGGATGATTCTTTGATTAAAATCATCTCAGGCCCTGCTGAGTCGAGAGTCAATGATGTTATTCCTCCAACTGCCATTCCTCTCAGAGCCATGACCAAGAGTGAGTTTCAAGAGAGGTTTTTAGATGAGGCTCCATCTTCTAAAGCTCTTGGTAAGGATGAGGACCCAGAGGCTGAGGAGCCAGTAAATTACTCTTATGCTGAGACATTTCCATCTTCTGTCAAAGAGGTGGACTTGCTGCTCTGGAGATATCTATACGGAATTAAATATGATCTAGTGATGTGTGTACCTGATGAGGACGAAAGAGTGTACAACGACTGAGAAGATAAAAGTCATTATTTATGAGGAAATATTCAAGGTCGGCATCAGACTGCCTTTCCACCCTTCTATTAGGGCCATTCTATCTAGACTGGGACTTGATCCCTCCTAACTAGCACAAAATTCCTAGCAGGTCATACCTGGCTGCGTCTCCTTGTGGATGAACAAATACGCGAACAAACCTTGAGTAGACATATTCAAAGCCTGCTATCATGTCTCACCCTTAAGGACTCAGCCCGATTATTACCATCTAGGGGCGATAAAACCTAACAAGAAGATTATTCAGGTCGCCCAAACATCCAACCATTCCTCGAAGCATAGGTTCTTCTTTATTTATAGGGCTTACGAATTTTCGACAGAAGCTGACCCATCTGAGGATGAGCCGAGAGTTCCCTGCGATTGGGAGAATCCATCTATGTCCGCCAAGTTAGGGACGGTTGAGTATTTGAAGAGTCAAGGAAATGAAGGTGACATTCCCAAATTTAAGGATATTATGACTCATGACTTTTTATAGAAGGCTAGCTTAGAGGTTGACCCCCTAGCCGAGCTATGTGAGTCACTAAAATTTTATATTCCAAGTCTTGTCTCGTCTCTATTTTTAATGGTTGATACTAATTTTTCTTTTTCTTTGTAGATCGTCATACACATATCTCGAACAACTTATGGAATATGATGGCTCCTAACCTAAAAAGTGTTGTAAAGAAGGGGGCAAACAACCCGTAAAGAAGACCATCGTTGATGGGCCTGACCAACCCTGAGGTCAGCCAGAAAAAAAAGCAAGATCCTCCCTCTCACACTCGCCAGCATCGTGACACGATGTCAAGGACTAGTCATCCTACCCATGCCATGTTGATCTCGTCTGGGACAAGTTCCTCTTTAGGTGATTCGTTTGAGCACTATTATTCATCAAACATCGCTCATCTGAGGGCGTGCCCGAGTTCACTTCTTACTCCTTCTTGAAGATCAAATAAGGCTATGCTTAGCATACCGTGGAAAAAGGACTATGAGTTCTTGGTAAATATACCTCCTCATAAGATCTATGACTTCAGCCTCCATTCTATGGCCTAGGTATTTGTCTTTCCTTGAAAAACTTTTATCTCGTCCCTTGCTACTAATATGTGTTGTGATATTTGTATTCTCATTCTTCTATAGTCCGTGTGCACTTTCTCTTCATCCATAAAGTGGATGGATGAGAGATATCCAAAAATTCAAAAGGGTGATAAGGCCATCCGAGAATTGGCTGAGTTGAAGAAGAATCACAAGGTGCATATGGAGGAGTATCATAGGACTTTAGATAATCTCAAATCTGATCATGCCGAGCATCTACAGAAGTAGGATAGAGAGATGACTACGCTGAAGACCCAAGTTTCCAATCATTACAGAGACCTGGCTGCAACTGTCAAGAAGGCTAGGGATGAGGCCCTATCAGCCGAGGCTATAAAGAAAATTCAGTATGAGGACATTGAAGTATATGAGTCATTTGATGAGTTTCTCGACTCGGGTATGAAATACTTTGAGAGGGGCCTCGAGACGGCTTGTATATGGGTCATCACCCAATTATTTGTGGTGGTCTCCTCCATCAGTGTCGAGCTAGAAGATCCCGACATCAAAGATCCTTTCATGGAGTCAGATCTAGAATGTGTTGAGTCCCTACCGACAGCCGAGGGAGATAACGTTATGGAAAATGCCCCTATTGAGTTTGAAATCGATGCTATTGCCGAGGAAACTTTGTTTATTAATGTTAAGAAAACTCAGTTTGGTGAAGGTGTTGGAGAGTCAACCCTGAACGTGGAGCCAACTCTATAGGGTGGTCATCTATTACTGAACTCTACTGATGTTTAACAAGTAACTATGCTTGAATGGCTTATAATCTTGATATCACCAATTAACAATTTTCTTTTCAAACATCTTCATGTCCTTAGTCGAGATAAATATAACCAAATAAGTGGTTGTTTTCAAATTTTAATTCATCAAATTATGGTGTTATATCACAAGTCCCCTCTCGTCATTTTGTGAGTGTATGAACAAGAGCAATCTCGTCCTACACTGTCATGTCGACCAAGAGATTTTTTCACCAAGTTAATGATGTTAAGATGAATCATAATAAAATGATTTTTGAATTTGAATTCACAAAATGAAGGTATTATATCATAAGTCCCCTCTCGCCAAATTATGGTGTTATATCACAAGTTCCCTCTCGTCATTTTGAGTATGTATGGACAAGATCTATATCGTCCTACACTGTTGTCTCGGCCAAATGAGTTTTTAACCAAATTAATTTTGTTAAGATGAATCGTAATAAAATGATTTTTAAATTTGAATTCACCAAATTATGGTGTTATATCCCAAGTCCCCTCCATTTTGAGAGTGTATGGACGAGAGCAATCTCATCCTACACTATCATCTCGATCGAGAGAGTTTTTCACCAAGTTAATGATGTCAAGATGAACCATAATAAAATGATTCTTAAATTTTAATTTTCCAAATTATGGTGTTCTATCACAAGTCCCCTCTCTTTGTTTTGAGAGTGTATGGATGGGAGCTATCTCGTCCTACACTATCATCTCGATTGAGAGAGTTTTTCACCAAATTAATGATGATAAGATATTATTCCCCCCTCTCAGTGTTATTAAGAGTCCATGGACGTGTTTAGCCCCGTCCAGACTGTCATGTCAATGAGAGAAAGGTAAATCTACTTCACCACGAGTGATGTTCCATAGCTTAGGATGAACTAAAACATACAATCTGAACTAATCATACAACAAAAATATGAGATAAAACTGACAATTTTTCATTCATAACTTTTCTCTTTGTACAATGACACAATCATAGAAGAAACTTATACAAAGTACTACTGATAATACTTCTTTATATGGTCGGCATTCCAAGGATTATAGAATGGCTCTCCTTCCAAATTCTCGTGTCGATACGTGTCAGGAACTACCTCTTCTATTACCCTGTAGGGACCACGCCAAATAATTTGGAATTCATTCAGCTCTTGCCAAGCCTTCTTCATAACTATGCCTCCTACCGCTAATGGTCTGGCCTTCACTCTCTTATTGTAAAATCTGGAAGTTCTCTATTTATAGGCTACTTGCCTAATTTCTATTTCTTCTATCCTTTCTTTAATGTGGTCAAGGTCCAACCTCCTCTCAGCAGCATTTGCTTCTGGGTCGTAGTTCTGCACCCTATAGCTTGGCAAACCAATTTCTATAGGACTCACTACCTCTGAGCCGTAGGCGATCATGAAAGGAGTTTCTCCTATCAAAGTTATCTTTATCGTCATGTAGGCCCACAGGATAGCGTGCACTTTATCAGTCCAAAGACCTTTAGCATCTTCCAACTTCTTCTTTATCCCATCTAATATGGTTCGGTTGGTTATCTCTGTCTAACCATTAACCTAAGGTTAGACTGGGGATGAGAAAAACTACTTGATACTGACCCTTTTATATTAAGCTTCTAATGAATCATTTTTGAACTGCTTTACATTGTTTGAGATGAGGGTATGAGGTAGACCGTATCTGCAAATTATGTTCCTTTAAATAAACTCGAAGGTCTTAGTCTAAGTTATTATGATCATGGCCTCTGTCTCAACCCATTTTGAGAAGTAGTCGATCACCAGTATGAGGTATCAATAATTACTAGTTGCCTTAGGCAAGGGTCCCACCAAATCAATTCCCCAACCATCAAATCACAAGGAGCGATGATAGATGATAGAGGCTAATGAGGTATGCTAGCAAACCTCTATCCCTTGTCACATCTCTTGACATAACTAGTTTTATCCCTGGCCAAGGTCGGCCACCAATATGGCTGGGTGACAACCCTTTTTATCAAATATCTCCCCCTATATGGCTGGAACAGGAACCTTCATGTATATTTTTCAAAATGTACTCCACCTCTGTTAGATGGACACATCGAAGTAGAGGGAGAAGAAATCCTTTTTTATATAAAACATTCTTAATAATTGAGAATTTAGCATCTTTGTACTTGAGATTCTTTCTTTCCAACTGGGAGTCTAGCCATTCACCATCTTTTATATATCTAATGATAGGATCCATCCAATATTCTCCTATCTCAAGGCTTAATAAGAATTCAACCGTGTTACCTTCCTTTTTTATGGTTGGCCAATATGGAATCTTGATAATAACTGGCCTTCTTATCTCGATTTTAGTTACTGACACCAATCTCGCCAAGGAATCGACTCAACCATTGTCCGTCGAGGGATCCTCTAAATCTTGATCTCATTGAAGTGCTTCATCATAGCTTTTACCCTGGACAAATACTTGACCATAATTTCATCCTTAGCCTCATATGCTCCTAGGACCTGGTTTACTACCAGTCTAGAGACACTATAGACTAATAGCTGACTTACATTCAACGCTTTGGTGAGGGAGAGACAAGAAAAAAGGGCCTCATACTTAGATTCATTATTGGATGCCTTAAACTTGAATCTCAAAACAGACTCTATATTAGTTTTTTTCTAGAGCCGACACTATCAGGCCAGCTCCACTCCCTGTCTCACAAGAGGAACCATCAACAAGTAGACTCCACATAATAACTTTTTCTAGAAAGTTTCCCTCCTCCAACGCTCTATTCTTGAACATAAATCTTTCTTCTTCATTCTTGGCAAATACTTTCTTAGCCGAACTCGTCTCAGAATTAGCCAGGGGAGACATGTTCTTCCTTCTGGCTCATAGGATGGATTCACAATCTCTTTATCCCATGTGAACTTGGCTAAAAACTCAATTAGGGTCTACCACTTGATGGCTGTTCTTGGCTAGTAGACGATGTTGAATTCTCCCAACTCTATGGACCAGGCCATCAGCCTACCCGATTTATGAGGTTTATGGATGACCTGCCTAAAAGGGGAGTCTATTAAGATAACTATGGTATGTTCTTGGAAGTAAGGCTTCATCTTCTCGGATGCATGAATGGGAGCATATGATAATTTATCCATTTCTGGATATCTCTGCTCGGCCCCTTGACGAGCATTTCTATTAAAATAGAGTGTCTTTTGGACTCCCTCATTGTCTCTCACAATTACTATATTGATGGACGACTCAAACACGATCAGGTACAAATATAATTTTCTCCTTGAATAGGTCTTGACAATAAGAGTGTGGAGCCGAGGTAGACCATCAACTCCTAAAAGTCCATCTGACACTCATCGTACTGTTCGAAGGATTTCCTTAACACCTTGAAGAAGGGAAGACACTTATTTGTTGCCCTGGATACAAACCTGTTCAGCACTACCACTCATCAGGTTAACCTCTGCACTTTTTTTTGTAGTCTTAGGAGTCTTTGTCTCCATCAAAGGTTTAGTTTTTTATGGGTTAGATTCTATCCCCCATTGATTGATAATAAAACCTAAAAATATGCCTGCTCTGACTCCAAAGACACACTTTGAAGGATTCAACTTCATACGATATTTTTCCATCGTTTTTAAAGTGCACTCCAAGTCAGCCACATGTGTATCGGCCCTGAGTCTCTTGGTAATCATGTCATTAACGTACACCTTCATCGTATCCCCTCAAACATTTTGTTTACTAGCATTTGGTATGTTGCCCCGATGTTCTTGTGGCCGAAGGGCATTACCTTGTAGCAGTATGTACCTTTATCAGTGATGAATGGTGTATTCTCAACATCAGTTGGGTCTATAAATATTCGATTATAGCCTAAATAGGCATCCATAAAACTCATCAGTTCCTGCCTGATTGTGGCATCAACCAATTGGTCTATTCTCGGTAGAGGCAAAATGTTTTTGGGGCATGCCGTATTCAAGTGTGTGAAATCAATACACATTCTTCACTTATCATTGGCCTTCAGCACGATGACAGAATTGGCTATCCATTCTAGGTAGATTACTTCTCTAATGAAGCCATCTTTCTCCAACTTCTTCACCTCATATCTGATAACATCGTACTTCTCCCTATAGTAGACTATTATGCTTTACTTGATTGGCTTTGCCCCTAACTATATTGAGCTTATGGTAAAATACCTTCCAATCAACTCTTGACATATCTTCGTGGCTCTAAGAAAAAATGTTATGTCTCTCCCTAGGAAGTTTAATCAACTCTTCTTTAATCTCTCCTTTCAAGGCTTTGCCGACTTGGATGATTTTTTTCGACTCGTCCTTATTGAGGATGATGGATTCTACCTCCTCTGCAGCTTCACTATTTTTTACATTAGTCTCGTCTCCAGGGTCAAGGGTATCTATGTTATAAGTAATAGTTGCCCTATTATGTGCCTCTCTCTCTCTCCTCGATTGAGTTGAAGTAGCATTCACGTGCCTCAACTTGGTCACCTTGAACTTACCCTGCTCCATAAGGAGTCAGGAATTTTATCATTAGGTGAACCATTCAGGGTAGGACCTCAAACTCTTTGAGGTCTAGTCATCCTATGATTATGTTATAAGTCGAGTAGACATTCTTGTCCATGATAAAGAAACGGATGTTCCTTATAAGACATTTTGGCCAACTGTTTTCTATTCTGACATCCATTTCGTGGACTCTAAGAGGTTGTACTTTATCTCCACTAAAGCTAATCATAGGTTGGTGATATGGTATTCGTCTCTTCTTACTCAATCCTAGGCCCTTGTAACAGTCCCAGAACATCACATCAGCCGAGCTGCCACTACCAACCAATATCCTAGGGACTTCATACCCATGTACCAAGGTGGTGACCACCAAAGGTTCATCATATGGGGCTAGGATCCCCTTGAAATCCAACCTAAGCAATCCCACTATCATAGTATTTATTTTAGCTTTTGTTCTTTTAACCTTCTTCGGCTCAACATTTGCTGAGTTCACTACTTTGGGCTTTGGTGGAAGAGCCTTGGCCTTTGCCACATGAGCCTTCCTGTCAGCAATTTCCTTTCCACCACCTGTAAGTCCTCTACAGATCATTTTCACCCTTAGAGAGATCATATTTAGCCGACCTTTAGGATCAGTTATCTTCGATGGGAGGTCAGGGTCGGCCTCCTCATCATTGTCTGATGCATCATCATCCTTATTTATCGGATCATCAAGTTTACATCACTCGTCTCTTATCTTCCAGGTGTCATCTCAACCACCCCTCTAATCCATAGTTTTTTCCAGTATCCCTTGCTTCAACATCTTTAATATTTCAGCTTACAGTGTGAATTATCTGTTAGTTGCGTGGCCATGGTCTTAGTGGAATATCAATTACTTTTGTCCCTCTTGGGAGGAAGATCTTTTAACTTCTCGGGCCACCTGAGAGATCGATCATTCTTTATCTCATTCAGGATTTGATCCGAGCTGATCGTTAGTGGGGTGTAATCGGTGAACTTGTCGTCTGTTGACCTCTTCTTCCCGTCTTTTCCCTTTGACTTATGAAACTTACTTCCACTATTTTCCCCTTCTCATCATCTCCCTTGGTAGACATTGCTCCTCCATATTCATAACCTTCACAATTATATCTAGGAGTTCAGCGATGGTTTTTATAGGATCCTCGGCTAGCTTCTAGAAAAGCTTCCATTTTTGCAATCCTGCCATCAGGGCGATCATAACAATACTCTTTTCGTAGTCTTAAACCTCTAATTTCTCCTTGTTGAAGCGGGCTATATACTGCCTCAGAGTTATATTCTTTCCATGATTAACATACTGTAGGTGAAAATTATGTATTTACCTCTTCACTAACTACTTGAAATTTCCATTAGAGTTTTTTAGGGAGAGAGGTAAACCACACATGAGCAACACCTATAAGTGTGCTAGAGAATGCCCTATATCTCGCTCGTCCAAGATCGAGTAGATATCGACAGTCGGCTGATACATCTCAACATAATCAATGGGGTTCCTGCTCCCGTCGTATTTTGGTGTGACTATTGGAGGCTTGAACTTAGCCAGGGTTGGATAACTTATAATATTTGTGACAAAAGGGGAGCCTTCAGTGTAGCCCCTCTGTAAGGGGTCTCAACTCTTCAGAATATCCCCGATCTTATCCTCTAATCACTGTATGGAAACATGCCAAGGACTATCGGCCGCAGCTGCTATATCTCTCCAACGTCGGGAACAACATTATATACAACCCCCCCTCTCTCGGTCCGGAGGACTGAGGGCTACCTGCTAGTAATTATTCGTGAACGTGTTGAGGTGGAAAACTTTTACTCGTCCTTATCATTGTTGGCATAAGTCATTGTGTTGGACATGTTCTCGTGAGGCAGAGACATTTATTTAAATTATCCCATTAAACATTTTGGGTTCGTGACAAGAAATTCAACTTGCTCTCTAAGAATATCAAGGCCTCTATAGTGGTGTGGGGGGGCATGTGTGCGAGATACTCTTCCTAGCTTGTAACAAAATACCTTAAGGTTACCTCTTCATTTGTAATGGGTCCAAAATATAGATTTGTGTGGGTCGACCTTGGTCAAAATTCCTAGGATAAATTCTCCTTAGTGGGTTAGGGGGAGGCCCGTAATGATCTAAGAAAAACTTGCCAACCTATTCCGGTGCGGTATTAAAAATGGATGCACCCTCACAACCTATGCCACGCCTCTCTTTAAAACCAAAACATGTACTTAGGAACATCTTTCCAACTTTCTTGGATGTGTCCTCTAAAGTTACTTTGACCTCCAGGGCACATTCAGGATCTTTCTCGAGTTGGGAAACATGTGCTTCAAATTTCTCATGAGTCTCCAATGATGCTTGAAGATATCTCATAAGACTAGCCACTATTTTGGACAATCCATTATTCTCCTTACCCACTGAAACAAGTTGCTCACTCAAAGAGATTCTCGCAGACGTCTCACTCTCTCTCGAAACTTTCAACTCATTATCAAAAAATAACATCCTAATCGTAAAAAAAATTATTTTTATTTTTTCTTTGTAACAACTCGGTGTAAAGTTTGTAGTATGTGTATTGAAGACCTAATTCTCCCTCACTAAAATCATCACCCTCAAACTTCCCAAAATGATTCAACTCATTGTTAAGGTTATCTTTTTTAGAAACATCCTTATCGATGTGAGACATACTTGAAGTGCTAACATGACTATTAATGAATGCGGTGAAGTTACTTCCATGCATTGATTCATTTCCAAAATCCACTGACTCAAAATACCAATCAATTATAGTGGCATTATAGGGAATTTTTCCCTTCCATGTCTCTTGAGTCTACTGGGACACTCATGGTCTTTGTGACCTTTCCTATCATACTCTTAACATTTCTCCAATTCATCTTTCTTAGGGTAACCACCTCTAGCTTTATTTTGATTAGTATCATAAAAATTCTTAGCCTCTTTGCATTTTTTTTATCAAAACATTTATTTTCCAATTTTGATGCAATTTGACTTTTGAATTTGAGAAACTTTTTTGAATTTTTTTTCAAACAAGACATCATCATCTGAATCAAATTTAGAATTGGAGTCCTAAATATATATATATATATATATATATATTCTATTTTCTCCTTCCTTTTGCATTTTGGGTGACATGCCTAATTGTGTCTAGAATTCCCATTGAGTTAAGGACAATAACTTTTGCACTAAAATTAGATGGGAGATACCTCATAATTTTCTTAACAACTCTATTTTTTGGAATTTTCTTACCCAAATTAAAACTGGAATTGAAAATGTCAGAAAAATAAGCATAAAATTTCTCAAAATTTTAATTTTCAAGAATGTTGATAGTCTCAAATTATTTGGTGATGTTTTGAATCTTAGAAGCTTAGACAACATTGGTACCCTCATAGGTGAGCTATAGGACATCCCAAGCTTTTTTAAACGTGGTTCGCGTCATGATAGGATGAAGTTCATTGGGTGTGATATCACAAAAAATAGCATTTAGACCACAAGACTTAAATTTACTCAATCTAAAATCATCCCGGTCCAATTTGCAACTAGCTTAAGACTAATGATATTTGCATTAGTCATAATAGTAGGAGTCCAACCCCTTTCAACAACACGATGAGTGCGCTCGTTGATCAATTTTAGATACGATCTCATTTGGTCTTTCCAATAGGCATAATTTGTTCCATCAAAATAAGGTTGCCTATTGTATGATTTAGCCATATAACCACTGGGATTCATTCAAATAACTTGTAGAAAAAAGGGCTCACACCAGTTTGAAAACTGAAGTTTATAGAGTGATCTGATTATATGGTTAAATGTAGAAATCATAGATGAGGTCACACACGAGTCAATTTCAATTTAATTCGAATTGAATCTTAATTAAATAGGTGAACCTAAACATAGAAGATAATGAATCCAAATCGTATCAAAACAAACCATAAGGCAGGATATGACAAAAAAAAATATTTTTGCAAAAAAGCACTTCTCATCACTCTTACAACTAGGTATTACAGAATGAAGAAATAAGGAAACAAGTCTCCAATTGAGTCTTATGTAGTGTTGGCTCAATTCCGGACAAAAAAACTTGAGTCATGGGATAGAGTTCTTGACCATCCATCAAGCCAATGACATATTAAAGTTTAAGTTGTTGCGGCCTACTTTTCAAGAGAACATTGCCGAGTTTCAGTGCCACGTTTCACGTCATCAACATCATATTTCAAGTCTCCAATAAGGTATGAATGCTATATATATATATATATATATTTGTAGAGACTTGAAATAATTTTTAATGGGTGTAATGTTTATTTAAAATTAAGTTTTTGGGCTTAAATCGAAAAATGCACTTTCTGACATTTCGTTCGAAATTGTCGTTCGAACGAGTTTGCCAACGAGTTTCCCATTTTCTCCACTGACTTTTCGTTAGAAAAGTCGTTCGAACAAAATGTCGTTCGAACGAAAATCTTGTTCAAATGAGATTTCTGGGTGGGAACAGTTTTGGCAGTTTTATCCTATTCTCCCACTTCTTCTTGGCAGTTTAAATCTTACTTGGGAAAGAATTTTCAAGAGGCTTTGCTACCTTCCTTGAGATCTCTTTTGAGATAAAATACACCAACCAAAGTTCCATGTTTTTATGTGTTGAATTTCAAAGAAATATTTTCAACAAACACATGTGTTTACACCCATAAAATTATTTAGTTTAGAATTCTAAGTATTTCTACATATATATATTAGCTTGGAGTGTTTGGCATCGGGTTCACTTTTCTAACCAAGAAGAAAAGGGTTTGGGTCTTGTTTATATACCCCAACAAAAGGAGAATCATTTTGGTTTATGCTGAGGTGTTCCCTCTCGAAGAAAGGCTTCGTTTGAGGGTCATGGTGTCTAAGAGCCCCATTGGAGGAGTCCGAGACTATGGAGGAGTCCACGGTTATTCGCTAGGCGAAGGTTGAAGATCGAAGGAGAGCGTCAAGGATGGAAGGGAGTCGAGTATGTTGTCTAAGTCCTCTTTTGTCGAGTCTTTGTAAACCTACCATACTTCGTGAATTTATGGTAAGGGTCGTCCGAGGTTTTTTCCATTTGGGTTTTTCTTGTACATCTGAGCGTCGTGTGATATTTTGTATTTTATCTTGCTCAAATCACCTTAGAATGCATGCATAGGTTAACAGGATAAAATTGATTTAATTATCACACTTGTCTATTTTTGGTGCTAAAATTAAATTGGGTGCAATTTAAGTTAATTTAACTCAAGTCATATATTTAATTTGGTTTGGCCTAATTTGTTAATATTGAAAATATTGGGTAGGCAAATTTTAGGACTTGTGTTAAATTAATTTCGGGCTAAAAGTAACTTTCTCATATTTTACTTTTAAGTGTTAATTTTTGTTTTTGAGAAAATCTAAAATTTGGTTTGAGTGAATTTTGTGTGTGTGTGTGCGTGTGTTTACCATTATTCACTTCTTTAGGTTTAATTTTAATTTAGTTTTTAGAAATTAAAATTTGTGTTCACTATAATTTTCCATCTTTTTAAGAAAAGAAAATGAAATAGATTTGGAAAATTAAATTATTATTATTAGAATCCATCTTTATTCCGCACATATAGGAGATTAAGGTGAAAGAATTTTTAAAATTAGGTCCCTACGCTTCCCAACAGAAGAATATGGACTTAGATACCTAAAGTCCACTAAGTAACACAATTATTTCTTCCCTCATTGTTGTTGGCAGAGAGCGATACATATCAATCAATGCCCTACAACAAGCTCCACTTGTCCCGATGTCCACCGATCAGTCTCAGGAAACTCTTTCCCTATCTTCGACACTAAAGAATTAACTCCACATGGATATAAAGAGATAATGTGTTGTTCAAGATTTGATAAAGTGAGCACAATATATCCAAGGGGTTCGGATTTGAAAAATCAAAGTTTTTTATCACAAAATGTGTTGTAAAAGGCTTGATAAGAATTGCATGTTCGTATGTCTATATATAGGGAGAAAAATCCGCAAGATATAGACTTCAAAAGATTGCATTGGTTCATTAAATTATCTTCGATTGAAGTTCTTGAGAATGTACATAATGATGAAAGGTGTAACGGAATATGTCAAACCTAAAAACATAATGACTAATTATAAAACTTTCTCTTACAAAATCACTCTCCTATCACATCTACATAACAATCAAGATTTGCGCTTTATTTATGATAGAATTAATATTTTTACACCAGAGTAGAAAATATTATATATATATATATATAACCCTTGAAAGTTTCTAGCAACCAACCTCACACATTTCATCGAAAAAATACGCTTATACTAAAATGCCTTTTCATTTATGTTGAGCCAACCCGCAATGCCATCTAATCCATGTTCCCATCAAAAGAAGGGAAATCTAAAAAAATATCTCCATGGAAGATCTTATAAAAAAGTCTCAAAACCTCAAGGAAATGATATGGATATATAGCCTCCTTGACATACAAAGGGTATTCCTTCCTATTATTGGATGGCACATCAATCAAACCTGAATAAAATAGACATTAGGTCCAAAGGTCATCTATGTGGGCTATTCAACGATGTACTTATCGATGTTTTGAGGTTATTCTTCCCTGGATACTAGAGGGGGAAATCATCCATCATATGAAATTTAGCTTTACAAAAAAACACAAAAGTCTCTCAACCAAAACAAAAGGGTTAAAATTATTCCTTTTATTATGAGTTAGGTCACGACTCCAGTCCTCCCAAACAAGTGTTGTATTTTCATCCTGATTCACATTATAAGATTTTTTTGCTGATAAAATTGATGAATATAAGGTTTGGGAGATTTTATAGACCCTTTTTAGGGGGGGCTGGGGATTCATTCAAAATTCTGAAATTTTGGAGGGCTTGATTATAATTTTATCGAAAGTGTAGATGGAATGAGTATTAAGATTTGGTTATGGGTTGATTATTTAATAAAACATATACAGAAAAAAGCAGTTATTAGACAATGAGAATGTCGCACAAGCTAATCATTATGTCATGAAAGACATTTCACTACATTACTTATGTCGCCACCATGTCACGAAATCTGTGTATGGGAATGTATTTGCATATACAAAATAGCATTGTAGTGGAATGTTGTACTTTTACGACAAAGATACATTTTGCATAATATAAATTATGATTTTTATTAATATTTATCTTTTATGTAATATAAGACCTCACTTTTCATGACACAAATGTGATTATGTTGCAGAATACACCTACTGGTGACATATATGTTGTGTAGCAGAATGTCGTCCATTTGGAGATATGAATTGCATGTCCCGAAATGTATTACCTTTTATGACACATATATTTTGTCAGTGAGACTTATTTTTCAACATTTTGTTGAACTTTCATCAACACCAACAATCTGTCGCCAAAACTATTTATTTTAATAATTATATGTAGAAGAACTTTTATGAACAATATATATAATTTTTTTCATTCGTAAAACCTAAAAGATGTTTGCATTCATATAACATGTATATACATGTGCATTCATAACAATTTTGCACTGGAACTAATTAATAAATCCATAACACAAAATAACATCCAATCCAAGTCTATATTTATCCATCAAAATGTAAGTCCATACATTGAATGTAGCAAACCCAAATATAACAAGCCTGTAAAATACAATTCATTCAAGTCAAAAATAGATGTAATGAGAACAAACGTCCAGTAGAACTCCATAACAAAAAATAAAAAAACATGAGAAATTTGAGTCATTTAATAGATTTGTTAGGTGAAATTAGAGAAATCCAACATTGATATTTGAAAAAACATCATGTGTAATACATAATTAAAAGAAATATTATAAGTGAAAATATGATTTTTTAAATATAACTCGTGTGAGGTTTTCGTGCGTCTTTCTGAGCACTTTGGTTGTTATTTTACGTATTCACCCTCCCTTGCCAACTTAAAAATTAAACATAAAATGAAGCTTGAACCTTTGAGTTTCATAAATATAATGGTTATTCCAATAAATTACATTGATCCAATATGAGGTTATTGGACCACTTTCTAAGCCACTTGGTTATTTCTTTACATTTTCAACCTCCATTGCCTAATATCAGAATTACTACATATAATTTTTAAGTTTAGATCGAAGTACCAAACCATGAGTAAAATGACTACAAGGGTTGTTTATACAAATTACTTTGGTCCCTTATGAGGTGTTTATTCCTCTTTCCCAACCTTTTTTTCATTCTATGTTTTCACTCCCTAAAACTTCATATTTGAAGCTAAATACTTGGATCTTTATAATTTAGATTGAAGCCTTAACGAATGATTTACATAACTAAATGGGTTTTTTTTAATGTTATTTTTATCTGATGTGAGGTGCTCGTGCCTTTTTTTTGGGTATTTTGGTTGTTAGTTTATGTTTCACCCTCCATTGCCAAGCTTAAAATTTCAAAACTAAAACAAAGTTTCAATCCATGAGTCCTATGACTATTAGAGTTGTTTTTACAAGTTACTTTGTTCCATTATGAGATGATCGGGCCTATTTTTGGGACAAGTGTTTTTCAATCTATGCTTTCACCCTTTGATGCCCAATTTTTAAGATTAATGTTTAGAATTTACAAATTTAGAGTCTCAACCCGTAAGTCCCATGACTGCACATATTTTTCTTCTACAAGTTACTTTTCTACCGTCTGAGGTTTTATGCCTCTTTGTAGGCCATCTGGTTGGTATTTTATGTTTTCACCCCCTTACGCCCAGTTTTTAAGCCAAATACTCACATTTTCCAATTTTAGATAAAAATCCCAATTTGGATATCCCATAACTGCACGAATTGTTTCTACAAGTTACTTTGATCCCGTGTGAGGTTCTTACGACTAATTTCTGGTTGTTTGGTTATTAATATACGATATCACCGTCAATGCCCAATTTTCAATTCTAATACATTTAAAATCCATATTAAGATCGAAGTCTCAACCCATGAGTCTCCATGCCTGCACGAGTTCTTTGAATGAGTTATTTTGGTCTTATGAGAAGTGCTGTGCCTATTTATGGAACGTTTGGTTACTATCTACATTTTACCTTCCAATACCCAATTTCTATCTAAATATGTAGAATTTTCAAGTTCAAATTGAAATTTCAACTCGTGAGTCCTATTGATGCATATATTATTGATACAAGTTATGTTGTACTCGTGTGAGGTCGGTGTTCCTCGTTCATAGTTTTTTGGTTGTTATTTTATGTTTTCACCCCTATAACACCTAATTTTGAAGCTTAATAATTAAAATTTTAAAATTTCGATTGACATCTTAAGACACACGCCCCATGACTGCACAGGTTGTTTGCGTGATGTGTTTGTGCTTATTTTCAGATAACTCGTTATTTGTATAAGATATCACCCACAATGCCTAATTTTCAGGTCTATTACATTGATATATATTAAGATCAAAGTCTCAAGCCACGAGCCCCATGCGTTCACATTTTTTTTTGGACAAGTTACTTTGGTCTTATAAAATGTGTTGTGCCTGTTTCTAGAAAGAATTGTTATTTTTTACATTTTTTCCCTCCAACACCCAATTTTTATTTTTAATACTTTAAATTTTAAATTTTAGATTGAAATCTCAACACGTGAGTCCTATGGGTGCATATCTGATTTATACAAGTTACATTGGACTCGTGTGAAGTGTATGTGCCTCCCTCACCAACGCTTGATTTTTAAGCTTAATACTTAAATTTTTTAAATTTAGATCGATGTCTCAAACCATGACTCCCATTATTGCACAGGTTGTTTCTACAAGTCACATTTCGTCCCTTGCGAGATGCTCGTAACGATTTTTAGGTCATTTTATTAATATATGTTTTCCCCATCCAATAACCACTTATCAAGATTAATACTTATAACTTACAAATTGAGGTCAAAGTAACAAACTGTGAGTCCCATGACTGCAAAACTTGTTTCTACAAGATACTTTTGTCCCTTATGAAGTGTATATGTCTGTCTTTGGGTTGATTGGATATTATTTGATGTTTTTACCCTCAAATACTCAACTTCCAAGACAAGTAATATGAATATTCAAATTTAAATTAATGTATGAACTTATGACTCACATGACCGGATGTTTTTCTTTTACAAGTTAGTTTTGCATCATGTAACGTGATCATACCTATTTTCGAGTCTTGTGGTTGTTATTTTATGTTTCAACATCCATTGCCTCATTAGAAGTTTCAAACTTAAGAAAAAAATCCAACCTATCGTCCCCATGATTATACGGCTATCCATACAAATTACTTTGTTCCAGTGTGAGGTGCTTGGGCCTCTTTCTGGGTCGTATGATTGTTGATATACATGTTTTCACCCTATAATGTCCCATTTTCAAGATTAATAATTAAACATTTCAAATATATGGTCTTAATCTATGAGCCTTATGACAAAATAGGTTGTTTATATTTTTTACATTGGTCCCGTGTGAGGTTTTTGTGCCTTTTACTAGATGGTTCAATTATTGTTTATGTTTTCACCCTCCAAGACCACACTTCAAGCATAATATTTATAATTTTAAAATTTAGATTTAACTCTCAACTCATGAGTCCCTTGATGATATGAGTTATTTCTATAAGTTAATTTTACCTCATATGGGGTGCTCAGGCCTATTAGTGGGTCATTCGATTGTTAATACACATTTTCACCCTCAATGCCCAATTTACAAGATTAATATTTAAATTTTCAAATTCATATTTATGGTTTAACTCGTGAATCCCTCGTTTTCACGAGTTGTTTGTACAAGTTACTTTGGTCCCATGAGAGGTTCATGTGAATATTTTTGGGTTATTTGGCTATTGTCTTATATTTCACACTCCAACGCCCAATTTTCAAGATTAATACTTACAATTTTCATATTTACATCGAAGTGTCAACTCATGAGTCCCTTGACTGCACTGGATGTTTTTAGAAGTCACTTTGTTATCACGTGAAGGATGTGTTAATCTGTCTTTCGAAGTCATTTGGTTGTTATTTTATGTTTTCATGCTCCAACGAAAAATTTTAAAGCTTAAAACTTAGAATTTTCAAATTTATAATGAAGTGTCAAACCGTGATACCCATGACTGCACATGTTGTTTATACATGTTACTTTGGCCGCGTATGATATGTTTGTGCCTCTTTAGAGGTCGTTTATCTTTTAATATACATTTTTATCCTATAACGCTTAATTTTCAAGCTTAATGCTTATTATTGATAAATTTAGATCAAAGTCTCAATTTTGAGTTCCATGATTGTAGGTATTGAATTTATAAGTTACTTTGATCCAATATGAGCCTTTTCTGAACCATTTGGTTAATTTTTGACAATCTAACCCTCGAACACCAAATGAAGATACCATAAATGGTATCACAAGATCAAAGGGATGAGTAAGCTCAAACCAGCACAACAATGGATCATAAATAGATATTAGAGTATAGAAAGAGATGAGGCAAAGCAGAAGAAAACACCAGATATAAGTGATTTAGCCTTTGAAGGGCCTACATCCACTGTGTGAGTGTGTGAAATCCACTAAATATGGGCTCTAATGGCCTTGGGATACAAGAACTTAAGGTTTCTCTCTCTAACAATCGTTTGGATAGAGTTTCAATATGGTTTATAATAAAGACCCCTTATAATGATGTAGAAGATAAATATTTATAGTGCTTTTGGGGTGTAGTGTACCCCCAAGCATGTAATAAGCATGCATATAATGTTCCTATCTAATGAGGAGGAGCCATCTGTCTTTGTCACATGTAGGTCATGATGATCAAACATTCCCTCATGTGTGAGGGAGATGTTGTTATAATGTTTTTGGGACACGTGGGATGTTGTTATAACGGTTTCGGGCGCGATTGTTTCCCAGCTGAGGTAACCTCTTCAGTTTCACTTCTTTGAAATGTTTGAGTGCTTCTTTTACCCTTCAAAGGTATTTTGGCATTTTGTCATCCTTGGCCTCATATACTCCTAAAATTTGATTCACCACTAACTTGGATTCATTAAGGACTATGAGTTGGCCGACGTTCTGTGCCCATGCAAGGGAGAGACCTGCTAAGAGGGCCTCGTATTTTGACTCATTATTTTTGGATTCGAAGTTGAACCTCATAGCATATTCAATATCAATACCATCTAGGGTCGACACAATCAAACCTGTACTTATTTCGGCCTCAAACGAAGAGCCATTAACAAACAAGGTCCATATAGTACCATCTTTTGAAAAATTACCCTCTTTTAGGGTCCCATTCTTGAAGAAGTGTCTATCTTCCTCATTCTCAAACATCTTACTTCTTGATGGTACTCATCGTGACCTCTGTCGGGGGAGACATACTCTTCTTTCTGGTTCACAAGCTTGAGTTTCAATCTCTTCTACGATGGCCTCATCCTATATGAAATCGACTACAAAATCATATTGGGCCTACCCCTTAATGGTCGTTCTTGGGTGGTAGATGATATCAAATTCACCCAACTCAATTTCCCAGGACATCAACCTACCTAATTTCTATGGTTTGTGGATGACTTGTTTGAGGGGAGAATCGGTGAGGATGATCATAGTATGCACTTGAAAGTATGGCTTCATCTTCCCTGAGGCATGGATTAAAGCATATGCCAAATTTTCCATTTTATGAAATCTCTGTTCAGCCCCTTAGAGGGCCTTACTATTGAAGTACACTGGATTCTATATACCATCATATTCTCTGATAGTGGAGGCACTAATGGCCGATTCCTACACTACTAGATAAAGATACAACTTTTCTCCATGTACTGGTCTTTACAGCAGGAGTGGGGAGCCAAGGTAGGTCTTTCAATCGTGAAAGGACTTATCACATTCCCCATTACACTCAAGAGCTTTTCTAAGCACCTTAAAAATGGGAAGGCACTTATTAGTACCTCTAGACACAAACTTTTTCAATGCTACCACCCGTCCAGTTAGCCTCTTCACATCTTTTATTATTGTTGGAGTCTTCATCTCCACTAAAACTTTTATCTTCTCTGGTTTGGCCTTAATTACCCTCTGGTTCACAATAAAGCTTAAGAACTTTCTTGCCCCATGCCAAAAACACACTTGGCGGGGTTGAGTTTCATCCTATACTAGTCCATAGTTTTAAAAGTTCTCTCAAGATCGGCCACATGGGTGTCGGCCTTGAGACTCTTCGTCAATATATCGTCGACATAAAACTCCATAGTTTTCTCTATCTACTCTTTGAACATCTTATTGACCAATCTCTGATATGTTGCCCCGACATTATTCAAGCCGAAGGGCATGACCTTGTAATAATAGGAACCCTTATCAGTTATATAAAATGTCTTCTCAACACTAGTCGGATCCATGAATATTTGATTATAGCCTGAATAGGCATCCATAAAACTCATTAATTCATGGATAGCAGTACCATCAACCATCTAGTCTATCCTTGGTAGAGAGAAGCTCTCTTTGGGATAATCTTTATTCAGGTCTCCATTTTTCGTTGACCTTGAGGAAGATAACTTCATTTGCCAACCACTCAGGGTAAATGACCTCCCTGATGAAATCGGCCTTTTCTAACTTCTTCACCTCTTCTAGGATGACATAATACTTCTCTCGAGAGTAAACTCTTATTCTCTTTTTGACCAACTTTGCATCCTCAACCACATTGATCTTATGGCAGAAGACCTATGGATTGATGACAGGCATATCCTTATGGCTCCAAGCAAAGATGCTATGACTCTTCTTTAATAACTTAATCAGTTCCTCTTTGATTTCCTTCTTTAGGACTTTGCCAATTTGGATGAGTTTGTTTGGTTCGTCCTTATCGAGGATGATGGATTCAACCTCCTCAACGGCCTTGCCCTTATTTAACCTTGTTTCATCTCTGGGATCCAGGGTATCAATGTTGTATGTCATAGTGGCCCTTTTGTATGCCTCCCTCTCCTCAGCCGAGTTGAAGTACCATTCGTGTGCCTCAACTTAGTCACCTTTATCTTCCCCTACCCTGTAAGAAGTCGAGAATTTAATCATTTGGTGAACCGTTGAGGGCATGGCGTCAAATTCCTTTAGGGATACCCTTCCCCGAATTATGAGTATACACTCTCATCCATGAGGAAGAAGATAATTTTCTTCGTGAGGCATTTTGTCCAGTTATTTCCCATCCTTTGTTCCATCTCATTGATACCCATCGGTTGTACCTTCTTACCACTGAAGGCGATGAGTGGTGGGTGATATTTCACTAGCCTCTTCTTACTCAGACTCAAGCCTTTGTAACAGTCCCAAAACATGACGTCGGTCGAACTGCCACCATTTACCAAAATACTCAAAACCTCATAACCATGCACCAGAGTGGTGATGACCAAAGGGTCATCATGCGGAGCCAAAATCCCTTTAAAATCTAATCTTGAATAACTAACAACCAAAGTATTCATATCAATTTTGTACCTTTCACATGCTCAACTGTAGTTGAGTTCACCAACTTTGGCTTTGTTGGGAGGGCTTTAGCTTCGGCCACATATGCTTTTCTATCAGCGACTTCCTTTCCTCCCCCTGCAAGTCCTCCACAGATCATATTGACCTCATGCGTGATCATATTGAACCAACCTGTAGGATCAGTAAATGGAGGACGGAGGTCGGGGTCATCCTCATCATCATCGTCTCGATTGGCTGGAGTATCGGGCTTGCATTTATTGTTCCTCCTCTTTCAGGTGTTGTCTTAGTCACCCTTTGAACTTCTCCTGTCAACATACTTTCTCAGCTTACCAGCTTTCAACATCTTTCAGATTCCTATAGTCTTAGTGAAACTCACACCATAGATTTTTGTTCCTTTTATGGGTAGGAGCCTTCAGCCTTTGAGGCCATCTCAGGGATTGATCATTCTTTATTTCGTTCAGGATGTGCTCATAACTGACTGTTAGAGGAGTATAGTCAGTGAACTTATCCTCCATCAACCTCTTCTTGTCATCCTCATTCTTTTTATAAAATTTACCACCATTGCTACTTGTTCATTTCTCATCTTCGCCTTTCGCAGCCATTGCCTCCTCCGCATTCATGACCTTCCCATCCATGGCCAGGAGATTAGCCATAGACTTTGGAGGATCTTCGGTAAGATTCCAAAGTAGATTTCCTTTCTGTAGATGTCCAATCAGAGATATCATTGCAATAGTCTCTTCGTAATCTTCAACCTTTAACTTCTCTTTATTAAACCTCGCTATGTACTCCCTCAGAATTTCATTTTTTCCCTGCTTCAGGTACATCAGGTGTGTCGTCTTCGTTTGTGGTCTCACCCTGAAGCAAAAATTGTGCATAAACCTTTCTGTAAGATATTTGAAGTTCTCAATTATGTTTTTAGGGGGATAGGTAAATCATATACAAGTTGCCACAATGAGTATTCTTGGGAAGGCATGACACCTCATATCGTCTGAGACTGAGTAAATAATATCGACTAATTGATACATATCCAAATAGTGGACTGGATTAGTTCTCCCATCATACTTGGGCGTTACCATCCATGGATTGAACTTATTTGGGGTTGAATAATTAATGATCTTATCCCCAAATGGGGATCCTTTGTTGTATCCCCTCTGTAAGAGGTTTCGGCTCTTTAGAATGTCCCTTATCTTGTCTTTCGATCTCTGAATTGAGTCATTCCAGGTCTCTCGATCTCTTCTATAACCTTAGCTTGGTCCACATTATCTCCATCCCCTTCTCTACCATCTAGCCAACCTGAGGGCTCTATGGAAACTATCATCTATCGATTATTCACCTCTCGCTATTACTCATCTCGACCTCTAAAAGGTCGACGATCATCACACTTGTCATTCCTTCTGGAACCAGAGATACTTCTAGATCTGGAGAGGTAGTTTCTTAGATGATCTACTGCTAGGCCTAACCTATCAAAGGCTAACCCCTACTTTGTCTTTCCAACGCTGATGCTCTAGGACTTCACTCTCAGCTAGGCCTACCACTGCCTCATCGGTTGGGATAAATTGGTTGCACAATACCACCTAAAATTTTGTAAGGCTCTAAAAATTCTATGTTGTCCTCGTCATCATATTGTTCAAACTCATCATCTAGGCATTCCAGACCTGGCCTCACCAAGCATAAATGTCTAGGGTCGGCCACGTCTCTATGTCTATGTTAAGGAGGAAGATCTTTGTGTGGGGCCTGGGGTGGTCCCCTGGCCGTTTGATATTGAGTACCATCTCTGGAGGATGGAGTTCTCAGCTGATCTTCGGCGTCAGGAGGTCTAACTACCATATTTTGACTGAAGGAAGCAAGTGTCTCTTGCATCTGCTATTGACTATCAACCAAAGAGCGCAAAGCTTCCACCACCTCAGCCATTTCTGACTGAGGTTGGGCTTGGTTGGTACTGCGTCCACCTATAGTAGTACGATCTGATGCCAATGACCCAAAAAACCAAATGATGTACTAAAAGTGAGCTGGAGAAGTTAAAAATGAGCTGGAACTCAAATGAGAGCTCTTTTAATGGTGGTTCAAGTTCAACCAAGGATGAGATTGAACCACCACCAGAGAATCTCATGGAGTTGCTACAAATGAAGGGAAGAAGATGGCTATCTCATTCCCATAAACGATGTCAGATTGATGATACCAGAAATGGTATCACCTGATCAAAGTGATGAGTAAGCTCAAACCAGCACAACAATGGAGTATAAACATATATAAGAGTATAGAAAGAGATGAGGCAAAGAGGAAGAAAACACTATATACTAGTGGTCCTGCCTTTGAAGGTCCTGCATCCACTATGTGAGTGTGTGAAATCCACTAAATATGGGCTCTAATGGCCTTGGAATAAAGCACTCTAGGTTTCTCTCTCTAACAATTGTTTTGATAGAGTGTCAGTAGGTTTTATAATAAGCGATCCCTTTCAATGACGTGGAAGACAAGTATTTATAGTGGCTTTGGGGTGTAGTGTACCCCAAGAATGTCATAAGCATGCATAGAATGTTCTTAGCCAATAAGAAGGAGCCAGTTGTCTCTGTCAAATGTAGGTCATGATGATCAAATATTCCCTCGCGTGTGAGGGAGATGTTGTTATGATTGTTTTGGTCCACGTGGGATCTGCATCCCACGTGCACACTTTCATGCATCTCCTAATGCACGAGCCCGGCCAGTTGTTAGGCCTCGTCCGATAATCATAGCCGAGGTCGAATTGTTAATACGTGAGACATTAAGGAATTGACACCTTTCATGTTGAGTAGTCTCGGCCTATCTTTATTGGTGTGGGTGGGGGGCGAGGACGAGGGTCTATAACCCTTAGAATTAGTGCTACAAAACACACATTGACTAGTATTCAATGCCGAGGCCGAGACCTCTGGCTGAGTCGTAATTCCCCAATTCTGGACATATTGGTGATGATCGGCCTTGGCCGAGGTGGTGTGATCTTAGATGAGACTGTACTTGGCTTATCACCAAATTTTCAAGATTAATTCTTAGAATTTTCATATTTAGATCAAATTTATAGCCCGTGCATCCCATGACTCCACAAGTTATTTCTACAAGTTACTTTGGTCCCTTGTGAGGTGTTCGGGCCTCTTTCTAGGAATTTTTATCATTCTTTTATCCGTTCACCCTTAACTCCCAATTTCCCATCTTAATGCTTAAAATTTTCAATCCCTAATCCCATCAAACAAAAAAAAAATAGCCTCAATAGCATAAATGAAATAAACAAATTCTAGGAAAACAAATAAAATAAATATGACATAAAAACAAGAATGACAGTAACCTAATTAGAATCAACCACCAGCTGAAATTGATCGAATGTTAAAATTTACCGTCTCCCTCCACGTCTCTATAAAACTTTTAATACCATTAAGAACACATAATGTTACACCCCCGCACCACCACCACTACCCCCAAAATAATAATAATAATAATAATAATAATAATAATAATAATAATAATAATAATAATAATAATAATAATAATAATAATAATAATAATAATAATAATAATAATAATAATAAATCATGATTAATTATTCCTCCTTGATTTTATTAAAACTAAAACCAAGGATAAGCCTCTTTGTATAATTGGCTTTTGGTATTTTTTGAGGATTTCCCTATAATTACTAACATAGTATTCTTTGGGAATAAATTGTTATTTTTCAAATTAAACAAGTTCATTATTGCAAACCCATTGATCTTAAAAGTTGAGAATGCTTTTCTTGTAAAACCTAAAAATGAATGAAGATTATTTTAATCATCGTCCAATAGTAATGTTGACAAGTACATTCCATACAAAGTACATATAAAATATAATCATGAAAAATTTATGGTCAAAGAAATAATTTGGGAACTGAAATCTCTGTTATTTTATTTATTCAAAAAGGTAAGTTAAAATTAGTGGTCTGAAACATTGGCTGATATCATAGCCCATATATGATAAAAAAAAATTAGTAGACAGTATTTGTGTCACTAGCATGGTTTGTATATTTTAAATATTTACGAGTGTACGAGCTAAGGTTATGGTCTTGCCAACAAATTGATTATATTAGCATTGTGATAAGCGGGGGATTAACTTATGCATCCCCTAAGGAAAACTTTACTGTGCGTGATAAATAAATGTAAGAAACTAGAACCAAAAAAGAAAATGTAATTTTCATAAACTGAAATTAAAGTAAAGCTTTGAAAGCATTGAAGAAAGATAAATGAAGTAAAACAAATAACTACTCTACAGAGTTTAAACCAATATTATACTAATGAAAGTAAAGACAATTTAAATGTAAAGGTGAATGGACTTTACATGATATGTAAGTCATTTAACCCACATCCAAAGCTTTTACAACTGTCAATCATTTGGCTCATCATTTGCATTAAGCTAGGGAATTACATTTCGGTTGTGATTAGCGATTTGTAATTCCACGTGGAAGCACCATATTAGAAGTTGATAAGATGATGTCAACATACCCCGCGCACTAATTAATTTTTGTGAAAAATACATTTACTGGACTGTTGTATCTCACCTGAAATAACTCCATATTTAGTGATAATTACTATGAGTTAATGTTTTATATGTAAGCATCTTTTGGCGATGAGAAATTATTTATTTCAAACCATCATACTCCTGGTCTTTCACCTAAGCTTATTTTCCCTTTTTCTTCCATCTTATCTTCATTTAACAAAGTCTTTTCAAGAGAACAACGGTGCTAGTCCAAAAAGCATTCATTAGTCTGGTTCAACCTCAAACTACACACAAGATAGAGAAAATCCGATGGAAATTGAGTTGATGTTGGAGATTGCGGTACATATATTATGGCCATCCATACTAAGCGTGCTCCTATTTTAGACCTAATTATCCCTCCTCCACCTATTTTGGATGGATTTTATACACGGATCAGTCTTCAAAAGTCCCACATTCACTTGTCACCGATTATGCCCTGTCATATCATTTTAGACTTTTCAATGGTTTGGCTTACCGCATTCTTTGTGAGGAAATCATTTATAAGATTTTAGTTAATAAATCTCGAGTTGATGGTGCAGAGGTCTGTTATGTCTACTATTTATAAATAATAATTGTACAGAATTATGAATTATTAATTAATTACATAATTAAAACAGAATTACAGAAATGAAACACTTACTTGAATTTGCAGAAATAATAAAAGAATTAAAGATTAATCTGAGCCCTGTTATGAACAGTTTCCTTAAGACAATTTATTCCCTCCAATGTGCTCCGAGGTTGAATGTCTCCCAAGATAGAACGGATTTTCCAATTAATTATGTAGCACAACAATAATTAATTACATTGAACTCAAATTATGTGTCTCATACTCAACAACAATGCAACAGATGCTATGCAGAAAAAGAATTTTTTCTGAAATAGAAATGAGAAATGATAGCACTTTTGGTATGAAAATGGAAGGAAAGAGGAGGAGGGAAATTTTTCATTGTTTTAAAAACGGAGGGAGGCATCTGTATTTATAGCAAATTAGTTGACGGTTGGCACAACTGTCAAAAATAGTTAAACGAATTAACTGTTGACTGTTGGGAATAACTGCCAACATTTTTTAATTAATTAATTAATTTCGTAATTAATTATAATTAAAGCCCAGAAAGTTAAATAAATTCGGCCAAAAAATGTAGGAGATTTTTATAAGCCCAAGCCCGAGCCGAGCCGGCCGGATGCGTGTGTGGACTTTTGACCGAAAGTCAACCCGTGCATAGCTTAGGTCATCTCACCTTCAAAGAGTTGGGATACCCCCAAGGCATCCAAGCCTTAGTCCATACTTGGGGTGTTATTAACTCATCAAAATTCCACTACTCTTCCAATGTGGGACAAGAGTTAAAACATACCCAATTCATTAACTTTCATTGCTTTGTGAGTCACTTTGGGGACATATTTATCATTCATAACTTATTGAAATTGGGCATATGAATATACTACGTTAATCTCCTTGCAGAGGTGAACTCATTCGTATATGGTCCCACAATTTTCGTAGTGTAGGTCCCACCTAAATTTGAGCTCAAAGTTGCTCAAAAATCTGTCTAGAAAAACCTGAATAGCTTTATAATACCCATTCAAGTCCAATTTTCCAACAATCCCCCACATGAATGATATATCGCTATAAATAAAACAAAACAGATGCTTATTCATATGCAGACACAAGTTGAGTAAAACTGAAGACTTATTGCATCGGGAGAAGTAGCCTAGTGGCCTTGAACTTTCCTTAGTGATATACTATCGGATTTACTTGGTTAATCAGTAGACTTCACGTCCTTGAACCGTCAACCGTTTTTGTAAACCTAGACAACAGTATTCACACAATAATTCTTCAACACAGTTGGTTCTCACATTTGTGTTCATTTTGGCCGTGAACACCACTTGGTTCCGCAAGTATTTTAGAGAATATGCCTTTCATTATTCTCATAGAAGTGGCCCCCTTCTTACTCACGTAGGTGACTTCCATAAAGATTATTTAGCAATACCCCACTTAGACGTACTAAGATATAGATGTCATTAAAAGCATATCTTATCCTAATTTCGCAGCAGATATGCACTGTCTCATCTTTGGAATGGATAGGATTAAATATCCTACAGTTCTTACTGAATACAATGTAGTTCGGTTTGCCCATTGAACCTAGATCTTGGGATCTCCAGTCAGCTAGGTTGGGTTGCCACTATATTGATTCTTATTTATTTATAGGCTTTAGACCCATTCCTCTCGATGATCTTTCAACTTGCTCTCGGTTTAAAACTTTCGTTAGTGGATCCAATATATTATCTTTTGACTTTACATAGTCAATTGAGATAATTCCGTTTGAGAGAAGTTGTCTAACGGTATTGTGTCGACGACGAATATGTCGTGACTTTCCGTTATACATGTGATTTTGTGCCCTTCTAATCCCTGATTGGCTATCGCAATGTATACATATTGCAGGCACAGGTTTAGACCAATTTGGAACATCCTCTAAGAAATTTCGAAGCCATTCATCTTCTTCTCCAGCTTTGTCTAGTGCAATTAATTCAGATTCCATTGTCGATCTAGCAATGCACGTTTGTTTTGAGGATTTCCAAGATACGGCTGCACCTCCGAGGGTAAACACATACCCACTCGTAGACTTAGAGTCTTTTGTATCAGATATCCAATTTGCATCGCAATGTCCTTTAAGAACAGTTGGATATTTTGAGTAATGCAATCCATAGTTTTGAGTATATTTTAAATAACCCAAAACTCTCAATATTGCTTTCCAGTGAACTCTTCCTGGATTACTCGTAAATCGACTTAGCTTACTTATTGAGTATGCTATGTCCGGTTACCTACAGTTCATGATATACATTAAACTGTCGATAATACGAGAATATTCTAGTTGAGATATGCTTTCACCATTATTTCTTGCTAGATGTAAATTTACATCTACAGGTGTCTTGGTAGGACTAATATCATACTTCTTGAATTTTTCAAGTACTTTCTCTATGAAATGAGATTGAAATAATATAAGTCCATCCGATGTTCTAGAAATTTTAATTCCTAATATAACATCGGCGATTCCCATATCTTTCATGTCAAATCTACTACTCAACATTTGTTTTGTAGTTTTGACAATTTCCAAGTTACTACCCATGATAAGCATATCATCAACATAAAGGCATACAATGACATATCCATTATGAATGTATTTAAAGTAAACACATTTATCGCATTCATTAATTTTGAAACCATTTGATAACATTGCATTATCAAATTTTTCATGCCATTGTTTAGGTGCTTGTTTTAATCCATATAGTGATTTAACAAGCTTACATACTTTTCCTTCTTGTCCGGGAGCTTTGAACCCTTCAGGTTGCTCCATATAAATTTCCTCATCTAGTTCACCGTTTAAGAATGCAGTTTTACATCCATTTGATGTATTTCAAGTCCATTAATAGCAGCTATTGCTATTAACATCCGAATGGACGTTATTCTTGTTACCCGTGAATATGTGTCGAAGTAATCCAACCCTTCTTTTTTTTATAGCCTTTAGCTACAAGTCTTGCTTTATATTTATCAATTGATCCATCAGCCTTTAATTTCTTTTTAAAAATCCATTTATAACCTAACGGTTTTGAACCTGGTGGAAGATCCACTAGTTCCCATGTATGATTTTGTAATATGGATTCAATTTCACTATTAATTGCTTCTTTCTAATTGGAAGCATCGGGTAAGGATATAGCTTCTTTATACGATTGAGGTTCATTTTCTAACAAATATGTTAGAAAATCCAGACCGAAAGAAGTCGAGGTTTTTGCTCTTTTACTACGTCTTGGTTCATCCTCTATTGATTCAATAGGTTGATGAGTACCACTTGTAGTAGCTTGATTTGTCCTTTTAGAAGGAACAGATTCTCGGGTCATGTTATACGGGAATTCATTTTCAAAAAATGAAGCATCCCTCGATTCAATAACCGTATTTACATGAATGTCCGAAATCTCAGATTTACAAACTAAAAATCGATATGCACTGATATTAGTAGCATAACCGATGAATACACAATCCACGGTTTTTGGCCCTATTCTTACCTTTTTAGGTTTAGGAACCATCACTTTGTCTAAGCACCCCCACACTCGTAAATATTTATAGGAAGGTCTTCGACCTTTCCATAATTCATAAGGTGTCTTGTGAGTCTTTTTGTGAGGTGCTTTATTGAAAATGTAATTAGCAGAAAGTAAAGCTTCCCCCCCACAAATTTTGTGGAGCTCCTGAACTTAATAACATTGAGTTCATCATTTCTTTCAAAGTACGGTTTTTGCGTTCAGCAACACCATTCGATTGAGGAGAATAAGGAGCGGTTGTTTGATGAGTAATCCCATTTTCAGAACAAAATTTCTCAAATGGATATTCATATTCACCTCCTCTATCACTTCTAATAGCCTTTATCGTTTTGCTTTATTGATTCTCAACTTCATTCTTATATTATTTAAATGCATTAATAGCCTCATCTTTACTATGTAACAAATATACATAGCAATATTTTGTGCAATCGTCAATAAAAGTAATAAAATACTTTTTCCCACCTCTAGTTTGAACAAATTTTAAATCACAAATATCGGTGTGAATTAAATCTAAAGGTTCATTTATCCTTTCAATAGAATGGAAAGGTAATCTAGCTAATTTAGATTCCACACAAATTTCACATTTATGATTTTTATCAATATTAAATTTTGGAAAAAATTCCGAGTTAATTAATCTACGCAATGTATCAAAATTAACATGTCCCAATCTAGCATGCCAAATATTAGATGACTCAATCAAGTAAGAAGAACTAGCAATTTCATTCATTGAAATAGATGTTTTAGGGGTTACAGTAAGAACATTGAGTTTAAAGAGCCCCTCACTTAGGTAGCCATTTCCTACATACATGTCATTTTTAGACAACACAAAGCGATCAGACACAAACACAAGCTTGAAACCATTTTAAGTAAGGAGAGATCCAGAAATCAGATTCTTTCGGATATCAGGCACGTGAAGAACATTGTTGAGAGTAAGTTCCTTTCCAGAAGTCATTTTCAAAGAAATATTTCCTTGTCCCACCACCTTAGAAGTGGAAGAATTTCCCATAAAAAGGTTCTCCTCATTTTCCAAACGCTTATAGGTGGAGAACATCCATTTGTTTGCACAAATGTGTCATGTGGCTCCAGTGTCCACCCACCATTCCTTGGTATTTCCAACCAAGTTACATTCAGAGACAAAGGCAGAAAGATTCATATTCGTCAAATCATTGACGATATTCACACCCTCAGTTACATTTGATTGAGGATTGTTTTGATTTTGCTTCTTCGCCTTACGACACTCGCTTGAGCGGTGTCCAGGTTTGCCACAATTGTAGCATTTTCCTTTGAACTTTTTCTTGTTATGTTTGGAAGTGCCTTCCCCATCATACTTTCGTTTGTTCTTCTTAGGACCTTCAACGACATGGACATTTTTTTCCATCGGATTCTTCCCACTTTTCTTTTGAGACTCACGGTTGTCTTCTTCGATTCTTAGTCGGATCACCAATTCCTCCACATTCATCTCCTTACGCTTGTGCTTGAGATAGTTTTTGAACAAAGTCCAAGAAGGTGGCAACTTTTCAACAATTGCAGCAACTTGGAAAGTTTCACTTATTGACATTCCTTCGGCATGAATGTCGTGGAGGATCACTTGGAATTCTTGCACTTGCGAGATTACAGATTTAGAATCAACCATTTTGAAGTCCAAAAAACGCCCGACGATAAATTTCTTCATCCCAGCATCTTCAGTTTTATACTTCTTTTCCAAAGAATTCCATAATTCTTTGGATGTCTTGATAGTGCAGTAGACATGATACAGAGTCTTGTCCAAGTAGGCCAAAATATAATTTCGGCATAGGTAGTCCGAATGCTTCCAAGCATCGACAGCAGCAACCTTTTCAGCGTCATCTCCCTCTTGAATAGAGGGGCAATCTTCATATACAAACCTGCCCAGTTGGCAGGTAGTGAGATAAAAGTGCATTTGTCCTTGCCAACGTTTGAAGTCAGCCCTAATGAACTTTTTCGGTTTCTCCCCGTGTGGCATAGATACGGGTGCAGTCACATTTGTGTTGGTGACAATCAGTTTCGTAGGAGTAGGGTTTCGTACTTTGTCATTCCATTTCTGTTACAAAAACAGAATTTTTATCAATGATAAAATTCATATATAATGAATTAATCAAAACAGAATACAAAATTCTGTGCACCAATTTCCTCCAAATATAATTCACAATAAATGAATTCCAAAAGAATTCCAAATAAAATTCAGAATTAAACTATAATATAAACAGAATTCCGTACAAAACAGAATTATATATAAAATCTGTGTCACACTAATTTTTTAATAATAAAAAGAATTCTGTACAAAACAGAATTATAATTTAAAGATTAAATTTTTTTACATAAACAGATTTTAACAAGAATACACAAATAAAATTTTATTTTCTAAAACAGAATATAAAAACAGTATAGAAATTAATTTCTATATCAAAAACTGTTTTACTAGTTTCTACAATAAAGCAGTAAATTAATTCATTTTATTCTGACAAAACAAATTTATTTTCAACAAATAAGTTTCTGTAATAAAAAAATTTTGTACACTAAAAAACAGTAGAACTTTATAAATTGTCTTAAGATTGTTATATCTACTATTTATAAATAACAATTGTACAGAATTATGAATTATTAATTAATTATAGAATTAAAACAGAATTACATAAATGAAACACTTACTTGAATTTACAGAAATAATAAAAGAATTAAAGATTAATCCGAGCCCTATTATGAACAGTTTCCTTAAGACAATTTATACCCTCCAATGTGCTCCGAGGTTGATGAATAATGTCTCCCAAGATAGAACGGATTTTCCAATTAATTATGTAGCACAACAATAATTAATTACAACGAACTCAAATTATGTGTCTCATACTCAACAACAATGCAACTGATGCTATGCAGAAAAAGAATTTTTTCTGAAACAGAAATGAGAAATGACAGCACTTTTGGTATGAAAATGGAAGGAAAAAGGAGGAGGAAAATTTTTCATTATTTTATAAACGGAGGGAGGCATTTGTATTTATAGCAAAGTAGTTGATGGTTGGCACAACTGTCAAAAATAGTTAAATGAATTAACTGCCAACAGTTTATTAATTAATTCCACTACTCTTCCAAGCCCAAGCCGAGTCGGCCGGACGCGCGTGTGGACTTTTAACCGAAAGTCAACCCGTGCATAGCTTAGGTCATCTCCCCTTCAAAGAGTTGGGATACCCCCAAGGCATCCAAGCCTTAGTCCATACTTGGGGTGTTATTAACTCATCAAAATTCCACTACTCTTCCAATGTGGGACAAGAGTTAAAACATACTCAATTCATTAACTTTCATTGCTTTGTGAGTCACTTTGGTGACATATTGATCATTCATAACTTATTGAAATTGGACATATGAATATACTACGTTAATCTACTTGCGGAGGTGAACGCATTCGTATATGGTCCCACAATTTTCGTAGTGTGGGTCCCACCTAAATTTGAGCTTAAAGTTGCTCAAAAATCTGTCTAGAAAAATCTGAACAGCTTTATAATACCCATTCAAGTCCAATTTTCCAACAAGGTCATCGATGGAGTTGAAGTTATTGAGGTCTGTGATGAACCAACACAAGTGACTTCTCCCTCATTCACTCATGATCTCAAGGGGTTTTATGCTTGGTAAAATACAATGGAAACTTTTGGTTGCTTGGCACTGGGTCACTAATAGTTAATTATCTATCTCACCCCTTTGTTCAGCCTTCATACTATCTTGTTTTGAATGATATGTATAATTCTTTCATCTTAGTTTTGACTTGAGTGCCTTTATAGCCTTGGTTACTGAAATCATCCCATCTTCAAATCCCCTCTCTAACCTTATAGTCTACCAATAAAATTTAGTGGGTGTCCCCATGGATGATTTGGAGCAATATATCAAAGGTGGTTTAAGTACTATCCATCATCATTTAGGGTATCCTTCCCCTGCCAAATGTTGGTAAGGCCGCAAAAGTCCTTCATGCCTTTCTTCCTCTGTTTTGTTGAAAGGCCAAGTCGGGAATAATTTTTCCTACACATCTATAGTCTTTGAGTATTTTGAGAATTGTACGCGTGTATCTAAAGCCCATATTTCTTATTTTCTTTGATCTTATACTTGTTTTAATACAAGGGTCAACCAACTTATTTTTTACTCAAAAGACTATAAGGATCGAGTTAAAACTCTTAAAGATCCTTATTCTTTGTCCAATGGGATTCTCGAGGAAGGGGAATATTTTTAAAAGGTTTATTTAGATGGACAAGAAGATCAATAAAGCCTAGGTTTGGAAGTTCTTTTAGCTGACGCTATTCTCCTTAAGACCAATGAATTTAAAACGGCAGCTCACGAAGCCATATTAAACTTCCAATCTTATGAGCCACTGTTTATAGAGTTGGACTGGGTTAAACCTTATATGAATTTGGAGTAAAAACATCTCCACTAGTTTTGGAATACCTGTTAACCATTTTGTTACTTACTCATTTCCCCACTACTACACACACACAAAAGAGAGTGATGTTATGCTTCATTTTTTTCTAATTTCTTGATTTTAAATTATCAATGGAAAATATATTATTTTGTTTTGAATCATTTTTGAAGGCTTGTAATTAAGACAATTTGTTCTAGATTGTTAATAAAAATTATTTGTTTCGTATTTAGTTGCTTAATTTAACAAATTCAATCACCTTTCCATAAAGATTATTTTGGCCATTTAATGAGCATCTGATGCTTTAACTAAATTTGGTAAGTTGCATGTACCTTAAATTATTTTTGCACCTTTAGACCTAAAACTATTTCAATGATGGTTTATACTACATGCATGTTTTTATTATTGTAAGTGGTCCTACCAATCCCATTGCCTGTGTTGATGTGTCCAAATTATAATTTTTTGTTGCCAATAATAATAATTAATTCTCAAAAATGGGAAACTTTTGCAATTCTCTTAAACGAATATATTTTGTTGCTATGGAACTCCCAGACTTGATTTAAATTTCTTGGGTTATTAATGAAAACGAATCTAATAATGAGAGTTTTTTATTGATGGATACACTAAAGGTACTTTTTGTCTCCCCACTTCCCCATCATTCTATTTATTGGAAAGAATGGTCTTGGAGACACTTGTTAGCATTCTCTTTGTATTTCTTCATTTCAAACAACACCATGAAGATATTTAAGCTTGTTTCTTTGTCTCTTTTTCTTTTTTACTGTTTACATTCTCTCCCAAATAATATTTTTAACTCTTGAGACTATTTTCTCTTTCTTCAACCTTTCACCATCAATATTGTCTAGCTCTGTAAACTCTGATTTCTACTTTTAGTTTTATGAAACTATGAAAAAGTTTGTGGATAATAACTCTATTGTCGTTGGGAATATCATCTCCCCATCCAAACCCCTTATGGATCCACCCGCTTTAATGTTGGCCCCTATTTTAAGTATGAGCTTCCATTACCACTCTATGTTTTCTATCCCAAGTTTTTTTAGCCGTACTTATAAAAGATTTCTCTTAGCTTAATGAACCGTCCACTCTCAGGACCACATGGACTAAATGGGTTAACCTCATGATCATAGCCAAGGACATGGAAATGGATGTGGCTGACATCTATGATGTCATTAAACTCAGTTCGACGAGCACTGAATATGACATATTCATTATTTTCATTACTATTCAGGTTTGGAACTTAGCATTCCACTGTATTGGACATTTGTCAAGTGACTGGATTCAATTCTACTGGGGAATATGTTCATCCTCATATGCCACAGGTTGAGATCACTCTAAAATTGAAGAATGATAATATCCTCTTTTCTTAATCCACTTTCATAAATAAACAAATGGAAAGTACACAAGTTGTGAGTGAGAACGAATATTACTGTTCTCATTTTCTTTGGTTATCAAAGGACATTTTATTGTGTTAAATCCTAATGAGTTATGTTCTAATATTCCTTTTTAGTTTGCATTCTTTTGAAATGTAAGGCGGTGGATCTTGCTACTTATTATTTGGACTCTCTATATATAAGTTTTATTCACTTTTAAGATGATCCATTGAATGCCAATGAACATGGGCCACTCTAGGTCCTCCAAATGTGGTTGCATACCTATTTTTTTAGATTGGTCATGGTAAATGAAGCTTTGGGTTATTTTAATTCCTTTTATCGCTCTAAACCTGGTGATAAAAGATTTCAAGCTCTTAATAGCATGCTTAAAGGTCTAAATCTCGACAAACTAAAGATTATTTTGCTTCCTTTGTTGGCATCTATTGAAGCCCCTTACTAGCTAGCTTCGATTTTGGAAAAGTCTTCCTCCATTGAGGAAATATATCATTAATGGAGAGGTTTCCTAATTGCTAAGGACTTGTATTATGGTAGATTACCTCTCACTGCCCTCAATTCAAAATCTTTTGGGTAAATTTACATGCCTACTCAGTTCTTTAGGAACGTTTCCCTTTACTAATCCATTCCAGTACCTAAAAGGAGCCTTTCCAACATCCATTTATTTGACATGGCTTCTCAAATCCAAAAAGTGACTATTTTGGTAGGGATTGCCAACTATCTTAATGTTCGAACAACTTTTAGTATAGTTGGAGATGAGTTTCATGCTGGAGTGACTGAGGTTTTTATAATTTATTGGTCAAACCATTTAGGTGTTCATTTAAACCCATGTCATTTAGTTAGAGAGCCTTCGATGCCCTCTTCTTATGGTAAGACTTCTATCACCTCATATAACTTTGTCTTTATCTTTTTTGGCCTTTTTTTAGCAAGTTTGTATTAAAGGTTACCCACATCTTATATCCTATATTTATCTTAGAAAGACAACATCCATTATTGAAAAAGAAGAAGAAGGAAGATAATAAGAAATAGAAGAAGAAGGGGGGATGGGAAGATATCGCTCATCTTATTAGAAAAACCAAGAAGAAAACATTTTATGAGGTTCCATCTAGTCCATCTTCACCAACTCTTGAACTTGCTGAACCTTCCATATCAGCCATTTTCAACATTCCAAATATTAAACGGGTGAAAAAACTAGGCAAAAAATATACATAAGGTCCAGTTAGAAGGTATACTAATGTCCTTTACTTTTAGAGAAACTTTTCAAACTTTGTTATTATAACACAATAAATCCTAACTTTGGATTGTTTTTCTCTTATCATAAATTTAATTGACACTTTAGCCAATGTGGAGGAACCTCTACCATCTATGGATTCGATGACACCTCCCCCATTATCTCCAATGACTGAGCTAGTTCACATTCCTGCTGAAAAATCTACTCTTACTTCGAACCCAATTCCTGAAGTGGAATTAAATATAATTATTGCCAGTTCGCCTACCTCCACTCCTATCTATAATTATGAGGTTGCTAATAATTTAGTACCAAGGGAAGAATATACCAACCAAGATACCAATCCTTCATAAATCATCCCTAAATCACATGTTATTCCCATTGTTTCTTAGGATGTCCTAAAACTATTTTTCAATCTTTGTGAGTTGATAACCCAAAGGAAGGTCTTTTCCTTTCAAGAAAAACTTCGGCATATGATGTCTTAAGATCCCATTCGAACCATAGCATTTTCAACCTCTAGCATGCAATAGGAATTGCATCAGTTTCTCCAAGCTCAAATAATTTCTTCTTAATGGAAATTCAGTCCCTCTCAAGCCTTGAAGTTTCTTTGAAGCTTTTTCAAGGTGACATTTGAGGCTCTTACTGAGTTATCTTTCCTTGATGGATTGAAAAAAACATATTCTTGCAATTACCAGCTTGACGGATTAGCTACAAATGTATCAGAGGATTTGACAATGGATATCTAATCACTCCAATACTTTCAAGACACTATAGCCAAAGTGGATGGTAAAAAAAGTGCCTTATCTACAAATCAATCCTATTTTTATGGAAAAATGATAAAATAGCCAAAGGCCTGCAAGACTTGAAAGTTTTTTAGGTAAAAAGGTCTGCCCTTTCTTCTGAGAAGGAAGAGTTAGAGAAAAGACTATCTCAAATATATGATGAGTTGGATGTGACAGTTATGGAGGAGACTACCTTCCAATTGATCTTGAACCAATTAGTGGGGGAATACAAGTATCAAGTAGTAATTCATCCTCATTTGATGAAATACTAATTCAGATTTAAACCAAGAGAGGCACGTGTTAATTTCCCTGGTCCAATTTGAGGTCTTTTGTGTTTAGGCATTTCAATAATATATAATTGGTAATATATAACTATGCATTTTTATCTTATTGTCTTTCTTCTGAAACGGTTGGGTAATATGGATTTAGGAAACTGTCGTTTGTTTTCCTCGTGTGAATGTGACCATTAATGCCTATTAAATGGTGTTATCCACCATGTAATGACTTATATATTTGGAATGGCCCTTCCCACTCCGGGTACTACTTATCATAGGCTATATCTTTTAATCCTTGAGGTCAAATAATTTTCCAAGCCAAGTCCCCTCCATTAAAGGTTCTATTTTTTACTTTTTTGTTATAGTTGTCAGTTATTTTCTTCTTTTGGATCAATATGTTATTCAGGATCTGACTATACCTTCATCTATGTTTTCTAGCTCCATGAACATAGCTGGGTCATAGCCTTCCACTATCAATTCATTTTAGGCTACCATTCTTAGTTAATTTAAAGTGATTTCTATAGTAGGACAACATCATTCCTATATGTTAAGGTGTATGGAGTTACCCCTATACTTGACCTTTTAGAGGTCCTCTAAGCCCACAATACTTCTCAAAGAAAATTAAGCTAATCCCTTGGATTTTTCTCAATCACTTTTCTCGAGTTGCTTATGATTAATTAATTTATAACCTATGCGTGACCATCTGATTGAGTAAAGTAAGTTATTTCCTTTGTCAAAGTTATACCTAACCTTGAAGTGAATTCCAACACCATATTTGATTAAAAAATGCTTGCATTGTTTGAGGTTATGGTTTATAGTATCCCAAACCTATATACAATATCTTACAAGAAATCTACAGACTCATTTTGGGTAACGGATTTTAGAACTTTTATCTCCACCCATTTGGTAAAATATTCTACTTCCACAAGCATAAAGTTGTGAAACATGGAATATGGAGGATATATTATACCTATGACATAAATATCCCACCCTCTGAATGGCTAAGGTTTCACTACATACTATAGGTCAATACCAGGCACAACTTTTAGAGGACCATGTTGTTGTCATTTTTGACATCCTTTTACAAAATCCATTCAATCTTTTAAAATGGAAGGGCGATAGAAATAATTCCTTATTAATAACCACCTCATCTTAGGACCAACTTGATGAGTCCTATAGAGGCCCTCATGGACTTTTACAATGGTTGTTAGACCCTCATCTTTACTTGGTCACTCTAGAATCATTCCATCAGCACCTCTTTTGAATAATTTTATAGCATACATAACATAATTGGTTGCTCTTACTATGACAGCCTTATCACTCTTGATATTTGGGTCGATAAATATTAAATAAATGTCTTTTTCCAATCATCATGAACATCAATATTTTCAATTTCAAACCAATGTCGTATGTTATGTATAAGTAGTAAAAACCCATCAATGGAAATGAGCTATAACTTTGCGTCAAAGCTATAATCAAGCCTTAAATTATAAGCGTTTAGATCCATTTCATTATCCTCTTCATATAAACTTGTGAGAACATAATTTAATGAGACCTCATCAAATTTAGAAAGTAGATTCAAGGCCACTTGATTATGTAAAATTAAGCACATCTATATTCAATAATTAACCGTCTTATGACCAATTAAGAATCCCCATAGATGTCTATTATAAAAGCATTACAATTTCAAAGGATTTCAAGGCCCATTATAACAACCTCACATCACACTAGATTGTTGAAACATCTGTTTTCTTTCAATATGTAACAAGCTATACCCATGGTTGATTCGATATCCAAAGATTTACATCCCACATCATCTAGGTGTAACACCCCGTAATTTTATTAATTTTTATTTTGGGAATTAATTGGGATTAATTAAATTATATTTGGAAATTAATCTGGTAAAATAAATATTAATTCACGAGATAAGGATTAATATTTATTTATATTGAATATTACTTAGTGAATGGGTAATAATAATGATAAGGAAATACTATAATTGTCGTGAGTGAAAAATACGACAGTATGGTAAATTTAGTTGGGACGCGCGTGTCAGTCGTGTCGGGACTTAATTTGGGATAAAATATAACTTTACTTTTCATATTCCATATGGTCATTTTGAGTGCGCCAATGTGTCCAGAAGGTTCGAGATAGTCAGAAAAGTGTACTCAGGGGTTTAGTTTGGGTCCTGGGGCATTTTTAGGCCAAACCGATACCCCTGGAGGTGTATTTTAGTCTTTTGAAATTTTGAGAAAAATTGACCCACGAATTTTATAAGTATAAAGTAGATTATGAGTTGGAGAAGTTAGGGTTACCAGAACAAAAAGTAAGAAAGACTATCAGGGGAGGAAGAAGGAGAGTGCTGAGGGAGTCCTAAGGTTTTTCTACATCATTTTTCACCACCACCATCACTATTGTGTAGATCGGAAGGATAAGAACACCACCCTACCACCCATATGCAGAAATTCAGACTTACAACTCAATGCAAGTATTTATCTTGATTAATTTATGAAAGATATACCATTCGTGTTAGAGTAGGATGTTGATTATCTTGATTTCATAAATGTTAATGACAAAATTGAGAGATTTAGATCGTGTTTTGGGTTGAATTATTGTTATATTTGAATCCCTTATGCAAGAAGACAAATTTAATGAACTAATGATAATCAAAATATGAAGAAATCTGAGTTCTTTAGAGGTTCTTAATGAAAAATGGTGAACTAGTTTTTTAGAGGTTAACCTTGAATAAATTCACATTAATTGATGTTCGTTGATGATTTGATGATTATAAAATGTTAGAATCATGTATATAGGTTGGGAATGTTTGGTTGGGAGTTTGGGGTCATGTAATGAAGGTGGGGTTGAGTGAAAATGGGGTAATCCCATCATAGTTAAGTGGAAAAGATGAGACCTGTAGCAGCGAATCGATTCGGTTCCATAGCCGAATTGATTCAGGAGGCGAATCGATTCGGACCAAGGCCGAATCGATTCGGCTACCAAGATTTTTGCAAATTTTTCCCGTTATGCTTAGAACGCGTGGGAAATGATTGGGTAAAATTTTGATATAGTTTTTAGAGATGTTGAGAGTTATTTTAAACTCCACTAGGATAAGAATTATTTTGAGACTAAACGACATGAGTGTGATACCCCGCCTAATCAATTACCGGGTGATCAGTCCTTAATTAATTAATTTCAGAATATCCAGTTGGTCGAGATAATGCATCACTGTCGAAAACTCAAATTTTAATTTAATAAAAACTAGCCACCAAGTATTTAAAAAGGGTAACGTCCAAATTTTATCTTGTTACAACCAAAATCAAAAGAATACCAACAAAGGCCATGCATCACAGTAATATAAGTAAAGTCTAACTTAAGTAAAATAAATAACTGGAGTACAACACATCCAGATAAAATCCCATACAATATATCCACTAAAAGGAAATCAAATCTAAGAGAGGGTTTAAAACAACTAAATCTCTGACTATAAATAGAAGAAAGGACGACATGTCCAATAGAATAGATAACTGCAAAAGGAAGAATAGGCTGAGTCGTCTACTAGAAATTATCCTGTAGCTTCTACAGCAGCTACAGCATGGCAACTGAATAGAGTCTCCTAAGGATGGTGTCCTTTTGGCTGGGCACCTAAAATAATGGAACAATAGAAAGATATACAGAAAAATGGGTCAGAGCCCGAGTTGAAAACAGTTTAAAATAGCAAGTGCTTAAATTGATTCAATTATCACAATTATTAATCAAGTTAATTTAGCGTACTCACTCGAGATACTCACCCCTCGATCTAGTGTGCACGCCTAATGAGCCTTACTACCCATACTAGTCATGATGCCCTGACTGGCTACTAAGTACATACTATTATGCTGGAAAGTCTCCCTAAATAACTCCAAGCCGACGTACTTAAGATTTCGATTTAGGCTTAGAAATTACTTTAGTTTATTCACATATTTTTCTAATTGCACCGCTGATAATACCATAAGCACACATCTAAAAATAGAGTCATCAACATAAGACACCAAATAGGATTTCGGTATACACACATTATTCTCTTTATGTATACATATCAATTTATATATAATTATATCAATATCGCACCCCTGGTTGAGAAACCCATAGTGCTACGCATACTCGGCTATCTAGTCCCATTGCAACGATCACGCATAGAGGACAACTGGTTCAATCTCTCGAGAACCAATAAAAACACAAACACCTATTGGAGGCGAACATATTCCCAAGCCGATGGGCTACGCACATACCTACGCACCCATACGACCACCATCACTATCATTCTCATGGATAGCCCGTACCTAGGTTCCATCCTCTAGTGGTACGACTCTAAATCCCCCGAAGGCACACAAGATCCGATCATCCACAACGCACTAACCTCCGTTCGATAGCCAGTAGCTAGGTATGTCATACACATAATATGTAAAGCAATAAGTATACACACCACTTATATAAATTCATTGTCTTTCTTGCAGCCTAGTATTCGCAGTACACATAACATCCCCTATTATACCCCGTACCTTATTCGTGTATATATATATATATATATATATATATATATTCTCCCTTGTGTTTTCGCATTTCTCAAATTCTGTAAATTTTCATACCATCCGAGGTTGACATATTATCCGCTCACTAATAATTATAAATTTTAAGTTACCCGACATCCAAACAGGTCTAACACTCACATAAATGAGCCTACGGGACGTTCGAAACAAAATTGGGCCCTAAAAGTCATTCTGGGATCTCGTTAGAAGACCCAGGGAATCTCGTTCGAATGAGGTCGTTCGAACGAGTGTCATTCGATTGAAGGTCCCCCCACTTCAAACGAACTACCAAACTAGTTAGATGGTCCACTGAAAACTCGTTAGAAGTCTCCTTCGAACGAGGTCGTTCGAACGACCTGGGCTAGACTTCTAACAAAAATTCCACAATTGCCCAGTTCATCTTCAAAGTTCATTTTTCCAGATTTTCTCCTCTTCAATATCAACCTCAACCCATTCCAACCCAAGTACAAGGTTTCTAAACTACTCTAAGTCACTCTAGAGCATTTCTTAACTTAGTTTAGGGGTCAAATCCTTCTAATCGTCAAATAAATTCAACAACTCCTAAATTTTCCTTTGAATTATATTAACATAGATCCAGAATTATAGATCCATAAAAGTCCCATTTTTATTTCGTGATTAGCATCTAATTCACCAAATTTCACACTCCTATAAAGGAGAAAATCCTCTACATGCAAACCCCCATCAGATTTCTAAAATTCCTGCACGGTCTCATCATAGGTAAACCCAATTTGGTATGAGTTGTTCTAAAACCTCTACACATGTTAACAAGAGTAATAATTGCTAAGATAGAGAGCAAGATAATAACTTGCCTTAAAATGAACTTCTGATTTGCGAGTTGAAATTGGTATGGGGACGATCCTCCTGACATGATTTACGCGCTGGTGTACTTTTTGTTGTGAGAGCTTGAGTTCTTGGCTTAGGGCTCTAATGGAGTCTCCTTCTTCTTCCTTGGTTATCTCTCTCTTTTCCTCTCTTTTCAAGTATGTTGAAACTGATAGGCCACTAACCCTAAATGTTTTTAATTAAACCTATTTTTCGTCCATTTAATTACCCAAAAATTCCTAAAGAACAAAATACCCTTCCGGGGTGTCGTTTTGGGTTAAAATGCCCCGGACTCCAAATAAAATACCCGAGTAGTGTTTTCTGACTATTTCGACCCTTCCGGACACTCTGGTGCACTCAAAACAGTCGTCCGAGTTATACAAAATAATTTATATTTTTAAACCCCCAAATACAAACTAGTGATGCAACTCATACGTGTTCCAAATATTTATAACATAACTGTCGTGTATCTCATCCCCGACCATAATATTATTTCAATAACTACTAACTATCATCACGTTAGTGATTATTATCATAAAATCGGATTAATTATAATTTAATTTTTTCTCCCATTAATTTAATTAATCCCCATTTTCCATAAAAATAAATATGCGTAAGAATACGAGGTATTACATATTTTCCCCCTAATAATAGGATTTCGTCCCGAAATTCGGAAAAATACATATACCTGGTAAGAATAACTTTGGATAACGTTCACTCATGTTATCCTCGCGCTCCCAAGTTGATTCCTCAACATTATTGTGCTGCCACTGAACATGCACTAGTGGTACTATTTTTTACCTCAACTTCCTCTCGCTACAGTCTAGTATAACAACTGGTCCCTCCTCGTAAGAGCTATTAGGCTGTAAATCTATCTCCTCTAGCGCAATAGTATGAGCCACTTCATCTTGAAGAAATCTCATCAGCGATGAGATATGAAACACATGATGGACTCTATGCAAGTGTTCCGATACCCAAGTCTATAAGAAACTGGACCAATCCTCTCGATAACGGGCAATGGCCCTACATACCCCGGCCCCAACTTTCCCTTCTTCCTAAAATGCATAAATCCCTTCATAGGACACACCCGAAGTAACACCTGATACCCAATATTGAACTCTCAAAAGTAACATTTGGCATTAGCGTAACTCTTTTGTCGATCCTGAGAGACTCGAATACGGCCCCGTATCAACTTTATCCTCGCCGAAGTATCTTGAATCACCTCCAGACCCAGTAACTTATTGTCCCCCACCTCTATCCAACATGTTGGGGAACGACAAGGTCTTCCGTATAGGGCTTCGAATGGAGACATGCCGATAGTAAACTGTTAGGAGTTGTTATAAGCAAACTCCACCAGTGGAAGGTACTGCTCCCAACCTCCGCCAGAATTAATGATGCACATACGTAACATGTCCTCCAACATCTGATTCGTCCGCTCTGTCTGACCATCTGTCTATGGGTAATAGGCTATGCTCAGTCGTAATTTTGTACCCAACGCCTCTTGAAAACTCTCCCAAAATCGAGAAACGAACACCTTATCTGTCAGACACGATATTGAGAGGCACTCCGTGGAGTCTCACTATCTCTACTATGAATAACTGGGTGTACTGTTCCGCAATGTAGTCTGTCCTAGATGGCAGAAAGTGGGCTACCTTGGTCAGCCGATCCACTATCACCCATATCTAATTGCGACCCCTCTGCGATGTTAGTAATCCCGTGATAAAGTCCATGAAAATGCTTTCCCATTTCCACATAGGAACCTCTAATGGCTGTAGAAGTCCCTCCGGTCTCTGATGGTCAATTTTTACCAACTTACAAGTGGAACATTTCGAGACGAACTCGGCAATATCCTTCTACATTCCGTTCCACCAGTACTGTCTATGCATGTCCTGGTACATCTTATCCCCGTCACGATGTACCGCAAATCAGGAACCGTGTGACTCCATCATCACCTTGTGTCGCAAATCTTCACCCTCGGGAACAACTAATCTCCCATTAAAACATAGACCCCCCATCTAAACCCACGATGTAAGACTCAGCCCCCTCGGCTAGAAGCTTCACTATCTAACTTTGGCAGGACGGATCATTTGCCTGAGCCTTTACTGCTACCGTAATAATCTGGGGCGTAACCACCATTACAGACATAAACGATCGATCCATCGCATCCTGGTTCCCTAACTCCTTCCATTTTTCTTTCCACACCTCGGCCACCTCACCGAATGGCCTACGGCTCAACGCTTCTGCTACCACATTATCCTTACTCGAGTGGTATTAGATATCAAATTGATAATCCTTCACAAACTCAAGCCACCGAAGTTGTCGCATATTTAACTCCTTCTGTGTGAAGAGGTACTATAGTGATTTGTGGTCCGTGAATAAGCGAAATTTCTCTCCTAGGAGGTAGTGTCTCCAAATCCGAAGTGCGAATACGACTGCTGCTAACTCCAAGTCGTGGGTGGGGTAATTCCTCTTGTGAGGCTTAAGCTTACGGGAAGCATAAGAAATAGACTGATCCTCCTGCTGAAGTACACCTCCAAGTCCTAACAAGGATGCATCAATTTAGACTAGATACTTCACTCCCGGCTTGGGTAATGCTAGCACTGGTGCTGAGGTTAACTTGTCTTTTAGCTCATCAAAGGCTAACTAACATGTGTCACTCCAGATAAATGGCACCCCTTTGCGAGTCATGTGTGTCAACGGACCCACTTTCTTTGAAAAGCCTCGGATGAATCTCCTGTAGTACCCAGCTAACCCCAAGAAATTACGTATCTTAGTTGGTGTCGTGGGCTATCCCCCACTCCCTCACTGCCGACATCTAACTTAGGACAACCGACATCCTCAAATTTTGACACAACATGCCCCAAAAGATGTACCTCCCGTGACCAGAATCCGCACTTCTCATACTTAGTACACAGCTGATGTTCTTGTAGAGTCTGAAGAATCTATCTCAAGTGCTCAGCATGCTCTTCCTTAGTCTATGAATAAATCAGGATGTCATCTATGAAGATGATGACAGGCTGATCCAAGAACTCTCTGAACCCTTGGTTCGTCAGGTCCATGAATATGGTTGGAGCATTTGTCAGCCCAAATGGCATGACTCTGAACTCATAGGACATATTCCTCATCAAAAAGTAGTCTTTGACATCTCCTACTCCTTGATACCCATCTTATTGTATCCATATCCTAAGCCAATCTTTGAGGGGAAGGTAGCTCCCCTCATCTAATCGAATAAGCCATCAATTTGGTGAAATGAATACTTATTCCGTATCATGACTTTATCATCTTCCCTTATCACTGATTTATTCTCGATGTAAAACATTTGATATCACTTCTTACATCATATCGTACTGTTCTATTGACCGTGCATAGGAATAAAATTAAAGTTAAAGTTATGATTTCCCTCACGGATGATAACCAGGGTACCAAACTCATGTGCTAAATACCAACCATCCCCAGCTCCCGACATTCGCTAGGTTTCATGCGTGGGATGTCTCGCAAAGCAAAATCCAAACAAGGAACCCCCCGATACACTACTAACTAAAATTATTGGTCAACGAAAGTTGTGGTTCTTAGTATTTGTCTCGTATCCCACATCCTTGCTTCCTGCTAACAATAGCGCATCTATTCTCATGTTACGAAAAAGATATTCAACACATTACTCCTTCTAATTTGGCGTTAGGCTCTTCAAATTGGCCACAAAATTATTCACATTCCCAGAGATATTTCATTTTTTTTCTGAATCACTATAGTAAACATTTCCACCCACAGGGATTTGGTATTACTCGACGACATACTCTACAAGTCTCTGCAGGATTTAATTTTCCTCTCGGATGACAATTAGCACAAATTATTTCATGTCCATGACTAATGGACACCTAATATTATTTTAATGGTCTATTATCACACAAACTTGAATGATCCAATTCGAAATCGGGATTATAATATATTTTACGCTCATGATTCTTAAGAAGTACAAGTAAGTTGTAACACACATAGATTATTTGAAATTTTCCTTGTAACTAAAAGGAAACACTATAAATGATAAAGTATCATACCTCAAAACGTGGGTGGTAGATGCGGTATCAGTGGCATAACTTCATATCGGGCATTATAGATACGTCCATATTGTACTACCTTCTGTTGTTCTGAAGTCTGTGTTTATGGGGTGATTATCCATGTTTCCCCAATTTGGGTATTCTGTGGTGTCGGGTGAACATCCAATGACTATTGTAGGATCCTGTCCTTGCTAGGGCAATTTTGACGATAGTGACCCCGTTTGCCGCATATAAAACACTTACCCACACAGTTTCTGCTCTGTTAGCCCTGCTGAGCACACTGCTGACCTTGATGGTCTCGCTAACCATGTTGAATTAACTGAGGCTTTCCTCCAGCTCTTTGCGAGCAAACTTGGCATTTGTGGCCATTTCTTCCACACTTAAAACACCTCTTTATGAAAGCCTTTTGTCCTTGTCCTTGTCCTTGTTCGCCCTGGCGGGTTTGTCTCTTCCCACGGTTCTCATAGTCTTTTTGGTCTTGATGTCTCTGAGGAGCTTATCTGTTGCAATGGTACTTTACCCTTGTTATTATTCCTTGAAATGTGATATTGATAAACTTCACTTGTTTTTTTGCCCCTGTAAGCTGCACACTGCGATTTTGGTACTGTAATATTGCGGTAGTCACTGCTTGTGCCACAATGTTCGCAATCTCAGTGATTTCCTCTCTTTCCTGGTGTACCTGAGGTATTTGTTGGGCTTGTCCCGCATTTACTTCTTCAGCGATGTTAGTGTGTCCCTCCCCCATAAGCGACATCTAAAATTCAAATGAATTTTATAAAACCACCGTCCATACATATCATTGTAGCAGAAGTACGAGATCTACAACACAAAATAAGGATGTAACAGTCCTAATAGTAGGGCTCTATATCAAAGAACGCTACGCAGAAACATAATTGGTCGTACTGATCCTAAGGACACTAGAACCTGATACTCTGATACCACATGTGACACACCGACTAATTAATTACAGGGTGATCAGTCCTTAATTAATTAATTTCAGAATATCCAGTTGGTCCAGATAATGCATCAATGTCGAAAACTCAAATTTTAATTTAATAAAAACTAACCACCTAGTATTTAAAAAGGGTGACGTCCAAATTTTATCTTGTTACTAACCAAAATCAAAAGAATACCAACATAGGCCAGGCATCACAGTAATATAAGTAAAGTCTAACTGAAGTAAAATAAATGACTGGAGGACAACATATCCAGATACAATCCTATACAATAAATCCACTAAAAGGAAATCAAATCTAAGAGAGGGTTTCAAACAACTAAATCTCTGACTATAAATAGAATAAAGGACGACATGTCCAACAGAATAGATAACTGAAAAGGGAAGAATAGGCTGAGTCGTCTACTAGAAATTATCCCGCAGCTTCCATAGCAGCTACAGCACGGCAACTGAATAGAGTCTCCTAAGGCTGGTGTCCCTGTGGCTGGGCACCTAAAATAATGGAGAAATAGAAAGATATACGGAAAAATGGGTCAGAGCCCGAGTTTAAAACAGTTTAAAATAGCAAGTGCTTAAATTGATTCAATTAGCACAATTATTAATCAAGTTAGCTTAGCGTACTCACTTGAGATACTCACCCCTCGATCTAGTGTGCACGCCTAACGAGCCTTACTACCCATACTAGTCATGATACCCTGACTGGCTACTAACTACCTACTATTATGATGGAAAGTCTCCCTAAATAACTCCAAGCCGACGTACTTAAGATTTTGATTTACGTTTAGAAATTACTTTAGTTTATTCACATATTTTTCTAATTACCCAGCTGATAATACCATAAGCACACATCTAGAAATAGAGTCGTCAACATAAGACACCAAACAGGATTTTGGTATACACACATTATTCTCTTTATGTATACATATCAATTTATATATAAATATATCAATATCGCACCCCTGATTGAGAAACCCTTAGTGCTACGCATACTCGACTATCTAGTCCCATTGCAACGCTCACGCATAGAGGACAACTGGTTCAATCTCTTGAGAACCAATAAAAACACAAACACCAATTAGAGGAGAACATAGTCCCAAGACGATGGGCTATGCACATACCTATGCACCCATATTACCGTCATCACTATCATTCTCACGGATAGCCCGTACCTAGGTTCCATGCTCTAGTGGTACGACTCTAAATCCCCCGAAGGCACACAAGATTCGGTCGTCCACAACATTCTAACCTCCGTTCGATAGCCAGTAGCTAGGTATGTCATACACATAATATGTAGAGCAATAAGAATACACACCACTTATATAAATTCATTGGCTTTCCCGCAGTCTAGTATTCGCAGTACGCATAACATCCCCTATTATACCCCCGTACCTTATTCGTATATATATATATATATATATATTCTCCCTTGTATTTTTGCATCTCTCAAATTCTATAAATTTTCATACCATCCGAGGGTCGACATGTTCTCCGCTCACTAATAATTATAAATTTTAAGTCATCCGACATCCAAACAGGTCTAACACTCACATAAATGAGCCTACGGGACATTCGAAACAAAATTAGGCCTTAAAAGTCATTCTGGAATCTCGTTAGAAGACCCAGGGAATCTCATCCGAACGAGTTTCATTCGAGCGAAGGTCCCCCCACTTCGAACGAACTACCAAACTCGTTAGAAGGGCCACTGGAAACTCGTTAGAAGTCTCGTTCGAACGAGGTCATTCGAACGACCAGGGCTGGACTTCTAACGAAAATTCCACAGTTGCCTAGTTCATCTTCAAAGTTCATTTTTTCAGATTTTATCCTATTCAATATCAACCTAAACCCATTCCAACCCAAGTACAAGGTTTCTAAACTACTATAAGTGACTCTAGAACATTTCTTAACATAGTTTAGGGGACAAATACTTCTAATCATCAAATAAATTCAACAACTCCTAAATTTTCCTTTGAATCATATTAACATAAATCCATAATTATAGATCCATAAAAGTCCCATTTTTATTTCGTGATTAGCATCTAATTCATCAAATTTCACACTTCTATAAAGGGGAAAATTCTCTACATGCAAACCCCCATCAGATTTCTATAATTCCTACACGGTCTCATCATAGGTAAACCCAATTTTGTATGAGTTGTTCTAAAATCTCTACATATGTTAACAAGAGTAATAATTGCTAAGATAGAGAGCAAGATAATCACTTGCCTTAAAATGAACTTCTGATTCGCGGGTTGAAATTGGTATGGGGACGATCCTCCTGACACGATCTACGCGCTGGTGTACTTTTTGTTATGAGAGCTTGAGTTCTTGGCTTAGGGCTCTAATGGAGTCTCCTTCTTCTTCCTTGGTTCTCTCTCTCTTTTCCTCTCTTTTCACGTATGTTGAAACTGACAGGCCACTAACCTTAAATGTTTTTAATTAAACCTAATTGTTGTCCATTTAATTACCCAAAAATCCCTAAAGACCAAAATACCCTTTTGGGGTATAGTTTTGGGTTAAAATGCCCCGGACTCCAAATAATATACTCGAGTAGTGTTTTCTGACTATTTTGACCCTTTCGGACACTCTGGTGCACTCAAAACAGTTGTCCGAGTTATACAAAATAATTTATATTTTTAAACCACCAAATACAAATTAGTGACGCGACTCATACGCGTTACAAATATTTATAACATAACTGTCGTGTATCTCTTCCCCGGTCATAATATTATTTCAATAAATACTAACTCTCATCACGTTAGTGATTATTATCATAAAATCGGATTAATTATAATTTAAATTTTTCTCCCATTAATTTAATTAATCCCCATTTTTCATAAAAATAAATATGCGTAAAAATGCGGGGTATTACAATGAGGAGGATTTAGGGCTAAAGCTAATTTAACAAATTGGGCATTGAGATTTAGATTCGGGGAACAAAAGCGTGTCACGAGTATTCCTAGGGAATCGATGACTAGACGACTAGGGTATGAGTGAGATAGCTACTGAATTGACTTAAAAGAAGTATATGAAGGATACGTAGGCTATTCGATTGTTATATAGATTAAGTATAGAATATATCCTAGGGTACGTGCTTACCTTTATTGAATGAATATACATAGGTTACATGAATACGTAATGTGCGACTTAATATGTGTATGACATACCTACGCTGATTGCTATCGTGGGTGGTTTGGGGTAGGTGGAAATCTTATCTTGATGATCCATCTTGGGAGATTTTGACTTGTACCTCAGAACATAAAACTTAGCTATGAGCACCGCTTATGTGAACGAGGGTGTGCCCGGTCATTTGGGTGCATATGTATGTGCATAGCCCAAAGGCCTAGAACTATGTTCGTCTCCAGTTATGTGCGAATTGTATATTGTGGTTCGAGAGTGATTTGAAGCAAACAGTCCTTTATTTAGTACATGATGCACCACGACTTGATAGCAGAGTATGCATGAACTGTAGGTCTCAGCCTCGGGGGATTGTATTAGTATATATAAATAGAGTGATAAATAAAGATACTTGTGATTTATCCTACTGTGTGCTTAGTAGATGAGAAAGATAGTGATGTCTAAAATAACCTAAGAAATGGGAAACTTAACATCTATTGGGTGAACCCTAAATTGATTTAAATTATATGAGAAGATAAATCAATAATGAATTGTGTGAGTAATACAAATGGGTATTAAAAGTAAGTATGTATAGTAAGATGGGGGACTAGAACTAGTTAGACGGGGTAGTATAACTAGGATGGATTAATATAATATGTTAGGCGTGCACAATAGTTGAGGGGTGAGGAACTCAAGTGAGAGAACGTGAAAGTAACATGTATATAATATCCTCTGATTATGCATTTTAAATACTTGCAAATATTCTTAAACTATTTTACCCAGGCTCTGACCCATTTTCTAAATCTATTTTGTAAAAAATATTTTAGGTTCCCAGCTACAGGGACGCCCAGCTTAGGAGTTCATTCTCATTTGACGTGCTACAGTTATTGTGGACTATTTCAGGACCTCGGTAGTAGGCGCCTCCACTCCTTTTATATTTAATGCATCCTTTTATTTATCTCAGTCGGGCATGTTGCCTATCTTCTACTAGTAGTTATTTCCAGAGACACTCTACTTCATTCGTTTCCAGTTGTTGGATTCAATTTTAGATATGGATTATTGTATTGGAGTTTCAGGCTGGAGTGTTTGTTCCAGTCATATCTTATTTGATTCAGTTAGTTAGATATTTATGATGTTGGTCATTTGAAATGGTGAATGTGGTTTATTCATTTATTTATTTCAGACCTTTGCATGTTAATTTAAAAGATTGAAATTTGACACCATCATAATTAACTGATGTATGTGATTAGTAATTAACAATTTTCGACAGTGATGCTAAGAATGAGCCAACTGGATATTTTGTTTTAATTTACTAAAGGACTGATCATCCGGTATTTAATTGGGCATGGTGTCACACTAGGTTAGGAAAAGTAATGGTTCAAATATGTAGATTTACACCACATGTTAGGGGGAGTCAAATTCCTTTTTAAACAGCTTATAGATGTGAGCTAGAATAAAATCACATAGGGCTCTGAGATACATAGGACCATTCCCTATCATCAAGCGAATTGGGCCAGTTGCTTATAGGCTTCGGTTTCCGGAGCACCTGCATCGGATTCACGATGTCTTTCATATTTATTCACTGAGGTGATATCTTCGGGATGAGTTGGCTCACACTCACATTGCCTTGGAAGAGATTGATTTACAGCCCGACATTTTATATAAGGAGAGGTCTATTACTATCTTAGACTATAGCGAGAGGAGACTCAGGTCAAAGGTAGTTACACTAGTGCGGGTTCAGTGGGTGCATCATAATGCTGAGGAGTCCACTTAGGAGCGCAAGGATGAGATGCGTGAAAATAATCAAGAGTTATTCGTACCAGGACTTTTTCCGAATTTCAGGACGGAATTCCGTTATTCGGGGGCAAGTATGTAACCCCCCATAATTTTATTGATTATCGTTTTGGAAATTAATTGGGATTAATTAAATTATATTAGGAATTTAATCTGGTAAAATAAATATTAATTAGCGAGATAAGGATTAATATTTATTTATACTGAATATTGCTTAGTGAATGAGTAATAATCATGATAAGGAAATATTATAATTGTCGTGATTGAAAAATATGACAGTTGTGGTAAATTTAGTCGGGATGCACGTGTGAGTCATGTCGGGACTTAATTTGGGACATAATATATAAGTTTGCTAAATTCAGTGAGATAGCTACTGAATTGACTTAAAAGAAGTATATGAAGGATACGTAGGCTATTCGATAGCTATATAGATTACGTAGAGAGTATATGCTAGGTTACGTGCTTACCTTTAATGAATCCCTAATGTGTGACTTAATATGTGTATGACATACCTACTCTACTTGCTATCGCGGAAGGTTTAGGGAAGGGGGAGTCTTATGTTGATGAGCCATCTTGGGGGATTTGACTTGTACCTCAAAAAATAAAATTTAGGGATGAGCACGCCTTGTGTGAACGAGGGTGTGCCCGGTCATTTGGGTGTGTAGGTATATGCGTAGCCCAAAGTCGGAGAACTATGTTTGCCTCCAATTATGTATGAATTGTATATTGTGGTTCGAGTGTGATTTCGGGTAAACAGTCCTTTATTTAGTACGTGATGCATCGGGACTTGATAGCAGAGTCTGCATGCATCACAGGTCTCAGTCTCGGGGTGCTATATTAGTATATATATATATATATATATATATTTGTGATTTATCCTACGGTGTATGCTTAGTAGATGAGAAAGATAGTGACGTCTAAAATAACCTAGGAAAGGTGAAACTTGACATCTATTTAGTGAACCCTAAATTGATTTAATGATATGAGAAGATAAATCAATAACGAATTGTATCAGTAATATGAGTGGGTACTACAAGTAAGTAAGTATAGTAAGATAATGGACTAGAACAAGTTAGACTGGGTAGTATAACTAGGAAGGGTTAATAGAATATGTTAGGCGTGAACAATGGTTGAGGGGTGAGGAACTCAAGTGAGAGAGCACGTGAAACTAACATGTATATATTATCTGTTGATTATGCATTTTAAATACTTGCAAATATTTTTAAACTTTTTTACTCGGGCTCTGGCCCATTTTCCAAACCTATTTTGTAAAAAACTTTGTAGGTGCATAGCCACAAGGACACCCAGCTTAGGAGTTCATTCTCATTTTACGTGCCGCAGTTGTGTCGGACGATTAGGACCTCGGTAGTAGACACCTCCATTATTTTCTGTTCTGATGCATCATTTTAATTATCTCAGTCGGGCATGTCTCCCATCTTCTACTAGTAGTTATTTCCAGAGACACTGTACTTCATATATATTCAGTTGTTGGATTCAGTTTTAGATATAGATTATTGTATTAGAGTTTCGAGCTTTAATGTTTATTCCAGTCATATCTTATTTGATTTAGTCATTTAGCTATTTATGATGTTGGTCATTTGGAATAGTTAATGTAGTTTCTTCATTTATTTATTTTAGACCTTTGCATGTTAATTTAAAAGATTAAAATTTGACACGAGCTTATTTAACTAATGTAGGTGATTAGTAATTGACAGTTATTTATAATGATGTTAATAATGAACCAACTAGATATTCAGAGTAAATTTAATAAATGAATGATCACCTGGTATTTAATTCGGCGGAGTGTCACAGGTGGTATCAGAGCATTAGGTTCTAGTGTCTTTAGGATCTGTGCGGCATACTATGGTTTTAGCATAGCGTTATTTGATATAACCTACCTATCGGCAGTGTGCCTGAGGTTCTATGACGATAAGCAGGTCAAGGACCATGCCTATCTCCATCCCCTTGGCCCTATAAATAAAGGCCATGACCTCACTTTTAAAGGCACCCTTGAACATCCCTCTTAGCAATTCAGAGAACATTCTCTTGAATTCAGAGTTGTTCCCTTCCAAAAAACGCCCATTTCCCACATTCCATTCCATCACTTTCTTACTTCGTTTATTAAATCCCCCCTCCCCCCATCTCTTCATACCACATTCATCACATTGCAATACTAGCATATCTACACTCAAGATCAACATCAAGCATTCATAAGGAGGTCCAATTCTCCACCCTTCTCTTTGATTCTCTTATTTTAGTATTAGTTACTTTATTTTTACTTTAAAACTTTATTTCATTGCATTACACACATTAATCTCAAAACCTCTATTAGTAGTATTTTCACATACTTTATTTTCATAAAAGAAAATCCAAAAATAAGAAAAAAAGGGTTTATCTATAAATTCCAAAAGAGGGATTCTCATCTCACATCCTCACTTTTAAAACACATTTCTCTTTACACACACACATAACAGAAATCCCCCGTTTGGATCCCACCCCATGTTATATATGAACTACATGGAGTTTGATGTCCCTTAGGCAACGTAGGCATCTTAGGTAAATCCCGAGATTCGAGTCCTCCCTTATGAAGGTTTATAATATGTCTTTCACATATATATATATATATATATATATATATATATATATATATATATATATATATATATTCTTAATGAATGTCATATCCTTACACGGTGTTTCGTACGATATATACACTCTCTCTTCCACAGCGACTTCTGATTCGGTAAACACTCATATTATATTTTGAATTCTTATTTTAGGGAGCACTCCTAAAGATGAAATAACTCCATCCTTTTTCATGACGCGAGTTGAATGATTCCATTCTAAACCTGTATTATGAACATAAGCACACACTTCACGGATAGTAACTAGAGAAGATTAACACATGACCATGAGAAACCGAAAGGGTGGGATTGATGCCTAACACATTCCCATTCTGTAACTTAGTCCCTGAACCTTTGAACTACTTGGTTTCGAAAGCATCAGTATTGTCTTTGATGTCGTTCAATCGATGCGGTGACATTTACTTTTCTTGTTTTGTGCAAAATAAGCTAACGACTCTATCTCTACACATTATCCCACATTGACGATGGATGAGCGCCGCAAGAAAGAGCGCAATACCGTGTGCACGTCGAAGGGAACCCTAGAGAAGAAAAAAGAAGGGGGATGCCCCCGGGATGGCCACATCGTCCTTTTACTTCTTTACTTTCTTTACATTGTCCATATTTCTATTTGAACATACATTGAGGACGATGTAAAATTTCGATTTGGGGGTAAGGAAGATATTTTTGAAAAAACATTCAAAGCGATTTTCAATAATTGAGTTTTTGAGATGACTTCTTAGTATAGAATTAATTCACACATCTCTCAACTTATAAAATTTGACACTTAGGCATATAATAATATCGAAAATGGATATTAAGGCGAAAGTTAAAGAACTTAATGAATAAATGTGAAGATTTTAATCCGGTGAAATTTTTTTTCCATTCATCATTTTTTAGAAAAATAAAGCAACCCAAATTAAAAGAACTCAAACTTTCCTTCAGTGATAAATCATAAATCATTGATGATCTCAAAACACATTATTTTGTTCAATTATTGGAAACAAATTTTAAAAAAGTGAATCTTAAACACTAGAAATCTTAGTAAGCCATCTTAAGACAGAGATTAACATAATCAAGAGTTGAGAAATGAGATAAATACACCATTTTGAAAGCTCTCGAAATTTAAGCCTAAATCGACCTTCTCACTTGATTCCATTGCAAGCCCATTTGTCCTAAAAAGAAAAATAAGCCTTCTATTAAAAACCCAAAAAATTCATAGCCATTTTCTCATAATAATAGGGTAAACTTGTGGTTAAAAAAAGGCCAAAAGAAGAATGTTTGCGTGAATAATGCGTGAAAATAAAGAAAAATGGGAAGAAAGAAAGAATGAGAAAATGAAATGAAAAGAAAAAGGAAAAGGAAAAGAAAAAAAAAATAGAGGTTAGAAAAAAGTGCATAAAAAGTCTAAATACTAAAAAAAACTATATTCTTAGAAAATTTTAAAACTTCAAAGGTCATAATTTCTAGCCAAAACGCAAGCCAACAATACATTAGAAAGAAAAATTTAAGAAATCTTAAGTGAAGTTAATTATAGTGTGCGGAGAAAATGAATAGGATCTATGTTGTGATTCAATATTTTTAAAAAGTAATCAATTTTCCATTCACGAGATCATATTCACCCATTATAAAAAGCCTGTATTTCATGATGGATATGTGAAATTTGATAATTTAAATTTACTCTTTTATTTACTTATGGCAGAAGAAAAACAATCAACTTCTGAATGTTCGATTGTGAGTGCATCCCGTGAGATTTTGAATCAAAACAAACTTTTGGATAAGAAAAATATAACGATTAAATATTTTGAAATGGACGGTTTTATTTGCTATGGACATACAAAAAAATAAGTTGAGCTTGAGAGGTGAATTTTTTCTATATTTATGAAATTAGTATTTAAGACTTGGTCATATTACTTTTGTGTCCTTTGTTAATTGAGTCAATTTTTTGAATTTTGTGGGTATATTCGCGAAAAACCCTCATGAGATAAAACTCATCCATTAGGGCAACCTAGTGGTTTAACGGCTTATTGCACATGTTAAAGTGCAATCGTGATTCCTACGAAAGTGAGTTAGATTTTAAAATTTAATTTTGCTCGAGGACTAGCAATGTTTAGATTTATTCATGAGTGAAAAATTTTGTATTATTACTACCCAAATCAAGGCTTTTTTAGGCCCATTGTATCATAAATAATGACATTTTAGAGTCATTTTGTTATTTAAAAGAAAAATACAAGTTTGAAAGGAATTCAAGTTACTAAAGCAATTTTAGCAATCTTAGGGGGTAAAATTATAATTTTAGAAACCTTACGTGCCTAAAATTAAATTTTAAATATTTATCTGGCCAATATGAAGTTTTTATGTAATTTGGATAAATTTCGAGTTAAAATGAGTGATATATGAATTTTGGAGGGGCTAAAATGCAAATAAAGACAACTTTATAAGTATTAAAAATTTTATACCATAAATTAAAATTAATTATTTTTATTTTGTATTTTTAGAGGTGCCTCAGGAGTTCGGACATCAAAGGAGTTGATATGCAAAATTTGTCAAGATATGGCGCGAGACAACATAGTCGACACAACTGTACTAAAAAATACTTAGATATTCCCTTGTGTGTGTGTTAATTTCGTCCCGCAACTTTTCAAAGAGATCTTCAAAATATTCACAACTTTCTAGTTCAGGCAAATTTGAAAATAAGAAGTTTTAAAGGGGCAAAAGAATTTTGAAAAATCTTCTATGAATAGTGACGAAATGCAAAGATAAAATTAAAAAATGAATGAATAAAATAAACACACCATCAAGCCTTACCTTATTTGCTCCAACATACACCCCAAATCTACCCCTTTCCCTTAATTTCTTCCCACTTGTACCCCGTAGATTCAACCACTTTATCCATAAGTTAAGAAAAAATTTATTTTAATTATTCGAAGATCTCAGGAATTTAAAAATCTAATTTCTCACACTTTAACCAATAAAAAGAGCTCATTAGTCACAATTTGGGGAAAGAAGAGTTCATAATCAATTTTAGAGAGAGAAACGATGTGAGTTATTTAAGGAGCACCAAAAATAGTAAATACATGTATTTTTATTTTGAGTATTCGTGAGGCATTTTTGCATTTCTGATTTGGGAAGACTTTTTGTATTGGCATTCAAGTGTTGGAATGTCAATTTTTGTAAATGATAATTAATAAAAATTATTATATCATCTTGCAATTTTTGTACTTTTATTATGATGTTAACTTAATTTAGTGACTAGGATTAGGTGAAATTTACCATGATTAATAATGTGTGTTTTAATTAGTTTAATCACTTAAATTCCCTACTTGTTCTAAAAACTTTAAAAAATTTGGTATTTCATATAAATACTAACATGAGTGATATTTTAAACCTTATGAATTAATTGTTTATTCATATTATTTGATTTTTTACTTATGTTTGATGGATTACACATATATTAAATTGTTTGATAGTCCATGCTTATGTTTGACATAAAATATTTAGAAGTGATAAATTAGTTCATATCCTTCGACTTATTGTGCTTACGTTTGATGGATTATGCTTATGTTAAATTGTTTAATAGTTCATGCTTATGTTTGACACTAAATGCTTGGGAATGATACTTTTAAGGAAATAGAGATTTTTGGCATCTAAAAAGAGAAATAAAATATTTAGCTTTCTTCCTCTAGGTTTTTGGGTCACGCTATTCCCACACATTATTGTCTAACCCACGGTTCCCACTAACCAGGAAGGATAACCACTCGTGAGGTTACCGAGAAAACCCTGTGGATCTTTCTCCCTCCAGGTTTTTAGGTTACAATATTCCCATTCTTAATCTCCTGACCCTCGGATCCTGCTAATCAGGAATGATAACCAGTCATGAGGTGACCATGAACCCCCCAGGAACATTCTCCCTCTGGTTTTTTGGGTCATGCAATTCCCACACTTAATCGCCTAACATTCGATTTCCACTAACCAGAAACTAGTCATAAGCTGACCAAGAAACCCCAGAGATTTCTCCCTCTAGGTGTTTGGGTAATGCTATTTCCACACTTAATCGCCTACACCTTGGTTACCACTCACTAAGAAAGATAACCAGTCATGAGGTTACCTGAAAAATCCTAAGAGCTTTCTCGCTGCAGGTGTTTAGGATACTTTATTCCCACACTTAGTTACCTAAACCTTGGTTCTCGTTAATCGGGGTGGATAAAAAGTCACTAGGTGATAAGAAAATCCCTGGAACTTTCTCCCTCCAGGTGTTCGGGTCATGTTATTCCTATAATCAATCGCCAAGTCCTCGGTTCAATCTAACCATGAAGGATAACCAGGTGTGAGGTGACCAAAAAACTCCTAGAGATTTCTCCCTATAGGTGTTTGTGTCACATTATTCCCACTCTAAATTGTCTAACCCTCGGTTCCGGCTAATCAGTAAGGATTACTATTCGTGAGGTAACTAGGAAATGCCTCCTGAAGTTTTCTTCCTCCATGTATTATGGTTATGCTATTCTCACACTTACACTCCTAATCCTTGGTTCCCACTAACAGGGAAGATAATCAGTTTTGAACTGACAACGAAACCACTATAAATTTCTCCCTCTAGGTGTTTGGGTCGCACTATTCCCACACTTAATCGCCAAACTCTCGCTTCCACTAACCAAGAAGGATAACTAGTTATGAGGTGACTAGGAAACCCCCCAGAGCTTTATCTATCTAGGTTTTCAGGTCACGTTATTCCTACCCTTAATCGCTCAACCGTCGATTCCCTCTAACCAGGAAAAATAACCATTTGTGACGTGAACAGAAAATCCCCTAGATCTTTCTCTCTAAAGGTGTTTGGGTCACACTATTCCCACACTTAATCACCTAGCACTCGGTTCCCTCTAACACGGAAGGATAACCATTCCTGAGGTGACCAGCAAAACCCTCCATTACTTTCTCCCTATAGGTGTTTTGGTCACATTATTTCCACACTTAATCATATAAACCTTGGTTCTTGCTAACAATAAAGGATACCCAGTCGTGAGGTGACTAGGAAACGCCTCGTGGCTTTCTCCCTCTCGGTGTTTGGGTTTCAAAATTCCCACACTTAATCACCTAACCCTCGGTTCCAACTAACTAGGGAGGATAACTAGTCGTGAGGTGACCACGAAACCCCCGTAGCTTTCTCCCTCCCTAGGTGCTTGGTTTAAATTATCCCCACACAATCTCTTAACCCTTTATTCTAGCTAACCAGGAAGTAAAATTAGTCGTGAGGAGAACAAAAAATCCCTCTAAGCTTTATCCCTCCATTTATTTAGGTCATGTTATTCACATACTTAATCTTCGAACCCTCACTTCCCGCTAACCATGAAGGATAACCAGTCGTACGGTGACCAAGAAACCCCTCGGAGCTTTATCCCTCCATGTGTTTGGGTCACTCTATTTTCGCACTTAATATCTTAGCCATCGGCTCTAGCTAACTACAAAGGATAACTAGTCATGAGGTGATCGAGAAAACCCCTGGAGCTTTCTCCCTCTAGGTGTTTGGGTCAAGTTATTCCCACACTTAATCTCCTAACCACCAATTTCAGCTAACCATGAAGGATAACAAATTGCGGGATGACCACTAAACCCCCTTCGTAGCTCTCTCCCTCGCGATGTTTACACCCAATATATTTGTCAAGAAGGAGATACAGATGTAACATACATGCCCGATCTTCTAGTACCATATCTCCCAACTAGTTTATGATTAGTTTTCCTGAATACATATTTACCCCCAATTTTGTGCTTACAGGTGTGTGAATGTTTATGTTCCTATATCATATACTAACTCACATCCATCACCCAGCCATTTTATCCCGAAAGTTTTTATTTATTATAAATCCCATTGTTACCATATCAATATTACGAATAAATAATATTAATGATACCCATATTTTTCATTAATATCTTTACGTTTACTATGCCACGACCAAAACCACATCGTTTTCACTCACTAGGCCCCTCCCCGTAAAGAACTACCCACCTATCTATCCTTATCATTATTAGTATCACATTACTATCTCATCACTATGCTTACCATCTTTTCCATCATTATTTATCACTAACAATATTAAATATTAAAATCACATTTTCATCAACATCATATTTGTTCTCATTGTTACTATTATTAGTATCAGTATATTTCACCATCATCGTGATATTAAATATCACAATCACGCTATTACAATATCATTATAATTACTATTACCATTTTACATTACTAGCATATCATTATTTTTACAATTATTATAATCATTTCATCATTATTATCATTTATTATCACGTCATTATTATCACTATTTTTACCATCATTATTATAATACATATCATTATCCTCCCAAATTACATTTTTCATTATATCATGCATCACACATTATCATTATTATCTCTTAATCACTTTTCTAAAAAAAACTACTATTAATACCTTATTATTTTCAAAAAATATTATTATTACTACCATATAAAAATACAAAAAAAAACATACAACAAAAATGCAAAGGTAGGAGGGAATACATGTGGAGCACCCAAGGGATGCTCGTCGATAGTATGATGGCTCTCACACTCCTGTAAGAGCAACTCAGTATCCTCTGCATCTACCATTAAAGGGGCCTCGTACGCAAGCACATGCACCACCGGCACAATGTCCTCAACCCTCAAGTAAACCTTATCCCAGTCATCCTCGTGAGGGGACACCCCCTGACGTCCCCTTATACCCAAGATAAAAACCTTCGGGCAGTCCCCTACATTACAATCTCCCTTCGGTTTAACCATCGCTCCGTTATCTCCCATAACTTCCACGATCGAACTCAACTCAAATACGTCCTCCCCCTCCACTGGAATGGGATGGGATGGATCCATAGTCAAGGTAACACCAAAAATCACTCGTTTATGTACTAACACTTTAGAGAAAGTAGAGTAAAATAAGAGAAATGAAGGAATAGGAGAATGAGATGAAGAAGAAGCTCTGCCAACCGAATTTATAGGTTTGATCAACTGGAACGTTTAATCGATTTGTCAAACATTTCCAATAGTTGACACGCCGGTTAACTATTCACACCCCCTGGTTAACCGATCGGTTAACCCCCTATGGAACTTGCCAAAATCCCACTTTTCTCACCAAAACATTCAAGATATCATCCCTAAACCCCATATCACTTCCAATAGGAAAACCTATTTATGGAGCCCTTTGAATTTGGACAAATAGTATTCGCACGTGCACACTGCCTCTGTAGACACCTCGATCCACAATTGAGGTTCAATGTAAGGACATTATTTTACATTGTCCGTTCACAATTGAGTATGTCGTATACTGCTACAACCGTCGAAGAATTATTCAAGTTCATTCAAGCATCGAGACAGATCCGAATATCAAGCTTCTTCAACATTCAAACCTCTGTAAGATCAATTTTGGTGAGAACGTATTTAAGTCCCTTTACAGTTCACTTAAAAGTATTTAGGATGTTTAAATATTTTTGTTAAATTTTTTTGAATTCATACTATCTAAAGATTTTGTTCTCGGTCACCTTTCCATAGAAAAATCATAACTAATTCAAAACAAATCAGAAAAATACGAAATTGGCGGCCACTCATTCGTATCGAAATTATCTACAATCATGGCCTGGAATCTCATTTGATAGGTCATTCGAACGACATCAGATCTCGTTCGAACGACGCACCGACTCATATTTTTTATATAAAATCTCATTAAATCATTCCGTTTTCAAGAAGGAGACCTGAAGATTTTTTATATCAGTAATCTGCTAACAACTGAACACTTAATCTTCTTCAATCTTAGGGTTTAAAACCTTATTTTTCAATTCACAAAATATCCCAATCTTTAGTGAATTCTTTTGGAACCCCAGATACAATCTTGTTGAAGTTTACTCTTGTAGGGAGGATAACCTACACCGATATTTGGGTTGCGTGTCTATGTGGATTCGTTGTACGTGGATTCATTACTGAAGACTACGGTCATTGAGGTTCACTGCGTTTGTATCTTTGATGAAGATAGAACTGCATGTTCTTGTGGAGTAGCTGCGGTTGTTCCATTGTTGACGACACCGACCGACACCTAAGGGTATTCGTGTGTCAAAAATCTATTTCATTATAACCGTGTAAGTTGTGATTTACAATTATAGTGGAATAAAAGGTTTTGCCCCTGTGGGGGATTTTTCCTCATATTGTGACTATCCTGTTATTTGGTTTCCTTTGCATGCTTATTGCTTTATGATTTCATATCACTTAGATGCATGTGTTAGAACTGAATTAAAACTTTGGTTTCATTAAAATTGATTTATTTGAGAAGTCGCATTTTTCCGCTGTAGCACACACTCAAATTGGTATCAGTGCAGGTTACCTAATTTATCGCGTGATCCTAATTTTTATTTGTCTGATACATTTTAACTAGACACGTTCTCAAACTGGTATCAGAGCGGATATCATAAATTTATCATGTTTGATCCTATTTTCCAAAAAATTGTGTTTGAACCTGTTTTTCTTAAAAATGGCTTTTGGAGGTTTTGATGATTTTCGATGTCAACTTTTTGAAAAGTCTAATTGAAAAATTCACAAAAACTCCTGATTTATATCTTCTGTTGAAAATGATTCTGAGAGGTGTTCAGGATGTGAGGGAATTGGTCACATGATAGATGAGTGTCCCACACATTTAAGGAAGAATTTGAATAAACCGTCATCTCATATTTCTACCCTTAGTGATAGTGATTCGGAAGAATAAGTTTTTTATGCTTCTAGGCGAGAGCTTCCTGTTCGAGTGATTAATGATGATAGTGAGGTTGATGAGAGTGAGGATAGAAGTGTAGATGAGCGCAACTTGCAAACGGCTTTCAATGAAATTTATGCTGAAGCTTTGAAAATAAAGAAAGAAATTTTGAAATTGAAAGCCCAATTGCAAGAACGTGCCTTAAAAAATAATAATGATATTTTAGTTAAAGAATTTAGGGCACGTGAGAAAATTTTGAAAAAGAAGATAGGATATGTCGAGGTAGAGAGAGATAGTCTTCGAGGGGTGATGGAGGCTATGAAAAAGGAAATTTTAGAGTTTGAGGATTCTAGACGCTTACTCGAGTCAAGGATAGGGGAATTGAAAAGAGTTTGAAAAAATCAAGCAAGTTGAAATTTGATTTGGAGTCTCGGTCCGAAAAATTAGATAAAATTTTAGGGACTCTCCAAATTAAGGAGGATAAGGGTGGTATAGGCTTCGAAGAGAGTGTCGCATCCATTCCCAAAGCCAACCCCACGCGTGTGAGAGAGCCTCCTAGGGTAGTTAGGAGAAAGGCACCTAGGGTTGTTAAGAGAGAGACACCAAGGGTTGCCAAGCAAGAGCCACCTAGGAATTTGAGGAGAGGACCACCTTTAGGTAACATTCACCGCCCGATTTACACTTGCACACATTGCGGTAAGCAAGGTCATCTTAGGCATTTCTGTTACAAACTTTTAAATGGACCTAGGAAGGTTAATAAAAGAATAAATTTGATTCCTCAAACCCCCACACCTCGTTACACATTGATTTGGGTTAGGAAATCGAATTTAGAGGCTTACGGTCTAATTGTTCACGACTCTCGTCTTCTTGCACGTGATTCACCCCATGTGAGATCTTTTAGTTGATTGTGCTGATATTTTTCATACACTAGTTGTGCATTTTGATATACTTTTACTAGTGTTATGACTCACTTTGTTGTAGTTTAATTTGCTTTTTCTTATGATAACTACTGTTTTTAATCTGTCAGCATCTTTCAAGCATCCTTTCTGGAAAAAAAATCACTGCGCAACACTGCATGACATTTTAGGCTAACTGTGAAAATTTGATATCTCGTTCGAACGAGATTTTTTGTCGCGCAAAACACTTCTCGCGAGATGCCTTATTGTTCGAACGACAGGCTGTCTCGTTCGAGCGACCCCTGGAGAATTTTTTTTTCTCTTTTGTTGCAGTACCCTGAGTTCGTTGGTTACTTTATTGGTACTACTGGTTGCTTCTGGAATAGTTTATATGCAGCTGCTCTTGATATTCATGCTTAATTGATAACTCTGCATATTTTCGTTTAATCACACCTACTTTGACTGATGATTCATTTGTGTGATTTATGGTAGCTATCATAGGATGATTTTCATGCTGATATTATGCCTATTGTTGATTGTACAACATTTGCCATATATTTTTTTAAACCAAAAAGATTTTCGATTTTGAAAATTTTTAAAAAAGACAAAAAGATTTTTGTATTTTGTTTTACACCACATATGAATGGTCATTTAGGATGACCAAGTCACAATTTCATTCCACGTAATTCATGTGACAATTTAATAGTGTTTTGAGACAATATATCATATCATTCTTGTGCTTTACAATGTTTGGAGTCATTGAGATGCTATTAGTTAATTCTTCCTACATGTTTGACTCATGATTTTATTTATTGCACACATGCACAGATTGGTTTCATTATTGTACTTATCTATCACATGTTGGTCGAGTGTTTTCATCTGAATCTTGTCCTTAAAACGAAACCAAGTGCAATAATACGAGAGTAATAAAATAGTGCATGTAAAAACCATTGCCCGTGAGCAATTTATTTAAATTTGAAAAAAGATGAGTGCCATGGGAAAGGGCTACGAGTGAATAAACTATCACGTCGTTAAAGCCACCATTTGAAAAGAGGCCGCACAAAAAATTAAGGCAATAAAAAGACGAAATATGCCAAATTTTGGGCCAATTGGTTTTCTCTAAGTTGAGAATTCAGTACCTCATTAGATATAAAAACTTGCATTATTTTATATGAGGGAGTTTTGGTTGAAACGTAATCAGTGGGTTTGCACGTCCTTTGACACATTCTCGAAACGGCACTAAATTGTTTTGGACGTTATTGGTGTGAAAATCACTCAGGCTTTGATTCGTTGATTTGATTTAGTCGATATCATCTAAATTCAACAACTTTACACCTAAGGATGATTTTGATGTTCATTCATAGAAGTACACTTATACATCGTGCACATATGCTTGATTGAGTTTCATTACCTACTGAATTTGTTCACATCCATTCATTCCATATTTATGATTTGATTGTCTTAATGTTATTCATGGTGTGTTTATTTTTGTATATTGTTTTTGTTTGAAAAAATTGAAAAATTCAAAAATAGTTTGTGGATCCTTTGAGTATATTCTCTACATGCACGTAATTTGATCCATATTTATGTTGTGTATCGTGACACTCCATGTTTAGCTTTGTTTATTCTTTTCCTTGCCTATTTCGTACAAATAAAAATGGGGAGAACAAATTATGATTTTACGGGGGAGTTTGCATTAAAGGGGAGATTTGATTATATTGATTGATTTATTCTTATATCATTTCAAACTCGATGTGCCACGATGGTATTTGCTTTATCTCATGTGTGTAGGCACGAAAATTGATGATCATTATGTTGCAGCACACCCTGATGAGAAAAGCTTAAAGGTCAGAAGATTTGAAGTTGGAGATTTTTGAAGAAAAAGTTTCAAGACTTGTATAGTTGATACCTTTTAACGTTTGGGTTTATGGGAGGTTATTAGATTTGTATAGTCATTTTGATTTGATAATTCGGATTTTTTTTTATTTTGTACCGGCATAGACATAGGGGGATATTTGTAAGGACATTATTTTACATTTTCGGTTCACAATTGAGTATTTCGTATACCTCTACAACCGTCGAAGAATTATTCAAGTTCATTCAAGCATCGAGATAGATCCGAATATCAAGCTTCTTCAACATTCAAACCTCTGCAAGATGAATTTTGGTAGGAACGTATTTAAGTCCCTTTACAGTTCACTTAAAAGTATTTGGGATGCTTAAATGTTTTTGTTAGTTTTTTTTGAATTCATACTATCTAAAGATTTTGTTCTCGGACATCTTTCCTTAGAAAAATCATAGCAAATTCAAAAACAATCAGAAAAATACGAAACTGGCGGCCACGCGTTCATATTGAAATTATCTACAATCATGGCTTGGAATCTCATTTGATAGGTCGTTTGAACGACATCAGATCTCGTTTGAATGAAATGGGATATCATTTGAACGACGCACCGACTCAAATTTTTTATATAAAGCGCGTTAAATCATTCTGTTTTTAAGAAGGAGACCTGACAATTTTTTATATCCTTCTAACAACAGAACACTTCGTCTTCTTCAATCTTAGGGTTTAAAACCTTATTTTTCAATTCAGAAAGCATCCCAATCTTGAGTGAATCGTTTTGGAACCCAAGATACAATCTTGTTGAAGTTTACTCTTGTAGGGAGGATAACCTACATCGATATTTGGGCTACGTGTCCAAGTGGATTCACTGCATGTGGATTCATTGCTAAAGACTGCGTGTGACACCCCGACTAATTAAATACCGGGTAGCTACTCCTTTATAAAATTAATTCAAAATGCCAAGTTGGCTCAGTTAATAGCATCACTGTCGAAAACATTTTATTATTACTAACCACCTAGTATTTAAAAAGCAAGTTGCCAAATTTTAATTTAAGTCTGATTAACATGCAACAAGTGTAAAGAAATAAATAACACCATTCACCATACTGAAGTAAAATGAATAACCATCACAAAATATAAATAAACTCTAGAGGAAAAACTCCTCAATACAAATCCCACAACTGATAAGTAAACTGAAATAAATAACTAAAACTGAATACTGAACAATACATGCTAGAGTCTGAAAACTGAAATGTAAAAATGTCTCTAAAGAAATGGGCAACGTGCCCTACAACTGATAGATAGTGACTCTGGAATCCAAAGAGATAGAAGCGTCTACATGCAAATCCCTGTAGCTTCCATAAGCAGCTACAGCTCGTCACCTGAATGAGTACCTATGCTTGGTGTCCTTGTGGCTGGGCACCTAAAATGGTTTTACAAAGAAAAAGAGATTTGAAAAGCAAACGGGTCAGAGCCCGAATGTGGAGTTATATTTTAACAACCTGCAAGTGCTTTAAAAACATTTAAAACATTAAATGCAAAGTACATGTTAGGACGTGCACTCACATTAAATTCTCACCTCTCGACTAACTGTGCACTCCTAACGTAAGTACCCATCTATAACTACCCTTTCCACTAGCTAAGTGACAACGTAACTAGCTAGACTACCAAAGGTTCTACCCATTTTAGTCTGTTAATTTAACATAACAACGCTCGTAATTTAATAGAGGTTTAACGTAAACTCAGTTACTAACTATGCCATTGATATAACTAACAGCTAACTCATTATATATCTCGAAACAATACCGTAATATTTTTACAACATTAACATGAGGATTTCCATTAATTTAATGTATATTATTCACATCATAAATATACGATACAAGCACCCCGCAATCTAAGCTATGGTGCACACATACTCTGCTATCCATCCCGGTACATCACGTACATAAGGATCACATATTCCGAATCTCTCAGGAATAGTTCAGATAACACAAATCACAAATAGTGGAGGCGAACACAGTCACCATCACATGGGTCACGCACATACCTACGCTCCCATGGTCAGCGGACTTATTAATATCACAATAAGTCTTTCTATGACCTATGTTCATCAAGGTACCAGTCTATATCCCCCCCGTAGGCACACAAGGATTAGAGGGTCCTAAGCGAACGCAACCTCCCGTGATAGCAAGTATGGTAGGTATGTCATACACACAAACTATATACTAAACATTCACACATCTTAGATATTACCATATTAATAAGGTATTTTCTACATCCTTATACCGTTATCCCAACTTATATAATTCAAGTAATCCGATAATATATAATTTAAATAGTCGACACGTCTCACGTCGTAATTCCTTAAACTTAAAACCTATCTCGAATAGACTACTAAGTTCCCATAATTCTCACATATGATATCTTTATACCTAAGGTCTTTACTTCTGCCCCAAACCTTATTTCATCAACTTATTCAAATTTGTACTATTAACCCAGATATTATCTCACATAACGAATTTCATTTATTTAGAATAACTCCTCAAATTACATTCTGATTAAAGTCCCATTTCATAAACATGCCTACTGGTCTTCCTTAAAGCTAAGGGTATTCACAAAGTCTCCAAACATATTCTCCGAGGGTTTCCGCCATTTAAAATCAAATTAAGGAAAATTTTACTCATTCTGGGGAGGTCGATCGATCGACCTATGAATATCGATCGATCGATCTAGTCGATCGATCGACTGATGAATGTCGATCGATCGATCGAACAGGTATGGCTACGGACTGCTTCGTTCTGCAGATTTGAAAACGTCCCAAAACTTATTTCTAACGTATGATTCTCAAATATAACGTTATAGTAATGTCATATAACAATCCTACAATATTACTAACGTCCACAAACCACTAATTCAACATCTAAAGGCTACATATTGGTCAAACTTCATCAAAAACCTAGTTTCCAGATTTTATCTCAAGAACAGTCATAAACTTCATCTTAAATCCGTTTTTGGTATAACAAAAGTCGATAATTCTCTTAATATAATCTTCCAGTAACATTCTACATGCAACCTATATCCCACAATTTAAACTAATAACTCCAATCTTATGGGTTTTTTTCATTATCTTCAAAGAACATACAAAATTTATGAATAATCTAACATGGAAGAAACATTCTCTGAAATTTAAATGGAATAAATCACTTGCCTTGGTTTGATTTCGGATTTGGTGTTGATTTGGTGAAGAATCTCTGCAGAATTCCTCTCTCTCTCTCCTTCTCCAAGCTTTCTTCTCCAAAAGGCTATGGTGGCTAGGGTTTGCTTTGGGAGAGTTGGAAGACTAAATGATAACCTACGTAGCTTATGGGGTTAATAAAGGGTTGGTTGGGTCAATCCTTATCAGATTACAACTCTCAATTTTCGTCACTTTTAATTACCCAAAAATACCAAATTACTAAAATACCCTTTAAGTTGCCGGTATGGCCTAAAAATACCCCGGGACCCGAACTATACCCCCGGCTAGTGTTTTCTGACTATCTCGACCCTTCCGGACGCGTTGACGCACTCAAAACGACCATACGGATTATAGATTTTAAATTCACTTTTATTAACAAAATAATATACCGTGACGCGGCGGTCCCACGCGTTTCAACAAAATTTCTAAAATGCCGTATATAAATCTCACGACAAATTTCATAATACCAAATACATATATAATCATATATGCACATAATCAAATACCAATTCGCATCATATTAGTATTTATAACCCGGATTAATTTCCAATTAATACGCTAATTAATTAATTAATCCCAAAAATAATTATAGTCAAAAGTACGGGGTATTACATACTTCCCCCCTAATAACTGAATTTCGTCCCGAAATTCGAAATTAGAAAGTACCTGCTAAAAACAGTTCTGGATAACGCTCGCGCATCTCATCCTCGCGCTCCCATGTGGACTCCTCGACATTGTGATGTTGCCACTGAACACGCACTAACGGTACTATCTTTGACCGCAGTTTCCTCTCGCTTCGGTCCAAAATAGCAATTGGCCCCTCCTCGTAGGAGCTATCCGGCTGGAGGTCGATGTCCTCTACAGCAATGTGAGAATGAGTCAAATTGTCCCTAAGGTATTTCCTCAGCGAGGAAATATGGAACACGTCGTGAATCCGATGCAAGTGCTCCGGTAGTCCAAGTCTATACGCAACGGGTCCGATCCGCTCAATAATAGGAAACGGCCCCACATACCTCGGTGCCAACTTCCCCTTCTTCCCGAATCGCATAATCCCCTTCATCGGAGAAACCCTGAGCAAAACCTGGTCCCCCACTTGGAACTCTCTGAAAAACCTCTTCGCATCAGCATAACTCTTCTGCCTGTCTTGAGCTACCCGAATGCGACTCCGAATCAACTCAATCCTTGCCGAAGTATCCTGAATTACTTCTGGCCCAAGTAGTTTGTTGTCCCCCACCTCCAACCAACATGCTGGGGAACGAAAAGGTCTACCCTACAATGCCTCAAACGGAGCCATGCCAATCGTGAACTGATAGGAGTTGTTGTAAGAAAACTCCACCAGTGGAAGGTACTGCTCCCATCCTCCCCCGAAGTCAATAATGCACATGCGTAGCATGTCCTCCAACATCTGATTGGTGCGCTCTGTCTGCCCATCAGTCTGCGGATGATAAGCCGTACTCAACCGTAGTTCCGTGCCCATGGCCTCCTGGAAACTCTCCCAAAACCTCGAAATAAATATCTTGTCTCTGTCAGACACGATATTTAGGGGAACACCGTGGAGTCTCACAATCTCTGAAATGAAGAGCTGGGCATACTGTCCCGAAGTGTAGTCAGTCCTTACGGGTAAAAAGTGAGCGACCTTGGACAACCTGTCCACAATTACCCAAACGGAGTCGTGACCCCTCTGCGACGTAGGCAACCCCGTGACAAAATCCATGGATATGCTCTCCCACATCCACACCGGAACCTCCAACGGCTGTAGCAATCCTGCTGGTCTCTGATGGTCCACTTTTACAAGCTGACAAGTGGCGCATTTCGAGACAAACTCAGCGATATCTTTCTTCATACCGCTCCACCAATATTGCCGTCTCATGTCTTGGTACATTTTGTCCCCTCCGGGATGTACCGCGAACCGTGAGCCGTGCGACTCTGCCATTACTTCGTGCCGCAATTCTTCCCCTTCTGGAACTACCAATCTCCCATTGAAGCGCAATCCCCCGTCTGAACTAACGGTATATGACTCGGCTCCCTCTGCAAGCAATCAAACTATCTGCTCCTGACAGAATGGGTCATTAGCCTGTGCCCGTACTACCTTCGTGATAATCTGCGGTGTAACGGTCATCACAGACATGAAAGATCGGGCCACTGCATCCTGGTGTCGCAATTCCTTCCACTTGGCCTTCCACACCTCTGCCACCTCATCTGCTGGCCTGCGGCTCAACGCGTCTGCTACCACGTTAGCCTTACCCGGGTGGTACTGGATGTCGAACTGGTAGTCTTTCATAAATTCAAGCCACCTACGCTGCCGCATATTCAATTCCTTCTGCGTGAACAGGTACTGTAGTGACTTGTGGTCCGTGAACAGCTGGAACTTCTCCCCCAACAGATAGTGCCTCCAAATCCGTAAGGCAAATACCACTGCCGCCAACTCCAAATCATGTGTGGGGTAATTCTTCTCATGAGGCTTAAGCTTACGGGAAGCATAAGCTATGGCCTGTCTCTCCTGCTGTAATACACCTCCCAGTCCTTGCAAGGACGCATCGGTGTAAACCAAATACTCAACTCCCGATCTCGGCAATGCTAACACAAGTGCTGAGGTCAATTTGTCCTTCAATTCATCGAATGCCAACTGACAGGCATAACTCCAGATATATGGCACACCCTTACGAGTAAGATGTGTCAAAGGACCTGCTATCTCCGAGAAACCCCGAATAAACCTCCTGTAGTATCCTGCTAAGCCCAAGAAACTACGAATCTCTGTTGGTGTCGTGGGCTGTCCCCACTCCCTCACCGCTGACACCTTCCCCGGATCGACAGATATTCCCTGATCGGAAATAATGTGACCCAAGAACTGGACTTCCTTCAGCCAAAACCCGCACTTCTCGTATTTTGCATACAGTTCGTTCTGACGAAGTGTCTGCAAAACCTACCTCAAATGCTCGGCGTGCTCCTCCTCTGTCTGAGAGTAAACCAGGATATCATCAATGAAGACAATGACAAACTGGTCTAGGAAATCCCTGAACACTCTGTTCATTAAGTCCATAAACACTGCTGGAGCGTTGGTCAAGCCGAAAGGCATAACCCGAAACTCATAAGAACCATATCTCGACAAGAACGCAGTCTTCGAGACATCCTCCTCCCTGATACGCAACTGATGGTATCCCGACCTCAAGTCAATCTTTGAGAAGAAAGAAGCTCCTCTCAACTGGTCGAATAAATCATCAATTCGAGGCAACGGATACTTATTCCGTATCGTGACCTTATTCAACTCTCGGTAGTCCACACACAATCTCAGTGAACCGTCCCTCTTCTTCACAAACAAAACTGGAGCGCCCCAAGGTGAGGTACTCCTACGAATAAAGCCCTGCCCTAACAGTTGCTCTATCTGATCCCGTAACTCTCGCATCTCAGTTGGAGCCATACGGTACGGTGCACGTGCTATAGGTCTCGTACCCGGTAGCAAATCTATAACGAAGTCTATCTCTCGACTGGGTGGTAAGCCTGGTATCTCCTGAAACACATCTGAATACTCCCTGACAAGCGGGATCGAATCTAAAGGAATAACAACCTCCTTAGAGGTATCCTCCTCTATGTAATACAGATGAGCGGTCGATCCTCCCTCTGGGCGAGGCATCGCCACTATAAACATCTCCTGCCCTGGAATGGCAAAAACAATGCTCCCGCTGAAGCAATCAATCATGGCCCTATATGATATGAGCCAATCCATACCGATGATCACATCGTGAACATGCATGTCTAACACTAACATGTCCGCAGGCAATACCAAACCTCCAACCTCTACCCCCACTCCCCGGCATATAAAGAAAATAAGTGACCCATTCCCCAATGGTGAGTCGACACACGTCACTGTGCTCTCTGCCGTAGCTAACAATCCTAAGGCTTTCGCGAAGTGTGTAGCTATAAAACAATGTGTAGCACCCGTATCAAATAACACCCGACCCATAGTGCCATGGATAGGAAACGTACCCTCGATCGCGGGCGGTGCCTGTGGAACTGCAGCCTGGTGAACGTTGTAGACACGTCCATACTGTAGCTGCCCCTGCTGAGCTGGGACTGCTGGAATGGGTGGCAAAGCTTCCATCTGTGGCGGTGCAGGAAGAGCGGCGGGAAACATAGGTCTCTATGTCTCCTGGCGAGCACCCTGCTACTGCTGCTGTGGGGCCCTGCCCCTATCAGGACAATCCTGCTTCTTATGGTCAGTCTTGCCACAAGTAAAGCACTTCCCTGGGAAATTCCCTCCCCTCTGCCCCTGCTGTCCCCGGCCCTGGTGGCCGTTACCATTCCTCCCTTGGCCCTACTGGCCCTGATGGAACTGCTGCCCATTCTGCCCCTGCTGGCCCTGATGGCCGTTTGGACCCTGATGGCCCTGACGGAAACCTCCCTGTCCCTGCCTGTAGTTCCCTGACCGGAACCTCTTATTGTCCCCCTGCTGGGTACCCTGCTCATTCTGTCTCTGCCCCTGACCGGTTTGTGCCCCGCTGGCACCATATCCTCCAGTCCTGCCCTGATGGCTAAACTCCCCGGACCGCTTGCCCTCGGCCATATAAAAACGATGGTCCTGGCAGTGTAATAATGCAGCGTTAACCACATCAGAATACGTGGCCAACGATAGGTTCCCTAGTAGATGCTGACGGATCCTCAAATTCAACCCATCAGTGAACTTCTCTATCTTCTTCTTCTCTGTTGGAATCTCGTCTGGAACGATATTCAACAGGTTAGTGAACTCGGCCTCATACTCGGCCATTGTCTTGCCCTCTTGCTTCAAACTCATCAGTTTCCTCCTCATCTCTGTATGAACTGCGGACGGAAAGTACTTACGGTCAAACCGCACCCAGAACTCCTGAATCGTGAGGGTATCCCTCTCCTCCGCGGTGGTAATAGACTCCCACCACTGTAGCGCAGATCCAACTAGCTTGAAAGTAGCTAGCACCTGCTTCTGAACATCAGTGCACTCATGCATCCTCAAGTGCCTCTGCATGTCCTTCCTCCATTGGCTTGAGATAACCACATCTGAGCTTCCTGCAAACTCTGGCGGATGCGCTTTCTGAAAAGCGTCACGTACACGCTCCCAAGCAGATGGGAATGCATTAACCTGTACTGGCGCGGAAACCGGCGCCGGTGGTGGTGCCTGCTGAATAACGGCAATCGCGGCATTTACCGCTTGAGCTACTATAGCTGCAACCTCAGCGGCGTTCAACATGCCTTGAACTGGAGTGGGCTGGGGTTCGGGCATTGCATTCCTGGGAACTCGTCGTGCACGTCGTGGAGGCATCTGAAATAAGAACAAAGTTTATAAGTCTACAGTTATAAACTTTAAAATAGCTGAAGAACGAAGCGTACACACAAAGAGTACAACAGTCCTAAAATATAGGGCTCTATATCAAAGAAAACGTAGCGGAAATATAATAGCCGCACAGATCCTAAAGGACCCTAGAACCTGATGCTCTGATACCACCTGTGACACCCCGACTAATTAAATACCGGGTAGCTACTCCTTTATAAAATTAATTCAAAATGCCAAGTTGGCTCAGTTAATAGCATCACTGTCGAAAACATTTTATTATTACTAACCACCTAGTATTTAAAAAGCAAGTTGCCAAATTTTAATTTAAGTCTGATTAACATTCAACAAGTGTAAAGAAATAAATAACACCATTCACCATACTGAAGTAAAATGAATAACCATCACAAAATGTAAATAAACTCTAGAGGAAAAACTCCTCAATACAAATCCCACAACTGATAAGTAAACTGAAATAAATAACTAAAACTGAATACTGAACAATACATGCTAGAGTCTGAAAACTGAAATGTAAAAATGTCTCTAAAGAAATGGGCAACGTGCCCTACAACTGATAGATAGTGACTCTGGAATCCAAAGAGATAGAAGTGTCTACATGCAAATCCCTGTAGCTTCCACAAGCAGCTACAGCTCGTCACCTGAATGAGTACCTATGCTTGGTGTCCTTGTGGCTGGGCACCTAAAATGGTTTTACAAAGAAAAAGAGATTTGAAAAGCAAACGGGTCAGAGCCCGAATGTGGAGTTATATTTTAAAAACCTGCAAGTGCTTTAAAAACATTTAAAACATTAAATGCAAAGTACATGTTAGGACGTGCACTCACATTAAATTCTCACCTCTCGACTAACTGTGCACTCCTAACGTAAGTACCCATCTATAACTACCCTTTCCACTAGCTAAGTGACAACGTAACTAGCTAGACTACCAAAGGTTCTACCCATTTTACTCGGTTAATTTAACATAACAACGCTCGTAATTTAATAGAGGTTTAACGTAAACTTAGTTACTAACTATGCCATTGATATAACTAACAGCTAACTCATTATATATCTCGAAACAATACCGTAATATTTTTACAACATTAACATGAGGATTTCCATTAATTTAATGTATATTATTCACATCATAAATATACGATACAAGCACCCCGCAATCTAAGCTATGGTGCACACATACTCTGCTATCCATCCCGGTACATCACGTACATAAGGATCACATATTCCGAATCTCTCAGGAATAGTTCAGATAACACAAATCACAAATAGTGGAGGCGAACACAGTCACCATCACATGGGTCACGCACATACCTACGCTCCCATGGTCAGCGGACTTATTAATATCACAATAAGTCTTTCTATGACCTATGTTCATCAAGGTACCAGTATATATCCCCCCCGTAGGCACACAAGGATTAGAGGGTCCTAAGCGAACGCAACCTCCCGTGATAGCAAGTATGGTAGGTATGTCATACACACAAACTATATACTAAGCATTCACACTTCTTAGATATTACCATATTAATAAGGTATTTTCTACATCCTTATACCGTTATCCCAACTTATATAATTCAAGTAATCCGATAATATATAATTTAAATAGTCGACACGTCTCACGTCGTAATTCCTTAAACTTAAAACCTATCTCGAATAGACTACTAAGTTCCCATAATTCTCACATATGATATCTTTATACCTAAGGTCTTTACTTCTGCCCCAAACCTTATTTCATCAACTTATTCAAATTTGTACTATTAACCCAGATATTATCTCACATAACGAATTTCATTTATTTAGAATAACTCCTCAAATTACATTCTGATTAAAGTCCCATTTCATAAACATGCCTACTGGTCTTCCTTAAAGCTAAGGGTATTCACAAAGTCTCCAAACATATTCTCCGAGGGTTTCCGCCATTTAAAATCAAATTAAGGAAAATTTTACTCATTCTGGGGAGGTCGATCGATCGACCTATGAATATCGATCGATCGATCTAGTCGATCGATCGACTGATGAATGTCGATCGATCGATCGAACAGGTATGGCTACGGACTGCTTCGTTCTGCAGATTTGAAAACGTCCCAAAACTTATTTCTAACGTATGATTCTCAAATATAACGTTATAGTAATGTCATATAACAATCCTACAATATTACTAACGTCCACAAACCACTAATTCAACATCTAAAGGCTACATATTGGTCAAACTTCATCAAAAACCTAGTTTCCAGATTTTATCTCAAGAACAGTCATAAACTTCATCTTAAATCCGTTTTTGGTATAACAAAAGTCGATAATTCTCTTAATATAATCTTCCAGTAACATTCTACATGCAACCTATATCCCACAATTTAAACTAATAACTCCAATCTTATGGGTTTTTTTCATTATCTTCAAAGAACATACAAAATTTATGAATAATCTAACATGGAAGAAACATTCTCTGAAATTTAAATGGAATAAATCACTTGCCTTGGTTTGATTTCGGATTTGGTGTTGATTTGGTGAAGAATCTCTGCAGAATTCCTCTCTCTCTCTCCTTCTCCAAGCTTTCTTCTCCAAAAGGCTATGGTGGCTAGGGTTTGCTTTGGGAGAGTTGGAAGACTAAATGATAACCTACGTAGCTTATGGGGTTAATAAAGGGTTGGTTGGGTCAATCCTTATCAGATTACAACTCTCAATTTTCGTCACTTTTAATTACCCAAAAATACCAAATTACTAAAATACCCTTTAAGTTGCCGGTATGGCCTAAAAATACCCCGGGACCCGAACTATACCCCCGGCTAGTGTTTTCTGACTATCTCGACCCTTCCGGACGCGTTGACGCACTCAAAACGACCATACGGATTATAGATTTTAAATTCACTTTTATTAACAAAATAATATACCGTGACGCGGCGGTCCCACGCGTTTCAACAAAATTTCTAAAATGCCGTATATAAATCTCACGACAAATTTCATAATACCAAATACATATATAATCATATATGCACATAATCAAATACCAATTCGCATCATATTAGTATTTATAACCCGGATTAATTTCCAATTAATACGCTAATTAATTAATTAATCCCAAAAATAATTATAGTCAAAAGTACGGGGTATTACACTGCGGTCATTGAGGTTCGTTGTGTGTGGATCTTTGCTGAAGATAGAACTGCGTGTTCTTGTGGAGTAGCTGTGGTTGTTCCATTACTGACGACATCGACCGACACCTGAGGGTATTCGAGTGTCAAAAATATATTTCATTATAACCGTGTAAGTTGTGATTTACAATTATAGTGGAATAAAAGGTTTTTCCCCTGTGGGGGATTTTTCCTCATATTGTGACTATCTTGTTATTTGTTTTCCTTCCCATGCATATTGCTTTATGATTTCATATCACTTAGATGCATGTGTTAGGACTAAATTAAAACTTGGGTTTCATTAAAACTGGTTTGGTTGACACATAATTAAAATTAATTTATTTGAGAAGTCGCATTTTTTCCGCTGTAGCACACACTCATTCAAGGATGCTTTTTCCTATCCTAATTAAGACTTGGGATCAAAACTCGAAATAATTTGCAAAAATACAATCTTTCTGAAGCCTACACTAAAGTTCAAAGTGTTAAAAACACCAAGATCCAAAGTATATGGAACCAAAATGCAAATAATAAAAATAAAATAACCTTTAAAACATCAAGCAAACAGACTCTCTGTGACACAATTGATCGATCGACTAACGTCCCTCCAAATAGTTAACTAATCGGTTAACCTTTTACACTCATAGAACCGATCGTTTATCCATTCCCAAAAGTAATCATTGATAAATCTCTAGAGATCTAATCTCAACCTTACATGCGTCGACTGACCAAGATCGATGGCGCAAAGTGGTTAATTGACTAGACCACACCTCATTAATTAAATTTCCCCACCTACCATTTCAAAGAATCCCAAAACCCATCCTTAATCCAGTTCTTTCAACTTTTTCTCCCCCGAGCCCCTGAGATACTCGATCTCATTCTGAAAGTACTGAAGAACCTCGTACTTCAAAAAATTCACTTTCCTCTCAAGAAAACATCGTACTTTCATGAAATCTCTTTCTATTTCCAAAAGGAGGTTCTCAGGGGAGTGCCATTGAGTTGTGTCAGCCCAAAACTTTATAAGCCAAAGTCTATAATTCGTCTACTCTCACCACTTCTTCAAGAGGCACGTCAAGGTGGAGGCACCCCGAATATGTATTTTCATGCAAATATTTTTCAATTATAGGAATTTGAACAATATATTTTCTTAATATATAAATATATTTTCCCAACATAACAAAAATGCTATATTAAGGATAGGCTCCATAAATACCGTAATGTTGTACCTTATACACTAGGTATCTCATCGCCCACACCCCTAAACATATTCCACTTATTATAACTACTTTGATGATGATACCAAGTCTCCTCAGGTATGTAGGCGCAATAGCGATCTTAACTGGTGAAGCCCAAGATTTATAATACGTCTATTGACATATTATCTAATAAGGATGCATCCTCCCCCAGTCTTGAACTCCCCCGACTGCTCCTATTCCACCCCAATACCAAGATGTAGTGTTATTTTATGCTTCTCAACAAAAGAACATTAAATCCTTGATGTAACCTCCCTCCTTCTTAGCCTAAATCCAACCAATTCTACACCTCCAGCCTAGTCTGAAGTACAATTCCTTTCGACAAGTAACCATCCGACTACTATAAGGTTATGTGATAATATTAGACATCTTAGGGTTCACTCCCATTCTAATATCCCATACAATAACCCACCCATTCCCAATCCAAGTCTACACTTACACCCATATCACGTTTGAACACGTATATGACCAAGCTATGTAGGCTTTGATCCCAAGTCCTTTTTTGTACGTAGGTGCAATATTGAGTCTTCCTCATGAGCTCAATTCGAGAACATATTGAGTCTTTAGAATAATAATAATAACAAATAATCTATGGAAAGTAATTATAACTTCATGTTGTCAACTAGAAATTTAGATCATTGCTTTAATGATAAAAACTTCAGTCTCTGATTCTAAGAATTTTGAACTCTAAGTTCATAACATACCAATTTGTAAATTCAAGTTCTTTTGATTGCATCTGTTGGGGTTTTATTCTTAAAACCATGCAATGACATTTATTTTTAAATTAAAGCGTGTCATGTTCATTTTAAATAAAATCATGTTTATAAGAATACATTATATTTATGCTTCAAATATATTATATGCTATGTTGGTTAATTGGACTAAGTAGGAATTTTGACAATTTGGGTTCAACCTGATCGTATGAGAACGAAATTATGGCTCAAGTATAATTGAATTGTTCACAGCATAGTTCTGAAGTTGACACCTTATAAGTATAGCTATGAGTGAAATTATATTAGTTTATCTCAAATTACGGGAACTTGTCTAATAGTTCAAGAACTTGATTGATAATTGAAAAAAGGATTGTGACCCATGCATTTAGGAATGTATTGAATCGGATCACTTATGAGATTCAAATCTAACTTTTAACTAGATTAGACTTGGGCAATATTACAACATTTGCGAAGGGTGCATATGTTATTAATCCTGAGAGTTATGAGGATTGGAATCTTACACGATTATTTATTTAATTTTTACGTGTTCGATTCAATTTTAGATTCGATCAAGTGATCTTCGCAAGTTAGTCTATTGTCATGTAACTATTCAAAGATCATAATTTATAAGAATCAACATACAAGAAAGGTCTTTGAATATGATACCCCATTAATAGACTTATAAGTACTTTTTCCATCAATAAACTTGATCAATGGATTATTTTATAATTCGGTGGAGTAGCAAATAAGTTGACTCTAATAATCAAGGAATAATTAAGAAGGTGGTTAAAATTGATTACAGGCTAATTGACTTGACCAATCTGGTATTGTATACTTAACACTGGGAATCAAATTATGTACCATATCAACTTTTCAAATAAGACCTCATTACTTTTAGTGATTTTGAGATAATTAAGTTGGAGTGCAGTCGTAATTAATTAGTTGAACTTATTAAAATTAAATAGAGAAAATAATTAAATTACGAGATTATAATTTGGATTTTTTAGTATTTATCGGGAATCCAATTCTATTATTTAGTATTGGCTCCAGTATATATATATATATTGGTGTAAGTTGCTTACTCATTATTGAGGGTTATGGGGGGGATATGTAAAATACTATTCACATTTTTTTAAAGTATTAAAGATATAGGTCCATATCTCACTCAACATCTAAGGTATTCATATCCAAAGGTTACCACACACATACACTTCTTTAGGTGGATTATATACTAAAAGATTCATGGCTTTCGACTTAATCTAGGAAGCTTTTGGATGAAAATAAAAAGGGAAACCTTTCATATTCTTCAAAAACCTATGTCTCCTCATTCGGATCGCCAAAGGTATTATGATTAGAAGCCCTAGGTTTATGCTTTAAATCTTGTTTTTGTTGTTCACTTTTTGTTGCACGATTGATCAAAGTTTTTGAGCTAAAATGTTTCCTCGTATATCAATCCCCAATAATTGGTATCAGAGCCTCGATTTTAGATTGATCATGTTTTGAAAAGGTCCATTTTTTTCACCATTAAACTCTAGGTTACAAGTTTAAAATATATATATATATATATATATATATATATATATATATATATATATATATATATATATGTGTGTGTGTGTGTGTGTGTGTGTGTGTGTGTGTGTATATATTTTGCACTAACATGGTTTTGTATGATGTGAATGATTATATCCCGGCATGGTCTTATCAAGTGCTTATGTGAATGGATCCTAAGGCGGTTTATCCATAGTTATTTTATTTTCCTAGATTTTGTTTTGTTGTAATAACTAGGGTTTTTATAATAATTGCATTTAATCATTGTAATAGAGGGGATGTAATTTTCATTTGTTGGAGTTTGTAAGGGGATGTAATTTTTATTTCCCTACTTGGTAATGGGTGTGGTTATGGAGGATTTTCATAGAGTTCTGCATTATTTTGGAGGTCTTATATGGATTTTTCAATAATTTTTAAAATAAAGAACCAAAGATGAAAGAATAAAATAGAAACAAAACGACGCTTAGGAGGGGAATGCCCCAACTGCTATAGTGGCGGAACTCAATCGCTATAGCAGCAGTACCAACTACTATAGCTTCAACACCAAGCCTCTATGGCGGTTCCCAGACTTGTCTAATAGATGATTTTGGTGGTTTGTAGTGGTTTGGAATCTTTTCTTCTAAAAGTCTTCCACAATAAGTACTCTTTCTAAAGACACCTTAATCCCCATGGAGTCTACATACATAGGAAGTTTAGGTCATAATGGAAATGAACTTTAGTCCTTTTCAATTTCAATTTTCATTTATTTCTATTTGATTATGTCTCTTAATTATCTTGTTTCATAATTTAGTGTGATAATTAATTTATTAATTAGGAATGCTTGATTTCTTGAATAATATGTTTTTTAATTTTTAAACCGGCCTAGATCACATTTTTTCTTGAAAAATCGGCTATTATTATTTATTGTCTAAATTGAATTTAATCGGATAATTAATTTAAGGTATAAATAAAATTGTGATCTTGAAGTTTTATTTCATTAAAAAAATGGTCGTATTTTTGATAAATTAAAGAATGAGATCGATAAATTTAATTTGTACAAGTAAAGTAGAAACTACCAATGATTTAATTAAGGAACTTAGATTTGAATAAATTGTTTTTCAAAATACCCCGAAGTTCAAAATATTATGTGAGATGGGAGTTTTAACATAAACCGCGTCATCTACATCGGTATTTTAAATTTATGACTTTATTAATTCTTCGTGATAGCTTTGACTAGTCCCTATAGGATGGTATTAATCACATCATCATGGTAATTTTTTTTTAATAATTTTCACGTGATAATTCCTTGAAATTGAATGTGAGTGATTCCGGTCGTCCCATCAAGGATGTTTTACATGAGCAAATTTAATTTCAACAAATGAACCGATGTTATAAATCTAAACATAACTAATGATATCCTTCCCATTGGAGCCCCTCTAATTAGATGTGGGAACAAAAGACATAGACTACTGAAATATGCAGGATTGAAGATTCTTAGATTTTTCGGAGAACATGATTAAAAGATGAAATTATTTCTAGTTTAAGGTGAGATGATTTGAGCTTCCATCGAGAAATCTCACATCATAAGGGAACTATTATGCTCGAAGGTATTATTTTTTATTGGCAGTAGAGGGAATACAAATTAAATTTTAATCGAAGTTAATTTTTACATGTTTAATTTAAATAAAAAAATTGTTAAATAATGATTATCATATTTCAAAATGGGCTCAACATTAAACCTACTTGTTTTAATCTTAAAGGATAACAAGTTAATTTGAATGAACTATATTGACTATATAAGGATCGTAGAGATATGTGGTGCAACATCGGCATTAACATATGTCAAGTTCTTTCAAAATGATTCTGAACCTCAAGAATATGTTTGAAAATTAGAATCATTCCACAAGGGTGGATGCTATGGAAAGGATGTCAAACAAAAAGATTAATATTTTAATCCCATACGTGATTATGTTCTTAGGACGATGTCAATATTGAGAGAACTTGATTTGCTTGGTTATGAAAATAATAGGGAAACCCAAATTGATTGATATCCAATAACATCTGAAGTCTTTTAAACCATTTCTCCTAACTATTCTATGAAAACCTTTATTTACTCATTGGCATAAATACTTTAGGAACTTGAGGCCACAGAGAATATCAATAGGCAAGAGGGTGTTACTCAGGTTGTTAAGAGAGGCCCATCTTGTTTTGTCCCAGAAGAAGAAGAAGAAGAAGAATAGAAAGTCTCAGGCACAACCTGTGGTGTTAACACTCATTTTAAGCCTTTGATAGTGGGTAAGAAGCCAAAATACAATTTTTACGTCTACAAACAGTCGGGACATTGGAAGAAGAAATGCCTAGTCTTCTTAGCAAAGAATAATAGAGAAAAGTAATTTCTCCTTAGTCATTGAGACATGTTTTGTGATGCAATCAATCAGTACCTTGTGTCTAGATCAAGGAGCCACTAATCACGTTTGAAATTCTTTGTACTGATTCCGGGTAACAAAGGAGATTAAAGGATATTAATGGAGATATGTATATGTTCATGGGTGATCATTACAAGGAAACAATATTAACATTAGAAAATTTAGATAGAAATTTTGGTGAACTCTAATACCCCATATTTTATGTGCACTTATTTAAACGTTGTAATCAATTACTTATTTACCTCTCAGGACATGTCTCTAAGTTTTATATGTTTTTTGTGATTCATATATAAGTTACATGAATTCACACTTTTGGAAATCGTTACAATACACGGTAATACATTAATTATATATTTTAAGAGACTTAGTATTATGGATGACTATGGAATGGTCAGGATCAAGGTGTCGTTGATTTTATTATTTAGTTTATTCCCTCGGTATCTGGTCCCATCGATAGTGAAATAGTTTCTTATAACACCGAGTCACACATTAATGCTTAATAATTAAGTTTTAACTTAACTGACTCGTACTAACTGATAATTTAACTTAATGAGATAATTAAATTATTAGAATTTGTTTCATTTGGGTGGACTTCCAGGACACTTAGAAAATCCATTTTTGAATTAATATAGTGGGATTTAAGTTTATTGGGTTAGTGTATGACTTGGGCCAAGTTTTGGGTCGTTTGGAGAATGTTTTTGGCTCGTTGGGTCAAGGTTAATATTAAGACTAGGCTTAATTTCAAGGTTAGAGCTTTATTAACTTCATTAGAGAAAACTAAAACACACAAGGCATTTGAGAAAAATCTATAGAGATTGGGAGAGGATGCATCAAGAATTGAAAATGATTTGTAGGTTTTGAGGCTTTGAGGCATTGATTCTTCAATCGGTCTAAGGCCAGTGTGTATCGATTAAGAATTTAATTGGGATCGTGTTCTTATATTAGGATTCATTGGAAACTATATTATTGTTTTGAAGTATGATTTTAATCATTTAAAAATCTAATTTTCGTAATTATATTTAATTATATTTTTAACCTTAATCATATTATTAAACTTGAGTAGTTCAATGATGAACCCCTTAAATTAAGGGATGGAATTGTATAATCTTATCATAGTTCTGCAGCTCTGAATCATAGTATTGATAATCTAAAAATCCCTCACGTTTAATCTATAATTTAACCAAATATGAGATGAATTTGTTAGAATTACAAACTTAGGGTTCTAAACCTATAATCTAATTGATGCATAAATCCTTGTTATAATCACTCAAGACTAGTTGTTTTAGGTTAGTATTGTTGATAAACATCGTATACTTGAAGGAGGATGGGGATTGGACTAATTAGAGGTTTGGAATCTAGGTTTTAGGTTGTTGTTTTTACCACTTGGTGAAGAAGACTTTTGCCTGGATCTTGTTCGAATGAGATTGAGGTTTCGTTTGAAAGAGATATGGGTTCATCCGGATGAGTTTTATTTTCACTGGAATGATATAGGATTTTTTTTTCTAATGAGATTGGTTTTGGTTTGAACGGCATAAGGGTATTCATTTGAACGAAAACAGGGGTTTAATTCGAACGACTTTGCACCGGATTATAAATAAATTCTTAATTGATAAAATATAATTAATTTTATACTTATTATACTTTTAGTAATGCATGAGTAGATTGGATTTATGTATTTTATTTATGTAAAATCATACCCTGGTGTGTGAGTTCTCATGGAGGACGTAATAGGAGAGATTTTGAAGGAGTACGTACAACATTGACTGTGCTGGTACCTTGGTGATAGCGACGAGCTTACTTTAGTCCTTTTACCCCAATTTGTCCGCTGATATAACCTTGTTACAAGTTAGGGTAAAGAGGGAGTTTTATCATATAACTTTAGGTATAGAGGTCGTGCGATATATAATAATGCGTAGTGTTTATTACTTTCTGATGCTTTCAGTTTATAGGGTTGGGATGTCCTATAACAATACATAATGCGCACAAGTGATCGCTGAAGGCAATATGGATAAGCCTTAATACCTTTATTGAGATTATTAATATTGGTTTCGTTTGCATATAGAATTGGCGGGTGGGTTTGGAAATTCAACAAAGAACAAAACAACCCAAAAAATGAATACAGGAAAAACCCTTAATTCACACAGGAAAACCCCATAGTTTAGTCACCAAGTGAGAGTAATAAACCTTGGTCGTAGAGAGAGTGAGAGAAATGAAGATGAGAGTTTGAGATTTGAGATAAAAAAAAACATATTTTACATGCGTACATTTCAATCAGTGGCATTCTTTCTTAAACATATCCTATACATTTGCATGTCACTTTGAACCACACCCAACTAACACATATATCCTTTTATTGATATCATACATCCAATAATGTTGGGTTTTGGTATGTATATAATTGTGTCATAAAGTAGAGTTAATGTCTTAAATTGATTTCCAATCCAATTGAACCTAGAACAATACTTGATTTTGACCAAACTAATAAGGATAGATAATTATTAGATCTCGTCTAGACCATCATCATGTCAACATGAACATTGAAAATAATAATTGGAGAATTCATTAAGCTTATATAGCAAGAAAATGGTTATCATGGCAGAGAGAAACCATGTCAAATTCTTTTAAATTTGGACCTTTTAAAACTTGAACTAAATTTTATGTCAATGTATGTATTAAATTACATTAATGATCAGATGAGGCAATTACTCATCTCCGATGGAGATATTATAAACATGTCCCATCCACAAAACCATCAGCTAAACAAAAAGACCCAATACTGAGAAAGAAAATAACCAATGCCAAATAACATAGTAATAAGATAAAACAAACCTCTGTTTAATTGAACATATGGATTGTAATACGGACAACAGGGAACGTTGAATAAGACATAAATCAATAAAAACTTGCAATATATATTATGAAACTAGTATATTCTAGTGTCAATGGCACAACATTAATTTTTTTAGGGATGTACTTATACGTATGATACTACTTAGTTAGTGCCTACAAATCCCCATTGCAAGAAATCAAATAAAATAAACATTATATTCAACTTTCAATTTCCAAGGTCCATCTGTAACATGTGTTACACATTCAACTAAGTAAATAACATGTGTTCCACGTCCATGTAATACCTCGTATTTTTATAATAAATTATTTTTGCTAGAATTTAATTAAATAAAATTGTCTGATTGTGATTGCATGTTCATATTATTCATTTGCGCATAATGTGTTTATTTGTACAAAATAAATTATATATTAATTAAATTATTATGTGGTGATTAAACATAATAAAAGTATATAAATTGGGTAGATATAGGTGTTTTAGACATCTAAAGTTGGGCCTGGGACATAGGTATACCCTTAGGGAATTATTGGGTCTATTCAGGTAGTTTTTCAAGCTTATTTGGGGGACCAAAAGTGGGTGCTTAAGTGTAATACGGGATTTGGGGTTATACGATGATAATTTTCAATCTAAGAGTCTATTCCCATCCATAAGAAAGAAACTTTAGCAGCCTCACACCCATTGGAGAAGTTACCAAGGCTGGAGAAGGGGGGAATAGCAAGGATCTGAGCTGAGAGATTCCAATCACCAGTTTAAGGCAAGAATTCTTTTGTTAAATAAATTACAATATGTTTCTTAATTCATTTATGAATTTTCTCATAACAATTCTGAGACAATTGGATAAATTATTGACTTTGATTAATTGAGATGAACTCTATGATTCTTAGAACAAATCTGGAAATATTGATGTTTAAGGATTAAAAAAATTAGTGATAAATTCGAAATCGGTATCGTATTATTTGGAAATTGAACCTTAAAATCCTTATAGTAGAATTGCTATCTTGATGGTTACAAATTCATGTATTAATCCCTTGAAATCTGAGAATGATTAGAGAAAAAGTAAGATCAAAATTAGATTAATGAACTCTAATGTTAAATTTAATTTCTGCGGTTTTTGGGGCACAATCTTACATTAATTTGGTTAGATGATCACGTAAGAAGTGTTTTTGGATCATGAGAAATCTATAATCCCTTAAATAATAATGGTTAAGACATTGGGAAGAAAATCGACTTTAGAAGTATGAAACCCGTATAGAGAAATTGTAGCAATTTTAGCCTCTACTAGAATTCGAATCGATTCGGCCTTCCAAGCGAACTGATTTGGTCTGGGGCGAATCGATTCGGCCTCTGGGCCTGGGTCAGTTTGGGACTGGGGAAATGTTTGGATGATTTTTACAAACTTAAGCGGGTATGTGGGAGGTCATCCAAGTGAGTGGATAATTACTTAAAAATAGTTTTTGTGTCACTATTTTTTAATTGGAGAAATTGACAATTAACTAGATGGATAATTCTTAAAGTAACAATATTATTTGGAAATTGATGAGACTCATTGGGGATAATTATAGGGATAATTACTTATACCTATTATGTGTTAAAATGTGTATTATTTGTGTGAACATACCCATGTTCGTAGATAGCCTATCGGTTAGGGTTGTGTACATCTCGGGACCGTAGCACGTGTCGTCACAAGCGGGTTAGGCGTTGTGTAGGTCATTACTTTAGATCCTACGTGGCAGCATCACTTATGAGCAGGTAGGTGGGATATCTAGAATCCATTGTTACCATCAGGCATATGGACCATGTAATTGTGTATTGCGTAGGGACCGCCCCACTTGTGTGTGTTTTGTGATGTCCATTTGGATGAGGGCCTCCTCCAGACTTATCGATATAGCACGAATGGGACACTGAAGGAAAATGCATTTGTGTGTCGTATATATGTAAGGACATATATAATTATATAGATTAATTGAGAATAAATCCATGTGGTCTAATAATGTAGACAATTGTTAACGAACCCAATACTACGTAAAATACAAATGGATGATATGTTATTTCTTGTGGTTAGTATTGTTGGGGTTACGCTTGGGACTAGAATCATTTATGTAAATAGTTAGATTCAGTTTATGAATTGTGCTAGATGTATTAAATATAATCTTATTGGTATAGATATCGTATTTCATAATTGGGACTTGAGTTGATATGCATATAGTATTGCACTTAGATGAAGGGTGAGATACTTAGTGCATGCAAGGGCGATTTATAATGTGAACTAATTGCATAATTGCATATTGATTTTGTAAATTAATTCTTGTAACTTTAAGTGCTGACCCAAATTAGAAAATGTTTTCCCCCGGGTTTGCCTAGACAGGGACAGTAGGGCTGACATGAAATCAGTCGTACTTGTTCATCAGTCACTCCAGTTCGATTAACTCTATCTTAGGCCGTTATTTCCATTCCAATCATTTTATTATTTCAGAGGTTGTATCTGCATAAGCTCAAGGGTTATTATATTCAGTCTTTTTAGATATCAGTGATACTGTGACGGATATTTTATAACTTTTGGGAGATTGAATTTATTTACTATTAGTTATTATTCAAATGATTTTATTGTGCATGTTTGATTTAAAATTCTAAATGTCATATTATGGTTTGATGCTAAAAATGATATATATTGTGAGACAAGTCTCATCTTCGGTGTAATGTGGCTGGCCAACCTTTACGTGGAAAATGGAAGTTGTTACAATCCATTGCACTCACGCACTCGTGTCACCACACGGGGAATATGCACCATACAACTTTTCAAACCCCGTATAAAAAACTCAACGTACATCATTCCTCATGACAATTAATTAATTAAATAATGTTATGTCTAATAAATGAAACAAAATTTTAAAAATATGAATTGCAATTTTTCAATACATATTTTCAACACTAAATAATTTCAAAAGGTAAATTTAGATATCATTATTCCCCAGTGCATTTTAAACCATTGTATTTCATAAACCCAAACTAAAACATCTTTGGAATCCAGATGCATGAGAATTAAAATATATTAATCAATCATGATGGAATAACTCATTTAATATTGCAATATTTGCATTATGTACAAAGATCAAGAAAATTAATAAAAATATAAATATTCAAATATGTGTTTAAAAACATCTTAGGTATATGAATATCACCACAAACTTGGTATATCGCTCTTGTTTGTCACTAATTTTGTTGCTTTGATTTATCCCTTGTGTGACTCATACATTGCACTTATCTGTTTAATTCATCCACAATTTTTACATTACGCTATCAAGCTCTATTATCATAGATGCAATAATAAAGTAATCATAAAAACATTTATCACAACATGTTAAAAAAAAAGGACTCAAAAATGACCGCATCAATCTTAAAAGGGGTCAGTTTCGTAATCCCAAAATATAATGTACATACTACTTGAAGGACATCATCTTGGAGAAAAATAATACACCAATTGCAAAAATAAAAATAAAAACATTAGATGGAACATTCCAAGAGAATCAAAAAAATTAAGTGAAGACGCCAACATACAAACTACCTTAAGACATTACCTACTTTTAGGAAAATATAATTCATACATAAACAAAAACAATCACAGAGAATATAAAAGGGCTACGTTCATTGTAATCACTTTTAAAAAGGAAAGTCGGAGAAAAAAAATCGAAAATATAATCCAGCATACCATTTTACACTAAAAAAATTTCAACCCAAATGTTTAGTATTGCTCTTTAAGGACTTACAATTAGAAATGAAATGAAGCAAAGCCTGAAATTTAAAAGGATTTAAGGTGAGAAATTCGAAGTTTAATATAAATATATAAATCATATGAAATTTAGAGGGGAAAATTTAATACCTAATGTTCATAAATAAAATAAGCTCACGTGTGAAACAAATTCAATTGTGAAACACATAAAATTAGTGCCAGCAAAAGAAGAATAAATTTATATCTAAATGTAATTGTAATAATAATGAAATTCTTTAGTTTTTAATAGCTAACATGAATCTTACAACTAATTGAAAGTTAAATACTAAATAGTTGGGAAATTACCACATTAAAAGCTCAACACACGGGAATCATAGTTCACATGTGTGCTTGTGGTGATCGCTAGTGCATCAAATATGAATCAAAAATTCATATAAAAGTAATGAATACGGAAGAAATTTTTACTTTACATATGGCTATAAATATGGGAGAAAGAGATACGTATACATTATTATTTGGGGGCAAACATATATCATTATATCCTTCTAAGTTGATAAAGTATAGACAAACATATATCTTTTTATCAATTATTGGAGATCATTCATATTATCAAGAATGTTGTTCCCAAGGATCCAGTCCACTTGCTTTAGTGCACAGTAAATGAGAATATTAAATTCCTTTGACTAAAAAAGGTATTCAATTAAGCAAGGAAGTGAGGTTATAAACCGAACATATGCAACATGAGATATCATGTTTTTGATGAAAATTACTAAGTTGAAGTTGTGCCATGATAACCCCATACCCCATTTTGTTCACGTGATGCCAATATGAGACATTTATTTTGCCAGAATGATATACGAAAAATAAACCAGAGAATTCAAATGTTTTATGAATAACAGATGAAGTAACACCCATTTCCTCGTGCTTTCTAAAATTAATAACCTAAACATAGTATTCAAATCGATGTAACCAAATTTCGTCAAAGAATTGCAATATAAAGTAATTAAATTAATAAAATTATCTGGTATCTTTAACATGTTTGCTTTCAACTCCAATAAACAAATCCACTTTAAAATTATATAAGAGGAGAAGAGAACATGTCACATACAAAGTGAACAAAGAGAGGTGTCAAAATAATCTCATTAACTGCTAGTATTCCAAAAAAAGGTATAATCCAACAAATCACCACCACCACATCAAGAGAACGAAAAAATAAGTTAAAAGAAAGAAGGATAAAATTGAATTGATTACAACCATTGTGTCAATAAAAACGACGAGCGAAAGTAATCACCATAGTTTAATAAATAACATGAAAATTTACTTAAGAAACCCATCAAAATGTAGTTAACATTATCATCGTTAATAGAAAATCCTTACTAAGAATAAAGAAATAAAAATTCACATAATTAGTAGCATGTGGTAAATTTGTAATCAAGCTAACCTCCACATCAACATCTGCAAGTGGATCATAAACAATACAACTCATGTATTGAGTGCACATCAATGGTAGCCCAAACTTAAAGGCCTTTAATATCTGGTCTAGTTAATTCTTTATTGAATTAAGAAATGTTGTTAGGGAAAACAAAGAATCAATCGCCTTCAAGACAAAAAAAATGGCACATTAATTTACACTTCTAAGAATTAATAATAGTAGGAAAAGAAGCATAATATCTTCATTTTACTTATTTGTGAAATTACCTCAGCACATCCTTTTTGTTCAATACACTTGGGATCTCTCCAGTATATGGTTATACACATTAGAAGACTAAGGTTATCTACTTCCAAATTCAATTTAGCAACCAAGAGAATCAAATCAGTCTCATTTTACTTTAACTTTCAACTTTCAGCATTTTTACCATTTTACCAAACTTTTTCCCCTTTTTAGAAATTTTCTTCATGGAAGAATTTCTAGTTTCCTTCTTATGTATGTTTTTACTATCATGACATCTTTGAGTTATGAATGCACGTGAGCCTTAAGTATCGATAATTATTCTCTTGGGAGATAATTTGTTGTCCCCATTACTCTGTCCCCTTCCTTGTCTCCCAATCAATTTTTCCCATGTATGCTGATTTGCACAATCAGCAAATAACCCCACAAAATGTTATCCAATAAATACGTACCGACTGTGCAAATCAGCACACGTGGCAAAAATTGATTGGGGACATGGAAGGGGATAGGGTAATGGGGATAGCAGATTATCTCCCTCTTCTTTTTACCTCCAAACCGTCTATAATTCCCTCGTAATCCATGATCTTTAGCCAACTTATAGTTTCGTCTACATGACTTTCGTGATAAAAACAAGACCCACGGAAAGAGATAAAAAATGAGAAAATCTAATAAGATAAACCTAAAAAATTATCACCGCACAAAGCATCAATATTTAATACAAATAAAAATAAAAAATCATCACTACCAAATTCAGAATCCATTAATTCTAGATGATCTAGAACTTGCACCAAATAGAGTTGATTAAATCTCACTCATATTCATTTTACTAGTTTGAAATTCTGGATACAATATCTCAACCCAAAAAAAATCACAAGAAACCCAAAACTAATTAGACCCCTAGATTCACCATAATATAATCCTGGGTATAAAAGGCATAGCCTAACTGAAAACCTATGAACCTTTTAATTTTAAGATGGATTTTCCATGTAATAACAAACCAGCATAATGTAAAAAAAAAATACAACATAACTTTCGTTAAATTTAGATCTGGAAAAATAATGTCAAAAAAGAGCAAGATGGAAAAATACCAAGAATGAAATAGATGCATATGTGATTTGAATACAATAAAATACACAAATGTAGATTTAAAATAAGATAGTGGAAGAAAAGTTCTAGTGTAACGACCCGACCCAGATTTATGGATTACCCGTGAGTCAATTATGTCCGAATCGGACGTTAGGCGTGAAGTGCAATGAAAAAATCTAGATAATGTTGCTAGTACTATTTCATTTTAAATTGACATTTCATTTGTTTAGCATGGGAGTCCAATTTCAAGATCAAATACGTGTAGGACCCATGGGGAGTACCCCGAATCCAAGTAAACAGAGTGCTAACGTAAAATGAACAAAGTACACTTACCTGTATAACGCCCTCAAAATATGTAACCGCACCCAACTTGTCGTAACAAACCAAGGGTGTGAGCCTATGCCCAGTGGCAATATACAAGCAGTATAGAAACGAATGGCAACAAAGAATACTCACACGCTATGATGACATGCATGAGAAAATATATATATATATATATATGTATAGATATACCTTTCAAAATACATATTCAAATACATTAATTATTTACGTCCAAAACTTTACTTATCTAGATTAATTTACCTTAATCTTGGAAAGACATCCTTTGTTCATACTTAGAATTCTTCACTTTGTTTGACACGCTCGATTCACCACATAAAGCCATTATTTTATACCAACCCGTTCTTGTACCGAAATAACTCTTTTATTCCTTTAAATATACTTTAGTATTTTCAATGACAAGTATTATTTCAACGTACGCATATACGGTGTCAGAAAATACTTGTTTGTCATTTGAAACCATTTCAATGCATACTTATGCCAATTATGGGTCTAACAACTTAGGTTACTTAACCACCCATTTGACCACTTTACTTTACCCTTTGCTTTCACATATGAACATTATTAGATTTACACATTTACTTGTTCACTTCACCTTTTAATGGAACACTTATTTCATCCACTCAAGTTATGTTGTATTTACACGTTTTACCACACAGCCCATTTTCTTGACATGTTCATTATTCCATTTATCTTTTCTTGGAATTTTTTTACCAATAATCGCATACTTACACGGGCTCCACACCGATGGCTATGCGCACCATATGCTCTAGCCAGTGATTAAGGGCTTTTCACCCAAGGGCTTCGGGCCCTTCTTGCTTATTCCCGATTGAATCTGAGTCCTTATTAAAGTATTTAAAATTTTTGACATGTCCACATTATTCCACTTCTTTACTTTTACCCGGCCGAAGCCAAACCCGGACTTAACCGCCGTTTTTCCATTAACACCTCGAAAATTGTTAGTTTTCTTCTTTAAGTCCCCTATCCACACACACACACGTGATTTATACTAATTCTATTCATGCTTTAGGATTTAATTCATTTTCACATACCTTAGTGTAAAGACATGCTTTAACATTTTTATTTCATAAAAATATTCCACATTAAGTAAATTATCAATTTACCCTTCGTTTATCAAACTTGAAATTTAGTACTTTAATAAGTGTTCTTTCTCAAATATGGTCATTAAGTTTTCAACTTAAGACTTAAATGCTTAGACATTTTAATACTTGTTTAATACCACACTATTACCCAATTCTCACACTTGACACTTTTACACGTCGAATATGTAAAATAACACCTTTACATGACATACTTACATTTTTCGCTCATTCCTTTAAGACCAAAATCTTCATTTTTCCCATTGATGTTTAGACCCAACACAGCTTTCCTTAAACTTGCTCGTATATTTATTATCAAAATATTACAAGTTTATACGCACGAGAAAGTGGGTGTTGATTATTAATATCCTACCGAGGGGGTTAAACATACGTTCATTCTAGAATTTATCCCATTTGCAACAAACATGCATTTTTCTTTTATTCTGACAAGAATAATAATTCCTTACATTTTTATTCTATAGAAATGCCCATTACTTTCTTTTGTTAAAAAATATACTAGAAAATCATTGCCTACATTTTTATTCCATAAAAATGTCCATTATTTTCTTTTTACTAGAAACACACAAAATAATATCCTCACACATTTTTATTTCATAAAAATGTCTATTTTTTCAGATTTATTTGGGATACACGCCACAATAATATTTTCTAGTATTTTTACTCCATAAAAATGGCAATTTTCAGATTTAATAGAAAATACACAACAATAATGTTTTCTACCATTTTTACTCCATAAAAATGCCTATTTCAGATTTAATAATAACACATCATTCTTCTCATAATCCTACTCCTAATCATACACAATAATAAGACTACATTGTTCAGCAAATATAGTTTGAATACAATAAGAGTAGATTACCCCACCTCAAATGTCTCCAAAGATGGTGGTGAAGTTGGGTGACTTAGACACCTTCAAAGGTGGCCCTAAAGGGAGTCACAAAATCCCACCATGTAGACTCCATGAAAGCTTCAGAAAAACACCATTAAAACCCTCTACAAAACCTCCCTAAAAACATGCTCATCCTATTGCTCCAAGACCACATCCTCAAACACCCATCAAAACTCTAACAACAGCTTTGGTATTTTTGTATCTTATATTTTAACAGTGAAGAGGGTTAGATATTAGTGTGAGTGTAGTCACTGCACTAGAAGAAATGGAAGAAGATTGATTAAGGGGAGAGAGGGGGAGAGAAGTCTTCGAGAGTTTTAGCTGACGAGGTCTTAAATCCCACACTACTCTTCCTCTTATAATTCAACATCTGATAATTTTACCCAAATTAGAAACCTTATCACCTCTAAAAATCCCCCCAAATCAGGTAAAAGGATTTCCCAAAATCGACAACACACCGTCGTAATTCATTCTAAGGGCCACAACAACGACAGTGATCTCTATTGTTTGGCGTGTTGGTGGTTTATAGTCCACTACTCTCTCTTTATCTTTCTTGTTCGTATAAAACCCATGACCCAAATCTCTTAACATGCATCGAGAATCCGTCCATATACTGACATTGATTTGAACCCACCTGCGAGAGATCGACAGCATAAAAAAGGGTTGTTGTTTTCACCTGCTCGCTCGAACAACGAGCCTAATTGCTCAAACTACGGGCTTGGTCATTCGAGCAACCTGATCAATCGTTCTAAAGACGGGGCTCTTCCCTCATAAATAGCGCTGACTTGATTTTCCTTTAATCATGTCGTGGATACCCAACCAAGCTAAAGAGGATGAGAGGCCCCCCTTTTTTATTAATAATCCATACAAAGTCTACAAATCTAATATATCTCTACGTAATCCAATTTGGTGCCTAAAACTTCCAATAAATATTAATTTACTCTCCTCAATTAAAAGATATATAGTTTAATTAATTTTTAGGTGCGAGGTGTTACAAACCTCCCTCCTTAGGGAATTTCGTCTTCGAAATTCTTAGTTCATCAAAATCTATAGTACAGTTACCTGTGAGCATATTCCAATCCTAGGCATCCTCGACACTATGGTCTAAAACCAAAGATTATACCTTAATCAATCACCATTGTTAATCCGGCCACAATGACCCTAAGGTCTTAATGCAAGAATAACAAGTGTGCTTATCGTATCTATTTAAACCAAAACCTCGAGATGATTGATACCCATAAAATCTTACAATATCACCAATAAATCTATTAACATGAATAATTTCTATGTCGGGATTCACAGCCTACGTTTCCTCGAACAATTTTGGGTCATGTCTATCCTAGGCTGATACGATTTTAATAATCCTCGATATACGTATCAAAAGCAATCATCTTATCACATAGTTTTACCTGTCGATATCTCCTACGAGATCCCTATGATGACCAAGGGTCACCCTGGTTTCACAACATGTATATATACAAACGATCATCCCCTAGACCTCTAAGATTTCATACCAAGTGCAACACAATCATCCAATGCTTATCAGGTTCCGACATTCCTAATATTATCAAGTCATAACCTCAGGACACACAACCAAGTCGTTAACTAGTAATACCGGGTAACTAATAACAGGTTAATCTTGGTAAACAATCACACATAAAACAAAATGCGAGACCACGCGCACACGTAAACTGGTGTAGAATAAAAGTGCATCCAAAGAAGAGCGCACTCGCATACCATGATGCATCAGCCACAACCGGCCTAACCCGCATCTCTACTGAGATTACATAGATCCACACCCGAATCAAAATTGATCAACAACTTCCCATTGCATGGATCATAGAACCATTTGTTCATACCGTATGAACGAAATGCATAACCAATTCCTTCAGGAAGTTGGACGCTAGGTTTCCCTCCTTAGGACTAATTCTACCTATCCAATACTGATAAGCATAGTTATCTTAAATCAAGGTGAATTTACTTCTCCTGAAACTTATCTCTAGTTGCTGACCTATCACAACTAGGCCTCCAAAATCCCAATACGTGGTAGCTAACCATACTTTTCGAGGTCATTCTCATAGCGCTCACACAGTTTTATACATGACCATTCTTGTCACCCTTAGTACCGCCTACATAATTCATATCATACTCATTCTAATAGCAACTTACCTTCAAATCATCACTCATGCCTATTGAATTCCTTCAAAAAAGTCATTACTAATCATACAGGTAGCACACTTAGGTGCTATGGTCAAATCTAACACTTCATTCTGGATGATATAGATTAAGTCATAGCACTATTCAAAGGTACCACCTCAAATCGATATGACTTCACTATACCACAACCATCAATGGACTATTGTCACTTATGTAAACTTTAATATGACAATGATTCTCAATGCCTTACGGGCGATGACATCAAACTCATTTATTTATTTCTAGACAGCTTACACATCTATTGCAAGGAACTGTGAGTCACACCATGACCTATGCCATACAACCTTGTGTTTATCACTATGAAATGGAAACCTCTACATAAACCACAACGCAATAATACTCCCAAGTTTCGAAGGGACACACTATCATCGTTGTAATGCACGGTACACAACCTCAGATTTACTATTACTAGGGGATGACTACTTCTCACATTAACATCTCGATAGTTAAGCCTTAGCATACATCTCCAACGAATTATCAATAATGATTCTAGATGCTTATCCAAATTATAAACCCATGGTCATTTTCATCAAATCGCCTTAGTACTTATCTCCAAAGAGCATTTAACGCAACTCATGTACGTACCCCAAATGTCATTCCGTAGTTAGATTCGCTAGGCCACATTATTTGATTCCCAATGAGTATTCAACCATTAAAATTGAATTGCCTTACTATATAAACCTCATACTATGTGATAATTAACTAATTGACACAACTACGTATTTTTGGTAGGATGCAGGACATCGATCCTTGCCTATGATCGCCATGGTCTATGCTCACGAATGTCACTAGCGAACCTATTTCACAATGCAACACTATAATCATCAAATTATAAATTTACACCATTTAGGATTTTGGTAGGATAAGGGACGTCGGGTATTACACAAGAGGAGGCCCACCCTAGCAACGCCGTAAGAGGTCCTATTCTGAAGCATCACAACTTAATTACTTAATACCTAGTCACCATGTTTATCTAGGTTCTCTCTTAGGTTACCTCAATCATTAATATTGCCTAAACTTATCTCATAGTCAAGGTACAAAAATCAAAACATAATAAATTCAAGCCCACAACCAAGGGGCCTAAAACTTTCTTACCACGGAGCTAACACTTGTAATACATTCATCGACTAATAATTCGCAAAGGTGTTCACCCACAAGGGTAGCATTCTACTAACTAAGACCGGATTATCCTCTAGCGTTGGTCTACAACAATCAATATGCTCATTGACCTTACCATTAATCATGGTATTACCCTAAGGATCGAAATTTCCTAATTATCACATTGATATTGACTTCTCATATGTGTCACACCAAGTCTACATGTACTTTAAAATCACAATTTCCCATTATCTCATTATGACACTCTAACTATTAATCTCTATCATTTATTATTCACAATTTCGTCTCACTTGCCCAACGGGCGATATTTCATTCTATTACATCTCCAAAGACTCTACATCTATAAGGGCTGGAACACAAACACCCACACTACGAACCACGGTGTCACCACTTACTGGCTTACTTGGACACTCGTAAATTATTACATACTTAAATCCGAATTTATGGAAGTGATTTATAATAATTAACTTGATCGTATGCAATTTGTCACTAACTTACTTATCAGGCTAACCTCTTTGACCTTATCGTCGAGGACACAAACTAAATCTTCATCAAGCTAGAATGGCCGGCCCAAACCACACCAACGTTTAAAGATTCGATACGGACCTCACCACATCACACCCAAAAGGAACCTTGAACCTAGAACTCTGATACCATTTGTAACGACCCGATCGGAATCTATGGATTACCCGGGAGTCAATCCGGTCTGAATCGGACGTTAGGTGTGAAGTGCATTGAAACAACCTAGATAATGTTTCTAGTCCAGTTTTATTTTAAATTAATGTTTCACTTGTTTAGCATGCAAGTCCAATTTCAAGATAAACTATGTGTAGGACCCATGGGGAGCACCCCAAATCCAAGTAAACAGAGCTACTAACGTAAAATTAATACAATACACTTACATATATAATGCCCACAAAATATGAAACCACACCCAACCTTCCGTAATAAGGCGAGGGTGTGAGCCTATGCCTAGTGGGAATATACAAGCAGTACAGAAACGAATGGCAACAAAGAATACTCACACGCTACCATCACATGCATACGAAAATATATATATGTATCTACATATGTATATAGATATACCTGTGAAAATACATATTCAAATACATTAACCGTTTATGTCCAAAACTTTACTCATCTAGATTAATTTACCTTGATCTTGGAAAGACATCCTCTGTTCATACTTAGCATTTTTCACTTTGTTTGACACGCCCGAGCCACAACATAAAACCATTATACTTAATTTATACCAACCCGTTCCTGTACCAAAACCACCATTTTTATTCCTTTAAATATACTTTAGTACTTTCATTGAAAAGTACCATTTCAACGCATGCATTCACGGAGTCAGAAAATACTTGTTTTTCATTTAAAAACCTTTCAATGCATACTTATGCCATTATGGATTAACAACTTAGGTTACTTAACCACCCGTTTTCCCACTTTACTTTACCCTTTGCCTTAACTTACGGACATTATTAGATTTACACATTTACTTATCCACTTCACCTTTTATCGGAACACTAATTTCATCCACTCAAGTTAGGTTGTATTAACACCTTATACCACACAAACCATTTTCTTGACATGTTCCTTATTCCTTTTATCTGTTCTCATAATTTTTTTACCAATTATCACATACTTACACGAGCTCCACACCAATAACTATGCACGCCAGATGCTCTGACCAGTGATGTAGAGATTTTCACCCAAGGGCTCTGGTCCCTTCTTGCTTATCCCCGGTTGCATTTGAGTCCTTATTAATGTGTTTAACATTTTTCACATGTCCACATTATTCCATTTCTTTAATTTTACCCGTCCGAAGCCCAACCCGGACTTAACCGCCCGTTTTTTCATTAACACTTGGAAAATTATTAGTTTTCTTATTTAAATCCCCTATCCACACACACACGAGATTTATACTAATTTCATTCACGCTTTAGGACTTAATTCATATTCACACACCTTAGTATAAAGACATGCTTTAACATTTTTATTTCATAAAAATGTTCCACTTTAAGTAAATTAAATTTACCCTTTTTTTATCAAACTTGCAATTTAGTCCTTTAACAAGTGTTATTTCTCAAATATGGTCATTAAATTTTCAACTTAATATTTCAATGCTTAAGCCATTTTAACACTTTTTTAATACCACACTATTACCCAATTCTCATACTTGACACTTTTACACGTCGAATATGTAAAATAACACCTTTATATGACATACTTCCATTTTTCGCTCATTCCTTTAAGACCATAATCTCCGTTTGTCCCATTGATGTTTAGACCCAACACAACTTTCCTTAAACTTGATCGTATATTTATTATCAAAATACTACAAGTTTATACGCACGAGAAAGTAGATGTTAATTACTAATATCCTACCGAGGGGGTTAAACATACGTTCATTTTAGAATTTATACCATTTGTAACAAACATGCCTTCTCCTTTTACTCTCACAAGAATAACAATTCTTTACATTTTTATTCTATAAAAATATCCATCACTTTATTTTACTAGAAAAGATGTTACAAAAGCATTGCCTATGTTCTTATTCCATAAAAATTTCCATTATTTTCTTTTTACAAGAAACACACTAAAATAATATCATCACGCATTTTTATTTCATAAAAATGTCTATTTTTTCAAATTTATTAGGAAAACACGCCACAATAATATTATCTAGCATTTTTACTCCATAAAAATGGCTATTTTCAGATTTAATAGAAAATACACAACAATAATGTTTTCTAACATTTTTACTCCATAAAAATGTCTATTTTAGATTTAATAATAACACATCATTATTCTCATAACCCTACTCTTAATCATACATAATAATGAGACTACATTGTTTAGCAAATATAGTCTGAATATAATAAGAGTAGATTACCCCACCTCAAATGACTCCAAAGATGGTGGTGAAGATGGGTGACTCCCTCACCTTCAATGGTGGCCCTAAAGGGAGTCACAAAAGCCCACCATGTAGCCCACATGAAACTCTAGAAAAACACCATTAAAACCCTCTACAAAACCTCCATAAAAACATACTCGTCTTCTTGCTCCAAGACCACATCCTCAAACACCCATTAAAACTCTAACAATAACTTTGGTATTTTCGTTTTTTATATTTTAACAGTGAGGAGTGTTAGATATTAGTGTGAGTGTAGTCACTGCACTGGAAGAAATGGCAGAAGAATGATTAATGGTAGATAGGGGAATAAAAGTCTTCGAGAGTTTTGATGAGGAGGTCCCCAATCCCACAACACTCTTCCTCTTATAATTCAACATCTGATAAGTTTACCCAAATTACAAACCTTATCACCTCAAAAAATCTCCCCAAGTCAGGTCCAAGGATGTCCCACAATCGACAACACACCGTCGTAATTTGATTTAAGGGCCACAACAACAATAGTGATTTCAATTGGTTTGCGTGTTGGTGGTTTATAGTCCACTACTCTCTCTTTCTCTTTCTTGTTCATATGAAACCCATGACCCAAATCTCTTAACATACACCGAGAATCCGTTCATATACTGACATTGATTTGAACCCACTAGTGAGAGATCGACAGCACAAAAAAGGGTAGTTGTTTGCGTCTGCCCGCTTGAACGACGAGCCTAGTCGCTCAAACGACGGGCTTGGTCATTCGAGCGGCCTGCTCAATCATTCTATCGACGGGTCTCTTCCCTCGTGAAAGGCGCTGACTTGATTTTCCTTTAATCATGCCGTGGATACCCAACCAAGCTAAAGAGGGTGAGAGCCCCCTTCTTTTTTTATTAATAATCCATACAAAGTCCACAAATCTAATATATCCCTATGTAATCCAATTTTGTGCCCACAACTTCCAATAAATATTAATTTGTTTCTCCTCAAATAAAATATATATAGTTTAATTAATTTCTCGGGGTGGGGTAATACATCTAGTACCTCTCGGGTAATCGACATAACCGAAACTCCAGAGCTCTCTATTTCTATCTGTGTATTGTGAAACAAATTAAGATGTCCCACTTACCACAACTACCTCCATGATATATATCTTCACTTCGTGGGAAAGAAAAGAAAGGTAATTACACTAGTATTTATCTCTATATCTTTATACATATGTATGCATGTAAGCCTGTGTAATTATAAGAGGTTACCTAATGTGAAACATGGATGTTAAACAAAATCGCCACAACAAGAGCTCCACCACTAGACGCGGCATAAGTTTAACGAAGAGAGTTGATGAGTTCTTTGAGATTGAATGAGGAAGTATCTCATAAAGGTTCACAAAGATTAGTGTGTTTGAAAAACTCTAGGTGATTTCTTTTGGTTTGAGTGTTTGACAATCGGAGGCATTTCTTTCGGTTGGTGACAAATTTACCTTTTTTCTAAAAAAATTACTTTTAAAATATTGAATTAATATTAGCATCGATCATATTAGATTATTAATGGTAATTTATTGTAAGGAAACGTGGTATAAAACTCTTAGTAAAGGTCGTACCCAGTTCACAAGGCTCCTGCTTAATTACGGGGTCTGGGAGGGATGGATGTCGGTTGGTCTTACCCCATATGTGGAGAGTTTTCTCACATGCCTCGAATTATATGTTTGAAACGATGAAACATCACACATTTCTGTCATATCTTAAATTTAATTATCACTACACCAAAATGCACTTTTAGTAGCGGGCTATTATTTTTTGGGCAATTTACAATTAGGACCCTCGTAAACAAAAATTTGTTTGCGAGACCTAAGAGTATTTTCCCCATATTTTTATTACTAAGAGTATTAAAAAACAGTTGTGTGATTTTTATGTATGCCTAAATCTAAAATAGGAATAACTCATCAGTGGCTTAAATGTGATTAAATCATAGGGGCGACAATGCATGGACAATCCTTGGGGTTTTTTGGTTGAGTGGAATTGGATATTCTATATATGCGTCCTAAAATTATAGACATAAAATTAAAATTTCTAGCCAAGAAACTTAATCGATTTCAAATAATGTTTTCTTTAAATGAAAAAGTGGTTTTTGTATGGAATTATATGAATAAAATAATTTTAGGCGGGAAAGAGGTTTTCGTCTGGATGGTTTGGGATTCCTAAGATTGCAACATAGCCATAACTTTAAGGATCTTAAACTTAAAACCACATTGGAGCTGGTATTACGTCTAAAATATAGAAAATAATTGGAATGGAATTTTTAAAACAAAAAAAATCTAGAAACAATTTAGTGAACGATAAAGTCATAACAATTAGTCTGTCAATCAAAGAGATGAAGAGTTGATTGAGGCACCGTGAGAAGTATCTTGAAATTCGGGCTTGAGATGGGGGCATATTTATATTAAAAAGATCATACCCAGTGCACAAGACTACTACTTAACTATAGGACCTGAGAGAGGCGGATGAGGGAATATTTATATTGTTCATTAAAATTATTTTAAAACATATTAAATATATAAATGAAATTCAAATATCAAATTAATACTTTAACCTTTGTAAGTCTCCAAGATTTTTTGTCGATATCTTTTCAACCTCTATGCTAGGCCATTCACAATGGGGGGAGGCAATCCTCTCAATGGAGAGAAACATGGTTAATTGTGGTATAAATTTTGGCTGAAAACTCAATTCAATCGTTAATTATCATTTAAAGTTGGAGGGCATTTAACCAATTCACAAATTGAGCCATAGGTTCAGCCGCGACACATTTGTCTGTTTTAGATTCAAATGTGCAAATGATTCGCCTTTGAAAGTGATGGAAGCCTACATCATTTTTTGGTGGGTTAATTATACTTACACCCCCTGAACTACACCCCTCTCAATACTTTGCCACCTATTCTTTCGATTTTTTCAAATCTCCTCCCTAACTTTGAAAACGGCGAGAATTTACCCTGTGCCGTCTAACTCAGTTAACTTTTGGCAAGAAGCATCATACATGTGTGTGGTGCATGACCTTAAGTAAGGATGTTTTTGTCCAAACCTAATTATTTTTTAAAAAAAATCTTTAAATAACAACAAAAACATTTAAAAATTCAAAAAAAAAATACCAACAAATATTTTTAAAATATAAAAAAATTGGAAAAAATTTACAAAATTTTTAAAACATTTTGGAAAAATACGAATATATATTTAAAATTCTAAAAAATATTTAAAATTTGAATAATTATAAAAAAAAAAGTTAATACAAATATATATATACATGAATATATATATATATATACATGAATATATATATATATATATATACATGAATATATATATATATATATATATATATATATATATATATATACATGAATATATATATATATATATATATATATATATATATATATATATATATATATATATATATAGGAATTTTGTTAAATGATTTTGAGCAATAATAAATTATTTCCAACAAATAAAATTTATTTCCCATAAATAAAAAATTATTTCCCACAAATAAAAAATCAATTCCAACAAAAAATAATATTTTCAGCAATATAAATTATATCCAATGAAAAATTTTATTTCCACCATAAAAATTAGAAATAAAAAAATCATTTCCCATAAATAATAAAATATTTCCATCAAATAAAATATGATTTACTAAAAACAGAATTTCAGAAAAAAAAAATATATATATATATAAGGAAAGAAAAAAATAGAGTTGAACCCAACCCCCCAACTCCTGCCCACCCCCCCCCCCCCCCCCACCCCCCCACCCCCCAGGCCCTTACTATCCCCGCACCCCCACAAGCCCCACCCCACACCAGTCCCACCCCCACCTCGCTCCACTCCTACCAGCAATTAACCTCTCCTCCACCATAGATCTATTCGTGTGTGTGTGTGTGTGTGTGTGTATGTGTGTGTGTGTTTGTTCATGAGAGATAGAGAGGAAGAAGAAGAGGGTTAAGAGAGAGAGGGGGGAAGAAGAAGAAGAAGAAGAAGAAGAAGAAGAAGAAGAAGAAGAAGAAGAGAGGTATTGGGGAAAATGAGAGAAAAAGTTAGGGTTTTTTTAAAAGGGGTAAAATACCCAAAATGCCCACTTTAGAAAAGGTAAAGGGAGTTGCCATGTGTCATTTAATGCCAAAAATTAACAGATTTAGACAATTGTAGGGTAATTGTAGCCATTTTCAAAGTTAGGAGGGTGAATTGAAAAAAACAGAAGAACTGGTGGCAAAGTGTTGAGAGGGGTATAGTTCAAGAGGCCGAGGTGTAATTAACCCTTTTTTGGTTGAACAACTATTGTGCATTTTCACATTAATTGTGCAAAAATTCCATGTCCCAACCGATTTTTACCATCTCCCATTGATTCTCACTTGGTTACTTCTCTCCCTCAATTTTCTTCAACAGTGTCAAAATTAGAGAGCCATCCTTCGTCTTATTTTGGAGGTCGTTGCAACATCTTTCATGTATTAGTTACATTTTATCTTTTGCATTGAACAATAAAAAAAAAATAACATCTGAGGAGGAATTTAGAGTATACCTGTCAGCTCTTCATGCAACCGAATATGACACGATAAAAATCATAACATGTGTAATTTTATTTTTATCAAGTTATTATTTTTAATAAGTTGAGACATTAAATAAACTTCAAGAAAAATGACCCTAAATCCGAATATACTAGACATAAACTCATTATGCACGATCTATTAAGCACCATTAAACACACGAAACTAATATGAAAATACCTATTTTTAATTTAAATGGTGTTCATGGGTCATGTAATAATCGAGACATTAAATATATTATGTTGAGAAAGTGAGAAGGTGTGACACTTTCACAGCTGTTGCATATCTTGTGCACATAATGTCTTAAAAGAGTGACACTTCATAGAACCTATTCAAAAAACCTCTAAAATTGTTTTCAGTTTAATGTAATAAAAATATAGTTTAAGTTTGTACTTCACATTATAAAGTTGTCATGAAAATATCATAAGGTATGGGAAAATGTAGCAGGTGTTAAGAAAAATAGGGCACAAAGAGAATTTTAGAGATAGGAAGAGTTTCTTACTATTAGGTGTGTCGATAATGGAGGGGTCATCTCTTATTTATAGTACAAGTTGGTAGAGTCTGAGAGTGCACTACGGTTCAATGGTCCAACTTATTTAATTAAATGTCAACGTTATACCAGTTTTAAACCCTAGTTCATGCAATATAATTGATTAAAAGCAGCTGATCAATATAACATGTGACTAAGCATTCAAGAAGGCCAAATTCAGGAAAAATCCCCGCAGGGCAAAACCAATTCTCATTTCACTATATTTGCAAATCGCAACTTACAACAATAGAGAAATACAGATAGCGACAGACGAATATCCTGTAGGCTTTGGTTTGTATTCTTCAGTAAGAGCTCCAGCAAGAACTCCAAGGACAGCAATGGAGACAGCTTCTCCACAAACAACACTCCAAGATAGGAATATATGACAATGAGCATTTCTCAATGATTCACAAATATAATATGGGAGGTTTGAGTGAATCAAAATGGTTTTTGACCTTTAAAAGGGAAGACTTAAAGTGCAGCAGGTCTACAGGAGGTGGAGTTAAAAAGTCTTACAAAAAACCTACAGGAAACAGGTTTAAATAGGCAAACACAAAACTCAAGGCGACTTTAGGTCGTTCGAACGACATCTCAACGTCGTTAGAACGAGACAGAGATCTCATTAGAAGACCCTTCAAACGACGTAAAAAATGACCTATTAAAAATCAAAACAATACGAGTTCGTTTGATTCATATGAGAACAGAGGCTTCAAACGACCCTTTCAAATGACATGGCAATGTCGTTTGAATGACAATGCTTAGTCGTTTCAACGAATTTAAGCGAAAATCATTTTCTTTAAAAATCCAGCCTCGTTTTGATTTATAATAAAATCAACTTTAAATTGAATAAAATTCTCCCAGATATATTTTGCAAAATACTAAGAACTCCAAATATAATTATCCTTAAAGAAGTGTAGTTGTGGAGAACGTTGAAGTTAAACGTGACGCACATTGAAGATGATGGGAGCATAATGATGAGCATGTTAAAAATGATTCGGATAGTGGATTTCGTTGATGATCGTTTAGACATGCCAATGTAACAGGATACACCATAAATTATGTGATATAAGATAAAATAGACAATACCTAGATTCTAGAGGATAATGATAGAAATAATGTCCTTATAAATCTCCCCATGTGGTTATGCCGGTACATACATAAAAATATCCGAATTATGCAACCCAAAAAAATATCCCTAAGACGTACAATCTAATATCCCCCAAAACCCTCAAATGGAAATATCAAAATACATGTCCTGAAATCTTGAAATCTTCAAACTTCAAAACTTTAAAATTTTCTCTGTCTTCATCGACCGTGCCATGAATATGATCTTCAAAGGTACCTACACACATGAGATAAGAAATAAATACACGTGAAGCCAGAAGCTTGAAATAAAATGAAGCATAAATGATGAAAAAATTAAGCAAATGCAAATCATTAAATAATCAAACTTTCCCACTCCCTCATAATTCGTTCTCCCCCTTTTATGATGTCCCAAATGGACAAGGAAAGAAAACATAAACAATAAATACGAAGTGCGTCACAAATAATATGAAACTTCTCTTTTTGAATTTTTTTAAAAATCTTTCTCACAAAAATATACGACAAAAAAATCACACCATTAAGTAACACTAAGATAACCACGTTGATGATAACGTAAGTGTAGGGGTGTGAACAAATTCGATAGGAAAATCAACTCAAACATTCATAATATATGTGCACGATGAATTTTGGATACTCCTAACGAATGAACTCAGAATCGTCCTTGGGTGTAAAAAGGTGAATTTATATGAAATCGACTCAATCTAATCGACACATCAAATTCTAAAATGATTTTCACACTAATAACATCTAAAACTATGTAATGCTTTTTTAAGACTTTGTCAAGACGTGCAAACTCGTTGATTTCCAACCAAACTCCCTCATAAATAATAATTCTTTTTATTTTTCTTATTGAGGTGCTAATCTCTCTTGAAGAGAATTCCTATTTGACCCATTTTGGCATATTTTATTTTTATTGCCTTATTTTTTTCTTGGACTCTTTTAAACGGTGGCTTTCACGACGAATTCACATGCCTCTTGAGGCCCTTTCCTGTATAGACTCATTATTTTTTTCAATATTAAATAAAGTCTCACGGGCAAAGGTTCTTACATGCACTATTTTCATTGACTCGTTCTATCGCATTTGGTTCGTCTTAAAATGGGATTGAGATGAAAACACTTTGCCCAACATGTGATAGACACGTACAAAAATTAAATAAATCCGTACATGTGTGCATTAAAGGAGACAGCGAGTCAAACAAATAGAAAGTAATCATTATTTAAATCTCAATGACTTCAAACATTATAAAGCACATGGATGAAATGAAGTTGTGTCTTAAAACACTACCAAAAAGTAGCATAGATAATGGAATGATGTGGTGACTTGGCCATCCTAAATGTCCATCCATAAAAGGTGTAAACAAACTACAAAAATCTTTTTATGTTTTTAAAAAAAATACTATAAAAAGAAAATATTTTTGTTTTTTTCATTTTTTCATAAAAAACAAAAATATTTTTATATTCTTCTTTTTTCTTTAAAGACTAAAAATCTTTTTGTATTTTTTCAATTTAAAAAAAATGAAACTCTTTTTGGATTTTTCTAAAATATGAATAAGAAAAAAATATATAATACGAAAGATACAGTCTAGCAATAGGAACCAAGAATATGCACGTGAAAAATCATCATATACTAGACAAAGTAACCGACCCTCAGTCAACTGTGCAGATACCTAAAGACTTCCTGAGACTCTCGAATCTAAGGGCATCTAAAGGTTTTGTGAAGACGTTAGCTAACTGGCGGTCAGTGGTCACAAAGCTCAAAGATACGACCTTCTCCTATACTAGGTCTCGGATAAAATGCCCACCTATCCTAATGTGTTTCGTGCTCGAATGATGGACTGGATTGCGAGATATAAAAATTATCCTCGTGTTATCACAAGTCATAGTCATGGTGTTATGTGATATCTCATAGCCCTCTATCATTTACTTTATCCATAAGAGTTGCGCAAAACAACTCCTAGCGACGATGTACCCAGCCTCCGTAATGGACAAAGAGATAGAGTTCTGCTTTTTGCTCAACCAAGAGACAAGAGCAGTACCAAAATAGAAACACCCACCCAAAGTTCTCCTACATCAATCTGCATCCCCGGCTCAATCGGCATTCGAATAGGTAGATAAACGGTGGTCGGTGTCAAAGGAATACCAAATGACATATGAGAGATTCCCACTCACGTATTCGATAATACGTTTAAGAGAATGTAAGTGTGACTCTTTTAAGTACATCTGATATCATGCACAAACTCCAACACTGAAGGCATGTCAGGACGACTGGCATCCAAGTAGACAAGACTACCTTTCATACTCCAATACAAGGTTTGCTCTGCATACTTGCTTAAAGTGTCCTTATTAAGCTTCGTCGAGGTACTCATGGGGGTGCTTCAATGCTTAGCGGAGTCTAATTGAAACTTATTCACGAGGTCTCTTGCATACTTGGATTGGGAGATGAACATACCATCCTCTAACTGACGAAGTTGGAGACCAAGGAAGAATGTAAGTTGACCAACCACGCTCATCTCAAACTCACTCTTCATCAGATCCTCAAAGTCGTGAGCATGGAGGGATCACGTGGATCCAAAGACTATATCATTCACGTAAACCTAGTAAACCAATATAGCACATTTTCCTCTCCTAACAAACAACGTCTTATCTACTCCCCCTTTCTTAAAGAAATATGCTAAGAGATAGGAAGTATGTATATCGTACCAAGCACGGGGTTCTTGCTTCAAATCATACAGGGATTTTCTTAGATATTAGACGTGTACGACGTGCTTACGGTCTTCAAACCCTTTCGGTTGTTCCGTATAAATCTCATCCTGTAGAATGCCATTCAGAAAGGCACTCTTGACGTCCATCTGATATAACTTAAATCGCAGATGACATGCGATGGTGAGTAGTAAGTAGACAGACTCGAGCCTCGCAACATGAGTAAATTTATCCTCGAAGTATACACCCTTAATCTGTGTGTAAACCTAAGAGACCAACCTAGCCTTATTACGTATAATGGTACCATTCTCATCTATCTTATTCATGAAGATCCACTTAGTACCAATCATATTTTTCTCACTAGGTCGGGGGATAAGTTCTTAGACATCATTATTTTTAAACTGAAGAAACTCTTCCTGTATAGAAAATATCTAGTGTTCATGAGTGCTTTTTTTTATATTCTTGGTATCGACTTTGGACGTGTAGTACAAAAAGCTAAAAACGTTTTCTATTTGAGAGTGAGTCTTGACCCCTAAAGTGGGATCTCCTAAAATGGCAGAAGGGTTATGACTCTTTCAAACCTAAGCACGTGTGTCCCCTAAGTCAAGAGTAGGTTCCACCCTAGTCGTGTGAGGAAGAATGGGATCATCACTAGGTGGTGCATCATCCTTACACAAGTCGTCAGGATCAAAACGCCAACGGCTCATCATCTTTATCAGTGACATTTATTGATTCCATAACCTTAGATATGTTCATGTTAAAAACTCGGTAAGCTCTGGTCGTCGATAAATATCCTAATAGAATTCTCTCGCCGCTACGGGAGTCGAACTTTCTTAATTTCTCTCTATCCCTCATGATGTAGCATTTACTCCCAAAGACATGGAAATACTACAGGTTAGGATTATTCCCTAACCATAACTTATATGGCATCTAAAGTGTGTGTGGACAAAGATATACCCTATTTACCGTATGTCATGGGGTAGACACCGCCTCTGCCCAAAACTTCCTAGAAACTCTATAACCGACAAGCATAGATCTAGTCATCTCTTGAATCGTCCGGTTCTTCCCCTTAACAATCCCATTTTATTGAGGGTTTTTCACGGATGAAAACTCATGTTTAATTATGAGGATATCATAGTAATTATCCACATTTGCTTCTTTAAATTCTGTGCCGTTATTACTACACATTCTATTAATAGTGACTCCTTGTTGATTTTGCAGGACACGGCACTTAGTTGTAAGAAACTCTACGATTTAGAATTTCTCTCTCAGGAAACCAACTATCGAGTAACGGGAAAAATAATCTAATATTATGAGGATATACCTCTTACCACCCAAACACTCAGTACGAGTAGGACCCATAAGATCCATATGAATTAACTCAAGCACAAGTGAAGTGGGAATGGAATTCAACTTCCGATGGGGACAACGGACTTATTTTCCCTACTGACAAGGATCTTTTGGTTTTATAATTTTAGGAAACATGTAAATTTCGTAAGTATGAAGGTCTCCTACGAGCTCTTCTAACCTAAGGGAATCTAACAATCCTAAAGAATTAAGCGCAGTGACTTTCGGGATAAAACGAGCAGGCAATGATCTTAAAATCTTTTTAACTGCTCTAGTGTCAGGAATTCTTTAATCAAGATTAAAACATAAATTAACAATATCTGACAAACGAGCATAAAATTCATCAAAGATTTTAGATTCAAGCATGGTTATAGTTTGAGACTAAGTAGTTAAATTTTGTAATTTAGTTGCCTTAACAGCATTTGTGCCCTCATGTGTAAGCTGCAAGATATCCCGTACCTATTTTGACGTGGTACAAGTCATTATACGTCGGAACTCGTCGTGTGTGACGGCTCCAAAAATAGCACTAAGTCCTTGTGAATTTAAGTTACTCTATTCAAATTATTCTTTAGTCTATAGATTCACAAGATTAGGGACAATTTCATTTCCCTTTAACATAGTGCACCCTCTTTCACATGTAATCCACACTCGTTCATCAATATCCTTCAAAGTGGATCTCATTCTAGCCTTCCAATAGGCATTATTGGATCCATCAAAAGTTGGCGTTCTATTATATAATTTATCCATTTGAACTTAGCTTTTTCAAAAATCAATTTTTCAGAAAATTAATATGAAGAAAAAAATTACGAAAAAACAATTACACGATAAAGTTGTGTAAATGGCTCTAATACCAATTCAAGAGTGCGCTACGGTTCAACGGTCAAACTTATTTAATTAAATGTCAACATTATACCAGTTTTAAACCCTAGTTCATGCAATCTAAGTGATTGAAAGCAGTAAATCAATATAGCATGCAAATAAACATTCAAGAAGGCCAAATTTCAAAAAAAATCCCCGCAGGGCAAAACCAATTCTTATATCACTATATGTGCAAATCGTAACAAATAATAATAGATAAATACAGATAGCGACAGACGAATATCCTGCAGGCTTCGATTCGTCTTCTTCAGCAAGAGCACTTGCAAGAACTCCAAGGATAGCAATGGAGCAGCTTCTCCACAAGTGCCACTCCAAGATAGGAATATATGACGATGAGGGTTTCTCAATGATTCACAAATATAATATTGGAGGCTTGAGTGAATCAAAATGGTTTTTGGCCTTTAAAAGGGAAGACTTAAAGTGCAGCAGGTCTGCATGAGGCGGAGTTAAAAAGTCTTACAAAAAAACTACAAGAAACATGTTCACATAGGCAAACACAAATCGAGGCGGCTCTGGGTTATTCAAACCACATCTCAAGGTCATTAGAATTAGACAGGGTTCTCGTTAGAAGACCTTTTGAAGGACATAAGGAGCGACCTATTAAAAACCAAAATAGTATGGGTTCGTTTGATCCATATGAGAACAAGGGCTTCAAACGACCAAGTTTAAATCGACTAAAATTCTCCTATATATATTTTACGAAAAACTAAGAACTCCAAATATAATTATACCTTAAAGAAGTGGATTTGTGGAGAATGGTTAAAGTTGAACGTGATGCACGTTGAAGATGATGGGAGCATGATGATGAGCATGTTGCAAATGATTCGAATAGTGGACGTCGTGGATGATCGTGTAGACGTGTCAATGTAATGAGAAACGCCATAGCTTATGTGATCTAGGACAAAATAGATAATACCTAGATTCTAGTGGGAAATACCAAAAATATTGTCCTTATAGAGTCCAAATAGGAGTGGACATCCACTTAAATAGGATAAATATAAATATTTATAACACTCTCCCTTGGATGTACACCATTTCTACCATTTAATGATTATTACCTCATTAAAACCTTACTAACAAAATTCATTGGTAAAAAACCAAAGTGAAAGAAAAAGAGTACAAATTTTGTGATCATTGAATCGGTATTGTACATGCTTAATGTTACCTCATTAAAACCTTTACTAGGAAAATCCAGTGGGAGAAAACCTAGTCAAATGAAATAGAGCACAACGCACATATATCCCAAACAACATGCTCTTATATCCTGCCCTTGATAAGATGCTCCACCTTATTTATATGTTCAATTTTTCTGTTGGTGAGGTTGACGCATTTCAATCTCGTACACAAACTTTTAAAATGTCGTCTTTGATAGTGACTTTGTGGGCTTGATTATCTCTTGAATGAACTTATATGAATTCAATGTCATTTTTCTTCTAAAGCTCATGAGCGAAAAAGAACTTTCGGTGAAATGTGCTTGTCTATGTCCCCTTTAATGAACCATTATTTGATTTGTTTTATACATGTTGCATTGTCTTTAGATGACACTTGGAGCATCTGTAATGGAAGACAATTGACAAGAGCTACGAATATGTTGAATTAAATATCTCAACCATAAACATTCACGGCTAGCATCATAAAGAGAAAAAAATTCAGAGTGGTTAGAAGAAGTAGCTACTAAAGTTTGTTTAGTGGAACACCAAGAAATAGTAGTATTACCATGAAGAAATACATAATCTGTCTAAGATCGACCCTTATGAGGATCAGAGAGATATCTACAATCTGTATAACCAGCTAACATGGAACTATTGGAATTATAAGAATAAAATAAACCCATGTTAGTGGTTCCACGTAAATATCTAAGGATATGCTTTACACAAACCCAATGTCTTTTGGTTGGTTCAAAACTATATCTAACGATACGTGGATCGTTACATTTGAAAGTATCACACCAATAATTCCACGAATGGATCACATAATACGAGTGATATTACTTGCATGCTTGCAAGTCAATGGTAATTATTTATTTTCAAGAGATTGACTGTGAATACTATGCTTGGTCTCTTGCATTGTGTAATATATATCAATATACTAATAATGTAAAAGTATGGTACTTCTAGACTAAAGTTAAAAATTTTATAATAACATTAAATATGGTACTGTTGTACCAAATGTTTATTTGCCATCCTCTTTAGGATGGTATGAATATTTTAATATCCAAAAATCGAACATCATGGAAACACTACATTATGTGCTTAATATATGTTAAAGCATTGCAGGACTTTACAATCAATTTAATTGACAAATCAGTGTATAACCAATTTATTCTCTATCTACAGGCTGAGATAATATCTAAATACTCCAAGATCAATCATTTTTTAATTCCTTATAATTAGGTATTGTGCATTTCAATTCAGCATTTTTAAGATCACATTTTTTAAAGGATATTTATATAATGGCACATTGGAATATATAATTATTTTCATACCTTTCTTTAGACAAGTATTTGTTAAGACGAATGTACCTATATCCTATCGAATTTTTTTATCTTGCACAATGAACGTCTTATTCGAATTGAATACGTACTTCTTGACTTTGATTCAGGCAAAGAAAATCCTTCTGGGATTTTTGTAAGTATTCTTTGTCTAGTCCCATATAAATAAGTAGTTATTATATTCATGAGTCTCAATTATAATATATTTCAAAAGCTCCTACAAAACTAGTCAGATATCTGAAAAGTTTTTACGACCGTAACAGGATGGTATGCTCATATATAATCAATTTTCGATTTCTTCAAGAAACCTTGTGCCATAGGTCATTCATTTTTTAACGAGTTTATCACTTCTCTTTCTTTTAAACACGCGTTCATAACCTTCACGTTTAATGCCTCGTGGGGTTTGTACTATAGGTCCAAATAAGTCACGATTATTTAGAGACTCGAATTATGCCATGATGGCATTTTTTCATTTATGACCAATATATTCTTTGTCGACATGTATTTATAGTACGCGAATTCGCATCATTGTCCTTTGATTTTTGTGTAGCTACAACATATATAATTATTTCATTGATGATCATCCTTTGCGATCCCACATTTTTCTTGTATATGTATAAAACATGAAGATCTGATTTAATATCAGATCCCTTAGCCTACATCAGGGCCTTTATAGTCACTTTAGGAACTAGTGTCCATTCATAGAAAATAGAAAGTGGATATTTTATTCATAACCTCTTCTTGAGCGTTATGTATAACCTTTTCTAGAGCATTATTTGGGCATGATTTTATTTAACATCCATTACAATGGAGTCCAGTAGTTGGGACCTATAGGTTTTCCACACTTCTGGTGTGTAATAAATTTATTTGTTACTAAATTTATATTGTCTTTCTGGGACAATGAATTTAGCAAAAATATTTGCAACTAGTCCATGTGACTACATCTAACAATTTAAATTTTGTAATCATTTAATGTTGCAATATCATTATTCACTTCATGTTCGCATTAAGCGATGTGGACGAGTAGATGAGAAAAAGTGAAAGTATTTCCCAATAATTCTCATCGTTCTTCGGGAATAATTTATAATTTCAGTACGTTATATCCTCCCCCTAATGACGGAAACAATATCTCATTAAAAATAAATTTACACATACGATAAACACTAAATTTGTCAATAGTTCAACAAAGGGTGAACCATAAGCACCATATATACATATTTGCTATAAATATAATTTCATTCACAAAGTCTTATGAAAAACAATTAATGTAACCAAAATGGTCATTGTACGATGATAAATAATTGAACCAGCTTCAGGCTCATGAAAAAGTACCATTTTTACAACAATAAATGTTGCATAATACAACCCTTTGAATAATATAACGATTATTAGTTAGTGTAAGCTTCTGGCTTCCAACATTAGAAGTAATGCAAAATTAATTTTCAATATTTATATCAAAATGGGCGAGTACCACATAACAACATCACATAGGTTTTTCTGGAGCCTTAGGTTCAATAATAGTTGAAACCTGTACTATATTACATAAAAAGTCTGAAAAAACTTCTGGTTTTTCATAATAGTGTCAGTTGTTTCCTTGTCTGCTAGACAAATATCATCGTTTTCTATTACATTCGGACCCATACCTTTTAAATGAGTAAATAAAAATTTGATTTCAATCCACCAATCATATACGCATTCTAAAGAAAATGTAAATTAATCCATTAACTAATAACTACTTTAATAAAAATATAAAGATAATGTTAAGCTATTCATGTCTCAATACTAAATGTTAATCTAGTGTTTCAAAACCTCGAGTTCTATTAAATGCGAAATATTTAAAATAAAAATTTATCTAATATTGTAAAACTTCAGGTCCTATTTTAAATCAAGTATGAATCTTCGAGTTCATATAAAATTTATTTAAGAGCTTCGGGTCCTCTCGTTTATTTGGGAAAACTTTGAGTTCCATACATAATAGTATTGAATTTTTAGTTCAAATTGATTCATAAATCCAACATTAACGTTCATGGGACATTAATATCCCACCCTAAATAATCCAAATTTTCGCTTTGGGTTTTGGGAATTTGTATATGGGAGAATCAGGTCCCAAATCTTGAGAACTTTAGGCCTCCAATTTTATTGTATTTCTCAATAATAATGAGGAGGATTATATCCCAATTATAAGTAATAATTTACGAACTTCTAGTCACAATAATGATTAGGTCCAAGTGTTTCAAAAACTTCAGGTTCTAAAATCTTAACGAAGAAAACTTCAATTTCTTCTATTTATTTATTAGATCTTCAAGTTCAACGCATAAAATAATTGAACTTCGGGTCAATTTTATTAGGTATAAGGACTTAAAGTCCATGCCCTATTGGGTCAGAACTTCAGGTTTGATCAGCACTTTTTAAAAAAAATGCTTGAAACTTCAGGTCCAAGTATTGAACTTCGGGTTCAATACAATCTCAGGTGTGTCACACCTTTATTTGTGAGAACATTGGGTTCAATACATAAAATAATTAAACTTCGGTTTCAGTTTTACTAATAACTTGAAATTTTAAAATCCTTACCCCTTTGTGTCAAAACTCAAGGTTTGATCATGATAAAAAAAATGAAACTTCAAGTCCAAATTACAAATTATTTGGGGACATTTAATGTCCCTTACCCTCATATACAAATAATAAAAAAAAACATCAGATTTTTATTTAGTATATATTTTATTGGAACTTCCGGTCCAAAAATTGAACAACAGTTAGGAACTTCATGCCCATAATATTATAACGCCATAATATTATAACTCAGACTTCAGCGCGAAATTTTAAATAGCAGTTGGAAAGCCCATAGCCTTAAATAATATAGGAAAAAATTAGGCTTTATTATATTGTTATATTTAAATAGGGCATATAATTTATTTTGGAGTTTGCCTAATGAAAAAAACAGCAGTTCTATGCATACATGTCTACCAATCATAAATTTTACTTTTATAATTGAAATTAAATAAAAGTCCAAGAATAAAAAAATGGATAATTACAATATATTTTTTATAATAATGAATACGCATGAGTATATCACACCCAACAATTGCATAGGTGCAACAAAAAGATCAAATCTTCTGCATCTCTCTACAATCACAGTTAGAGCAAAATAAAGGCTTACACAAAATATTTTATATAAGACAAGGAGTTTGACGTCATGTATATAGTATGATACTGTTGGAACACAGCTGTTATCCACTAACAGCTGTTGTTACCTTTAGCTGTTGCAAGAACTTGAAAAGCCTTTAAGGCAGTCCCACATCGGTGGGAAGGAAAATTTGTGGTGTGTTAATATACAATTTTTTGGGAACAAAGGTTCAGCCCTTTGGGCATTCAAGTTTTTGTGGGTATGTGGGGCAGACCCAATGGGCCAAGTCACACACGCACGCGCGCACCGCCGCAGTCCGTCCGGCCCGGCCCGAGCAACTGTCCATGTCCGGGTCCGGGTCCTGGGCTTGGGCTCATTAAGAATTAATTTTTTGGACAAATAAATTAACGTTTTTGGGCTTTAAAAATTATTTTTTAACGGTAATTAATTCCGAAAAATTAAAACGTGGTTTACTCCGTGTTGATTTCTTCAACCGAGTTGCCCACTACTTCCAGAATTTTCTCCACGTTATTTACCAACGTCTCTTTTCTTTTGCCCCATAAAAGAGGTTGTAGCCTCCGCTTTTAACACAGACTTATCTCCCAAAAATTTTCTGCAAACAGTTTTCTGCAAACAGTTCCAATTACAGAAATAATTGTTCATTCCCTGAATAATTATAGCAACACAGAAATATATAATCTTTCCAGATTATTTATATTTATCTTCATCGAGCAGTATATGTACACAGAATGGGTGTTTGTTGAGCGAATCAAATTCGTGCTGTTTATTCGTATTTATTTCGAGGCTGTTTTATCCTGGGGGTGACGGGGCTGCACACTGTCGGCACAATTGGAGGCAGAGCCGCGAAACACCTTAAAGAGAGCGACCTAGTCCGCGACTCAGCCGTGTTCTTCGCTGTCCAGTTTCCGGAATTCTTATATAATTATTCTGCCCCAGAATTATTTGCTCCAATTGGGTAATTTCGTTCCTGAATTTAATTCTGCATTTAATTGTTTATTACTGCTACAACAATTTTAAGGTGTTTCTTAATTCTGCCATGGACGAAATTAATTCCAGTAACCTAAATAAGCCTTTCAAATATGAAGGCACTCATTTTAAACGTTGGAGCAAAAAATTGCTATTTTATTTAACTACGAAAATGGTCGCATCATGTGTTCAATTTGACAAACCCGTAGTTAATAATCCACCTACTGTTGAGGAAAGCAAAACAATTAGAACTTGGGAGGAAAATGATTTTTTGTGCAAGAACTATATTCTGAATGCTCTAAGTGACGAACTTTATGACTATTATGCCAATTATAAAACTGCGAAAGATGTTTGGGACACACTTTTTAAAAAATATGACACGGAGGAGGCGGGTGCTAAAAAATATGCAGTCAACCGTTATTTGAAATTTCAAATGACGGATGACAAATCTGTTGTTGCTCAAACCCATGATTTGCAAATGATTGCCCATGAAATTATTTCCGAGGGCATGGTCTTAGATGAGCAATTTCAGGTGGCTGTGATTATTGATAAATTGCCTCCACTGTTCAAAGAGTTTAAAAATATTTTGAGGCATAAGTCTAAAGAATTCTCACTAGAGTCATTAATTACTAAATTGAGAATTGAGGAGGAATCCCGAAAACAGGACTATAAAGATGAAATTCTTGTTGTGTCTAACAACAAAAATCAGAAAAAGAACCACACTCCAGTTGTTTTAAAGGCAAACGGAAAAAATATGAAAAATCAGAAAAAGAGCCACAACCAGAATTTTAAAAATCAGACTCAGACTCAGAATAAGTATAAGAACCCTGGAAATGGACAGTCTAGCAACTCGGGACAGTTTCTCTGTTTCAAGTGTGGCAAGCCTGGACATATGGCTCGCAAATGTCGCAATGTGCCACAAGCACAAGCGAATTTGACCGAAGAGGACCTATGTGCTATGATTTCAGAAATCAACATGGTTAGCGGTGCCGAAGGGTGGTGGTTGGATACTGGCGCTTCCCGCCATATCTATTATGACCGTAGTCTGTTTAAGACTTATTCTGAGACTGCAGATAAGAAGGTGTTGTTGGGTGATTCTCACTCCACTGAGGTTGCTGGTACTGGAAATGTGGAATTGAAGTTCACTTCGGGAAAGACTATTATCCTCAAAGATGTTCTTTACACTCCTGAGATAAGGAAAAATTTGGTTTCGGGCTATCTTCTCAACAAAGTTGGCTTTACTCAAACTATTGGTGCTGATTTATTTACTTTGACCAAAAATGGAATTTTTGTAGGCAAGGGTTATGCCACTGATGGGATGTTTAAATTGAATGTTGATGCAATGAATAAAATTTCTCCTTCTGCTTATATTGCTTGTTCATTTAATATTTGGCATGCTAGGCTTTGTCATGTTAATAAACGACTTGTTAAAAATATGAGCACTTTAGGATTAATTCCCGAATTATCATTAAATGATTTTGAAAAATGTGAATGGTGTAGTCAAGCAAAAATCACTAAGACACCACATAAATCTGTTTTTAGAGAATCTGAACCACTTGATTTAATTCATTCGGATATTTGTGAATTGGATGGTGTCACAACTAGAAATGGCAAACGTTATTTTATAACTTTTATTGATGATTGTTCCGATTATTCATTTGTGTATTTAATGAAAAATAAAAGTGAAGCGTTTGACATGTTTAAAATTTTCCTTAATGAAATTGAAAATCAATTTAATCGGAAAATAAAAAGGTTACGTAGTGATAGAGGCACCGAATATGATTCTGGACCATTTATTGAATTTTATAAAACCCACGGTATTATTCACGAAAAAACTGCCCCTTATTCGCCCGAAATGAACGGTAAAGCCGAAAGAAAAAATAGGACATTAACTGAATTAGTAGTGGCTATTTTATTAAATTCCGGCGCTGCCTCACATTGGTGGGGTGAAATTATTTTGACTGTGTGTCACGTGCTTAATAGAATTCCTAAGACTAAAATGAAAATATCTCCTTATGAAATTTGGAAAAATATTAAGCCCAACGTGTCATACTTTAGAACGTGGGGGTGCTTAGCCTATGTACGTATACCCGACCCAAAAAGGTCTAAATTGGCAAGTAGAGCATATGAGTGTGTTTTTATAGGCTATGTTATTAATAGCAAAGCATACCGATTTTATGACTTGAAAAATCAAGTAATTATTGAATCAAATGACGCCGATTTTTATGAAGATAAATTTCCTTTTAAATTGAGGAATAGTGGGGGCGAGTCATCCACTAATATTTCTTTAAATAAAAATAAAGAAAATAATGAATCCATTTTAGAAATTCGAAAAAGTAAAAGGGCTCGTGTAGAAAAAGATTTTGGTCCCGACTTTTATGCTTACACCTTAGAGGAGGATCCTAACACTATTCAAGAAGCCTTATCTTCTTTAGATGCCGATTTATGGCAAGAGGCTATTAATGATGAAATGGATTCTTTGGAAACAAATAAAACTTGGCATTTAGTGGACCTTCCTCCTGGATGTAAAACAATTGGGTGTAAATGGATTCTTAAAAAGAAATTAAAACCTGATGGCACTGTTGAAAAATATAAGGCACGTCTTGTTGCTAAAGGTTTTAGACAAAGAGAAATGTAGACTTTTTTGACACATTTTCACCCGTGACTAGAATAACGTCTATACGTGTACTATTTGCTATAGCTGCCTTAAATGATTTAATTGTACACCAAATGGATGTTAAAACTGCATTTTTAAATGGAGAATTAGAAGAAGAGATTTATATGGATCAACCTGAAGGTTTTATTGTACACGGTCAAGAAAATAAAGTATGTAAATTAGATAAATCTCTTTATGGACTCAAACAGGCACCTAAACAATGGCATGATAAATTTGATAGCCTAGTCATCACTAATGGATTTAAAATTAATGAAAGTGACAAATGCATTTATTATAAATATGTTGAGAACATTTGCACTATCATATGTCTTTATGTTGATGACTTGCTTATATTTGGTTCTAATATTCATGCCGTAGAAAATGTTAAATCATTATTATGTGCCAACTTTGATATGAAGGATTTGGGTGAAGCTAGTGTAATATTAGGAATTAATATTACTAGGTCAGAAAAGGGACTTTCTTTGGATCAATCTCATTACATTGAGAAAGTTCTAAAGAAATATAATTACTTTGACTGTAAACCTGCTAGTACTCCATTTGACCCTAGTGTAAAGTTATTTAAGAATACTGGCGACAGTGTAAACCAAAATGCTTATGCAAGCATTATTGGTAGCTTACGTTATGCTACAGATTGCACTAGACCTGACATAGCTTATGCTGTGGAGGTACTATGTAGATTTACTAGTAGACCGAGTATGGAGCATTGGCATTCTATTGAGAGGGTCATGCGGTACCTTAAAAGGACGATGAACCTCGGATTACACTATAATAAGCATCCCGCTGTCCTTGAAGGATTTAGTGATGCAGATTGGAACACCCTATCTGATGATTCTAAGGCTACTAGTGGATATATATTTAGCATCGCTGGTGGTGTAGTTTCTTGGAAATCTAAGAAACAAACTATTTTGGCTCAATCCACTATGGAGTCTGAGATGATAGCGCTAGCTGCTGCTAGTGAAGAGGCAGGTTGGTTAAGAAACCTCCTGTCAGATATCCCATTATGGGAAAGATCGATTCCAGCCGTTTTGATTCATTGTGATAGTACCGCGGCTATTGCAAAAGTTGAGAACCATTATTATAACGGTAAGAAACGACAAATACGTCGTAAACACAGTACTGTTAGAGAATTTATCTCTACGGGTGCTGTGAGGGTGGATCATATACGGTCTGAACAGAACTTAGCTGATCCTTTGACGAAAGGACTAGCTAGGGAAAAGGTGTGGAACACCACGAAAGGGATGGGACTAAAGCCCTTGGATAAATGAGTCATTTGTGATGGTAACCCAACATATAGACTGGAAATCCCAAGAAATATGTTCAAAGGGTAATAACAAGTCACAAGTGATATGGGTTGAATCATGCGATTATTAATTAAAATAGAACGGGGTTTTACTCCGAGTCCATCCCTAAGGAGCATGATATCCTGAAGCGAGTTGAGGATGAGTTATTATAACTCTTAATGAGATCTATAGCTTTATTTTGAGTGGGGTACTTAGCTACAGGAGTATTCTTGATAAGACTCACCTATGTGAATGTGGAAGTGTGGCCGCTTCCTATGGATATTTTGGGCAAATTCCTAAAGCGTTCACTATACTGGGATAGAAGCACATGGCCGTAAAGTGCTAGCTATTAGAACTACACCCAAGTAGGATTGTGTGTGGGATGTTTTCAGAGATAGAGTTCAAAACTACGGTTACTCTAGTATATTCTGAATCATCTTTACTACGTAAAGGTTCAAGTCGAAAGACACCTTTGCTTATGCACAATTCTATGAATTATTGCTCGATAAAATGTTTTCAAATTTTGCAAGTGGGGGATTGTTGGAACACAGCTGTTATCCACTAACAGCTGTTGTTACCTTTAGTTGTTGCAAGAACTTGAAAAGCCTTTAAGGTAGTCCCACATCGGTGGGAAGGAAAATTTGTGGTGTGTTAATATACAATTTTTTGGGAACAAAGGTTCAGCCCTTTGGGCATTCAAGTTTTTGTGGGTATGTGGGGCAGACCCAATGGGCCAAGTCACACACGCACGCGCGCGCCGCCGCAGTCCGTCCGGCCCGGCCCGTGCCCGTGTCCGGGTCCGGGTCCTGGGGCTTGGGCTTGGGCTCATTAAGAATTAATTTTTTGGACAAATAAATTAACGTTTTTGGGCTTTAAAAATTATTTTTTAACGGTAATTAATTCCGAAAAATTAAAACGTGGTTTACTCCGTGTTGATTTCTTCAACCGAGTTGCCCACTACTTCCAGAATTTTCTCCACGTTATTTACCAACGTCTCTTTTCTTTTGCCCCATAAAAGAGGTTGTAGCCTCCGCTTTTAACACAGACTTATCTCCCAAAAAATTTCTGCAAACAGTTCCAAACAGTTCCAATTACAGAAATAATTGTTCATTCCCTGAATAATTATAGCAACACAGAAATATATAATCTTTCCAGATTATTTATATTTATCTTCATCGAGCAGTATATGTACACAGAATGGGTGTTTGTTGAGCGAATCAAATTCGTGCTGTTTATTCGTATTTATTTCGAGGCTGTTTTATCCTGGGGGTGACGGGGCTGCACACTGTCGGCACAATTGGAGGCAGAGCCGCGAAACACCTTAAAGAGAGCGACCTAGTCCGCGACTCAGCCGTGTTCTTCGCTGTCCAGTTTCCGGAATTCTTATATAATTATTCTGCCCCAGAATTATTTGCTCCAATTGGGTAATTTCGTTCCTGAATTTAATTCTGCATTTAATTGTTTATTACTGCTACAACAGATACTTAATGTTTTTAAAGGTTAAAAAAAATTGTATCACAATTATTTTTATTGTTTATACATGACTATCAAGGGCAAAGTCATATGTAAATACCCAGTTTTCTCAACAAATGAAATTTTAACAAACAAATACATTTTTTTTTCAAATATATATATAAAAAAAAAAACATTCACAAGACCTAAAGTACCCTAAAATAGATTATTAAAATATATTGAAATGTCGTAGTTCTTCAAGTACGTCATTATGCATGTACATAGATATAGCTATTCAAAAAGTAAGATATGCTATACATACATATTGGGATTAGAGCAAATGAAAAAAAAAATCTTTATCTTGCAGTATTGACGGTGATATATATTAATAACCAACGAATGCAGTCAGAGATACTCACGCAATTTAGAAAGAAAAAAAAAGTTAGAATCGTCGTACTGAAAACGTATTAAAAGAAATAGGAAACAAAGAAAATTTTAGAGAGAAAATTTATCATTATTAGATGTGTTGATAATAAATGGTCATTCTTTATTTATAAAATACATATGAGTAAAATCCTAATAAAAGTGAACGTATATTAAAATAATTAAGGTAAAGGTCATGTTCCTTCTTATAATTGAATTTTTAGGACAATGATTTTCAAATATATAAATATAATCCCTGTGGTACAATAGCATTTATAAATCTAATCCCTGTGGTACAATTGCCTTTATTTTTTTGGTCCGCGCCAGCTTCCATTTTTCAATATTTTTCATGATGTTTTTAGTACAGAGACTAAATTTATAAAATTATATGAAATATTCTATTTTTATACACTTTAAACATTAAAAAGACTTTTTTCCAATATATTCAGATATTTATAAGAATCTAAGAAAATTTATTTTAGAGCGGTGAAATTTATATTCCACACGCTTGTTCAGTTCTGGTAATTGAAGTTACCCTATACGACAAATATTGCATTCCAAAGGCAAATCCAAGGTTCCATTCATATTACATCATCAGTATCACTGTACGCTCTGAACATTATTACCATTACTACTATTCAGTAAATTTTGTCTCTCTCTGAAGAAACAAATCTAATACACTCAATATATTAACTTCATATTAAATGACTTTCTTCGTCCCAAAAGATTAGGCCTTTTTTTTTTTTTTAAAGCATATCATGAGGTATTCGGATCAGTTTGTGCGCATCTCGATTAATTTTCATTAGCGGTTTGTAGCTTTCGTTGGTCAATCATTATTTTAACAGTGTCGAAAATCGAATTGGGGGCCAAACTTAATCGATCCTCAAGACTGTTACAGTGACAGACTTATACCTCTGAACAAGACGCTTGGTTCCCAAATGATTAGCTGTGTAGGTAGGTGTTACCCTTAAAACAGTTTATCTTTCAAATAACAAAAAAATTAGGCAGATTCAATTTTTTGACACAATCGGTGGTGGTCGCACCGGTATTAGTTTGTGTCTGAATTTTATTGCTGTGAAATTGTGTAGCTCAAATACAAGTCAATATCAGTGAGACACTTCACTGTATCGCACCAATTGTATCAAAAAATCGACGTAAAAGGACTCTTCAAATAAATGAAGTAAAACTTGACCGCATGTTTATTTAAGGTCTTTTTAAACAATTTCACTTTGAGAAAACGGCATATGATTTAAATTGGTTTTTTTAAATAATTAGTTATAACAACAGTTTTATACAAATAGGTATGATTAAAAAAAAATAATGTCTTTTTGCATGATATGGATTTCAATACCAATGAGATAAGTTTAGTTTGCATAAAATACGTGTAGATTTTCATTAAATATTTCACGGTTTGCATGTAATTTTCATTACGACTCAATTTTTTTCAAAAACTAAAGTTAAGGATGTGATATAAAATTATAATAGAAAACCTATTTTATTTATTTAAATATTCTATCATCCACCGTAGAGTACTTCGTAGGCTGATGAATTGTACCATAACCAAGGAAAACTGTAAATGGACTTAAATGTTGCAGAATCTTTAAAATTCAGTGACCGTATGAAATACATAGTTTCTGTCTGAGCAAATATTGATTCAACATCTCTCCGACTTGTATTAATGGCCACTCATTGGGTCTTTACTCACTGGACACAGGAAATAATTAGATCGCCCAGGTGGCTTTTACGATGTGTTTGTCAAAATATATATATATATACTCATTTTGTGCATATCACTGCCTATTTTAAGAGTGTGAATTGGATATGTATTACTTGACGGTCAATCCAAAAGAGAGAGAGAGTGCATGTAATTTAGCCTATAATTTTTAGGCTCACCGCCAGGTGACACATATCTGATCCGTACTCTTAAAATGCGGACTGCTGTGTACAAGAACAGTACTAATGTGTTTGTCAATATATATATATATATATATATATATATATATATATATATATATGACAGAGATCCGACCTATATATATATATATATATATATATATATATATATATATATATATATATATATATATATACACAGTCCTGCTCTTGTGCGGACTAGTCCGCATTTTAAAAACGCGGACTGGACATGTGTCACCAGGCGGTGAACCTAGAAAAGAGAGAGTATGCCTATAATTTAGGCGATAATTTCTAGGTTCACCGTTAGGTGACACACGTCCGGTCCGCATTCTTAAAATGCGGACTAGTCCGCACAAGAGCATTATTTTATACATACATATATATATATATATATATATATATATATATATATATATATAGGTCCTGATAATATGTGCTCTAAGATCTCAAAAATAGTAAGGATAGAGTTCCGACATATATTTAATAGGGAACAGATATTCATGTGGAGTTCTAATACTTACTATTTTGATGGTCAAAACATGTGCCCTAAGGGCACAAGTTATCATTTTTCATATATATATATATATTAGGATGCACCCGTTCGCTGCGCTGGCGTTTTATAATTTTCTTAAAAATCTATTTCACTTTATGATAATAAATATGTAGTAAAGATAATTCAAGAAATTAATATACCCCTGTGCAAAAAATATAAAAACTAAGTATAAACATATAATTTTTTATGGATGGAGAGAAATGATTTAAAAGAATAAGAAATAAGAGGTTTTCAAAGTTCATAAAAAAAATATTTTTTTATTGAAAAAACGAATGCATGAAAATATTTTTCTCTCTCCTAATCCACTAAATCAAAATCATAGAAAAATAGGTAGAATTAAAATTTATTTTTATTTCATAGAAATTTAAAAATGAAATATATTAAACTTTTGATTTTTCTAAAGTTTTCACAAAACAATTTTTTTTTTTGTTCTAAAAACTACATCCAGCTATTTCTTTTAAATATGGAAAACTTTTTTTTATTTTTCCTCAATAGTATTTTTTGTAACTTTTTTTTATAAATTTTATAAACAATGTCCATTTATTTTTTTTATAAAAATTTGGAGCTATCTTTAAGTTACCCAGTAGCACAAAAAAGACTTTGGTTACCCAAAACCATAATTTCAGTTGAAGAGAGAGAACTTGGGTATTAATTTGTATTTATTTTTCTTAAAAATGTATATATATATATATATATATATATATATATATATATATATATATATATATATATATATATATATATATATATAGTAAGGCTCTCCAACATTCCCCATTAAACATACCTATGAACGTACTGATTTTTTTAAAATAGTAAAAAAAATAATTTTGAGTTGATATTTTTTATATGGGTTCATGATATTTCAGTGTGCCCCAGTAAAAATATTCAGCTCAAAATAATTTGTTTTGTTATTTTAAAAAAATAGGTAAAAAAAACTAACAGTTTTAAAGGATAAAAAATGTTAGTTTTTTTACCTATTTTTCAAAAATAACAAAAGACATTATTTTCGATTGATTTTTTTTACTGGGGCACGCTGAAATATCACGAACCCGTATAAAAAATATCATCTCAAAATTATTTTTTTTACTATTTTAAAAAAATGGTATGTTCATAGGTATGTTGCTAGCAGGTATGTTGGAGAGACTGACTGTATATATATATATATATATATATATATATATATATATATATATATATATATATATATATAAGGGTCTCGATAATATGTGCCTTAAGGGTACACATTAAGATCCCAAAAATAGTAGGATTAGAGTTCCGACATACATTTAATAGGGAGCAGATACTCATGTGGAGCTCTAATACTTACTATTTTGAGGCTCAAAACATGTGCCCTAAGGGCACATGTTATCATTTTTCTATATGTAAAAATGTATCCTACAGTGGATCTAGTTTTAAAATTTATCTTTGGGATCTTTTTAGTTTCCAAAAAAGCTTTTGGTTTATCTATTTTTTTTATTTCGACCAAAATACTTTTGGTTTATCTATTTTTTTGGTTTCAAAAAACACAATGTTCAAGAAGACTTTGGTTTATCTATTTTTTTTATTTCAAAGAACACAATATTTAAAAGGGGCTTTAACGGTTTAGTCCTTGGACTAGCAATTTTGGACAAAAAAACCAGGCCCAACAAATTTTAAACGATTAGGTCCAACATATAAATACCCCGAAATTAAAACAAACACGCACTATTCAGAAAACGAAGCGCCAGAAACATTGTAGAACAAACACGCACTATTCAGAAAACGAAGCGCCAAAAACATTGTATTCTCTCTTGTATCAATCGTACCGTCTCTTCGATCAAAACCCCAAGACGATTCTATTTCTCAATCAAATTTTGGTCAACAACAACATATAAATACTCCTGATCGAAGCTCTAGAAACTCTGTTCGATCAAAACCCTAACTCTCTTCAATCAAAACCCTAACTCTCTTCAATCAAAACCCTAGCTCTCTTCCTTCAAACATTCTAAATCAAATTCTTCCAAACAGCACTAACAAGTATGTATACATTCTCTTATCACCTTTTTGTCCTTGTGTATTTTGTGTTCTCATATGTATAAATTTGTAGACATATGGACTGATGAAATCACACTCTTCTTATTCATGCGTATTATTCATCATATATTTAGAATGTATTCATCATATGGACTGATGAAATCAAACACTGTATTCATCATATGGATTGGAATATGTACATGTACAAGCCCTGTGTTGCGTGTACTGTGTATTTTGCGTGTACTTTTCAAAAGTACACGCAAAATTAACAGAGTACACGCAAATTGAAAATGAATTTCTCAATTCATTATGCGTGTACTTTTATGTTTTATACGTGTACTCTATAGAATATCTACATGTACAAGCCCTGTGTTGCGTGTACTATGTGTATTTTGCGTGTACTTTTATAAAGTACACGCACATTGAAATTGTATTTCTCAATTCATTATGCGTGTACTTTTATGTTTTATACGTGTACTCTATAGAATATTAATTTCAAATCCATATTTCATCAATCCTATGTTATTTTGGTCCGCGCCAGCGGCATTTGATTTATTTTCGATGTGTTTTTAAGAAGTATTATTATTTTGTTATTAGTTAAGATTGTTTTTTGTACAATAGCCAGCTGCATTTGAATCCAATGTCCATGTACACGAACATTGAAATTCAATTTGTTCAATCCAGTGTCCATGTACTAATGTTAATTATGAGTGTACTATTTTGTATTGTTGTGTTATTGTTTAGGAATCGTACGATCAAGCATGTTCAACTACAAAACTGCTGCTTGCACGTTCGAAGATCTTAACAATACAAAACCTTTCACATTGACAGTGAATAGTACTAAGGAGGACGAAATTCGTTTTCTTCTTCGCATTAACGATAGAGCTATAAGGTTACTTGGTTTCTACTACTACTATGAAGACATTTACTGCACTTTTGATGTGGAACAGCTTCAAGTAACTGAATCGAAAGCGAAGGATTTAGCTAAACGAATTGAGCAGTATTGCTTAAGGGGTTTTGATAATGTTGGAGCTTTTAGCATTCAACTATTGTATCACTTCTTTACTGAATATGTTAGGAGTAGAGAATCTTGGTTTTTCACTTGTCGAACAACCTCTGTTAGGTATTACCATGAAACTGACGATATATATTATCGGCTGTAGCATGTATTTTGATGAGACTTGTATAAATTGTTTGTGAGAATATTGCATGTACTTTTGCTAAATACGCTTGTATTTTATTGTTTTAGTCTATTTTTTAATTCTAATTCGCATGTATTTTATTTTTTGTACATATAATTATAGGTTAGTAATTTAAATTTTGTTTATAGATCAATATAATGGGGATGAAGATGAAAGCAAGAAGAGGAAAGAAACAAAAAAAGAGCAGTTCTGATGATAGTTCTTCATCCAGTTCCAGTTCCAGTTCTAGTGTGGCATTGAAAGCTAAACGTCCTGCAAAGAAGAATGACCAATATCGGTCAAATATTGTTAGCTTTCTCCATGATTTGCATCACATTAAAGATAAAATAAACAATAGCCATATTGAACTTCTTAAGAAGACTCCATTTTGGGAGCTTTTCAATGCCTACTACAGTGAGAAAGTAGTAGAAGTGGACCACAAGAAGATGGATAAAAATATTTTATCAATTATCGAGCTGTACAATACGAAAACCAAAAGTTTCCGTATGAAGAGCAGTATTCGAATAATGCCAATAGATATAAGTGAAATATTTGGCATACCCCTGGTGGAGGGTTTAAAATCAATAGAACTGAAAAAGGACCCGAATGCTAAAAAGTCTGGATTACAAGCACGATACTTCTTAAAAAGAATAGGAAAGTCGGAAATTTTGAATGGTTTGAAGAAATCAGTTGAATTGGAGACAGATGAAGGAATTGCTGATTTTGTTAAAATTGTGTGTCTCCACTTCTTGAACACGTTATTTTTCTCCAACTCAAACTTCACCCTTGGAGAATTTTGGTTGAAATACATTGAAAATATTGAGGAAATGGATAAATATGATTGGGCAACTGCTGTGCATGAGTTTCTTTCTGATACATTCACTTGACAAATCAGCAAGTTCAAAACCTAGCACAGTTACTGGATGTGTCATTTTCCTACTGGTGAGCAAAAAAACATTTTGATATTTCAAAATTTACAGAGCAATACTCACGTGTAGTTTCAAAATACACGTGAATTTTTCACGTTTATTTTGAAAATACACGTGAAAATAAACGTGTATTTTCAAAATACACCTGAAAATAAACGTGTACTTTCAAAATACACGTGTATTTTCAAAATAAACGTGTACTTTCAAAATATCACATGTATTTTGAAAATACACGTTAAAATAAACGTGTACTTTCATAATACACGTGAATTTTTCAAGTGTATTTTGATAATACGCGTTTATTTTAACGTGTATTTTCAAAATACACGTGAATTTTTCACGTGTATTTTGATAATACGCGTTTATTTTCAGGTGTATTTTGAAAATACACTTGATATTCCTGATATTTCAAAATTTACAAACCAATACTTACCTGTACTTTTAAAATATTACGTGTATTTTCAAAATACATGTGATATTTTCTCTTGTTCTTTCAAAATACAATTGATATTAAATTTGTATTTTGAAAATACACGTCTTATGTCACGTTTATTTTGAAAATACACGCTAAATATCAATTGTATTTTGAAAATACACGTCTTATATCATGTGAAAGGACACTTGTATTTTACAAAGTACACGTGTACTATGTTTTGTAAATATAACTAGTGTACTCTCAAAATACTCTTGTTATATCTTCTGTCAAGTACACGTATTAAATTCATTTTTTTTTCTGTATGATCTCAGTATTGGGCATGTGAGAAATTTGAAATCATTTCTCCTGTTGAAGAATATAAAGAAAATACTCCAAAATTCCTGAAGTGGAAGTTGTCGTCTTTGAAACAATGGTTTGTGAAGAATGACATCGCAGCAGCATCTTTGAAGCAGGCTACAAGTAAACCAGCTTCTAAGGACTGTCCTGTACAAAAGGAATCTCAGTTTGAAGGGCCAAGTTACTCTTTGAACATATCTACAGAAAGTCCTATACATGCTGATTCATCATCAAACAATGTTGCTGAAGATATTGATGACAATGAGTTTTCACATGGTTGGAATATTCCCCTTAAAAACATTGTGAGTCCAAAGAAAAAGAAGGGAAAAGATCAACCAAAGGTTAATTTGGAGGAACAAATTGTTGTTTTGAAAAGGGAGTTGTTGGAAAAAAATAACCAACTATCTAAAGCAGCTGTAGACATTAATGTTGCACTTGATAAGGTGACATCTTTGGAGGTGGAGAGTGCCATTTTGAATGTACATTTGCAGGTAGATCATGATTCACTTATTGAAGCCCATGAGGAAGTGAAGAACTTAAAGGTGGAGAATTCCAACCTTTTGAAGGAAAAAGAGTTATTAAATAAGTTGGAGGTAGAAAATGCCCAACTAGTTGAGTTAAACAATTCATTAAAAGAAAAGCTTGATCAAGTCACTTTGAGTGACTCAGATAGAATTAAAGAATTGGATGAATCAAAGCGAATTTTGGAACAAAATAATGGATATCTGTCTCTGACTAATGAAGATCTAAAAAGAAAGTATGATGATACATTGCAACACTGGAAAGATGCTGACTTAGAAAAGATGACTTTGAGGCAGAATCTTGAGGAGTCAGAGTCGAAAAGAACTCAACAGGTACTTTTGAATGCAGAGTACACGCAGTTTTCCTCTAATGTACACGCATTTTTCCTAAAGTACACGTTCAAAGTACACGCAGTTTTCTCAAAGTACACGCAGTTTTCTCAAAGTACACGCAGTTTTATTTCATAATATTTTAATGCAGTTTTATTTCATAATATTTTAATGCAGTTTTATTTGATATTAGATATAATGAAGACTACATGCATTAACTTATTAAAAATAATGCATTGTTTAAAATGTAACATTGTTTTGTATTACAGGAAAACAATAATAAAATCCTTAATGACGAAATTTCGGAGTTGAAGAAAATGCTTGAAGAATCAGAATTGAAAAAAGCTGACCAGGTATCTATAAAATACAATAGATATTTATTACACGCTACACTTTCTTAATTTTATTATAAATTTTCGCTATATTATAAATTTTATAAAGTACACGTATTTTATAATACACGCGTGTACTTTATAAAATACACGCACTTTTATATAATACACGCGTGTATTATACAAAATACACGTAAGTGAAAATCAATCATTTTTTCAAATAATGCTAACAATCCAACATTCCTTGTTAAATATATCAGGAAAACATTAATAAACAACTCCTTGACCAAATTTCGAATTTAAAGATTGAATTAGCCTCAAAGAAAGTTGAGAGCAGCCCCAAAATATCCAAAATCCAAGGACCTCTTACTAGAGGTCAGATGAAAAGAAAAGCTGACGGCGAAACAGAAAAGCTACCAATGAAGAAACCCAAAGAGTCAAAGCTTAGAAAAGGCCCTACAACAATAGCTGAAAAAATGAAGGAAACTCGCGTCAAGCTTGAAGCAATCGAAGCATATAAATATCTCGATGAAGCTTCGAAGAAAAAGATTGAAGAGTTTATTAAATTTTCTGAGCCAGGGTAAAGTTTATTGTTTTATGATTTATCACTTCGCTAATTTATATTTTTTTTGGTGCAAAAGAATAAGGTTAATATTATTATACTATTGTTTTATTGATTATATAAAATGCAGGGAGTTTATTTTCAAAGGGATGGTTTCGTATGTCCCATGGGAAGATTTACTTGAAGTCCTCAAAAATCAAGAAATTTCAAGCCAAGTATGTTGTCCAAATATTAGACATCCATTAAATTTCAACATTATTATTTCCTCACCATTTTATATTGTGTGAAACAGATAATACTTGCCTTTTGCGAAGTATTGAGATTAAAATTGTCAGAGGAAGGGCTCTCCTACTCACACACTTTTTCTGATTATTGTTGGGTAAGTACAAATAAAATGAAAGTTTTGATAAACAATATTTCAGTTTTTCTTATTAACATTTGTCTATAATTTTTATTCAGATAGAAGCTTGTAAAACAAACGGAGTCAATAAGAAGGGGGAATTATACAAGGATTTATTTGAATACTTTGGCAGTTGTAATAATTTGTTCATTGTACTTAGACATAGTATAGGACATTTCACATTATTTGTGATATACACTAAAGAAAATAAAGTGGTCCACATGGATCCCCTCCGACCGAATGACATGGAAAAGAACACAACATTCTTTGATGATGCAAAAAAATTGGTTAGTGCCTAAACTTAATTAGTAATGTTACTCGTGCTTATATTATACACTTGTACACGTGCATTATATAATGCGTGTACTTTGTATGAGTTGTACATAATTAAATAGATTATCAAAGTACACGCATCATATTTTAAAATACACGTGTAATGAACCAAAACAAGTTACGTGTACTTTAATATTATGCGTGTACTTTTAACTCATTAGGCAAAGTACACGCATCATATATAATAAAATACACGTGATATTTTAAAATAAAATATGCGTGTACTTTAATAGTATGCGTGTATTTTAAAATAAAATATGAAGTGGGCCAAGTTACTCTTTTATTTGTATACACTAAATATTTGTCTTCTTAACAGTTTTCTGTCTTCCAAAAATCACTGTCCGAATTGAAGACTGAAGCAAAAACAATGAAAATCAATGGTTACAAAATTCAGAGGAAATTTGAGGAAGGCACCCCAAATGAGTTTACAATGGATGATGATCCATTGACAGAGCAAGAAAGAAGGACTGTAGATTTCTTGTTGCAAAGTGATCTCAAATTTGAACTAATAAGAGATCACGAATGCCCTAAACAATATAATGGGTAAGAAAAACTTCATTTCTAAAAATTACTAATTTGTATCCTTTCAAAAAATTTCATCACAACATTCTAATTTTTATATTTGTTTTATTGTAATTTCAGGGTTGACTGTGGGGTGTTCTGCATGTACTATATTGAGCAAATAAGCAGAAACAAAGAAATGCAAAAATCCTTTCAAGACCCTGACATGCTTAAACAAAGAGCATATGTACTCAGGGAAATTCTTCTGTCAAAATATTTCTTCCCCCGAAAGGAGAAAAAACATCTATAAATTGTGATTCAAATTCAAAACATATATTTGTAATTTGTTTTGTGTTATATTGGTTATTGTTTACAATATTTATTACACCAAAATGGTTTTTTCCAACTCAAACTTCACCCTTGGAGAATTTTGGTTGAAATACATTGAAAATATTGAGGAAATGGATAAATATGATTGGGCAACTGCTGTGCATGAGTTTCTGATACATTCACTTGACAAATCAGCAAGTTCAAAACCTAGAACAGTTACTGGATGTGTCATTTTGATATTTCAAAATTTACACAGCAATACTCACGTGTACTTTCAAAATACATGTGAATTTTTCACGTGTATTTTGAAAATACACGTGAAAATAAACGTGTATTTTCAAAATACACTTTAAAATAAACGTGTATTATAAAAATACACGTGAAAAATATCACGTGTATTTTGAAAATACACGTTTATTTTAATGTGTATTTTCAAAATACACGTGTATTTTGAAAGTACACTTGATATTCCTGATATTTCAAAATTTACATACCAATACTAACCTGTACTTTGAAAATATTACGTGTATTTTCAAAATACATGTGATATTTTGGTATGTAAATTCATGTATATTTACATACCAAAATGGTTTTTTCCGGCTGGCGCGGACCACAATCCACGTAAGGTTTAGACAAACAATGCATCTGATTGTTATGAAACAATGTAAAATTAGTTTTCACGAAAAATACAAGTCATAATTACTAAGTACAATTAATTATCCAAAGTACACGCATTTTCACTAAAGTACACGTAGTGGTTAATATAATGATTATTTATTATTTTAATTGAAAACTACTTTGAAGAATTCATTAAGGACACAATAACCAAAATCAATTTATTAAGCTCAACTACTCACTTCCCAACTACTTCTGGTCAAGAAATAAATAACTTTCACTTTTCCTATAAAAGAGTAATATTTGTTCCTTTCTTAACCATTACATCTAGGGTAAAGATTACATAATGGCTATTCCAGCAGAAAACTTACGAGAAACTCTTGAGAGAGATGAAAGAAACAAAAAAAAAAATAAGGCAAATTGAGGAAAATATTTCCTCATATGAAACTGCCTTTGAGCAGTTTCAAACATATGTGAGGGAAGGCTATTCTGGACATCCACCCAATCCCATAGATTTATTTGATGTGGATGAGGACCCTCCTCAAACACATGAAGAACTCATTTATTTCTATACAAAGGAAGTTCCCCTGAAAATCGCAAAGCTGAAGGAGAAAAAGGCTCTCCATGAAGGCCTTGTAGCTGTCATAGAAAAAGAAATTCGACACTGGTCGAATTTCATTGACTCTCTCCCTGACACCCTGGATGCCTTTGACAAACATCCCTTCTAGAAGCCCTGTTTAGTTTTTTCAGTTTTCTTTATTTGAAAAATTGTACTTTATTTTTTTGTTTTTAATAAAAAATTTATTTCTTTCATGAATGTGTTCTGAGTTATTTCATAATCCAATATAGTAAAGTACACGTGAACCCTTATAAACATGATCACGTGTTTTGTTAAAAATTTTAACATTTATAACATTTCATCAAAAAAAATTATATAAATGCGTGTACTCTATATATTACACGTGTACAATACAAAGTACACGTGTAATATATAAAGTACACGCCTATTGAAATAAATATAAATGCGTGTACTCTATATATTACACGTGTACTTTATAAAGTACATGCATAGTCTATAAAGTACAAGCAGATTGAAATCTCTATATACTCTAAAATGCAAAACAGGGCATTTATTATGCTTTGCAATTAGCCTATCCAAGAGGCACATCATTTATTGGGTAATTATTACTCAACTATCTTAAAGGTCTCTCTATTTGTGAATCTGTCTCTTTGATTTCCAACGAACTCAGTTACGATTTTCAAGTATTTGACTTCCTCAAAAGTGACAACTCTTCATTTCCAACGTACTTCTTTCTCCCTCTTTTCATCCCTCTTTGTAATGAAAAATAAAGTGGAATGGTTCCAAGTCTCACTACCCTATGCCATTGATATAATCACAATAAACATTAAGAAGAATTTTATTACAATTAACACTGATGTTGGTCCAATTTACAACAATACAATTAACATGAAAAATAATATGGTTTTTAACATTGATATTTAAAAAAATATCATTTCAAAAAACCATTACAATAATATAATGCACTATGTAGTACATATGTTTCTAATGCTCGATGATTAAATAACTACAAGTTGTATTTTTAATTAAAACCTCGCTCTTCAATGCAAATGTAAATAAGTAGGATATTTTTGTTACAATTTTTTTAGATATATTTTTTCTTATGTTTCGTACATTGTGCCTCTCTCGCGCATCGCGAAGGCTTACAACTAGTACTTGTATAATAATGACGCTGGCGCGGACCATAATACCCATAGGAGTTTAAGAATATGAGTGACCCAAATATCTTTTATAAAGTACAAGCAGATTGTAATGTCAAAAACCATTTTCGAAATAGTACATTCATTTATATACGAATACTTGATAAAATTACATGCAGAATACATAAAATACACGTATATTGAATTAGATTTTTGTCATATGAATATGCGTGTAGTTTTCTAAAACATGCATGTACAATTATATTTAAATGCGTGTACTTTAATTATCAATGCGTGTACTTTAATTATCAATGCGTGTACTTCATAAAGTACACGCACATTATATTTATAATATGCGTGTACTTTAGGCATGTACATTAAGTAAAGTACACGCATGCTTTTATAAAGTACACGCATATTGATCTGACCATCCACAACTGCTAAATGCGACCAATTATGAATAAAAAAGTCAAATGGGATTAGGACAAACAAAACATTCACAAATGGGACTATTGCTAAAATACCTATAATTTCTTTGGACATCAAAATGCGCGTGTACTTTACATAACATGCGTATACAAAGGCAAAGTACACGTGAACACAAGGAATAATGATCATGTATGTTTTATGAAAAATTGAGTACAGCAACACACAAAGAAAACTGATATATGAGACTTAAAAATAAATTACATTCATTTATGTGAAACAAATGGTTTATTAATTAATTTATTCAATCAAATGGTTAAAATGAATGAATTCAACAATTTTAGTCAAATGGGTTCCTTACAAGTAGACCTGTAATGACCCGTTTTACTACACCTCGGGCAAGTAACTTTCCTTACTGTGATCTCACCAGAAGACTTTATTCTCTTATTTCTTGGCCTGCCTGTCGGTCTCTTAGTCATTGGTGGAAGGATAGATGGATTTTCAGGAATAGGAATATTTAAGGAAATCAAATCAGGAAGAGGAACTATAGGTATCGAGTATGATTTTCTGTAGAAAGATACCTTATAGTACTCCTCAATATAATCATAAATACTGGTCCCTTTCCTCCGCACAACACAAACAGCATGAGAACATGGAAAACATCTAATCTGCCAACTCTTACAAGAACAAGTCCTTTCTCCTAAGTTAACTGTTGCTCGCACTTCTGAATGAACTTCAAATACATTTTGACTTGAGCGACTAATAGTCCAATGTCGGCTTTTATTCCAATTTTCATTCAGTAACTTTTGAAAAAAAGGACATAGCTCATTTGCCCAAGTGTCAGACTCAACAAGTTTGTTTGCATTGAAATTCATAATCTTCACTCTCAATTTATCAAGCATATTCATTACTGGTAAATGCCTTTCCTCCAATATCCATGAATTGAATGACTCCGCAACACTAGATGCCATGTCACCATACCGTTTACCAGGGAAATATGCACAGGACCAATTCTCGGGAGGCAAACTATCAATGAAATCGGCAATAGCAGCTCCTCCTTCCTTCTTCAATGCTTCAATATTCTTGTGAAATACATCAACCGAGACAGCATATGCACAAGACAAAAAATCTTTAACAATTTTCTTTCGAAATCCAGCACAATTCCCACGAATTTTCTTTTTTATATTCCCTTGTAAATGATGTATACAGTAGGAATGTGCAGACAACGGGAAGGCCCTCGAAACAGCTTCAAGTAATCCATTGTTTCGATCTGATATAAATGTTATGTTTCGATATTGCTCAACTACTGCACTATGCAAATTGACTAGAAACCACATCCAGTTATCTTCGGTTTCGGAATCAACAACAGCATATGCAACAGGAAAAAGTCCTGAAATTTAAAAAATATATTAAAATTAAAATAAATAACATATCCATGTACAATACTTTGTATATTGATGCTGCTGGCGCAGACCCTAAAACACATGGGAAATATATTGTGTTTTAAATTGTTTGTAAATAACAAGACAAAGCATAAAAATGTACCGTACACATGATAAAATGCACGTTTACTCATCAATCTTTTGCTTGGCTTTATTATTAACAAGACTAACATCAACATACACGCATAAAAATGTAAAGTACAGGTGAACTAAACAAAAACATTCAAAGGTACTTTACAGTTTTAACATTTACTTTGCTTTATTATTTCTAAATAACAACACCTATCATCAAAGTACACGCATAAAAATGAAAAGTACACGTGAAATTAAGAAAAACATTCACGTGTACTTTGATATGTGAAATGCGTGTACTTTAGTTTGTATTCAACATGACATCATCATCAAAGTACACGCATAAAAATGAAAAGTACACGTGAAATTAAGAAAAACATTCACGTGTAGTTGACATGTAAAATGCGTGTACTTTACTTATTACTACACATAAAGTCATCATTATCAAAGTACACGCGTAAAAATGAAAAGTACACGTGAAATTAACAAAAACATTCACGTGTACTTTACATGCACTATGCATGCACTTTACTTAGTATTACACATAATAAGACATATCATGACAATACACGTAGTAAAATGAAAAGTACACGTGAACTAAAACAAAGACCTTCAAAGGTATTTATATTTTTATGCGTGTATTTTGATGTTATGGAATGGAACAAACAAAATTTCAATGCAATAAACAAAATAAAATATTTAAAATTCATTTACCATTGTTCCCATTCCTTGCAGTAGCTGATAGTATTGTTCCACAGTAACGGCTCTTCAAAAAGGCACCATCAAGAAATAAAACAGGTCTGCAGTATTGAAATCCATAAATACATCCTCTAAACATTACAAATATTCTCTTGAATTTTTTACTCTCATGTTCCACGTCAAGGATGCAATGCGACCCAGGATTATACTGCAATAGAAGGTCACGATAATTATTCATTAATGCATAAGAAACCTTTTCATCACCATGTATATCAACAGCAGCCATCTCTTTCGCACGCCATGCATGTTGATAAGCTATATCAAGACCATAATTCTTCTTCATATCTCTAACTACATCAATTGGTCTCAATAGCGGGTTATCTCTAAGATCATCAGCTACCAATGTTGAAACCAACTTGGAGGCTATCATTTTGGCTGACGGACTACGAAAGACACCTCTACATGTATGCTCATTATTCATTGAACGTATGTAAAAGTATCCATTTATTGTAGATAATGAAGCATGAATTCTCCATATGCAATTCTCAGTAGTCTTTTTAGAGCATTCAGCAGTCACTCGAGTTTTATCATTCTTCAAATACACATACTTGAACCCAACCTCAACGGCATACTTTCGCAATTTATCCCGAAATTCCACTACACCTCCTTCAAAACACTGCTGCTCATGACTTATATAAGTCTTCCAATCATTCGAAAGATAGACTTTCGACTTACTTGACTCCACACCTCCAAGATAAAAGTCATTTTCAATGCAACTATTAAAATCATTTTTAGTGCCTGATGATAAAGACTCTAACCTCTGTGTATTTGTATCACCACTGTCAACCCTCTCAGACCTTGTATTACTGCAGTCAACCCCTTCAAAAATTCGATTAGAGCAGTCAACCCGTTCATCTCTTGTATTACATGGAAATGGTAATGAATCAATGACATATATCCAAATGAAATTAGCTTTCACGATCAATTGGGACCGCAACATACAACAAACATCGTTGTCACAAACCAACATGAACCGACATTCATCACCAAATGAATACCTCAATGAAAAACTCACACTTCTCAAATTAGTAAACCTAATACACAACTCATTGCATATGAAATCTAATGAGCTATCTTCAAATATTTCAATACAAGCCATATTATCCAAATAACAACACCTTGCTATTACACTACTTACCATAATGTCCTGCAGTAAAACAGAGACGAAAAACATTTACTTCAAGGTCAACAATTCTAAAAATGTGTGCAATAATTTAATGCATGAAATATAAAAATATTTATTTATAATTAATATAAACTTACAGGCACTTTTTAAAAACCTATACAGGAAGCAATAAACCAAAACATATTATCAAATATCAATCACGTGTACTTTATAAACATTGCGTGTACTTTGAAAACTGATAATAAACTGGTTGTTTCCGCTGGCGCGGACCTATATCAATAAGTGATTCAATACCAAATGAAAATCAAGGACTCTTAAAATTAGAATGAAACATCAATAATATTCATTCAGCACATTCAACTAAGAATTACAAATATTGATAAATATAACTTATTTATGAAGAATCCAAACATAAATGCATAAAAAACACAAATTAAAAACATATACATATATAACGTATAAAAAGCTATTCAATCACATGAATGAATATTACAATGAGTCTCTTGAATTAAAACAAAGGACATATACTTATTGTAATCGATCGAAAATAGAAAAATCAACTGCTGATAAAGATAAACTTACAAATGATAGAGCCAAGTGATACAGGTAGAATCGAATAAGAACACTGTAATCGATTATAGGACAGACGATCAAAGCATAAGATTGATGTTATTTTCGATTTCGGAGAATAGTCGTTAGTTGCAGAGAAAACTCCAATAGCCGATTAGGTTTATGATTTTTTTAAATTGGGGGTATTTATATGTTGGACCTAATCGTTTAAAATTTAGTTCACCGATTTTTTTGTCTAAAATTGTTAGTCCAAGGACTAGACCGTAAAAACCTAAATAGATTATTCAATTTTGAATTACCCATAAGATGTCAAGGGAGATGTATCTATTTTATTTTATCTAGTTCTGTTATTTACTTCAGTTACCTTGGGCGTCAAAATCCTGAATAATCCAAGTCGGGCAGTTGTATATGTAGCTTGTCTAAGAAGCTCAGCAGACAAACCCTTATAAAAGGCACCAAACCTTCATTTTTAAGCATGTTCGTTGTCACACTGGCAGCCGATCCCTGACCCAGTTGAATCCTCACTTGTAATTGCAAAAACAGCCCTGATACTTAATAACGCATCAATCAAAACATGAAATGGGTATATAACTCAATTTATCCGAATTTAAAACTTTTTTTCTTTACATTGAAATCACCACCCATTAAGACATGAATCTCACTAATACTTTTGTAAACCCATTTCATCTTACTCTATCTAAGAAATAGGAAACTTCAAAGTCATCATACTTCAGCTCAAAAATTATTAAGAATGTTGCTAATACATAGCTTAAAATCAAGTTAAACAAAACTCGTTTGACGCATGACCTAAAACCCTTCAAATTCTCCCACAACACCAACCATCAAGTTTTAAGAATAACCCATCTGATCCAAGATCTAAAACCCTTCGATTACCCTCACAATACCTAAAAATAACAAAATTTAAGAATAACCCATCTGATCTAAGACGCTATTAATCCCAAATCAAATTCCAGGAAATATATAAAAAAAAAAAAAAAAAAAAAAAAACTTTCAGTATCATGTCCTAGAAATTGGTCAATTTAAAGTCCTCACACTTGAGCTCAAAAATCAAAGAAGAATATGCCAAAAATATAGCAAAAATCCAATTGAACAAACAGCCATTTAACCCAATACCTAAAACCCTTCAATTTCTCCCACAATACCAAAAAAAAGATATAAGAACAACCCATCTGATCCAAGATCTAAATCCCTTCAACCACATGAAATATACACAAAAATAAGAACAAACCATCTGATCTAAACATACAAAAATTCCAAGTTGAGTTATCATGTCAATGGGTTGAATAACACACATGTAGCAAGCATACCCCCGTTAACAAAGGTCTTAATGGTGGGCCAAACATCAACAAATTATGCCTTCTCTCCCATTATTTTCTTCTTAAAGAATAAAGTTGTAAACAATATAGAGAATAAGAAAAAGGAGAAAAAACGTAGTGGGTAGGTGTAGAGGAGAATACATCATGAAATAGAAATCTAAGCAAACCTACACAAAGATAAACAAATACATCATGACCCAAAAATAAAAAATTAGGGGTGTATGAAAATGACCTTTTTTCTCTTGTGACGTGGAATTTGGACAATTGCCCAAACGCTGTAGGCACCACGCAATCTTTCTCTAAAAAAATACAAACTCTGAAAAAAGAATGAACATTTCATTCACAAATTTAGAGATTTACATTTACAGTAGCCTAACATTTTTCTTTTCCGGGTCAATAAAAGAGTAATTCTATTTTTTGTTTTTCTTTCTTGGTACTGAAATTTATGTTAACATGGACTGTACACTAGTGTTAATGCTAAAGTTACAGGAGTGTAGTAGTGAATAGTAGACCCAGACAAAGATGCCTACATAGCAACAACAATTTGGTCACATATTTTTTGCAACTGCTAGCGTGAACTTTTCAACCGTTGTTCTCATCCTCCTCCGTCCCACCACAGCAAGACTCCATCTCCTCCTCCACTCGACGCTAACGTGCGCCAGAACCTGTTCCAAGTTGGTCCTAAGAGAAATGGTTGTGGCTTCGTTTATTTAGGCGATGTCCCTCCACACACAGTTTTAACTTTTTCTTGAGTTTTGCCATTCTTTGTATTTGTTCCTCCTTTTCTTTCAACGTCTTCGCTACCGAGATGTCTTTTGAAAACAAATTAAGTTTTCAACCTCAAAACTCTGTATGGGGGCGGTCACTCTTCTGGCCCCAGATGTCTTTTTCATTCGTTGCTACGATGGCCACTGGCCAACCTAGGACTCGCTTTGGTGCCATGTCGTCGACGAGAACATCTGTTTCCCCATTACTTATATTTGGTTTTAATATTCATGCCGTACAAAATGTCAAATCATTATTGTGTGTCAATTTTTATATGAAGGATTTGGGTGAAGCTAGTGTAATATTAGGAATTAATATTACTACGTCAGAAAAGGAACTTTCTATATCAATCTCATTACATTGAGAAAGTTCTAAAGAAATACAATTACTTTGACCGTAAACCTGCTAGTACTCCATTTGATCCTAGTGTAAAGTTATTTAAGAATACTCGGGACGGTGTAAACCAAAATGCTTATGCAAACATTATAGGTAGCTTACGTTATGCTACAAATTGCACTAAACCTAGCATAGCTTATGTTGTGGGAGTACTATGTAGATGTAGATTTACCCGTAGACCTAGTATGGAGCATTGGCATGCTATTGAGAGGGTCATGCGGTATCCTAAAAGGACGATGAACCTCGGATTACACTATAATAAGCATCCTGTTGTCCTTGAAGGATTTAGTGATGCGGATTGGAACACCCTATCTAATGATTCTAAGAGCAACCCTTATGGGTAATGCAAACGGGTATATTTGCGTTTTTTATGTATGCTGTGGATAGTGTAAAATGTCATATATACACTCTGCTAAGCTAAAAAATAACAAATTTAGAATTGAACTAGTTGGTTTTTTGTGGGACCCACTGCCTAAACGGAACATCATGTTCCGCGCAAGAAATTAAAAAAAAAAAAAAAAAAGTTAAAGCGGAACATCATGTTCCGCGGAAGCCTATCCTCATTTCCTCTATTTCAACTTTCCTCCCCAAATTATTCCAACAGCTTTAAACGGCTCTATTTATTCAACGGCTATTTTTTTTTTTTTTTATAAATAGGAGGTTTAAACCCTATCTAGTATCTTCATTTCCATTTAGAATTTAATCTTCATTTCCATTTAGAATTTTATTCGAAACGGTCTCTAGTCTCTAATATCTTCATTTAAATTATTATCAAATATTTTTTTTATAGCTACAAAATTTTATAATAATTTTTTTACCAAAAAATATTATAAAATTTATATATTTGCATTAATATATTTTGTGATTATTTTACAATGGTTCGAGGTCAAAATATGTTTCAACACGACGATGAAGTATTATGCACCGCTTATGTAAATCAAACAAATGGTTTACGAGGAACTAATCGACCTAGCACATTATTTTTGGATGCGGTCGCCGAAGAATATAACACAATGACGGGTATCACAGAACGTCGGATGGGCGCCAGCCTACAAACCCGGTACAGTAAAATTTCGAGGCACGTAATGTTATATGTTTCAAAATTGAAAGATGCATCGATGACAAATCGTGCTAGTGGGACTGTTAACACAGACTGGGTAAAATAACTTTTACCTTTTGTAATTTATTTTAAATATTATTTCTTGTAAATCAGTTGCTTGTGGAGTTAATAAAAATACATTGTCGTATTTTGTCATGTTACTGCGGCTAATCTAGCATTCCAACGAGAGAACAAGGGAAAATCATTTAATTTTAAATCTTGTTACCAAATTTTAAAAGAACTCCACAAATTTCAACTTTCCCAAACTTTTTTAGACTCCCCTCAATTTCATTTTGATTCGCCAATGACGGGTGCGACAGATACTGAAGGAAGTCTGAATACTGGGTTTCACCAAGGAAATTCCAAAGATGGGGCAGAAGTTGACATAGAAAGGCCTTATCCGAGGCCACCTGGAAGGAAAGAGATGAAGCAACGGGCTAAAGGAAAAGCGAAGGCTACAAACATTGAGGTGAACCGAGAAATACTGAATAGTTGCTCTTCATTCAATGAATCATTTGAGCGATCATGTCAGGCTGATCGTGTACGTGACGAAGAGGCCCGTTTGGGGCTTAACCGTTCACTGCAACTTAAGGAGCGAAGTTTGGAGCTCAACGAACGCAGTATATTGGCTATGGAGAGGAAAGATATGCGTGAACAAATATTGCTTGATCAACAAATTATTAGCACTGACACCTCAAACATGAATTAAATCCAGAAGGAGTACCATGAATACCTCGTGCTTAATATAATCAACAAAGCACGGGGCCAATCAAACTTTCCAAACTATCCACCACACGGAGGTCAATCTGGATTTTAAAATTTCTATGCTTCTGAGTATGTAACATGTTATTTATTTTTATCGTTTGATCTACTTTGTAATATGATTTTATGGGTTGTGAAATGAATTTGTTTCTAATTTTCATACATAAACATTAGTTCGGTACAATATTAACGATACAACATTAATAATAAAGATAACAACATAACAACATTAGAAAAGATACATAAATTGTGTAAAATCACACACTGATATTGGCAAATTTTTCCCAAACATGTTCAACGAGATCTGCACGTAGCTGTAAATGCTTCCTCTTGTCGTGCATGTGCATTGTCCTAGCCTCGATCGCATAATGTTGCTCGAGAGAGTTTCGAAACATAGGAACCGGGTCAGGCGGGAAGTCGTATTCCTCTCTCCAATCACAATCACGCCTCTCGTCTTCAACAATCATGTTGTGCATTACGATGCACAAATGCATAATAGATGATAATTTATCCTTGCTCCAGAGTTTTATCGGCGTATGAACGAATGCGAACCTAAGTTGCAGGACACCAAACGCTCGTTCCACATCTTTTCTTGCCCCTCTTGCACTTGAGCGAAAAGTTTTTCCTTCTGGTTGGTTGGCCTTTTAAAAGTTTGCACCAAACTAGCGTAAGGCGGATAAATGCCATCCGCTAAAAAATACCCCATATCATATACATTGTTATTTATCTCAAACTGGATTCGTGGAGTCTCATCGCGGACAAGATCGGAGAAAACTCTAGATTTGTTCAATACATTAATATCATTACAACTACCCGGCATCCCGAAAATGACCTCCATATGCAAAGGTCATGTGATGCTACCGCCTCTAGTATAATTGTCGGTGACTTTTTATGTCCAGTATATTGCCCATGCCATTCGGTTGGACAATTTTTCCACTCCCAATGCATGCAGTCTATGCTCCCCAGCATTCCGGGGAATCCACGCGCCGCATTTTGTTCGGTAAGCCTTTGCACATCGAGAGCAGTAGGCTTTCTGTTATACTCCGGGCCAAATATCCCCATAATGGCAAGGGATAATCGGACCAATCCCTTCTGGGTTGTCGATTCTCCGATACACAGGTACTCTCCATTTATATCAGCAGAAGACCCATATGCTAACATTCGCAGAGCAGAAACGATTTTTTGATGCGAGGACAGGCCAAGACGACCAAGTGCATCTGGTTTTTGTATGAACCAGGAGTCGTAACTACATACAGCATCATGAATACGTACATATAGGGCTCGATTCATTCTAAAACGTCGCCGAAAATGGTAGTCTTTATATACCGATGCTTCACCAAAGTAGTCGGCGATTAGTCTATCATGGCCCACCTCTCTGGTCCGACATATCGTCCTCCTCGTTTGATCCTCATGGGAATCACAAACTATGTTATAAAGGGCCATATTTTGAATTTGTTGCATATGGCCCATAGCTATTTTCTTTTTCTTTTTGGCTATATTTGACTGGGCGATTTGCATGGCTTGTATTTCTTCGTATTCTTCCATCTCACTCACTGTGGTATGACGTTTGATCAGTAAAGAGAATTTGTTGATGAACTTAAAGTATAATAGGTTGTAATATTTATAATAGGTGGACGATGTAGGACGGAATATCTAGAGCGGAAGATGTAGATCGGATCACATTAGGCGGATAATCTTGGCCGGAATATCTAGAGCGGAAGATGTAGCTCGGAAGACATTTGGCGGATAATCTAGGGCGGAAGATGTAGCTCGAATCATACTAAGCGGAAGAACAAGGGCGGAATAGCTAGGACGGTTTATGTGGTTAATTATACTTCTATAAATGTGAATGGCCAGATTGAGTAATAATGAGCACAATGGCATCTTACGAAGATGTGATTGATGAGTTCTTGGTTGAAGCCTTGATAGATTCATTTCCACGCGGTCTTTTTGATTGTGAGATTAGCCAAGTTAATGATCTACGAACCCCTTGGGAAATAATTGCCGACAAATATCATGAGTTGCTACCTAGGCATGATTATCAGAGCCCGCGTAACTTGATGGATCGATGGTTGGAAATTAAAGACGACATCGAGGAATTTGATAATATTTTCAATAGGGTTGAACAAGATATGCAACCATTGGATGAGGAAGACGATCCATATGAGGAGGCGGTGAATTCATACATTCGCACGTTCGGTGAGAATTTTGAAGGCCTAATGACATGGTGTACGTTGAGGAGAAATGCTTATTGGAAGGAGTTTTACTAGTTTTTCTTTCATCTCCTTTACTATTCATGTTAATTTGAATCCTTGCATGTTTATTAATATCTTGTTTATTGTTAAATTAAATGTAACGGAATTAATGGTTTAAAACACTATCTTCATTTTCATTTATATTTATATTCTGAATTTATATTTATATTCTGAACACTATATTCATTTATATTTATATTCTGAATTTGTGAAATGAAGCTTCATATTGTGAAATGAATTTGCGTCAATCTTAACAATAAAACATTAATAATAAAGATAACAACATAAATAACAACATTACAAAACATATTAATATTCATTATCGAAATCCCATTCTACATCATCCAAATTTACAGCATCAGACATGTCATAATTTTGCGTTGATGGACCAGGTTGGTTAGTATCTTCTTGGGCACCAATATCATCCATCTGCGGACGATATACTGTGGTCGGAGGTCGGGGATCTTCTGTGGGGTTGTAAAAAGCCGAGGTTGTACCACTAAAGAAATTAGGCGGGGGAGCAGTTCGCTCGTGAGATACACCCAACTCTTGGAGCTTCCTTGTAGCTATATCCAACCCATGACTCCAATAGTTATTAAGATGCATGGCTGCACCTAGAGCGGTGGCTCTCGATGATTGCCAATAATCTGAGAATTCCCGACTAGCAAATAAGAGGTCATCGTATGTGGGCAATTCTTCATCGACCGCAATCTTATCTGTCCGTGGAACCGGAATCAATATGGGTACACATGCAGGACTGCAAAACGGTAGATCCCAAGTCATTTGGGGTAGAGTGGGATGTACCCGACCTATGGGAGTCTCATAAGCGCCAGGTGCCTGTGAAGGGACAGTCGGTATTTGGATGTGGTATGGAAGTGCGCTGGGACTTATGACATCCGTGTTGACTGCTCGATATAGGGGTGGCATTACAAGGCCTAGGGACACTTGCTTCCAGTAACGGTCATACATGGGTTGGGAAACAACAGATACGCTGGGGTCCATCTCGTCAATAATAATTCCATGCCTATCATGGTGAAAGGGTATCCTCATCATTTGCGGCGGAGGGTCATTTGGTATGCAAATTTCACCGGTGATATGTCGCCGGCATCGATCACCCAAGTAATATACCCCCCCATATTGAGGATCCATAAGAACGCATCTTTTCAGCGATATGTACTTCGCATGTTGAACGTAGGCATGCATCTCCACAGTAGATCCCGAGTAAGGTAGCCAATTGATTGAACCTGGCGATCGCATTTCAATCTGACTCTGGGCTGTGGGAAAATTATATTGGATTGAGCCCTTTGTCTCCTTACGATTTAACCGATTTTCTTTCTTCCATCGATTAATCCTAGGCCAGCAGTCACCTGTATCTTCCCTCAATAAGGGACACGCCCGCTGTATATATTCGAACCCGAAAAACTGCAATACAAAAATGATTATTATTAAACCATAAATTTTTTATTTAAAACATATAATATCACTTTTTTACACTTACCAATATGAGTTGCCAAAAACAATTCATAGAGTCTACGCGACATCTTGACAAGAGATGGAGAGAGTAGTATATGCGAGCTAGAATTGTCGAACCCCAATCGTATGATCCCACAATCTCCAAATCATCCAAAGCAGCCAACCAACCAATAGGAACGCTGTCTCTTGCGGTCGGAAAAAAAATATGTCCCACACAAAAAAATAAAAAAACCCTAGCAATGTCTTCAGGGCCAACAATCACAGTATTTAACTTTATGGCCTCGAACCACTTATTTAAGCTTGACACTTTCACCCCACATGAATCACTGCAATTTGGTTCGATGCCGGGAAAGTATCTATGTATAATGTCAGCCCGTATTTGAGTTTTTCCGTCAAGTACAATCAAGTATTTTCTATCACTCATCGGTACCATAGGACTGCTTCCGATAGGAATACCTGCAAGATGGGAAGGATAACAATCAGTTGTAAATTTAATTAATGTACTAATCAATGTTAATATTGAATTTATTTTTTATATGCAGAAACTAACCAGTCAAAATCGTAAAATCATAAGGAGTAATGGTGAGCTCCCCGGTTGGTAGTTGGAACGTGTTGGTTATGTCCCACCAACGCTCACCGAGCGCTTGTACCAATCCCCAACTTGTCTTGGGAATTTAAGCATCCAACAAATCTCCCCAACCGCTACGGTGTATAAACTGTATAACCTCAGGATATGTTTTTAAATATTTGTATGTGGCTCTAAGACTATGCCAATTGCCACGCATCTTTATTGAGTTGCCGTTTGTGGCCGTGTCCGGAGAAGGTTTAATGTGATCTCCGTCGTCCACTATACGCCTATAGTTCTCAAAAACTATAGGTCGCTCGGCAGTAGTAGTTTCGGCCTCTCGACTACATTCTCCCATTTTTCGAGACTTTCTAACCCCAACAACCCGTCTAAATTTCTTTCCAATTTGTTCCATTATCAACACTGCAATTTAAGAAATCTTTACAAAAATATAACATATTATTATTTTAAAAAAATAACAACACAGATAATTTATTAAAAAACAGAACGAATAGATAATTTCTTAAATAATTTTTTATAAACATTCACTATTTTTTTTATAAACATCCACTTAAATAGTTTCTTAAAAACATAAACATAAAAAAAACATAACCGAACCGAACAAAAACATTCATTTAAATAGGGTTGACACATCACTATTACTTTACATGATAATTTACATGATAACTTTACATTACTAAATTTACATGATAATTATTAAATTTACATGAGAACATTAACACATCAGATAATTACTAAATTTACATGATAATTACTAAATACGTAATAAATACGTCAGTTACAAATACACAACTAGAAATTATTTAAAAAACATAAAAGGAACAGATAATTTCTTAAATAATTTTACATGATACATTCACTAATTTATTATAAACATTGACTTCAATAATTTCTTATAAACAGGATCGAAAAAAACATAACTGTTAATTAAACATTGACTAAATAATTTATTATAAACATTCACTTAAATAATTTGTTTAAAAAAAGACCGTACAAAAACCTAACAAATAATTAAACATTTACTAATTAATTTATTATAAACATTCACTTAAATAACAAATACAGAACAAATATACCAGAAAAATACATAACAAATAATTTAATATTTACTAATTGTAATAAGATATTATTTAAGAAAAATAATTACTGATATTCTTTACATAAGGATTGCTCTAACTAAATAAATATAATATTAAGTAATAATTAAGTAATTAAATAGAATATTAAAATGCACAAATAAATAATTTACAAGGAAAAAAAATCAGAGGATTTACCTGTGTATAGGTCGGCTTAGTTGTTGTTGTTGTTTTTTTAAGTGATAAAAAATATTTACGGTGGGTTGATTTAAATAGACCTGTTGGATTTAATTTAGTAGTTGAAATGTAGGTGGGAGTTGAGGTAATTAATTCGGGGGAAGAAGATAAAAGGCTTAAGACATTTGGGGGGCAAAATCGAATTTCGTATAACCTTAGGCGGAACATGATGTTCCGCGCAAGGTTTGAATTTTTCTCAGCCAAAACGGCATCGTTTTGGTGCTTTATTGTATTTTTACCCTGCGCGCATAGCAATTTTCATCTTTTTTGTACTGCAAATTTAAACTAGTGATGTCTAAATTTGCAGTACCCGTAAGGGTTGCTCTAAGGCTACTAGTGGATATATATTTAGCATCACTGGTAGTGCAGTTTCTTGGAAATCTAAGAAACAAACTATTTTGGCTCAATCCACTATGGAGTCTGAGATGATAGCGCTAGCTACTACTAGTGAAGAGGCAGGTTGGTTAAGAAGCCTCCTGTCAGATATCCCGCTGTGAGAAACACCGATACCAGCCATTTTGATTCATTGTGATAGTACCGCGGCTATTGCAAAAGTTGAGAACCGTTATTATAACGGTAAGAAACGACAAATACTTCGTAAACATAGCACTGTTAGAGAATTTATTTCTACGGGTGTTGTAAGGGTGGATCATATACGGTCTGAACAAAACTTAGCTGATCCTTTGACGAAAGGACTAGCTAGGGAGAAGGTGTGGAACACCTCGAAAGGGATGGGACTAAAGCCCTTGGATAAATGAGTCATTTGTGATGGTAACCCAACATATGGACTGGAGATCCCAAGAAATATGTTCAAAAGGTAATAACAAGTCACAAGTGATATGGGTTGAATCATGTTATTATTAATTAATATAGAACGGGATTTTATTTCGAGTCCATCCCTATGCAGCATGATATCCTGAAGCGAGTTAAGGATGAGTTACGATAACTCTTAATGAGATCTATAGCTCTATTTTGAGTGGGGTACCTAGCTACAGGAGTATTCTTGATAGACTCACCTATGTGAATGTGGAAATGTGGCCGCTTTCTATGGATATTTTGGGCAAATTCCTAAAGCGTTCATTATACTGGTATAAAAGCACATGGCCGTAACGTGCTAGCTATTAGAATTACATCCAAGTAGCGTTGTGTGTGGGATGTTGACATAGATAGAGTTCAAAACTGCGGTAACTCTCGTATATTCTGAATCATCTTTACTGCGTAAAGGTTCAAGTCGTAAGACACCTTTGCTTATGCACAATTCTATGAATTATTGCTCGATAAAAATGTTTTTAAATTTTGCAAGTGAGGGATTGTTGGAACACAGCTGTCCTATAACAACTGTTAGTTAAAGTGTGCAAACTTTGAAATGCCTTTTGGCATTGTCCCACATCGGTGGGTTGTTTAAAATGAGTTGAGTATATCTACAATTTATTTGGAACAAATGGGCAAGCCCTTTGGGCATTAGATGTTTTGTATGTATGGGTGGAGACTTATTGGGCCAAGTCATACACGCACGCGTGCCGCCGCCGCCATCCGACTGGCCCGGCCCGTGTCCGAGTCCGAGTCCAAGTCCTGGGTCTTGGGCTTGGGCTCATTAAGAAATAATTTTTTAGACAAATACGAAATGGTTTTTTAGGCTTTAAAAAAATTATTTTTAACGTTTTTTTTAATTCCGAAAATTTCGAGTTTATTTTTTCAACCCAGTTGCCCACTTCTTTTCATAATTTTCTCTCCATGTTTTTTGTCCAACGTCTTTTTTGTTGCCCCATAAAAGAGGCATTCCACCTCCGTTTTTTACAGACCTATTCTGCAACTTTTCTAAACTCAAAACTGCTTCTAAATTTTTTTTTCTCCTACACTAGAATAATAAATCCAATCCAGATTTATTATTAGACTCGAGCAATTATTACGAATGGATGAACATGGACCGGATTGATCCTTATGCTTTATCAATCCGTATTTTATTTATGGACCGGATGAACATAGGCAATTGCGACTGTCAGCACACATTGGGCAGAGCTCTCAAACAGCTTAGAGCTGTTAAGTTGCAAAAGTTGGAAAAAATGCACTTTGCCTTTGTCCCACATCGGTAAGCTCACTAAAATGAGTTGGGTATATTTATAATTTATTTGGGACTAATGGACAAGCCCTTTGGGCATTAGATGTTTTATGTGTATGGGTGGGGGACTTATTGGGCCAAGTCACACACGCACGCGCGCCACCGTTGCCGTCCGTCCGCCCGGGTCCTGGGTCTTGGGCTTGGGCTCATTAAGAAATAATTTTTTGGACAAATAAATTGACGATTTTTTGGGCTTAAAATTAATTATTAACGGTAATTTTGTCTGGAATAAAAACGTGGTTATTTACAGTTGAAAAATTCCTCCAACTCAAAAATGTTTTCCGTAATTTTCTCACCCACTTGACCCACGTTTTTGCCCATTAACGTTAATAATTTTTCGCAATAAAAGAAGGTAAACACCTCCGTTTTTAACACGGTTCTCAGAAAACAAAGACCCTCCTGCTATCCAAAAAAATTTCTCTCCACACACAGAAACGAAAATAATTATTCTTCCATTGAATAATTATCACATCACAGAAATGATTAATCATACCCCAGATTAATTATAGTTTCAGATTCGAGCAATATATATAACTGAAGGGGTGTTGATTGAACGTGTTGGATTGTGCTACCAATTCGTATTTTCTTGGAGGTTGTTTTATCCTGGGGGTGACGAGGCAAAATTAAGACTGTCAGCACACTTTGGGCAGAACCGCGAAATACCTTAAAGAGAGCGACATTGTCCGCGACTCATCCGTGTTCTACCTGTACCTACTTTCGGGATTTATTATTCTTTCTGATTCAGTTTTATCTGCTTCGAAATTGGGTAATTTCGTTCCTTAATTTTTGCATTTTATTTATTACTGCTACAACAATTTTAAGATGTTGCCTATTCCGCCATAGACGAAATTAACTCTAGCAACCTTAACAAGCCTTTCAAATATAAAGGTACCCATTTTAAACGTTGGAGCAAAAAATTACTATTTTATTTAACTACGAAAAAGGTTGCATCAGGTGTTCAATTTGACAAACCTGTAGTAAATAATCCACCTACTGTTGAGGAAAGCAAAACAATTAGAACTTGGGAGGAAAATAATTTTATGTGCAAGAACTATATTTTGAATGCTCTAAGTGACAAACTTTATGACTATTATGCCACTTATAAAACTGCAAAAGATGTTTGGGCTGCACTTTTTAAAAAATATAACACGGAGGAGGCGGGTGCTAAAAAATATGCCGTCAGCCGTTATTTGAAATTTCAAATGACGGATGACAAATCTGTTGTTGCTCAAACCCATGATCTGCAAATGATTGTCCATGAAATTATTTTCGAGGGCATGGCTTTAGATGAGCAATTTCAGGTGACTGTAATTATTGATAAATTGTCTCCACTGTTTAAAGAGTTTATAAATATTTTGAGGCATAAGTCTAAAGAATTTTCACTTAAGTCACTCGTTACTAAATTTAGAATTGAGGAGGAATTTCGAAAACGGGACTACAAAGATGAAATTCTTGTTGTGTCTAACAACCAAAATCAGAAAAAGAACCACACTCCAGTTATTTTAAAGGCAAACGAAAAAAATATGAAAAATCAGAAAAAGAGCCACAACTAGAATTTTAAAAATCAGACTCGGTATAAGAATAAGAACCCTGGAAATGGACAGTCTACAGTTTCTCTGTTTCAAGTGTGGCAAGCTTGGCCATATGGCTCGCAAATGTCGCAATGTGCCAAACGCACAAGTGAATTTGACCGAAGAGGACATGTGTGCTATGATTTCAGAAATCAACATGGTTAGTGGTGCCGAAGGGTGGTGGTTGGATACTGGTTCTTCCTGCCATATCTGTTATGACTCTACTCTGTTTAAGACTTATTCTGAGACTGCAGATAAGAAGGTGTTGTTGGGTGATTCTCACTCCACTGAGGTTGTTGGTACTGGAAATGTGGAATTAAAGTTCACTTCGGGAAAGACTGTTATCCTCAAAGATGTTCTTCACATTCTCGAGATAAGGAAAATTTTGGTTTCGGGTTATCTTCTCAACAAAGCTGGCTTTACTCAAACTATTGGTGCTGATTTATTTACTTTGACCAAAAATGATATTTTTGTAGGCAAGGGTTATGCCACTGATGGGATGTTTAAGTTGAATATTGATGCTAATAAAATTTCTCATTTTTCTTATATTGCTTGTTCATTTAATGTTTGGCATGCTAGACTTTGTCATGTTAATAAACAACTTGTTAAAAACATGAGCACTTTAGGATTAATTCCAGAATTATCATTAAATGATTTTGAAAAATGTGAATGGTTTAGTCAAGCAAAAATCACTAAGACACCACATAAATCTGTTTTTAGAGAATCTGAACCACTTGATTTAATTCATTCGAATATTTGTGAATTGGATGGTGTCACAACTAGAAATGGCAAACGTTATTTTATAACTTTTATTGATGATTGTTCTGATTATTCATTTGTGTATTTAATGAAAAATAAAAGTGAAGCGTTTGACATGTTTAAAATTTTCCTAAATGAAATTGAAAATCAATTTAATCTTCAATTTAATCGGAAAATAAAAAGGTTACGTAGTGATAGAGGCACCGAATATGATTCTGCACCATTTATTGAATTTTATAAATTCCACGGTATTATTCACGAAAAAACTGCCCCTTATTCACCTGAAATGAACGGTAAAGTCGAAAGAAAAAATAGGACATTAACTGAATTAGTTGTTGCTATTTTATTAAATTCGGGGGCTGCCTCACATTGGTGGGGTGAAATTATTTTGACTGTGTGTCACATACTTAATAGGATTCCTAAGACTAAAATGAAAATTTCTCCTTATGAAATTTGAAAAAATATTAAGCCCAACGTGTCATACTTTAAAACGTGGGGGTGTTTAGCCTATGTACGCATACCCGATCCTAAAAGGTCTAAATTGGCTAGTAGAACATATGAATGCGGCTTTATAGGCTATGCAATTAATAGCAAAGCATACCGATTTTATGACATGAAAAATCAAGTAATTATCGAATCTAATGACGCCGATTTTTATGAAGATAAATTTTCTTTTAAATTGAGAAATAGTGGGGGCGTGTCATCCACTAATATTTCTTTAAATAAAAATAAAGGAAATAATGAATCCATTTAGAAATTCGAAAAAGTAAAAGGGCTCGTGTGGAAAAAGATTTTGGTCCCGACTTTTATGCTTACACTTTAGAGGGGGGTCCTAACACTATTCAAGAAGCCTTATCTTCTTTAGATGCCGATTTATTGCAAGAGGCTATTAATGATGAAATTGATTCTTTGGAAATAAATAAAACTTGGCACTTAGTGGACCTTCCTCCTGGGTGTAAAACAATTGGGTGTAAATGGATTCTTAACAAGAAATTAAAACCTGATGGCACTATTGAAAAATATAAGGCACGTCTTGTTGCCAAAGGTTTTAGACAAAGAGAAAACGTAGACTTTTTTGATACATTTTCACCCGTGACTAGAATAACGTCTATACGTGTGCTATTTGCTATAGCTGCCTTAAATGATTTAATAGTACACCAAATGGATGTTAAAACTGTATTTTTAAATGGAGAATTAGAAGAAGAGATTTATATGGATCAACCTGAAGGTTTTATTATACACGGTCAAGAAAATAAAGTATGTAAATTAGATAAATCTCTTTATGGACTCAAACAGGCACCTAAACAAAGGCATGATAAATTTGATAGCCTAGTCATCTCCAATGGGTTTTAAATAAATGAAAGTGACAAATGCATTTATTATAAATATGTAGAGAACATTTGCACTATCATATGTCTTTATGTTGATGACTTGCTTATATTTGGTTCTAATATTCATGCCGTAGAAAATGTTAAATCATTATTGTGTGCCAATTTTCATATGAAGGATTTGAGTGAAGCTAGTGTAATATTAGGAATTAATATTACGAGGTCAGAAAAGGGACTTTCTTTGGATCAATCTCATTACATTGAGAAAGTTCTAAAGAAATACAATTACTTTGACTGTAAACCTGCTAGTACTCCATTTGACCCTAGTGTAAAGTTATTTAAGAACACTCGCGACAGTGTAAACCAAAATGCTTATGCAAGAATTATAGGTAGCTTACGTTATGCTACAGATTGCACTAAACCAGACATAGCTTATGTTGTGGGAGTACTTTGTAGATTTATCAGTAGACCTAGTATGGAGCATTGGCATGCTATCGAGAGGGTCATGCGGTACCTTAAAAGGACGATGAACCTCGGATTACACTATAATAAGCATCCCGCTGTCCTTGAAGGATTTAGTGATGCTGATTGGAACACCCTATCTGATGATTATAAGGCTACTAGTGGATATATATTTAGCATCGCTGGTGGTGCAGTTTCCTGGAAATCTAAGAAACAAACTATTTTAGCTCAATCCACTATGGAGTCTGAGATGATAGCGCTAGCTACTGCTAGTGAAGAGGCAGGTTGGTTAAGAAACCTCCTGTCAGATATCCCATTATGGGAAAGACAGATACTAGCCGTTTTGATTCATTGTGGTAGTACCGCGGCTATTGTAAAAGTTGATAACCGTTATTATAATGGTAAAAAATGACAAATACGTCGTAAGCATAGTACTGTTAGAGAATTTATCTCTATGGGTACTGTGAGGGTAGATCATATACGGTCTTAACAAAACTTAGCTGATCCTTTGACGAAAGGACTAGCTAAGGAGAAGGTGTGGAACACCTCAAAAGGGATGGGACTAAAGCCCTTGGATAAATGAGTCATTTGTGATGGTAACCCAACATATGGACTGGAGATCCCAAGAAATATGTTCAAAGGGTAATAACAAGTCACAAGTGATATGGGTTGAATCATGTCTTATTAATTAATATAGAACGGGGTTTTACTCCGAATCCATCCCTATGGAGCATGATATCCTGAAGCGAGTAAAGGATGAGTTATTATAACTCTTAATGAGATCTATAGCTCTATTTTGAGTGGGGTACCTAGCTACAGGAGTATTCTTGATAGACTCACCTATGTGAATGTGGAAGTGTGGTCGCTTCCTATGGATATTTTGGGCAAATTCCTAAAGCATTCACTATACTGGCACTACACCAAAACTGGCGATTGGTCACGGCCAAAATCCCTGACCAAAACTGTGGGTCGCGGACTTTGGCCGTGACCATTTCTGGCGTGACCATTTTCTTGGGTCGCGACCCAAGTCCGTGACCCAAAAATGGTCACGGCCAAGAGGGGTCCCGGCAGATGGTCGCGGACTTTGGCCTTGACCCATGCCGTGACGGGTCGCGGCCCTTATTCGTGACCCACAACCGTGACAAATTGGTCGCGGTCAAAGTCCGCGACCCCCGTCCGTGACAAAAAAAATTAAAAAAAATTGGTCGCGGTCCTTATCCCTGACCCAAAACCGTGACAAATTGGTCGCGGCCAAAGTTCGCGACCCCAGTCCGTGACAAAAATAAATAAAAAAATTGGTCGCGGCCTTTATCCGTGACCCACCACCGTGACAAATTGGTCGCGGCCAAAGTCCGCGACCCACGTGCGTGACAAAAAAAAATGAAAAAAATTGGTCGCGGCCCTAGTCCGCGACCCATAACCGTGACAAAAAAATAAAAAAAATTGTCGCGGACTTTGGCCGCGACCATTTTTAAGCGCGACAAAAAAAAAAAATGGTCATGGACAAAGTCCATGACCATATTTATCTATATTTTAAAAAAAATGTAATTTTTTTTTCCAATCCTAAAATTGGGGGTCCTATGAGTGCACCGTCGGTTGCTACGAGGTGTTACAAATATTTATTATAGGCAAAACAATAAAAAAAATCACAAATTGCGAATTGAGAATGTTGTTAATAAACAAATATATATACAAACTTAAAAATATTACACGTCTTAATAATTCGCAGACCAAAAAAAAATTGGGCAGAGTTTCCTCTATTTTCTTGACATTCCAAAACCTGTAAATGAAAAACCTGTTTATTATAAAGCCCGCACGGCTATAAAATTCAACAATCAAATTATAAAAGCCCGCACGGCCATAAAACTAAACAATAAAAGCCTGCACGGCTATAACAAATAAAAAGCATTATCCTGAATGTCCATAACATATAAATAATCATCATGTTGTAAATCATTGCCTCCTTCATTTGATCCACGTGCAAAAATCCTACAAATGATAGGATACAAAAAACAAAAATATCAATAACCAAGTATTTTTACAAAAAATTTAATCAAGCTGAAAAATTGCATATGAGTTAAAATTATCAGTAACCAAGTAGAAATATGAAAATTATCGTCATTTTGAGAGGTGTTGGTGGGAGGTGTTGGTGCCACCCACGGGAACCGTTCGGGGGCTGTTTCGAGTTTTCACCCTCTAACGTCATGTTTTTAAGCCTAAGTCTTTAAATATGCAAATTACCGTATTACTCTCAAACCGGGAGACCCGCGGCTGCGAGGTCAGTTCCTACGAGTTACGTTGGTCCCGTGGGAGGTGTTAGTGCCACCCACGGGGCCGTTTGGGGGCTGTTTCGAGTTTTCACCCTCTAACGTCATCTTTTGCTTAAGTGTAGAAATACGCAAATTAGCCTCGTACTCTCAAACCGGGAGACCCGCGGCTGCGGGGTCAGTTCCTACGAGTTATGTTGGTCCCGTGCGAGGTGTTGGTGCCACCCACGGGGCCGTTCGGGGGCTGTTTCGAGTTCTCACCCTCTAACGCCATGTTTTTAAGCCTAAGTCTAGAAATATGCAAATTACCGTCGTATTCTAAAATCGGGAGTCCCGCGGCTACGGGGTCGATTCCTACGAGTTACATTGATCCCGTGGGAGGCGTTGGTGCCACCCACGGGGCCGTTCGGGGACTGTTTCGAGTTCTCACCCTCTAACGCCATGTTTTTAAGCCTAAGTCTAGAAATATGTAAATTACCGTCGTATTCTCAAACCGGGAGTCCCGCGGCTGCGGGGTCGGTTCCTACGAGCTACATTGGTCCCGTGGGAGGTGTTGGTGCCACCCACAGGGCCGTTAGAGAGTTTTTTCGAGTTTTCACCCTCTAATGCCATGTTTTTAAGCCTAAGACAAGAAATATGCAAATTATCATCGTATTCTCAAATCGGGAGTCCCACGGCTGTGGGGTCAGTTCCTACGAGTTACATTGATCCCGTGGGAGGTGTTGGTGCCATCCACGGGGCCGTTCGGGGGATGTTTCGAGTTATCACCCTCTAACGCCATGTTTTGATTAAGTCTAGAAATATGCAAATTAACGTCGTACTCTCAAACGGGGAGACCCGCGGCTGTGGGGTCAGTTCCTACGAGTTACATTGGTCTCGTGGGAGGTGTTGGTGCCACCCACGGGGTCGTTCGGGTGCTGTTTCGAGTTCTCACGCTCTAACGCCATGTTTTTAAGCCTAAGTCTAGAAATATGCAAATTATCTTCGTATTCTCAAACTGGGAGCCCCGCGACTGCGGGGTCAGTTCCTACGAGTTACATTGGTCCCGTGGGAGATGTTGGTGCCACCCACGGGGCCGTTCGGGGGTTGTTTCGAGTTCTCACCCTCTAACGCCATGTTTTTAAGCCTAAGTCTACAAATATGCAAATTATCGTCGTATTCTAAAACCGGGAGTCCCGCGACTGCGGGGTCAGTTCCTACTAGTTACATTGGTCCCGTGGGAGGTGTTGGTGCCACCCATCGAGACGTTCGAGGGATGTTTCGAGTTCTCACCCTCTAACGCCATGTTTTGCTTAAGTCTAGAAATATGCAAATTACCGTCGTACTCTCAAACCGAGAGACCTGCGGTTGTGGGGTCAGTTCCTACGAGTTACATTGGTCCGTATGGGGTGTTGGTGCCACCCACGGGGCCGTTCGGGGGTTGTTTCGAGTTTTCACGCTCTAACGCCATGTTTTTAAGCCTAAGTCTTGAAATATGCAAATTACCGTCGTATTCTCAAACCGGGAGTCCCGCGGCTGCGGGGTCAGTTCCTACGAGTTACATTGGTCCCGTGGGAGGTGTTGGTGACACCCACAGGGCCGTTAGAGGGCTGTTTCGAGTTTTCACCCTCTAATGCCATGTTTTTAAGCCAAAGTCAAGAAATATGCAAATTATCATCGGATTCTCAAATCGAGAGTCCCACGGCTGTGGGGTCAGTTCCTACGAGTTACATTGGTCCCGTGGGAGGTGTTGGTGCCACCCATGGGGCCGTTCGGGGGTTGTTTCGAATTCTCACCCTTTAACGCCATGTTTGGATTAAGTCTAGAAAAATGTAAATTAACGTCGTACTCTCAAACCGGGAGACCCGCGGCTGTGGGGTCAGTTCCTACGAGTTACATTGGTCCCGTGGGAGGTGTTGGTGCCACCCACGGGGCCGTTCGGGGGTTGTTTTCAGTTCTCACCCTCTAACGCCATGTTTTTAAGCCTAAGTCTACAAATAGGCAAATTATCGTCGTATTCTAAAACCGGGAGTCCCGCGGCTGCGCGGTCAGTTCCTACGAGTTACATTGATCCCGTGGGAGGTGTTGGTGCCACCCACGGGGCCGTTCGAGGGTTGTTTCGAGTTCTCACCCTCTAACGCCATGTTTTTAAGCCTAAGTCTAGAAGTATGCAAATTATCGTCGTATTCTCAAACCGGGAGTCCCGCGGCTACGGTGTGAGTTCCTACGAGTTACATTGGTCCCGTGGGAGGTGTTGGTGCCACCCATGGGGACGTTCGGGGGATGTTTCGAGTTATCACCCTCTAACGCCATGTTTTGTTTAAGTCGAGAAATATGCAAATTACCGTCGTACTCTCAAACCGGGAGATCTGCGGCTGTGGGGTCAGTTCCTACGAGTTACATTGGTCCCGTGGGAGGTGTTGGTGCCACCCACGGGGCCGTTCGGGGGCTGTTTCGAGTTCTCACCCTCTAACGCCATATTTTTAATCCTAAGTCTATAAATATGTAAATTACCGTCGTATTCTAAAATCGGGAGTCCCGCGGCTGCGGGGTCGGTTCCTACGAGTTACATTGATCCCGTGGGAGGTGTTGGTGCCATCCATGGGGCCGTTCGAGGCTGTTTCGAGTTCTCACCCTGTAACGCCATGTTTTTAAGTCTAAGTCTAGAAATATGCAAATTAACGTCGTACTCTCAAATCGGGAGTCCCGCGGCTGCGGGGTCAGTTACTACGAGTTACATTGATCCCGTGGGAGGTGTTGGTGCCACCCACGGGGCCGTTCGGGGGCTGTTTCGAGTTCTCACCCTCTAACGCCATCTTTTTAAGCTTAAGTCTAGAAATATGCAAATTACCGTCGTATTCTAAAATCGGGAGTCCCGCGGCCGTGGGGTCAGTTCCTACGAGTTACATTGGTTCTGTGGGAGGTGTTGGTACCACCCACGGGGCCGTTCGAGGGCTGTTTCGAGTTCTCACCCTCTAACGCCATGTTTTTAAGCCTAAGTCAAGAAATATGCAAATTACCATCGTATTCTAAAATCGGGAGTCCCGCGGCTGCGGGGTCGGTTCCTACGAGTCACATTGATCCCGTGGGAGGTGTTGGTGCCACCCATGGGGTCGTTCGGGGGCTGTTTCGAGTTCTCACCCTCTAACGCCATGTTTTTAAGCCTAAGTCTAGAAATATGCAAATTACCGTCGTATTCTCAAACCGGGAGTCCCGCGGCTGCGGGATCGGTTTCTACGAGTTACATTAATCCCGTGGGAGGTGTTGGTGCCACCCACGGAGCCGTTCGAGGTTGTTTCGATTTCTCACCCTCTAACGCCATGTTTTTAAGCCTAAGTCTAGAAAGATGCAAATTACCGTCGTATTCTAAAACCGGGAGTCCCGCGGCTGCGGGGTTGGTTCCTACGAGTTACATTGACCCCGTGGGAGGTGTTGGTGCCACCCACGGGGACGTTCGAGGGCTGTTTCGAGTTCTCACCCTCTAACGCCATGTTTTTAAGCCTAAGTCTACAAATATGTAAATTATCGTCGTATTCTAAAACCGGGAGTCCCGCGGCTGCGGGGTCAGTTCCTACGAGTTACATTGGTCCCGTGGGAGGTGTTGGTGCCACCCACGGGACCGTTCGGGGGCAGTTTCGAGTTTTCAACCTCTAACGCCATGTTTTTAAGCCTGAGTCTAGAAATATGCAAATTACCGTCGTACTCTCAAACCGAGAGACCTGCGGCTCTAGGGTCAGTTCCTACGAGTTACATTGGTCCTGTGGGAGGTGTTGGTGACACCCACGGGGCCGTTCGGGGGCTGTTTCGAGTTTTCACCCTCTTACGCCATGTTTTTAATCCTAAGTCTAGAAATATGCAAATTATCAACTTACTCTCAAACCGAAAGACCCGCGGCTGTGGGGTCAGTTCCTACGAGTTACATTGGTCCCGTGGGAGGTGTTGGTGCCACCCACGGGGCCGTTCGGGGGCTGTTTCGAGTTCTCACCCTCTAACGCCCTGTTTTTAAGCCTAAGTCTAGAAATATGCAAATTACCGTCGTATTCTAAAACCGGGAATCCCGCGGCTGCGGGGTCGGTTCCTACGAGTTACATTGATCCCGTGGGAGGTGTTGGTGCCACCCACGGGGCCGTTCGAGGGCTGTTTCGAGTTCTCACCTTCTAACGCCATATTTTTAAGCCTAAGTCTAGAAATATGCAAATTATCGTCGTATTCTCAAACTGGGAGTCCCGCGGCTACGGTGTCAGTTCCTACGAGTTACATTGGTCCCGTGGGAGGTGTTGATGCCACCCATGGGGACGTTCGGGGGATGTTTCGAGTTCTCACCCTCTAACGCCATGTTTTGCTTAAGTCTAGAAATATGCAAATTACCGTCGTACTCTCAAACTGGGAGACCTGCAGCTGTGGGGTCAGTTCCTACGAGTTACATTGGTCATGTGGGAGGTGTTGGTGCCACCCACGGGGCCGTTCGGGGGCTGTTTCGAGTTTTCACCCTCTAACGCCATGTTTTTACGCCCAAGTCTAGAAATATACAAATTATCGTCGTACTCTCAAATCGGGAGACCCGCGGCTGTGGGGTCAGTTCCTACGAGTTACATTGGTCCCGTGGGAGGTGTTGGTGCCACCCACGGGAGCGTTCGGGGACTGTTTCGAGTTCTCACCCTCTAACGCCATGTTTTTAAGCCTAAGTCTAAAAATATGCAAATTATCGTCGTATTCTAAAACCGGGAGTCCCGCAGCTGCGGGGTCGGTTCCTACGAGTTACATTGATCTCGTGGGAGGTGTTGCTGCCACCCACGGGGCCGTTCGAGTGCGGTTTCGAGTTCTCACCCTCTAACGCCATGTTCTTAAGCCTAAGTCTACAAATATGCAAATTATCGTCGTATTCTGAAACCGGGAGTCCCGCAGCTGCGGGGTCAGTTCCTACGAGTTACATGGGTCCCGTGGGAGGTGTTGGTGCCACCCACGGGGCCGCTCGGGGGTTGTTTCGAGTTCTCACCCTCTAACGCCATGTTTTAAAGCCTAAGTCTAGAAATATGCAAATTACCGTCGTATTCTAAAATCGGGAGTCCCGCGGCTACGGATCAGTTCCTACGAGTTACATTGATCCCGTGGGAGGTGTTGGTGCCACCCACGGGACCGTTCGAGGGTTGTTTCGAGTTCTCACCCTCTAATGCCATGTTTTTAAGCCTAAGTCTAGAAATATACAAATTACCGTCGTATTCTAAAATCGGGAGTCCCGCGGCTACGGTGTCAGTTCCAACGAGTTACATTGGTCCCGTGGGAGGTGTTGGTGCCACCCATGGGGACGTTCGGGGGATGTTTCGAGTTCTCACCCTCTAACGTCATGTTTTGCTTAAGTCTAAAAATATGCAAATTACCGTCGTACTCTCAAACCGGGAGACCTGCGGCTGTGGGGTCAGTTCCTACGAGTTACATTGGTCCTGTGGGAGGTGTTGGTGCCACCCACGGGGCCGTTCGGGGGCTGTTTTGAGTTCTCACCCTCTAACGCCATGTTTTTAAGCCTAAGTCTAGAAATATGTAAATTATCGTCGTACTCTCAAACCGGGAGTCCCGCGGCTGCGGGGTCGGTTCCTACGAGATTCATTGGTCCCGTGGGAGGTGTTGGTGCCACCCACGGGGCCGTTCGGGAGTTGTTTCGAGTTCTCACCCTCTAACGCCATGTTTTTAAGCCTAAGTCTAAAAATATGCAAATTACCGTCGTATTCTAAAACCGGGAGTCCCGCGGCTGCGGGGTCGGTTCCTACGAGTTACATTGATCCCGTGGGAAGTGTTGGTGCCACCCACGGGGCCGTTCGAGGGCTGTTTCGAGTTCTCACCGTCTAACGCCGTGTTTTTAAGCCTAAGTCTACAAATATGCAAATTATCGTCGTATTCTAAAACCAGGAGTCCCGCGGCTGCGGGGTCAGTTCCTACGAGTTACATTGGTCCCTTGGGAGGTGTTGGTGCCACCCACGGGACCGTTCGGGTGCAGTTTCGAGTTTTCAACGTCTAACGTCATGTTTTTAAGCCTAAGTCTAGAAATATGCAAATTACCGTCGTATTCTAAAACCGGGAGTCCCGCGGCTACGGGGTCGATTCCTACGAGTTACATTGATCCCGTGGGAGGTGTTGGTGCCACCCACGGGGCCGTTCGAGGGCTGTTTCGAGTTCTCACCGTCTAACGCCATATTTTTAAGCCTAAGTCTAGAAATATGCAAATTATCGTCGTATTCTCAAACCGGGAGTCCCGCGGCTACGGTGTCAGTTCCTACGAGTTACATTGGTCCCGTGGGAGGTGTTGGTGCCACCCACGGGGACGTTCGGGGGCTGTTTCGAGTTCTCACCCTCTAACGCCATGTTTTGCTTAAGTCTAGAAATATGCAAATTAACGTCGTACTCTCAAACCGGGAGACCCGCGGCTGTGGGGTCAATTCCTACGAGTTACATTGGTCCCGTGGGAGGTGTTGGTGCCACCCACGTGGCCGTTCGGGGGTTGTTTCGAGTTTTCACCTTCTAAGGCCATGTTTTTAAGCCTATGTCTAGAAATATGCAAATTACCGTCTTTTTCTCAAACCGGGAGTCCCGCGATCTCGCGGTCAGTTCGTACGAGATTCATTGGTCCCGTGTGAGGTGTTGGTGCAACCCACAGGGCCATTCAGGGGCTGTTTCGAATTCTCACCCTCTAACGCCATGTTTATAAGCCTAAGTCTAGAAATATGCAAATTACCGTCGTATTCTAAAATTGGGAGTCCCGCGGCTACGGATCAGTTCCTACGAGTTACATTGATCCCGTGGGAGGTGTTGGTGCCAACCACGGGACCGTTCGGGGGCTGTTTCGAGTTCTCACCCTCTAACGCCATGTTTTTAAGCCTAAGTCTAGAAATATGCAAATTACCGTCGTATTCTAAAATCGGGAGTCCCGCGGCTGCGGGGTCGGTTCCTACGAGCTACATTGATCCCGTGGGAGGTGTTGGTGCCACCCATGGGGCCGTTCGAGGGCTGTTTCGATTTCTCACCCTCTAACGCCATGTTTTTAAGCCTAAGTCTACAAATATGAAAATTATCATCGTATTCTCAAACCGGGAGTCCCGCAGCTGTGGGGTCAGTTCCTACGAGTTACATTGGTCCCGTGGGAGGTGTTGGTGCCACCCACGGGACCGTTCGGGGGCAGTTTCGAGTTTTCAACCTCTAACGCCATGTTTTTAAGCCTAAGTCTAGAAATATGCAAATTACCGTCGTATCTCAAACCGAGAGACCTGCGGCTGTGGGGTCAGTTCCTACGAGTTACATTGGTCCTGTGGGAGGTGTTGGTGACACCCACGGGGCCGTTCGGGGGCTCTTTCGAGTTCTCACCCTCTAACGCCATGTTTTTAAGCCTAAGTCTAGAAATATGCAAATTATCGTCGTACTCTCAAACCGGGGGACCCGCGGCTGTGGGGTCAGTTCCTACGAGTTACATTGGTTCCGTGGGAGGTGTTGGTGCCACCCACGGGGCCGTTCGGGGGCTGTTTTGAGTTCTCACCCTCTAACGCCCTGTTTTTAAGCCTAAGTCTAGAAATATGAAAATTACCGTCGTATTCTAAAATCGGGAGTCCCGCGGCTGCGGGGTCGGTTCCTACGAGTTACATTGATCCCGTGGGAGGTGTTGGTGCCTACCACGGGGCCGTTCGAGGGCTGTTTCAAGTTCTCGCCCTCTAACGCCATGTTTTTAAGCCTAAGTCTAAAAATATGCAAATTATCGTCGTATTCTCAAACCGGGAGTACCGTGGCTACGGTGTCAGTTCCTACGAGTTACATTGGTCCCGTGGGAGGTGTTGGTGCCACCCATGGGGACGTTCGGGGGATGTTTCGAGTTCTCACCCTCTAACGCCATGTTTTGCTTAAGTCTAGAAATATACAAATTATCGTCATACTCTCAAACCGGGAGACCCGCGGCTATGGGGTCAGTTCCTACGAGTTACATTGATCCCGTGGGAGGTGTTGGTGCCAACCACGGGACCGTTCGGGGGCTGTTTCGAGTTCTCACCCTCTAACGCCATGTTTTTAAGCCTAAGTCTAGAAATATGCAAATTACCGTCGTATTCTAAAATCGGGAGTCCCGCGGCTGCGGGGTCGGTTCCTACGAGCTACATTGATCCCGTGGGAGGTGTTGGTGCCACCCACGGGACCGTTCGGGGGAAGTTTCGAGTTCTCCCCCTCTAACGCCATGTTTTAAGCCTAAGTCTAGAAATATGCAAATTACCGTCGTACTCTCAAACCGGGAGACCTGCGGTTGTGGGGTCAGTTCCTACGAGTTACATTGGTCCTGTGGGAGGTGTTGGTGCCACCCACGGGGCCGTTCGGGGGCTGTTTCGAGTTCTCACCCTCTAACGCCATGTTTTTAAGCCTAAGTCTAGAAATATGCAAATTATCGTCGTACTCTCAAACCGGGAGTCCCGCGGCTGCGGGGTCGGTTCCTACGAGTTACATTGATCCCGTGGGAGGTATTGGTGCCACCCACGGGACCGTTCGAGGGTTGTTTCGAGTTCTCAACCTCTAACGCCATGTTCTTGAGCCTAATTCTCCAAATATGCAAATTATCGTCGTATTCTAAAATCGGGAGTCCCGTGGCTGCGGGGTCAGTTCCTATGAGTTACATTGGTCCCTTGGGAGGTGTTGGTGCCACCCACGGGACCTTTCGGGTGCAATTTCGAGTTTTCAACCTCTAACGTCATGTTTTTAAGCCTAAGTCTAGAAATATGCAAATTATCGTCGTATTCTAAAACCGGGAGTCCCGCGGCTGCGGGGTCGGTTCCTACGAGTTACATTGATCCCGTGGGAGGTGTTGGTGCCACCCACGGGGCCGTTCGAGGGCTGTTTCGAGTTCTCACCCTCTAACGCCATGTTTTTAAGACTAAGTCTAGTAATATGCAAATTATCCACGTATTCTCAGACCGGGAGTCCTGCGTCTACGGTGTTAGTTCCTACGAGTTACATTGGTCCCGTGGGAGGTGTTGGTGCCACCCACGGGGACGTTCGGGGGCTGTTTCGAGTTCTCACTCTCTAACGCCATGTTTTGCTTAAGTCTAGAAATATGCAAATTACAGTCGTACTCTCAAACCGGGAGACCCGCGGCTATGGGGTCAGTTCCTACGAGTTACATTGGTCCCGTGGGAGGTGTTGGTGCCACCCACGGGGCCATTCGGGGGCTGTTTCGAGTTTTCACCCTCTAACGCCATGTTTTTAAGCCTATGTCTAGAAATACGCAAATTACCGTCGTATTCTCAAATCGGGAGTCCCGCGATCTCGCGATCAGTTTGTACGAGATTCATTGGTCCCGTGTGAGGTGTTGGTGCCACCCACGGGGCCGTTCGGGGGCTGTTTCGAGTTCTCACCCTCTAACGCCATGTTTTTAAGCCTAAGTCTAGAAATATGAAAATTACCGTCGTATTCTAAAATCGGGAGTCCCGCGGCTACGGATCAGTTCCTACGAGTTACATTGATCCCGTGGGAGGTGTTGGTGCCACCCACGGGACCGTTCGGGGGAAGTTTCGAGTTCTCACCCTCTAACGCCATGTTTTTAAGCCTAAGTCTAGAAATATGCAAATTACCGTCGCACTCTCAAACCGAGAGACCTGCGGCTGTGGGGTCAGTTCCTACGAGTTTCATTGGTCCTGTGGGAGGTGTTGGTGACACCCACGGGGTCGTTCGGGGGCTGTTTCGAGTTCTCACCCTCTAACTCCATGTTTTTAAGCCTAAGTCTAGAAATATGCAAATTACTGTCGTATTCTAAAATATGAAGTCCCGCGGCTGCGGGGTCGGTTCCTACGAGTTACATTGATCCTGTGGGAGGTGTTGGTGCCACCCACGGGACCGTTCGGGGGTTGTTTCGAGTTCTCACCCTCTAACGCCATGTTTTTAAGCCTAAGTTTAGAAATATGCAAATTATCGTCGTATTCTCAAACCGGGAGTCCCGCGGCTACGGTGTCAGTCCCTACGAGTTACATTGGTCTCGTGGGAGGTGTTGGTGCCACCCATGGGTATGTTCGGGGGATGTTTCGAGTTCTCACCCTCTAACGCCATGTTTTGCTTAAGTCTAGAAATATGCAAATTACCGTCGTACTCTCAAACCGGGAGACTTGCGGTTGTGGGGTCAGTTCCTACGAGTTACATTGGTCCTGTGGGAGGTGTTGGTGCCACCCACGGGGCCGTTCGGGGGCTGTTTCGAGTTCTCACCCTCTAACGCCATGTTTTTAAGCCTAAGTCTAGAAATATGCAAATTATCATCGTACTCTCAAACCGGGGGTCCCGCGGCTGCGGGGTCGGTTCCTACAAGTTACATTGATCCTGTTGGAGGTGTTGGTGCCACCCACGGGACCGTTCGGGGGCTGTTTCGAGTTCTCACCCTCTAACGCCATGTTTTTAAGCTTAACTCTAGAAATATGCAAATTACCGTCGCACTCTCAAACCGAGAGACCTGCGGCTGTGGGGTTGTTCCTACGAGTTACATTGGTCCTGTGGGAGGTGTTGGTGACACCCACGGGGTCGTTCGGGGGCTGTTTCGAGTTCTCACCCTCTAACGCCATGTTTTTAAGCCTAAGTCTAGAAATACGCAAATTACCGTCGTATTCTAAAATCGGGAGTCCCGCGGCTGCGGGGTCGGTTCCTACGAGTTACATTGATCCTGTGGGAGGTGTTGGTGCCACCCACGGGACCGTTCGGGGGAAGTTTCGAGTTCTCACTCTCTAACGCCATGTTTTTAAGCCTAAGTCTAGAAATATGCAAATTACCGTCGTGCTCTCAAACCGGGAGACCTGCGGTTGTGGGGTCAGTTCCTACGAGTTACATTGGTCCTGTGGGAGGTGTTGGTGCCACCAACGGGGCCGTTCGGGGGCTGTTTCGAGTTCTCACCCTCTAACGCCATGTTTTTAAGCCTAAGTCTAGAAATATGCAAATTATCATCGTACTCTCAAACCGGGAGTCCCGCGGCTGCGGGGTCGGTTCCTACGAGTTACATTAATCCCGTGGGAGGTGTTGGTGCCACCCACGGGGCCGTTCGGGGGTTGTTTCAAGTTCTCACCCTCTAACGCCATGTTTTTAAGCCTAAGTCTAAAAATATGCAAATTACCATCGTATTCTAAAACCGGGAGTCCCGCGGCTGCGGGGTCGGTTCCTACGAGTTACATTGATCCCGTGGGAGGTGTTGGTGCCACCCACGGGACCGTTCGAGGGCTGTTTCGAGTTCTCACCCTCTAACGCCATGTTTTTAAGCCTAAGTCTAGAAATATACAAATTATCGTCGTATTCTAAAACCGGGAGTCGCTGCGGGGTCAGTTCCTACGAGTTACATTGGTCCCGTGGGAGGTGTTGGTGCCACCCACGGGACCGTTCGGGTGCAGTTTCGAGTTTTCAACCTCTAACGTCATGTTTTTAAGCCTAAATCTAGAAATATGCAAATTACCGTCGTATTCTAAAACCGAGAGTCCCGCGGCTACGGGGTCGATTCCTACGAGTTACATTGATCCCGTGTGAGGTGTTGGTGCCACCCACGGGGCCGTTCGAGGGCTGTTTCGAGTTCTCACCCTCTAACGCCATGTTTTTAAGCCTAAGTCTAGAAATATGCAAATTATCATCGTATTCTCAAACCGGGGGTCCCACGGCTACGGTGTCAGTTCCTACGAGTTACATTGGTCCCGTGGGAGGTGTTGGTGCCACCCACGGGGACGTTCGGGGGCTGTTTCGAGTTTTCACCCTCTAACGCCATGTTTTTAATCCTATGTCTAGAAATATGCAAATTACCGTCGTATTCTCAAACCGGGAGCCCCGCGATCTCGCGGTCAGTTCGTACGAGATTCAATGGTCCCGTGTGAGGTGTGGGTGCCACCCACGGGGCCGTTCGGGGGCTGTTTCGAGTTCTCACCCTCTAACGCCATGTTTTTAAGCCTAAGTTTAGAAATATGCAAATTACCGTCGTATTCTAAAATCGGGAGTCCCGCGGCTACGGATCAGTTCCTACGAGTTACATTGATCTCGTGGGAGGTGTTGGTGCCACCCACGGGACCGTTCGGGGGCTGTTTCGAGTTCTCACCCTCTAACGCCATGTTTTTAAGCCTAAGTCTAGAAATATGCAAATTACCGTCGTATTCTAAAATCGGGAGTCCCGCGGCTGCGGGGTCGGTTCCTACGAGTTACATTGATCCCGTGGGAGGTGTTGGTGCCATCCGTGGGGCCGTTCGAGGGTTGTTTCGATTTCTCACCCTCTAACGCCATGTTTTTAAGCCTAAGTCAAGAAATATAAAAATTATCGTCGTATTCTCAAACCGGGAGTCCCGCAGCTGCGGGGTCGGTTCCTACGAGTTACATTGGTCCCGTAGGAGGTGTTGGTGCCACCCACGGGGCCGTTCGGGGGCTGTTTCGAGTTCTCACCCTCTAACTCCATGTTTTTAAGCCTAAGTCTAGAAATATGCAAATTGCCGTCGTATTCTAAAACCGGGAGTCCCGCGTCTGCGGGGTCGGTTCCTACGAGTTACATTGATCCCGTGGGAGGTGTTGGTGCCACCCACGGGGCCGTTCGAGGGCTGTTTCGAGTTCTCACCCTCTAACGCCATGTTCTTAAGCCTAAGTCTAGAAATATGCAAATTATCGTCGTATTCTCAAACCGGGAGTCCCGCGGCTACGGTGTCAGTTCCTACGAGTTACATTGGTCCCGTGGGAGGTGTTGGTGCCACCCATGGGGACGTTCGGTGGATGTTTCGAGTTCTCACCGTCTAACGCCATGTTTTGCTTAAGTCTAGAAATATGCAAATTACCATCGTACTCTCAAACTGGGAGACCTGCGGTTGTGGGGTCAGTTCCTACGAGTTACATTGGTCCTGTGGGAGGTGTTGGTGCCACCCACGGGGCCGTTCGGGGGTTGTTTCGAGTTCTCACCCTCTAACGCCATGTTTTTAAGCCTAAGTCTAGAAATATGCAAATTATCATCGTACTCTCAAACCGGGAGTCCCGCGGCTGCGGGGTCGGTTCCTACGAGTTACATTGATTGTGTTGGAGCTGTTGGTGCCACCCACGGGACCGTTCGGGGGAAGTTTCGAGTTCTCACCCTCTAACGCCATGTTTTTAAGCCTAAGTCTAGAAATATGCAAATTACCGTCGCACTCTCAAACCGAGAGACCTGCGGCTGTGGGGTCAGTTCCTACGAGTTACATTGGTCCTGTGGGAGGTGTTGGTGACACCCACGGGGTCGTTCGGGGGCTGTTTTGAGTTCTCACCCTCTAACGCCATGTTTTTAAGCCTAAGTCTAGAAATATGCAAATTGCCGTCGTATTCTAAAACCGGGAGTCCCGCGGCTGCGGGGTCGGTTCCTCCGAGTTACATTGATCCCGTGGGAGGTGTTAGTGCCACCCACGGGGCCGTTCGAGGGCTGTTCGAGTTCTCACCCTCTAACGCCATGTTCTTAAGCCTAAGTCTAGAAATATGCAAATTATCGTCGTATTCTCAAACCGGGAGTCCCGCGGCTACGGTGTCAGTTCCTACGAGTTACATTGGTCTCGTGGGAGGTGTTGGTGCCACCCATGGGTATGTTCGGGGGATGTTTCGAGTTCTCACCCTCTAACGCCATGTTTTGCTTAAGTCTAGAAATATGCAAATTACCGTCGTACTCTCAAACCGGGAGACTTGCGGTTGTGGGGTCAGTTCCTACGAGTTACATTGGTCCTGTGGGAGGTGTTGGTGCCACCCACGGGGCCGTTCGGGGGCTGTTTCGAGTTCTCACCCTCTAACGCCATGTTTTTAAGCCTAAGTCTAGAAATATGCAAATTATCATCGTACTCTCAAACCGGGAGTCCCGCGGCTGCGGGGTCGGTTCCTACGAGTTACATTGATCCTGTTGGAGCTGTTGGTGCCACCCACGGGACCGTTCGGGGGAAGTTTTGAGTTCTCACCCTCTAACGCCATGTTTTTAAGCCTAAGTCTAGAAATATGCAAATTACCGTCGCACTCTCAAACCGAGAGACCTGCGGCTGTGGGGTCAGTTCCTACGAGTTACATTGATCCTGTTGGAGCTGTTGGTGCCACCCACGGGATCGTTCGGGGGAAGTTTCGAGTTCTCGCCCTCTAACGCCATGTTTTTAAGCCTAAGTCTAGAAATATGCAAATTACCGTCGCACTCTCAAACCGAGAGACCTGCGGCTGTGGGGTCAGTTCCTACGAGTTTCATTGGTCCTGTGGGAGGTGTTGGTGACACCCACGGGGTCGTTCGGGGGCTTTTTCGAGTTCTCACCCTCTAACGCCATGTTTTTAAGCCTAAGTCTAGAAATATGCAAATTACCGTCGTATTCTAAAATATGGAGTCCCGCGGCTGCGGGGTCGGTTCCTACGAATTACATTGATCCTGTGGGAGGTGTTGGTGCCACCCACGGGACCGTTCGGGGTTTGTTTCGAGTTCTCACCCTCTAACGCCATGTTTTTAAGCCTAAGTCTAGAAATATGCAAATTACCGTCGTATTCTAAAATCGGGAGTCCCGCGGCTGCGGGGTCGGTTCCTACGAGCTACATTGATCCCGTGGGAGGTGTTGGTGCCATCCGTGGGGTCGTTCGAGGGTTGTTTCGATTTCTCACCCTCTAACGCCATGTTTTTAAGCCTAAGTCTAGAAATATAAAAATTATCGTCGTATTCTCAAACCGGGAGTCCCGCAGCTGCGGGGTCAGTTCCTACGAGTTACATTGGTCCCGTAGGAGGTGTTGGTGCCACCCACGGGATCGTTCGGGGGCTATTTCGAGTTCTCACCCTCTAACGCCATGTTTTTAAGCCTAAGTCTAGAAATATGCAAATTACCGTCGTATTCTAAAATCGGGAGTCTCGCGGCTGCGGGGTCGGTTCCTACGAGTTACATTGATCCCGTGGGAGGTGTTGGTGCCATCCGTGGGGCCGTTCGAGGGTTGTTTCGATTTCTCACCCTCTTACGCCATGTTTTTAAGCCTAAGTCTAGAAATATGAAAATTATCGTCGTATTCTCAAACCGGGAGTCCCGCAGCTGCGGGGTCGGTTCCTACGAGTTACATTGGTCCCGTAGGAGGTGTTGGTGCCACCCACGGGGCCGTTCGGGGGCTGTTTCGAGTTCTCACCCTCTAACGCCATGTTTTTAAGCCTAAGTCTAGAAATATGCAAATTGTCGTCGTATTCTAAAACCGGGAGTCCCGCGTCTGCGGGGTCGGTTCCTACGAGTTACATTGATCCCGTGGGAGGTGTTGGTGCCACCCACGGGGCCGTTCGAGGGCTGTTTCGAGTTCTCACCCTCTAACGCCATGTTCTTAAGCCTAAGTCTAGAAATATATAAATTATCGTCGAATTCTCAAACCGGGAGTCCCGCGGCTACGGTGTCAGTTCCTACGAGTTACATTGGTCCCGTGGGAGGTGTTGGTGCCACCCATGGGGACGTTCGGTGGATGTTTCGAGTTCTCACCGTCTAACGCCATGTTTTGCTTAAGTCTAGAAATATGCAAATTACCATTGTACTCTCAAACTGGGAGACCTGCGGTTGTGGGGTCAGTTCCTACGAGTTACATTGGTCCTGTGGGAGGTGTTGGTGCCACCCACGGGGCCGTTCGGGGGCTGTTTCGAGTTCTCACCCTCTAACGCCATGTTTTTAAGCCTAAGTCTAGAAACATGCAAATTATCATCGTACTCTCAAACCGGGAGTCCCGCGGCTGCGGGGTCGGTTCCTACGAGTTACATTGATCGTGTTGGAGCTGTTGGTGCCACCCACGGGACCGTTCGGGGGAAGTTTCGAGTTCTCACCCTCTAACGCCATGTTTTTAAGCCTAAGTCTAGAAATATGCAAATTACCGTCTCACTCTCAAACCGAGAGACCTGCGGCTGTGGGGTCAGTTCCTACGAGTTACATTGGTCCTGTGGGAGGTGTTGGTGACACCCACGGGGTCGTTCGGGGGCTGTTTTGAGTTCTCACCCTCTAACGCCATGTTTTTAAGCCTAAGTCTAGAAATATGCAAATTGCCGTCGTATTCTAAAACCGGGAGTCCCGCGGCTGCGGGGTCGGTTCCTACGAGTTACATTGATCCCGTGGGAGGTGTTGGTGCCACCCACGGGGCCGTTCGAGGGCTGTTCGAGTTTCTTAAGCCTAAGTCTAGAAATATGCAAATTATCGTCGTATTCTCAAACCGGGAGTCCCGCGGCTACGGTGTCAGTTCCTACGAGTTACATTGGTCTCGTGGGAGGTGTTGGTGCCACCCATGGGGATGTTCGGGGAATGTTTCGAGTTCTCACCCTCTAACGCCATGTTTTGCTTAAGTCTAGAAATATGCAAATTACCGTCGTACTCTCAAACCGGGAGACCTGCGGTTGTGGGGTCAGTTCCTACGAGTTACATTGGTCCTGTGGGAGGTGTTGGTGCCACCCACGGGGCCGTTCGGGGGCTGTTTCGAGTTCTCACCCTCTAACGCCATGTTTTTAAGCCTAAGTCTAGAAATATGCAAATTATCATCGTACTCTCAAACCGGGAGTCCCGCGGCTGTGGGGTCGGTTCCTACGAGTTACATTGATCCTGTTGGAGCTGTTGGTGCCACCCACGGGACCGTTCGGGGGAAGTTTTGAGTTCTCACCCTCTAACGCCATGTTTTTAAGCCTAAGTCTAGAAATATGCAAATTACCGTCGCACTCTCAAACCGAGAGACCTGCGGCTGTGGGGTCAGTTCCTACGAGTTACATTGATCCTGTTGGAGCTGTTGGTGCCACCCACGGGACCGTTCGGGGGAAGTTTCGAGTTCTCACCCTCTAACGCCATGTTTTTAAGCCTAAGTCTAGAAATATGCAAATTACCGTCGCACTCTCAAACCGAGAGACCTGCGGCTGTGGGGTCAGTTCCTACGAGTTTCATTGGTCCTGTGGGAGGTGTTGGTGACACCCATGGGGTCGTTCGGGGGCTGTTTCGAGTTCTCACCCTCTAACGCCATGTTTTTAAGCCTCAGTCTAGAAATATGCAAATTACCGTCGTATTCTAAAATATGGAGTCCCGCGGCTGCGGGGTCGGTTCCTACGAGTTACATTGATCCAGTGGGACGTGTTGGTGCCACCCACGGGACCGTTCGGGGGTTGTTTCGAGTTCTCACCCTCTAACGCCATGTTTTTAAGCCTAAGTCTAGAAATATGCAAATTACCGTCGTATTCTAAAATCGGGAGTCCCGCGGCTGCGGGGTCGGTTCCTACGAGCTACATTGATCCCGTGGGAGGTGTTGGTGCCATCCGTGGGGCCGTTCGAGGGTTGTTTCGATTTCTCACCCTCTAACGCCATGTTTTTAAGCCTCAGTCTAGAAATATGAAAATTATCATCGTATTCTCAAACCGGGAGTCCCGCAGCTGCGGGGTCAGTTCCTACGAGTTACATTGGTCCCGTAGGAGGTGTTGGTGCCACCCACGGGACCGTTCGGGGGCTGTTTCGAGTTCTCACCCTCTAACGCCATGTTTTTAAGCCTAAGTCTAGAAATATGCAAATTACCGTCGTATTCTAAAATCGGGAGTCCCGCGGCTGCGGGGTCGGTTCCTACGAGTTACATTGATCCCGTGGGAGGTGTTGGTGCCACCCGTGGGGCCGTTCGAGGGTTGTTTCGATTTCTCACACTCTAACGCCATGTTTTTAAGCCTAAGTCTAGAAATATGAAAATTATCGTCGTATTCTCAAACCGGGAGTCCCGCAGCTGGGGGTCAGTTCCTACGAGTTACATTGGTCCCGTGGGAGGTGTTGGGGCCACCCACGGGCCGTTCGGGGGCTATTTCGAGTTCTCACCCTCTAACGCCATGTTTTTAAGCCTAAGTCTAGAAATATGCAAATTACCGTCGTATTAAAAAATCGGGAGTCCCGCGGCTGCAGGGTCGGTTCCTACGAGTTACATTGATCCTGTGGGAGGTGTTGGTGCCACCCACGGGACCGTTCGGGGGAAGTTTCGAGTTCTCACCCTCTAACGCCATGTTTTTAAGCCTAAGTCTAGAAATATGCAAATTACCGTCGTACTCTCAAACCGGGAGACCTGCGGTTGTGGGGTCAGTTCCTACGAGTTACATTGGTCCTGTGGGAGGTGTTGGTGCCACCCACGGGGCCGTTCGGGGGCTGTTTCGAGTTCTCACCCTCTAACGTCATGTTTTTAAGCCTAAGTCTAGAAATATGCAAATTATCGTCGTATTCTAAAACCGGGAGTCCCGCGGCTGCGGGGTCGGTTCCTACGAGTTACATTGATCCCGTGGGAGGTGTTGGTGCCACCCACGGGACCGTTCGAGGGCTGTTTCGAGTTCTCACCCTCTAACACCATGTTTTTAAGCCTAAGTCTAGAAATATACAAATTATCGTCGTATTCTAAAACCGGGAGTCCCGCGGTTGCGGGATCAGTTCCTACGAGTTACATTGGTCCCGTGGGAGGTGTTGGTGCCACCCACAGGACCGTTCGGGTTCAGTTTCTAGTTTTCAACCTCTAACGTCATGTTTTTAAGCCTAAATCTAGAAATATGCAAATTACCGTCGTATTCTAAAACCGGGAGTCCCGCGGCTACGGGGTCGATTCCTACGAGTTACATTGATCCCGTGGGAGGTGTTGGTGCCACCCACGGGGCCGTTCGAGGGCTGTTTGGAGTTCTCACCCTCTAACGCCATGTTTTTAAGCCTAAGTCTAGAAATATGCAAATTATCGTCGTATTCTCAAACCGGGAGTGCCGAGGCTACGGTGTCAGTTCCTACGAGTTACATTGGTCCCGTAGGAGGTGTTGGTGCCACCCACGGGGACGTTCGGGGGCTGTTTCGAGTTTTCACCCTCTAACGCCATGTTTTTAAGCCTATGTCTAGAAATATGCAAATTACCGTCGTATTCTCTAACCGGGAGTCCCGCGATCTCGCGGTCAGTTCGTACGAGATTCATTGGTCCCGTGTGAGGTGTGGGTGCCACCCACGGGGCCGTTCGGGGGCTGTTTCGAGTTCTCACCCTCTAACGCCATGTTTTTCAGCCTAAGTTTAGAAAATTGCAAATTACCGTCGTATTCTAAAATCGAGAGTCCCGCGGCTACGGATCAGTTCCTACGAGTTACATTGATCCCGTGGGAGGTGTGGGTGCCACCCACGGGACCGTTCGGGGGCTGTTTCGAGTTCTCACCCTCTAACGCCATGTTTTTAAGCCTAAGTCTAGAAATATGCAAATTACAGTCGTATTCTAAAATCGGGAGTCCCGCGGCTGCGGGGTCGGTTCCTACGAGTTACATTGATCCCGTGGGAGGTGTTGGTGCCACCCGTGGGGCCGTTCGAGGGTTGTTTCGATTTCTCACACTCTAACGCCATGTTTTTAAGCCTAAGTCTAGAAATATGAAAATTATCATCGTACTCTCAAACCGGGGGTCCCGCGGCTGCGGGGTCGGTTCCTACGAGTTACATTGATCCTGTTGGAGGTGTTGGTGCCACCCACGGGACCGTTCGGGGGCTGTTTCGAGTTCTCACCCTCTAACGCCATGTTTTTAAGCCTAACTCTAGAAATATGCAAATTACCGTCGCACTCTCAAACCGAGAGACCTGCGGCTGTGGGGTCAGTTCCTACGAGTTACATTGGTCCTGTGGGAGGTGTTGGTGACACCCACGGGGTCGTTCGGGGGCTGTTTCGAGTTCTCACCCTCTAACGCCATGTTTTTAAGCCTAAGTCTAGAAATACGCAAATTACCGTCGTATTCTAAAATCGGGAGTCCCGCGGCTGCGGGGTCGGTTCCTACGAGTTACATTGATCCTGTGGGAGGTGTTGGTGCCACCCACGGGACCGTTCGGGGGAAGTTTCGAGTTCTCACCCTCTAACGCCATGTTTTTAAGCCTAAGTCTAGAAATATGCAAATTACCGTCGTACTCTCAAACCGGGAGACCTGCGGTTGTGGGGTCAGTTCCTACGAGTTACATTGGTCCTGTGGGAGGTGTTGGTGCCACCAACGAGGCCGTTCGGGGGCTGTTTCGAGTTCTCACCCTCTAACGCCATGTTTTTAAGCCTAAGTCTAAAAATATGCAAATTATCATCGTACTCTCAAACCGGGAGTCCCGCGGCTGCGGGGTCGGTTCCTACGAGTTACATTAATCCCGTGGGAGGTGTTGGTGCCACCCACGGGGCCGTTCGGGGGTTGTTTCAAGTTCTCACCCTCTAACGCCATGTTTTTAAGCCTTAGTCTAAAAATATGCAAATTACCGTCGTATTCTAAAACCGGGAGTCCCGCGGCTGCGGGGTCGGTTCCTACGAGTTACATTGATCCCATGGGAGGTGTTGGTGCCACCCACGGGACCGTTCGAGGGCTGTTTCGAGTTCTCACCCTCTAACGCCATGTTTTTAAGCCTAAGTCTAGAAATATGCAAATTACCGTCGCACTCTCAAACCGAGAGACCTGCGGCTGTGGGGTCAGTTCCTACGAGTTACATTGATCCTGTTGGAGCTGTTGGTGCCACCCACTGGACCGTTCGGGGGAAGTTTCGAGTTCTCACCCTATAACGCCATGTTTTTAAGCCTAAGTCTAGAAATATGCAAATTACCATCGCACTCTCAAACCGAGAGACCTGCGGCTGTGGGGTCAGTTCCTACGAGTTTCATTGGTCCTGTGGGAGGTGTTGGTGACACCCACGGGGTCGTTCGGGGGCTGTTTCGAGTTCTCACCCTCTAACTCCATGTTTTTAAGCCTAAGTCTAGAAATATGCAAATTACTGTCGTATTCTAAAATATGAAGTCCCGCGGCTGCGGGGTCGGTTCCTACGAGTTACATTGATCCTGTGGGAGGTGTTGGTGCCACCCACGGGACCGTTCGGGGGTTGTTTCGAGTTCTCACCCTCTAACGCCATGTTTTTAAGCCTAAGTTTAGAAATATGCAAATTACCATCGTATTCTAAAATCGGGAGTCCCGCGGCTGCGGGGTCGGTTCCTACGAGCTACATTGATCCCGTGGGAGGTGTTGGTGCCATCCGTGGGGCCGTTCGAGGGTTGTTTCGATTTCTCACCCTCTAACGCCATGTTTTTAAGCCTAAGTCTAGAAATATGAAAATTATCGTCGTATTCTCAAATCGGGAGTCCCGCAGCTGCGGGGTCAGTTCCTACGAGTTACATTGGTCCCGTAGGAGGTGTTGGTGCCACCCACGGGACCGTTCGGGGGCTGTTTCGAGTTCTCACCCTCTAACGCCATGTTTTTAAGCCTAAGTCTAGAAATATGCAAATTACAGTCGTATTCTAAAATCGGGAGTCCCGCGGCTGCGGGGTCGGTTCCTACGAGTTACATTGATCCCGTGGGAGGTGTTGGTGCCACCCGTGGGGCCGTTCGAGGGTTGTTTCGATTTCTCACACTCTAACGCCATGTTTTTAAGCCTAAGTCTAGAAATATGAAAATTATCATCGTACTCTCAAACCGGGGGTCCCGCGGCTGCGGGGTCGGTTCCTACGAGTTACATTGATCCTGTTGGAGGTGTTGGTGCCACCCACGGGACCGTTCGGGGGCTGTTTCGAGTTCTCACCCTCTAACGCCATGTTTTTAAGCCTAACTCTAGAAATATGCAAATTACCGTCGCACTCTCAAACCGAGAGACCTGCGGCTGTGGGGCTAGTTCCTACGAGTTACATTGGTCCTGTGGGAGGTGTTGGTGACACCCACGGGGTCGTTCGGGGGCTGTTTCGAGTTCTCACCCTCTAACGCCATGTTTTTAAGCCTAAGTCTAGAAATACGCAAATTACCGTCGTATTCTAAAATCGGGAGTCCCGCGGCTGCGGGGTCGGTTCCTACGAGTTACATTGATCCTGTGGGAGGTGTTGGTGCCACCCACGGGACCGTTCGGGGGAAGTTTCGAGTTCTCACCCTCTAACGCCATGTTTTTAAGCCTAAGTCTAGAAATATGCAAATTACCGTCGTACTCTCAAATCAGAAGACCTGCGGTTGTGGGGTCAGTTCCTACGAGTTACATTGGTCCTGTGGGAGGTGTTGGTGCCACCAACGGGGCCGTTCGGGGGCTGTTTCGAGTTCTCACCCTCTAACGCCATGTTTTTAAGCCTAAGTCTAAAAATATGCAAATTATCATCGTACTCTCAAATCGGGAGTCCCGCGGCTGCGGGGTCGGTTCCTACGAGTTACATTAATCCCGTGGGAGGTGTTGGTGCCACCCACGGGGCCGTTCGGGGGTTGTTTCAAGTTCTCACCCTCTAACGCCATGTTTTTAAGCCTTAGTCTAAAAATATGCAAATTACCGTCGTATTCTAAAACCGGGAGTCCCGCGGCTGCGGGGTCGGTTCCTACGAGTTACATTGATCCCATGGGAGGTGTTGGTGCCACCCACGGGACCGTTCGAGGGCTGTTTCGAGTTCTCACCCTCTAACGCCATGTTTTTAAGCCTAAGTCTAGAAATATGCAAATTACCGTCGCACTCTCAAACCGAGAGACCTGCGGCTGTGGGGTCAGTTCCTACGAGTTACATTGATCCTGTTGGAGCTGTTGGTGCCACCCACGGGACCGTTCGGGGGAAGTTTCGAGTTCTCACCCTCTAACGCCATGTTTTTAAGCCTAAGTCTAGAAATATGCAAATTACCATCGCACTCTCAAACCGAGAGACCTGCGGCTGTGGGGTCAGTTCCTACGAGTTTCATTGGTCCTGTGGGAGGTGTTGGTGACACCCACGGGGTCGTTCGGGGGCTGTTTCGAGTTCTCACCCTCTAACTCCATGTTTTTAAGCCTAAGTCTAGAAATATGCAAATTACTGTCGTATTCTAAAATATGAAGTCCCGCGGCTGCGGGGTCGGTTCCTACGAGTTACATTGATCCTGTGGGAGGTGTTGGTGCCACCCACGGGACCGTTCGGGGGTTGTTTCGAGTTCTCACCCTCTAACGCCATGTTTTTAAGCCTAAGTTTAGAAATATGCAAATTACCGTCGTATTCTAAAATCGGGAGTCCCGCGGCTGCGGGGTCGGTTCCTACGAGCTACATTGATCCCGTGGGAGGTGTTGGTGCCATCCGTGGGGCCGTTCGAGGGTTGTTTCGATTTCTCACCCTCTAACGCCATGTTTTTAAGCCTAAGTCTAGAAATATGAAAATTATCGTCGTATTCTCAAATCGGGAGTCCCGCAGCTGCGGGGTCAGTTCCTACGAGTTACATTGGTCCCGTAGGAGGTGTTGGTGCCACCCACGGGACCGTTCGGGGGCTGTTTCGAGTTCTCACCCTCTAACGCCATGTTTTTAAGCCTAAGTCTAGAAATATGCAAATTACCGTCGTATTCTAAAATCGAGAGTCCCGCGGCTGCGGGGTCGGTTCCTACGAGTTACATTGATCCCGTGGGAGGTGTTGGTGCCACCCGTGGGGCCGTTCGAGGGTTGTTTCGATTTCTCACACTCTAACGCCATGTTTTTAAGCCTAAGTCCAGAAATATGAAAATTATCGTCGTATTCTCAAACCGGGAGTCCCGCAGCTGCGGGGTCAGTTCCTACGAGTTACATTGGTCCCGTGGGAGGTGTTGGGGCCACCCACGGGCCGTTCGGGGGCTGTTTCGAGTTCTCACCCTCTAACGCCATGTTTTTAAGCCTAAGTCTAGAAATATGCAAATTACCGTCGTATTCTAAAATCGGGAGTCCCGCGGCTGCGGGGTCGGTTCCTACGAGTTACATTGATCCCGTGGGAGGTGTTGGTGCCACCCACGGGACCGTTCGAGGGCTGTTTCGAGTTCTCACCCTCTAACACCATGTTTTTAAGCCTAAGTCTAGAAATATACAAATTATCGTCGTATTCTAAAACCGGGAGTCCCGCGGTTGCGGGATCAGTTCCTACGAGTTACATTGGTCCCGTGGGAGGTGTTGGTGCCACCCACGGGACCGTTCGGGTGCAGTTTCTAGTTTTCAACCTCTAACGTCATGTTTTTAAGCCTAAATCTAGAAATATGCAAATTACCGTCGTATTCTAAAACCGGGAGTCCCGCGGCTACGGGGTCGATTCCTACGAGTTACATTGATCCCGTGGGAGGTGTTGGTGCCACCCACGGGGCCGTTCGAGGGCTGTTTGGAGTTCTCACCCTCTAACGCCATGTTTTTAAGCCTAAGTCTAGAAATATGCAAATTATCGTCGTATTCTCAAACCGGGAGTGCCGAGGCTACGGTGTCAGTTCCTACGAGTTACATTGGTCCCGTAGGAGGTGTTGGTGCCACCCACGGGGACGTTCGGGGGCTGTTTCGAGTTTTCACCCTCTAACGCCATGTTTTTAAGCCTATGTCTAGAAATATGCAAATTACCGTCGTATTCTCAAACCGGGAGTCCCGCGATCTCGCGGTCAGTTCGTACGAGATTCATTGGTCCCGTGTGAGGTGTGGGTGCCACCCACGGGGCCGTTCGGGGGCTGTTTCGAGTTCTCACCCTCTAACGTCATGTTTTTAAGCCTAAATCTAGAAATATGCAAATTACCGTCGTACTCTCAAATCGGGAGACCTGCGGTTGTGGGGTCAGTTCCTACGAGTTACATTGGTCCTGTGGGAGGTGTTGGTGCCACCCACGGGACTGTTCGGGGGCTGTTTCGAGTTCTCACCCTCTAACGCCATGTTTTTAAGCCTAAGTCTAGAAATATGCAAATTACCGTCGTACTCTCAAACCGGGAGACCTGCGGTTGTGGGGTCAGTTCCTACGAGTTACATTGGTCCTGTGGGAGGTGTTGGTGCCACCCACGGGGCTGTTCGGGGGCTGTTTCGAGTTCTCACCCTCTAACGCCATGTTTTTAAGCCTAAGTCTAGAAATATGCAAATTATCATCATACTCTCAAACCGGGAGTCCCGCGGCTGCGGGATCGGTTCCTACGAGTTACATTAATCCCGTGGGAGGTGTTGGTGCCACCCACGGGGCCGTTCGGGGGTTGTTTCGAGTTCTCACCCTCTAACGCCATGTTTTTAAGCCTAAGTCTAAAAATATGCAAATTACCGTCGTATTCTAAAACCGGGAGTCCCGCGGCTGCGGGGTCGGTTCCTACGAGTTACATTGATCCCGTGGGAGGTGTTGGTGCCACCCACGGGACCGTTCGAGGGCTGTTTCGAGTTCTCACCCTCTAACACCATGTTTTTAAGCCTAAGTCTAGAAATATACAAATTATCGTCGTATTCTAAAACCGGGAGTCCCGCGGTTGCGGGATCAGTTCCTACGAGTTACATTGGTCCCGTGGGAGGTGTTGGTGCCACCCACGGGACCGTTCGGGTGCAGTTTCTAGTTTTCAACCTCTAACGTCATGTTTTTAAGCCTAAATCTAGAAATATGCAAATTACCGTCGTATTCTAAAACCGGGAGTCCCGCGGCTACGGGGTCGATTCCTACGAGTTACATTGATCCCGTGGGAGGTGTTGGTGCCACCCACGGGGCCGTTCGAGGGCTGTTTGGAGTTCTCACCCTCTAACGCCATGTTTTTAAGCCTAAGTCTAGAAATATGCAAATTATCGTCGTATTCTCAAACCGGGAGTGCCGAGGCTACGGTGTCAGTTCCTACGAGTTACATTGGTCCCGTAGGAGGTGTTGGTGCCACCCACGGGGACGTTCGGGGGCTGTTTCGAGTTTTCACCCTCTAAAGCCATGTTTTTAAGCCTATGTCTAGAAATATGCAAATTACCGTCGTATTCTCAAACCGGGAGTCCCGCGATCTCGCGGTCAGTTCGTACGAGATTCATTGGTCCCGTGTGAGGTGTGGGTGCCACCCACGGGGCCGTTCGGGGGCTGTTTCGAGTTCTCACCCTCTAACGTCATGTTTTTAAGCCTAAATCTAGAAATATGCAAATTACCGTCGTACTCTCAAACCGGGAGACCTGCGGTTGTGGGGTCAGTTCCTACGAGTTACATTGATCCCGTGGGAGGTGTTGGTGCCACCCACGGGGCTGTTCGGGGGCTGTTTCGAGTTCTCACCCTCTAACGCCATGTTTTTAAGCCTAAGTCTAGAAATATGAAAATTATCGTCGTATTCTCAAACCGGGAGTCCCGCAGCTGCGGGGTCAGTTCCTACGAAATACATTGGTCCCGTGGGAGGTGTTGGGGCCACCCACGGGCCGTTCGGGGGCTGTTTCGTGTTCTCACCCTCTAACGCCATGTTTTTAAGCCTAAGTCTAGAAATATGCAAATTACCGTCGTATTCTAAAATCGGGAGTCCCGCGGCTGCGGGGTCGGTTCCTACGAGTTACATTGATCCTGTGGGAGGTGTTGGTGCCACCCACGGGACCGTTCGGGGGAAGTTTCGAGTTCTCACACTCTAACGCCATGTTTTTAAGCCTAAGTCTAGAAATATGCAAATTACCGTCGTACTCTCAAACCGGGAGACCTGCGGTTGTGGGGTCAGTTCCTACGAGTTACATTGGTCCTGTGGGAGGTGTTGGTGCCACCCACGGGGCCGTTCGGGGGAAGTTTCGAGTTCTCACCCTCTAACGCCATGTTTTTAAGCCTAAGTCCAGAAATATGCAAATTACCGTCGCACTCTCAAACCGAGAGACCTGCGGCTGTGGGGTCAGTTCCTACGAGTTACATTGATCCTGTTGGAGCTGTTGGTGCCACCCACGGGACCGTTCGGGGGAAGTTTCGAGTTCTCACCCTCTAACGCCATGTTTTTAATCCTAAGTCTAGAAATATGCAAATTACCGTCGCACTCTCAAACCGAGAGACCTGCGGCTGTGGGGTCAGTTCCTACGAGTTTCTTTGGTCCTGGGGGAGGTGTTGGTGACACCCACGGGGTCGTTCGGGGGCTGTTTCGAGTTCTCACCATCTAACGCCATGTTTTTAAGCCTAAGTCTAGAAATATGAAAATTACCGTCGTATTCTAAATTATGGAGTCCCGCGGCTGCGGGGTCGGTTCCTACGAGTTACATTGATCCTGTGGGAGGTGTTGGTGCCACCCACGGGACCGTTCGGGGGAAGTTTCGAGTTCTCACCCTCTAACGCCATGTTTTTAAGCCTAAGTCTAGAAATATGCAAATTACCGTCGTACTCTCAAACCGGGAGACCTGCGGTTGTGGGGTCAGTTCCTACGAGTTACATTGGTCCTGTGGGAGGTGTTGGTGCCACCCACGGGGCCGTTCGGGGGCTGTTTCGAGTTCTCACCCTCTAACGCCATGTTTTTAAGCCTAAGTCTAGAAATATGCAAATTATCATCGTACTCTCAAACCGGGAGTCCCGCGGCTGCGGGGTCGGTTCCTACGAGTTACATTAATCCCGTGGGAGGTGTTGGTGCCACCCACGGGGCCGTTCGGGGGTTGTTTCGAGTTCTCACCCTCTAACGCCATGTTTTTCAGCCTAAGTTTAGAAAATTGCAAATTACCGTCGTATTCTAAAATCGAGAGTCCCGCGGCTACGGATCAGTTCCTACGAGTTACATTGATCCCGTGGGAGGTGTTGGTGCCACCCACGGGACCGTTCGGGGGCTGTTTCGAGTTCTCACCCTCTAACGCCATGTTTTTAAGCCTAAGTCTAGAAATATGCAAATTACAGTCGTATTCTAAAATCGGGAGTCCCGCGGCTGCGGGGTCGGTTCCTACGAGTTACATTGATCCCGTGGGAGGTGTTGGTGCCACCCGTGGGGCCGTTCGAGGGTTGTTTCGATTTCTCACACTCTAACGCCATGTTTTTAAGCCTAAGTCTAGAAATATGAAAATTATCGTCGTATTCTCAAATCGGGAGTCCCGCTGCTGCGGGGTCAGTTCCTACGAGTTACATTGGTCCCGTGGGAGGTGTTGGTGCCACCCACGGGACCGTTCGGGGGCTGTTTCGAGTTCTCACCCTCTAACGCCATGTTTTTAAGCCTAAGTCTAGAAATATGCAAATTACCGTCGTATTCTAAAATCGGGAGTCCCGCGGCTGCGGGGTCGGTTCCTACGAGTTACATTGATCCCGTGGGAGGTGTTGGTGCCATCCGTGGGGCCGTTCGAGGGTTGTTTCGATTTCTCACCCTCTAACGCCATGTTTTTAAGCCTAAGTCTAGAAATATGAAAATTATCGTCGTATTCTCAAACCGGGAGTCCCGCAGCTGCGGGGTCGGTTCCTACGAGTTACATTGATCCTGTTGGAGCAGTTGGTGCCACCCACGGGACCGTTCGGGGGAAGTTTCGAGTTCTCACCCTCTAACGCCATGTTTTTAAGCCTAAGTCCAGAAATATGCAAATTACCGTCGCACTCTCAAACCGAGAGACCTGCGGCTGTGGGGTCAGTTCCTACGAGTTACATTGATCCTGTTGGAGCTGTTGGTGCCACCCACGGGACCGTTCGGGGGAAGTTTCGAGTTCTCACCCTCTAACGCCATGTTTTTAAGCCTAAGTCTAGAAATATGCAAATTATCGTCGCACTCTCAAACCGAGAGACCTGCGGCTGTGGGGTCAGTTCCTACGAGTTTCTTTGGTCCTGGGGGAGGTGTTGGTGACACCCACGGGGTCGTTCGGGGGCTGTTTCGAGTTCTCACCCTCTAACGCCATGTTTTTAAGCCTAAGTCTAGAAATATGCAAATTACCGTCGTATTCTAAATTATGGAGTCCCGCGGCTGCGGGGTCGGTTCCTACGAGTTACATTGATCCTGTGGGAGGTGTTGGTGCCACCCACGGGACCGTTCGGGGGAAGTTTCGAGTTCTCACCCTCTAACGCCATGTTTTTAAGACTAAGTCTAGAAATATGCAAATTACCGTCGTACTCTCAAACCGGGAGACCTGCGGTTGTGGGGTCAGTTCCTACGAGTTACATTGGTCCTGTGGGAGGTGTTGGTGCCACCCACGGGGCCGTTCGGGGGCTGTTTCGAGTTCTCACCCTCTAACGCCATGTTTTTAAGCCTAAGTCTAGAAATATGCAAATTATCATCGAACTCTCAAACCGGGAGTCCCGCGGCTGCGGGGTCGGTTCCTACGAGTTACATTAATCCCGTGGGAGGTGTTGGTGCCACCCACGGGGCCGTTCGGGGGTTGTTTCGAGTTCTCACCCTCTAACGCCATGTTTTTAAGCCTAAGTCTAGAAATATGCAAATTACCGTCGTATTCTAAAATATGGAGTCCTGCGGCTGCGGGGTCGGTTCCTACGAGTTACATTGATCCTGTGGGAGGTGTTGGTGCCACCCACGGGACCGTTCGGGGGAAGTTTCGAGTTCTCCCCCTCTAACACCATGTTTTAAGCCTAAGTCTAGAAATATGCAAATTACCGTCGTACTCTCAAAACGGGAGACCTGCGGTTGTGGGGTCAGTTCCTACGAGTTACATTGGTCCCGTGGGAGGTGTTGGTGCCACCCACGGGGCCGTTCGGGGGCTGTTTCGAGTTCTCACCCTCTAACGCCATGTTTTTAAGCCTAAGTCTAGAAATATGCAAATTATAATCGTACTCTCAAACCGGGAGTCCCGCGGCTGCGGGGTCGGTTCCTACGAGTTACATTAATCCCGTGGGAGGTGTTGGTGCCACCCACGGGGCCGTTCGGGGGTTGTTTCGAGTGCTCACCCTCTAACGCCATGTTTTTAAGCCTAAGTCTAAAAATATGCAAATTACCGTCGTATTCTAAAACCGGGAGTCCCGCGGCTGCGGGGTCGGTTCCTACGAGTTACATTGATCCCGTGGGAGGTGTTGGTGCCACCCACGGGACCGTTCGAGGGCTGTTTCGAGTTCTCACCCTCTAACGCCATGTTTTTAAGCCTAAGTCTAGAAATATACAAATTATCGTCGTATTCTAAAACCGGGAGTCCCGCGGTTGCGGGGTCAGTTCCTACGAGTTACATTGGTCCCGTGGGAGGTGTTGGTGCCACCCACGGGACCGTTCGGGTGCAGTTTCGAGTTTTCAACCTCTAACATCATGTTTTTAAGCCTAAATCTAGAAATATGTAAATTACCGTCGTATTCTAAAACCGGGAGTCCCGCGGCTACGGGGTCGATTCCTACGAGTTACATTGATCCTGTGGGAGGTGTTGTTGCCACCCACGGGGCCGTTCGAGGGCTGTTTGGAGTTCTCACCCTCTAACGCCATGTTTTTAAGCCTAAGTCTAGAAATATGCAAATTATCGTCGTATTCTCAAACCGGGAGTCCCGCGACTACGGTGTCAGTTCCTACGAGTTACATTGTTCCCGTGGGAGGTGTTGGTGCCACCCACGGCGACGTTCGGGGGCTGTTTCGAGTTTTCACCCTCTAACGCCTTGTTTTTAAGCCTATGTCTAGAAATATGCAAATTTCCGTCGTATTCTCAAACCGGGAGTCCCGCGATCTCGCTGTCAGTTCGTACGAGATTCATTGGTCCCGTGTGAGGTGTGGGTGCCACCCACGGGGCCGTTCGGGGGCTGTTTCGAGTTCTCACTCTCTAACGCCATGTTTTTAAGCCTAAGTTTAGAAATATGCAAATTATCGTCGTATTCTAAAATCGAGAATCCCGCGGATACGGATCAGTTCCTACGAGTTACATTGATCCCGTGGGAGGTGTTGGTGCCACCCACGGGACCGTTCGGGGGCTGTTTCGAGTTCTCACCCTCTAACGCCATGTTTTTAAGCCTAAGTCTAGAAATATGCAAATTACCATCGTATTCTAAAATCGGGAGTCCCGCGGCTGCGGGGTTGGTTCCTACGAGTTACATTGATCCCGTGGGAGGTGTTGGTGCCACCCGTGGGGCCGTTCGAGGGTTGTTTCGATTTCTCACACTCTAACGCCATGTTTTTAAGCCTAAGTCTAGAAATATGAAAATTATCGTCGTATTCTCAAACCGGGAGTCCCGCAGCTGCGGGGTCAGTTCCTACGAGTTACATTGGTCCCGTGTGAGGTGTGGGTGCCACCCACGGGGCCGTTCGGGGGCTGTTTCGAGTTCTCACCCTCTAACGCCATGTTTTTAAGCCTAAGTTTAGAAATATGCAAATTACCGTCGTATTCTAAAATCGGGAGTCCCGCGGCTACGGATCAGTTCCTACGAGTTACATTGATCCCGTGGGAGGTGTTGGTGCCACCCACGGGACCGTTCGGGGGCTGTTTCGAGTTCTCACCCTCTAACGCCATGTTTTTAAGCCTAAGTCTAGAAATATGCAAATTACCGTCGTATTCTAAAATCGGGAGTCCCGCGGCTGCGGGGTCGGTTCCTACGAGTTACATTGATCCCGTGGGAGGTGTTGGTGCCATCCGTGGGGCCGTTCGAGGGTTGTTTCGATTTCTCACCCTCTAACGCCATGTTTTTAAGCCTAAGTCTAGAAATATGAAAATTATCGTCGTATTCTCAAACCGGGAGTCCCGCAGCTGCGGGGTCGGTTCCTACGAGTTACATTGGTCCCGTAGGAGGTGTTGGTGCCACCCACGGGGCCGTTCGGGGGCTGTTTCGAGTTCTCACCCTCTAACGCCATGTTTTTAAGCCTAAGTCTAGAAATATGCAAATTGCCGTCGTATTCTAAAACCGGGAGTCTCGCGTCTGCGGGGTCGGTTCCTACGAGTTACATTGATCCCGTGGGAGGTGTTGGTGCCACCCACGGGGCCGTTCGAGGGCTGTTTCGAGTTCTCACCCTCTAACGCCATGTTCCTAAGCCTAAGTCTAGAAATATGCAAATTATCCTCGTATTCTCAAACCGGGAGTCCCGCGGCTACGGTGTCAGTTCCTACGAGTTACATTGGTCCCGTAGGAGGTGTTGGTGCCACCCACGGGGCCGTTCGGGGGCTGTTTCGAGTTCTCACCCTCTAACGCCATGTTTTTAAGCCTAAGTCTAGAAATATGCAAATTGCCGTCGTATTCTAAAACCGGGAGTCTCGCGTCTGCGGGGTCGGTTCCTACGAGTTACATTGATCCCGTGGGAGGTGTTGGTGCCACCCACGGGGCCGTTCGAGGGCTGTTTCGAGTTCTCACCCTCTAACGCCATGTTCCTAAGCCTAAGTCTAGAAATATTCAAATTATCGTCGTATTCTCAAACCGGGAGTCCCGCGGCTACGGTGTCAGTTCCTACGAGTTACATTGGTCCCGTGGGAGGTGTTGGTGCCACCCATGGGGACGTTCGGTGGATGTTTCGAGTTCTCACCGTCTAACGCCATGTTTTGCTTAAGTCTAGATATATGCAAATTACCATCGTACTCTCAAACTGGGAGACCTGCGGTTGTGGGGTCAGTTCCTACGAGTTACATTGGTCCTGTGGGAGGTGTTGGTGCCACCCACGGGGCCGTTCGGGGGCTGTTTCGAGTTCTCACCCTCTAACGCCATGTTTTTAAGCCTAAGTCTAGAAATATGCAAATTATCATCGTACTCTCAAACCGGGAGTCCCGCGGCTGCGGGGTCGGTTCCTACGAGTTACATTGATTGTGTTGGAGCTGTTGGTGCCACCCACGGGACCGTTCGGGGGAAGTTTCGAGTTCTCACCCTCTAACGCCATGTTTTTAAGCCTAAGTCTAAAAATATGCAAATTACCGTCGCACTCTCAAACCGAGAGACCTGCGGCTGTGGGGTCAGTTCCTACGAGTTACATTGGTCCTGTGGGAGGTGTTGGTGACACCCACGGGGTCGTTCGGGGGCTGTTTTGAGTTCTCACCCTCTAACGCCATGTTTTTAAGCCTAAGTCTAGAAATATGCAAATTGCCGTCGTATTCTAAAACCGGGAGTCCCGCGGCTGCGGGGTCGGTTCCTACGAGTTACATTGATCCCGTGGGAGGTGTTGGTGCCACCCACGGGGCCGTTCGAGGGCTGTTCGAGTTCTCACCCTCTAACGCCATGTTCTTAAGCCTAAGTCTAGAAATATGCAAATTATCGTCGTATTCTCAAACCGGGAGTCCCGCGGCTACGGTGTCAGTTCCTACGAGTTACATTGGTCTCGTGGGAGGTGTTGGTGCCACCCATGGGGATGTTCAGAGGATGTTTCGAGTTCTCACCCTCTAACGCCATGTTTTGCTTAAGTCTAGAAATATGCAAATTACCGTCGTACTCTCAAACCGGGAGACCTGCGGTTGTGGGGTCAGTTCCTACGAGTTACATTGGTCCCGTGGGAGGTGTTGGTGCCACCCACGGGGCCGTTCGGGGGCTGTTTCGAGTTCTCACCCTCTAACGCCATGTTTTTAAGCCTAAGTCTAGAAATATGCAAATTATCATCGTACTCTCAAACCGGGAGTCCCGCGGCTGCGGGGTCGGTTCCTACGAGTTACATTGATCCTGTTGGAGCTGTTGGTGCCACCCACGGGACCGTTCGGGGGAAGTTTTGAGTTCTCACCCTCTAACGCCATGTTTTTAAGCCTAAGTCTAGAAATATGCAAATTACCGTCGCACTCTCAAACCGAGAGACCTGCGGCTGTGGGGTCAGTTCCTACGAGTTACATTGATCCTGTTGGAGCTGTTGGTGCCACCCACGGGACCGTTCGGGGGAAGTTTCGAGTTCTCACCCTCTAACGCCATGTTTTTAAGCCTAAGTCTAGAAATATGCAAATTACCGTCGCACTCTCAAACCGAGAGACCTGCGGCTGTGGGGTCAGTTCCTACGAGTTTCATTGGTCCTGAGGGAGGTGTTGGTGACACCCACGGGGTCGTTCGGGGGCTGTTTCGAGTTCTCACCCTCTAACTCCATGTTTTTAAGCCTAAGTCTAGAAATATGAAAATTACTGTCGTATTCTAAAATATGGAGTCCCGCGGCTGCGGGGTCGGTTCCTACGAGTTACATTGATCCTGTGGGAGGTGTTGGTGCCACCCACGGGACCGTTCGGGGGTTGTTTCGAGTTCTCACCCTCTAACGCCATGTTTTTAAGCCTAAGTTTAGAAATATGCAAATTACCGTCGTATTCTAAAATCGGGAGTCCCGCGGCTGCGGGGTCGGTTCCTACGAGCTACATTGATCCCGTGGGAGGTGTTGGTGCCATCCGTGGGGCCGTTCGAGGGTTGTTTCGATTTCTCACCCTCTAACGCCATGATTTTAAGCCTAAGTCTAGAAATATGAAAATTATCGTCGTATTCTCAAATCGGGAGTCCCGCAGCTGCGGGGTCAGTTCCTACGAGTTACATTGGTCCCGTAGGAGGTGTTGGTGCCACCCACGGGACCGTTCGGGGGCTGTTTCGAGTTCTCACCCTCTAACGCCATGTTTTTAAGCCTAAGTCTAGAAATATGCAAATTACCGTCGTATTCTAAAATCGGGAGTCCCGCGGCTGCGGGGTCGGTTCCTACGAGTTACATTGATCCCGTGGGAGGTGTTGGTACCACCCGTGGGGCCGTTCGAGGGTTATTTTGATTTCTCACACTCTAACGCCATGTTTTTAAGCCTAAGTCTAGAAATATGAAAATTATCGTCGTATTCTCAAACCGGGAGTCCCGCAGCTGCGGGGTCAGTTCCTACGAGTTACATTGGTCCCGTGGGAGGTGTTGGGGCCACCCACGGGCCGTTCGGGGGCTGTTTCGAGTTCTCACCCTCTAACGCCATGTTTTTAAGCCTAAGTCTAGAAATATGCAAATTACCGTCGTATTCTAAAATCGGGAGTCCCGCGGCTGCGGGGTCGGTTCCTACGAGTTACATTGATCCCGTGGGAGGTGTTGGTGCCACCCACGGGACCGTTCGGGGGAAGTTTCGAGTTCTCACCCTCTAACGCCATGTTTTTAAGCCTAAGTCTAGAAATATGCAAATTACCGTCGTACTCTCAAACCGGGAGACCTGCGGTTGTGGGGTCAGTTCCTACGAGTTACATTGGTCCTGTGGGAGGTGTTGGTGCCACCCACGGGGCTGTTCGGGGGCTGTTTCGAGTTCTCACCCTCTAACGCCATGTTTTTAAGCCTAAGTCTAGAAATATGCAAATTATCATCATACTCTCAAACCGGGAGTCCCGCGGCTGCGGGGTCGGTTCCTACGAGTTACATTAATCCCGTGGGAGGTGTTGGTGCCACCCACGGGGCCGTTCGGGGGTTGTTTCGAGTTCTCACCCTCTAACGCCATGTTTTTAAGCCTAAGTCTAAAAATATGCAAATTACCGTCGTATTCTAAAACCGGGAGTCCCGCGGCTGCGGGGTCAGTTCCTACGAGTTACATTGATCCCGTGGGAGGTGTTGGTGCCACCCACGGGACCGTTCGAGGGCTGTTTCTAGTTCTCACCCTCTAACACCATGTTTTTAAGCCTAAGTCTAGAAATATACAAATTATCGTCGTATTCTAAAACCGGGAGTCCCGCGGTTGCGGGATCAGTTCCTACGAGTTACATTGGTCCCGTGGGAGGTGTTGGTGCCACCCACGGGACCGTTCGGGTGCAGTTTCTAGTTTTCAACCTCTAACGTCATGTTTTTAAGCCTAAATCTAGAAATATGCAAATTACCATCGTATTCTAAAACCGGGAGTCCCGCGGCTACGGGGTCGATTCCTACGAGTTACATTGATCCCGTGGGAGCTGTTGGTGCCACCCACGGGGCCGTTCGAGGGCTGTTTGGAGTTCTCACCCTCTAACGCCATGTTTTTAAGCCTAAGTCTAGAAATATGCAAATTATCGTCGTATTCTCAAACCGGGAGTGCCGAGGCTACGGTGTCAGTTCCTACGAGTTACATTGGTCCCGTAGGAGGTGTTGGTGCCACCCACGGGGACGTTCGGGGGATGTTTCGAGTTTTCACCCTCTAACGCCATGTTTTTAAGCCTATGTCTAGAAATATGCAAATTACCGTCGTATTCTCAAACCGGGAGTCCCGCGATCTCGCGGTCAGTTCGTACGAGATTCATTGGTCCCGTGTGAGGTGTGGGTGCCACCCACGGGGCCGTTCGGGGGCTGTTTCGAGTTCTCACCCTCTAACGCCATGTTTTTCAGCCTAAGTTTAGAAAATTGCAAATTACCGTCGTATTCTAAAATCGGGAGTCCCGCGGCTGCGGGGTCGGTTCCTACGAGTTACATTGATCCCGTGGGAGGTGTTGGTGCCACCCGTGGGGCCGTTCGAGGGTTGTTTCGATTTCTCACACTCTAACGCCATGTTTTTAAGCCTAAGTCTAGAAATATGAAAATTATCGTCGTATTCTCAAACCGGGAGTCCCGCAGCTGCGGGGTCAGTTCCTACGAGTTACATTGGTCCCGTGGGAGGTGTTGGGGCCACCCACGGGCCGTTCGGGGGCTGTTTCGAGTTCTCACCCTCTAACGCCATGTTTTTAAGCCTAAGTCTAGAAATATGCAAATTACCGTCGTATTCTAAAATCGGGAGTCCCGCGGCTGCGGGGTCGGTTCCTACGAGTTACATTGATCCTGTGGGAGGTGTTGGTGCCACCCACGGGACCGTTCGGGGGAAGTTTCGAGTTCTCACCCTCTAACGCCATGTTTTTAAGCCTAAGTCTAGAAATATGCAAATTACCGTCGTACTCTCAAACCGGGAGACCTGCGGTTGTGGGGTCAGTTCCTACGAGTTACATTGGTCCTGTGGGAGGTGTTGGTGCCACCCACGGGGCCGTTCGGGGGAAGTTTCGAGTTCTCACCCTCTAACGCCATGTTTTTAAGCCAAAGTCCAGAAATATGCAAATTACCGTCGCACTCTCAAACCGAGAGACCTGCGGCTGTGGGGTCATTTCCTACGAGTTACATTGATCCTGTTGGAGCTGTTGGTGCCACCCACGGGACCGTTCGGGGGAAGTTTCGAGTTCTCACCCTCTAACGCCATGTTTTTAATCCTAAGTCTAGAAATATGCAAATTACCGTCGCACTCTCAAACCGAGAGACCTGCGGCTGTGGGGTCAGTTCCTACGAGTTTCTTTGGTCCTGGGGGAGGTGTTGGTGACACCCACGGGGTCGTTCGGGGGCTATTTCGAGTTCTCACCATCTAACGCCATGTTTTTAAGCCTAAGTCTAGAAATATGAAAATTACCGTCGTATTCTAAATTATGGAGTCCCGCGGCTGCGGGGTCGGTTCCTACGAGTTACATTGATCCTGTGGGAGGTGTTGGTGCCACCCACGGGACCGTTCGGGGGAAGTTTTGAGTTCTCACCCTCTAACGCCATGTTTTTAAGCCTAAGTCTAGAAATATGCAAATTACCGTCGTACTCTCAAACCGGGAGACCTGCGGTTGTGGGGTCAGTTCCTACGAGTTACATTGGTCCTGTGGGAGGTGTTGGTGCCACCCACGGGGCCGTTCGGGGGCTGTTTCGAGTTCTCACCCTCTAACGCCATGTTTTTAAGCCTAAGTCTAGAAATATGCAAATTATCATCGTACTCTCAAACCGGGAGTCCCGCGGCTGCGGGGTCGGTTCCTACGAGTTACATTAATCCCGTGGGAGGTGTTGGTGCCACCCACGGGGCCGTTCGGGGGTTGTTTCGAGTTCTCACCCTCTAACGCCATGTTTTTCAGCCTAAGTTTAGAAAATTGCAAATTACCGTCGTATTCTAAAATCGAGAGTCCCGCGGCTACGGATCAGTTCCTACGAGTTACATTGATCCCGTGGGAGGTGTTGGTGCCACCCACGGGACCGTTCGGGGGCTGTTTCGAGTTCTCACCCTCTAACGCCATGTTTTTAAGCCTAAGTCTAGAAATATGCAAATTACAGTCGTATTCTAAAATCGGGAGTCCCGCGGCTGCGGGGTCGGTTCCTACGAGTTACATTGATCCCGTGGGAGGTGTTGGTGCCACCCGTGGGGCCGTTCGAGGGTTGTTTCGATTTCTCACACTCTAACGCCATGTTTTTAAGCCTAAGTCTAGAAATATGAAAATTATCGTCGTATTCTCAAATCGGGAGTCCCGCTGCTGCGGGGTCAGTTCCTACGAGTTACATTGGTCCCGTGGGAGGTGTTGGAGCCACCCACGGGACCGTTCGGGGGCTGTTTCGAGTTCTCACCCTCTAACGCCATGTTTTTAAGCCTAAGTCTAGAAATATGCAAATTACCGTCGTATTCTAAAATCGGGAGTCCCGCGGCTGCGGGGTCGGTTCCTACGAGTTACATTGATCCCGTGGGAGGTGTTGGTGCCATCCGTGGGGCCGTTCGAGGGTTGTTTCGATTTCTCACCCTCTAACGCCATGTTTTTAAGCCTAAGTCTAGAAATATGAAAATTATCGTCGTATTCTCAAACCGGGAGTCCCGCAGCTGCGGGGTCGGTTCCTACGAGTTACATTGATCCTGTTGGAGCTGTTGGTGCCACCCACGGGACCGTTCGGGGGAAGTTTCGAGTTCTCACCCTCTAACGCCATGTTTTTAAGCCTAAGTCCAGAAATATGCAAATTACCGTCGCACTCTCAAACCGAGAGACCTGCGGCTGTGGGGTCAGTTCCTACGAGTTACATTGATCCTGTTGGAGCTGTTGGTGCCACCCACGGGACCGTTCGGGGGAAGTTTCGAGTTCTCACCCTCTAACGCCATGTTTTTAAGCCTAAGTCTAGAAATATGCAAATTACCGTCGCACTCTCAAACCGAGAGACCTGCGGCTGTGGGGTCAGTTCCTACGAGTTTCTTTGGTCCTGGGGGAGGTGTTGGTGACACCCACGGGGTCGTTCGGGGGCTGTTTCGAGTTCTCACCCTCTAACGCCATGTTTTTAAGCCTAAGTCTAGAAATATGCAAATTACCGTCGTATTCTAAATTATGGAGTCCCGCGGCTGCGGGGTCGGTTCCTACGAGTTACATTGATCCTGTGGGAGGTGTTGGTGCCACCCACGGGACCGTTCGGGGGAAGTTTCGAGTTCTCACCCTCTAACGCCATGTTTTTAAGCCTAAGTCTAGAAATATGCAAATTACCGTCGTACTCTCAAACCGGGAGACCTGCGGTTGTGGGGTCAGTTCCTACGAGTTACATTGGTCCTGTGGGAGGTGTTGGTGCCACCCACGGGGCCGTTCGGGGGCTGTTTCGAGTTCTCACCCTCTAACGCCATGTTTTTAAGCCTAAGTCTAGAAATATGCAAATTATCATCGAACTCTCAAACCGGGAGTCCCGCGGCTGCGGGGTCGGTTCCTACGAGTTACATTAATCCCGTGGGAGGTGTTGGTGCCACCCACGGGGCCGTTCGGGGGTTGTTTCGAGTTCTCACCCTCTAACGCCATGTTTTTAAGCCTAAGTCTAGAAATATGCAAATTACCGTCGTATTCTAAAATATGGAGTCCCGCGGCTGCGGGGTCGGTTCCTACGAGTTACATTGATCCTGTGGGAGGTGTTGGTGCCACCCACGGGACCGTTCGGGGGAAGTTTCGAGTTCTCCCCCTCTAACGCCATGTTTTAAGCCTAAGTCTAGAAATATGCAAATTACCGTCGTACTCTCAAACCGGGAGACCTGCGGTTGTGGGGTCAGTTCCTACGAGTTACATTGGTCCTGTGGGAGGTGTTGGTGCCACCCACGGGGCCGTTCGGGGGCTGTTTCGAGTTCTCACCCTCTAACGCCATGTTTTTAAGCCTAAGTCTAGAAATATGCAAATTATCATCGTACTCTCAAACCGGGAGTCCCGCGGCTGCGGGGTCGGTTCCTACGAGTTACATTAATCCCGTGGGAGGTGTTGGTGCCACCCACGGGGCCGTTCGGGGGTTGTTTCGAGTTCTCACCCTCTAACGCCATGTTTTTAAGCCTAAGTCTAAAAATATTCAAATTACCGTCGTATTCTAAAACCGGGAGTCCCGCGGCTGCGGGGTCGGTTCCTACGAGTTACATTGATCCCGTGGGAGGTGTTGGTGCCACCCACGGGACCGTTCGAGGGCTGTTTCGAGTTCTCACCCTCTAACGCCATGTTTTTAAGCCTAAGTCTAGAAATATACAAATTATCGTCGTATTCTAAAACCGGGAGTCCCGCGGTTGCGGGGTCAGTTCCTACGAGTTACATTGGTCCCGTGGGAGGTGTTGGTGCCACCCACTGGACCGTTCGGGTGCAGTTTCGAGTTTTCAACCTCTAACATCATGTTTTTAAGCCTAAATTTAGAAATATGCAAATTACCGTCGTATTCTAAAACCGGGAGTCCCGCGGCTACGGGGTCGATTCCTACGAGTTACATTGATCCTGTGGGAGGTGTTGTTGCCACCCACGGGGCCGTTCGAGGGCTGTTTGGAGTTCTCACCCTCTAACGCCATGTTTTTAAGCCTAAGTCTAGAAATATGCAAATTATCGCCGTATTCTCAAACCGGGAGTCCCGCGACTACGGTGTCAGTTCCTACGAGTTACATTGTTCCCGTGGGAGGTGTTGGTGCCACCCACGGGGACGTTCGGGGGCTGTTTCGAGTTTTCACCCTCTAACGCCTTGTTTTTAAGCCTATGTCTAGAAATATGCAAATTACCGTCGTATTCTCAAACCGGGAGTCCCGCGATCTCGCTGTCAGTTCGTACGAGATTCATTGGTCCCGTGTGAGGTGTGGGTGCCACCCACGGGGCCGTTCGGGGGCTGTTTCGAGTTCTCACCCTCTAACGCCATGTTTTTAAGCCTAAGTTTAGAAATATGCAAATTATCGTCGTATTCTAAAATCGAGAATCCCGCGGCTACGGATCAGTTCCTACGAGTTACATTGATCCCGTGGGAGGTGTTGGTGCCACCCATGGGACCGTTCGGGGGCTGTTTCGAGTTCTCACCCTCTAACGCCATGTTTTTAAGCCTAAGTCTAGAAATATGCAAATTACCATCGTATTCTAAAATCGGGAGTCCCGCGGCTGCGGGGTCGGTTCCTACGAGTTACATTGATCCCGTGGGAGGTGTTGGTGCCACCCGTGGGGCCGTTCGAGGGTTGTTTCGATTTCTCACACTCTAACGCCATGTTTTTAAGCCTAAGTCTAGAAATATGAAAATTATCGTCGTATTCTCAAACCGGGAGTCCCGCAGCTGCGGGGTCAGTTCCTACGAGTTACATTGGTCCCGTGGGAGGTGTTGGTGCCACCCACGGGACCGTTCGGGGGCTGTTTCGAGTTCTCACCCTCTAACGCCATGTTTTTAAGCCTAAGTCTAGAAATATGCAAATTACCGTCGTATTCTAAAATCGGGAGTCCCGCGGCTGCGGGGTCGGTTCCTACGAGCTACATTGATCCCGTGGGAGGTGTTGGTGCCATCCGTGGGGCCGTTCGAGGGTTGTTTCGATTTCTCACCCTCTAACGCCATGTTTTTAAGCCTAAGTCTAGAAATATGAAAATTATCGTCGTATTCTCAAACCGGGAGTCCCGCAGCTGCGGGGTCAGTTCCTACGAGTTACATTGGTCCCGTAGGAGGTGTTGGTGCCACCCACAGGGCCGTTCGGGGGCTGTTTTGAGTTCTCACCCTCTAACGCCATGTTTTTAAGCCTAAGTCTAGAAATATGCAAATTGCCGTCGTATTCTAAAACCGGGAGTCCCACGGCTGCGGGGTCGGTTCCTACGAGTTACATTGATCCCGTGGGAGGTGTTGGTGCCACCCACGGGGCCGTTCGAGGGTTGTTCGAGTTCTCACCCTCTAACGCCATGTTCTTAAGCCTAAGTCTAGAAATATGCAAATTATCGTCGTATTCTCAAACCGGGAGTCCCGCGGCTACGGTGTCCGTTCCTACGAGTTACATTGGTCTCGTGGGAGGTGCTGGTGCCACCCATGGGGATGTTCGGGGGATGTTTCGAGTTCTCACCCTCTAACGCCATGTTTTGCTTAAGTCTAGAAATATGCAAATTACCGTCGTACTCTCAAACCAGGAGACCTACGGTTGTGGGGTCAGTTCCTACGAGTTACATTGGTCCTGTGGGAGGTGTTGGTGCCACCCACGGGGCCGTTCGGGGGCTGTTTCGAGTTCTCACCCTCTAACGCCATGTTTTTAAGCCTAAGTCTAGAAATATGCAAATTATCATCGTACTCTCAAACCGGGAGTCCCGCGGCTGCGGGGTCGGTTCCTACGAGTTACATTGATCCTGTTGGAGCTGTTGGTGCCACCCACGGGACCGTTCGGGGGAAGTTTTGAGTTCTCACCCTCTAACGCCATGTTTTTAAGCCTAAGTCTAGAAATATGCAAATTACCGTCGCACTCTCAAACCGAGAGACCTGCGGCTGTGGGGTCAGTTCCTACGAGTTACATTGGTCCTGTGGCAGGTGTTGGTGACACCCACGGGGTCGTTCGGGGGCTGTTTCGAGTTCTCACCCTCTAACGCCATGTTTTTAAGCCTAAGTCTAGAAATATGCAAATTACCGTCGTATTCTAAAATATGGAGTCCCGCGGCTGCAGGGTCGGTTCCTACGAGTTACATTGATCCTGTGGGAGGTGTTGGTGCCACCCACGGGACCGTTCGGGGGAAGTTTCGATTCTCACCCTCTAACGCCATGTTTTTAAGCCTAAGTCTAGAAATATGCAAATTACCGTCGTACTCTCAAACCGGGAGACCTGCGGTTGTGGGGTCAGTTCCTACGAGTTACATTGGTCCTATGGGAGGTGTTGGTGCCACCCACGGGGCCGTTCGGGGGGGTGTTTCGAGTTCTCACCCTCTAACGCCATGTTTTTGAGCCTAAGTCTAGAAATATGCAAATTATCATCGTACTCTCAAACCGGGAGTCCCGCGGCTGCGGGGTCGGTTCCTACGAGTTACATTAATCCCGTGAGAGGTGTTGGTGCCACCCACGGGGCCGTTCGGGGGTTGTTTCGAGTTCTCACCCTCTAACGCCATGTTTTTAAGCCTAAATCTAAAAATATGCAAATTACCGTCGTATTCTAAAATCGGGAGTCCCGCGGCTGCGGGGTCGGTTCCTACGAGTTACATTGATCCCGTGGGAGGTGTTGGTGCCACCCACGGGACCGTTCGAGGGCTGTTTCGAGTTCTCACCCTCTAACGCCATGTTTTTAAGCCTAAGTCTATAAATATACAAATTATCGTCGTATTCTAAAACCGGGAGTCCCGCGGTTGCGGGGTCAGTTCCTACGAGTTACATTGGTCCCGTGGGAGTTGTTGGTGCCACCCACGGGACCGTTCGGGTGCAGTTTTGAGTTTTCAACCTCTAACGTCACGTTTTTAAGCCTAAATCTAGAAATATGCAAATTACCGTCGTATTCTAAAACCGGGAGTCCCGCGGCTACGGGGTCGATTCCTACGAGTTACATTGGTCCCGTGGGAGGTGTTGGTGCCACCCACGGGACCGTTCGGGGGCTGTTTCGAGTTCTCACCCTCTAACGCCATGTTTTTAAGCCTAAGTCTAGAAATATGTAAATTACCGTCGTATTCTAAAATCGGGAGTCCCGCGGCTGCGGGGTCGGTTCCTACGAGCTACATTGATCCCGTGGGAGGTGTTGGTGCCATCCGTGGGGCCGTTCGAGGGTTGTTTCGATTTCTCACCCTCTAACGCCATGTTTTTAAGCCTAAGTCTAGAGATATGAAAATTATCGTCGTATTCTCAAACCGGGAGTCCCACAGCTGCGGGGGTCAGTTCCTACGAGTTACATTGGTCCCGTAGGAGGTGTTGGTACCACCCACGGGGCCGTTTCGGGGGATGTTTTGAGTTCTCACCCTCTAATGCCATGTTTTTAAGCCTAAGTCTAGAAATATGCAAATTGCCGTCGTATTCTAAAACCGGGAGTCCCGCGGCTGCGGGGTCGGTTCCTACGAGTTACATTGATCCCGTGGGAGGTGTTGGTGCCACCCCACGGGGCCGTTCGAGGGTTGTTCGAGTTCTCACCCTCTAATGCCATGTTCTTAAGCCTAAGTCTAGAAATATGCAAATTATTATCGTATTCTCAAACCGGGAGTCCCGCGGCTACGGTGTCAGTTCCTACGAGTTACATTGGTCTCGTGGGAGGTGTTGGTGCCACCCATGGGGATGTTCGGGAGGGATGTTTCGAGTTCTCACCCTCTAACGCCATGTTTTGCTTAAGTCTAGAAATATGCAAATTACTGTCGTACTCTCAAACCGGGAGACCTGCGGTTGTGGGGTCAGTTCCTACGAGTTACATTGGTCCTGTGGGAGGTGTTGGTGCCACCCACGGGGCCGTTCGGGGGCTGTTTCGAGTTCTCACCCTCTAACGCCATGTTTTTAAGCCTAAGTCTAGAAATATGCAAATTATCATCGTACTCTCAAACCAGGAGTCCCGCGGCTGCGGGGTTGGTTCCTACGAGTTACATTGATCCTGTTGGAGCTGTTGGTGCCACCCACCGGGACCGTTCGGGGGAAGTTTTGAGTTCTCACCCTCTAACGCCATGTTTTTAAGCCTAAGTCTAGAAATATGCAAATTACCGTCGCACTCTCAAACCGAGAGACCTGCGGCTGTGGGGTCAGTTCCTACGAGTTACATTGGTCCTGTGGGAGGTGTTGGTGACACCCACGGGGTCGTTCGGGGGCTGTTTCGAGTTCTCACCCTCTAACGCCATGTTTTTAAGCCTAAGTCTAGAAATATGCAAATTTACCGTCGTATTCTAAAATATAGAGTCCCGCGGCTGCAGGGTCGGTTCCTACGAGTTACATTGATCCTGTGGGAGGTGTTGGTGCCACCCAGGGGACCGTTCGGGGGAAGTTTCGAGTTCTCACCCTCTAACGCCATGTTTTTAAGCCTAAGTCTAGAAATATGCAAATTACCGTCGTACTCTCAAACCGGGAGACCTGCGGTTGTGGGGTCAGTTCCTACGAGTTACATTGGTCCTGTGGGAAGTGTTGGTGCCACCCACGGGGCCGTTCGGGGGGGTGTTTCGAGTTCTCACCCTCTAACGCTATGTTTTTAAGCCTAAGTCTAGAAATATGCAAATTATCATCGTACTCTCAAACCGGGAGTCCCGCGGCTGCGGGGTCGGTTCCTATGAGTTACATTAATCCCGTGAGAGGTGTTGGTGCCACCCACGGGGCCGTTCGGGGGTTGTTTCGAGTTCTCACCCTCTAACGCCATGTTTTTAAGCCTAAGTCTAAAAATATGCAAATTACCGTCGTATTCTAAAATCGGGAGTCCCGCGGCTGCGGGGTCGGTTCCTACGAGTTACATTGATCCCGTGGGAGGTGTTGGTGCCACCCACGGGACCGTTCGAGGGCTGTTTCGAGTTCTCACCCTCTAACGCCATGTTTTTAAGCCTAAGTCTATAAATATACAAATTATCGTCGTATTCTAAAACCGGGAGTCCCGCGGTTGCGGGGTCAGCTCCTACGAGTTACATTGGTCCCGTGGGAGGTGTTGGTGCCACCCACGGGACCGTTCGGGCGCAGTTTCGAGTTTTCAACCTCTAACATCATGTTTTTAAGCCTAAATCTAGAAATATGCAAATTACCGTCGTATTCTAAAACCGGGAGTCCCGCGGCTACGGGGTCGATTCCTACGAGTTACATTGATCCCGTGGGAGGTGTTGGTGCCACCCACGGGGACGTTCGAGGGCTGTTCGAGTTCTCACCCTCTAACGCCATGTTCTTAAGCCTAAGTCTAGAAATATGCAAATTATTATCGTATTCTCAAACCGGGAGTCCCGCGGCTACGGTGTCAGTTCCTACGAGTTTCATTGGTCTCGTGGGAGGTGTTGGTGCCACCCATGGGGATGTTCGGGGGATGTTTCGAGTTCTCACCCTCTAACGCCATGTTTTGCTTAAGTCTAGAAATATGCAAATTACCGTCGTACTCTCAAACCGGGAGACCTGCGGTTGTGGGGTCAGTTCCTACGAGTTACATTGGTCCTGTGGGAGGTGTTGGTGCCACCCACGGGGCCGTTCGGGGGCTGTTTCGAGTTCTCACCCTCTAACGCCATGTTTTTAAGCCTAAGTCTAGAAATATGCAAATTATCATCGTACTCTCAAACCAGGAGTCCCGCGGCTGCGGGGTTGGTTCCTACGAGTTACATTGATCCTGTTGGAGCTGTTGGTGCCACCCACGGGACCGTTCGGGGGAAGTTTTGAGTTCTCACCCTCTAACGCCATGTTTTTAAGCCTAAGTCTAGAAATATGCAAATTACCGTCGCACTCTCAAACCGAGAGACCTGCGGCTGTGGGGTCAGTTCCTACGAGTTACATTGGTCCTGTGGGAGGTGTTGGTGACACCCACGGGGTCGTTCGGGGGCTGTTTCGAGTTCTCACCCTCTAACGCCATGTTTTTAAGCCTAAGTCTAGAAATATGCAAATTACCGTCGTATTCTAAAATATAGAGTCCCGCGGCTGCAGGGTCGGTTCCTACGAGTTACATTGATCCTGTGGGAGGTGTTGGTGCCACCCACGGGACCGTTCGGGGGAAGTTTCGAGTTCTCACCCTCTGACGCCATGTTTTTAAGCCTAAGTCTAGAAATATGCAAATTACCGTCGTACTCTCAAACCGGGAGACCTGCGGTTGTGGGGTCAGTTCCTACGAGTTACATTGGTCCTGTGGGAAGTGTTGGTGCCACCCACGGGGCCGTTCGGGGGGGTGTTTCGAGTTCTCACCCTCTAACGCTATGTTTTTAAGCCTAAGTCCAGAAATATGCAAATTATCATCGTACTCTCAAACCGGGAGTCCCGTGGCTGCGGGGTCGGTTCCTATGAGTTACATTAATCCCGTGAGAGGTGTTGGTGCCACCCACGGGGCCGTTCGGGGGTTGTTTCGAGTTCTCACCCTCTAACGCCATGTTTTTAAGCCTAAGTCTAAAAATATGCAAATTACCGTCGTATTCTAAAACCGGGAGTCCCGCGGCTGCGGGGTCGGTTCCTACGAGTTACATTGATCCCGTGGGAGGTGTTGGTGCCCACCCACGGGACCGTTCGAGGGCTGTTTCGAGTTCTCACCCTCTAACGCCATGTTTTTAAGCCTAAGTCTAGAAATATACAAATTATCGTCGTATTCTAAAACCGGGAGTCCCGCGGTTGCGGGGTCAGTTCCTACGAGTTACATTGGTCCCGTGGGAGGTGTTGGTGCCACCCACGGGACCGTTCGGGTGCAGTTTCGAGTTTTCAACCTCTAACGTCATGTTTTTAAGCCTAAATCTAGAAATATGCATATTACCGTCGTATTCTAAAACCGGGAGTCCCGCGGCTACGGGGTCGATTCCTACGAGTTACATTGATCCCATGGGAGGTGTTGGTGCCACCCACGGGGCCGTTCGAGGGCTGTTTGGAGTTCTCACCCTCTAACGCCATGTTTTTAAGCCTAAGTCTAGAAATATGCAATTTATCGTCGTATTCTCAAACCGGGAGTCCCGCGGCTACGGTGTCAGTTCCTACGAGTTACATTGGTCCCGTGGGAGGTGTTGGTGCCACCCACGGGGACGTTCGGGGGCTGTTTCGAGTTTTCACCCTCTAACGCCATGTTTTTAAGCCTATGTCTAGAAATATGCAAATTACCGTCGTATTCTCAAACCGGGAGTCCCGCGATCTCGCTGTCAGTTCGTACGAGATTCATTGGTCCCGTGTGAGGTGTGGGTGCCACCGACGGGGCCGTTCGGGGGCTGTTTCGAGTTCTCACCCTCTAACGCCATGTTTTTAAGCCTAAGTTTAGAAATAGGCAAATTATCGTCGTATTCTAAAATCGAGAATCCCGCGGCTACGGATCAGTTCCTACGAGTTACATTGATCCCGTGGGAGGTGTTGGTGCCACCCACGGGACCGTTCGGGGGCTGTTTCGAGTTCTCACCCTCTAACGCCATGTTTTTAAGCCTAAGTCTAGAAATATGCAAATTACCGTCGTATTCTAAAATCGGGAGTCCCGCGGCTACGGGGTCGGTTCCTACGAGTTATATTGATCCCGTGGGAGGTGTTGGTGCCACCCGTGGGGCCGTTCGAGGGTTGTTTCGATTTCTCACACTCTAACGCCATGTTTTTAAGCCTAAGTCTAGAAATATGAAAATTATCATCGTATTCTCAAACCGGGAGTCCCGCAGCTGCCGGGTCGGTTCCTACGAGTTACATTGATCCTGTTGGAGCTGTTGGTGCCACCCACGGGACCGTTCGGGGGAAGTTTTGAGTTCTCACCCTCTAACGCCATGTTTTTAAGCCTAAGTCTAGAAATATGAAAATAACCGTCGTACTCTCAAACCGAGAGACCTGCGGCTGTGGGGTGAGTTCCTACGAGTTACATTGGTCCTGTGTGAGGTGTTGGTGACACCCACGGGGCCGTTCGGGGGCTGTTTCGAGTTCTCACCCTCTAACGCCATGTTTTTAAGCCTAAGTCTAGAAATATGCAAATTACCATCGTATTCTAAAACCGGGAGTCCCGCGGCCGCGGGGTCGGTTCCTATGAGTTACATTGATCCCGTGGGAGGTGTTGGTGCCACCCACGGGGCCGTTCGAGGGCTGTTTCGAGTTCTCACCCTCTAACGCCATGTTTTTAAGCCAAAGTCTAGAAATATGCAAATTATCGTTGTATTCTCAAACCGGGAGTCCCGCGGCTACGGTGTCAGTTCCTACGAGTTACATTGGTCCCGTGGGAGGTGTTGGTGCCACCCATGGGGACGTTCGGGGGATGTTTCGAGTTCTCACCCTCTAACGCCATGTTTTGCTTAAGTCTAGAAATATACAAATTATCGTCGTACTCTCAAACCGGGAGACCTGCGGCTGTGGGGTCAGTTCCTACGAGTTACATTGATCTTGTGGGAGGTGTTGGTGCCACCCACGGGGCCGTTCGGGGGCTTTTTCGAGTTCTCACCCTCTAACGCCATGTTTTTAAGCCTAAGTCTAGAAATATACAAATTATCGTCGTATTCTAAAACCGGGAGTCCCGCGGCTGTCGGGTCGGTTCCTATGAGTTACATTGATCCCGTGGTAGGTGTTAGTGCCACCCACGGGGCCGTTCGAGGGCTATTTCGAGTTCTCACCCTCTAACGCCATGTTTTTAAGCCTAAGTCTACAAATATGCAAATTATCGTCGTATTCTAAAACCGGGAGTCCCGCGGCTGCGGGGTCAGTTCCTACGAGTTACATTGGTCCCGTGGGAGGTGTTGGTGCCACCCACGGGACCGTTCGGGTGCAGTTTCGAGTTTTCAACCTCTAACGTCATGTTTCTTAGCCCAAGTCTAGAAATATGCAAATTACCGTCGTATTCTAAAATCAGGAGTCCCGCGGCTGCGGGGTCGATTCCTACGAGTTACATTGATCCCGTGGGAGGTGTTGGTGCCACCCACGGGGCCGTTCGAGGGCTGTTTCGAGTTCTCACCCTCTAACGCCATGTTTTTAAGCCTAAGTCTAGAAATATGCAAATTATCGTCGTATTCTCCAACCGGGAGTCCCGCGGCTACGGTGTCAGTTCCTACGAGTTACATTGGTCCCGTGGGAGGTGTTGGTGCCACCCATGGGGACGTTCGGGGGATGTTTCGAGTTCTCACCCTCTAACGCCATGTTTTTCTTAAGTCTAGAAATATACAAATTACCGTCGTACTCTCAAACCGGGAGACCTGCGGTTGTGGGGTCAGTTCCTACGAGTTACATTGGTCCTGTGGGAGGTGTTGGTGCCACCCACGGGGCCGTTCGGGGGCTGTTTCGAGTTCTCACCCTCTAACGCCATGTTTTTAAGCCTAAGTCTAGAAATATCCAAGTTATTGTCGTACTCTCAAACCGTGAGACCCGCGGCTGTGGGGTCAGTTCCTACGAGTTACATTGGTCCCGTGGGAGGTGTTGGTGCCACCCACGGGGCCGTTCGGGGGCTATTTCGAGTTATCACCCTCTAACGCCATATTTTTAAACCTAAGTCTAGAAATATGCAAATTAACGTCGTACTCTCAAATCGGGAGTCCCGCGGTTGCGGGGTCAGTTCCTACGAGTTACATTGATCCCGTGGGAGGTGTTGGTGCTACCCACGGGAGCGTTTGGGGGCTGTTTCGAGTTCTCACCCTCTAACGCCATGTTTTTAAGCCTAAGTCTAGAAATATGCAAATTACCGTCGTATTCTCAAACCGGGAGTCCCGCGGCTGCGGGGTCGGTTCCTACGAGTTACATTGATCCCGTGGGAGGTGTTGGTGCCACCCACGGGGCCGTTCGGGGGCCGTTCGGGAGTTTAAAATATTTTGAACATATTTTCCAACAGTGAAACCAATCATTATCCCGTACTCCTTCTAATTATCCCATACTCCTTCTAAAATACTATCCAACAACATTCCAACAACCAATAATTATCCAACAGCCAAACGAAACAAAACCAATAACTATCCCGTACTCCTTCTGTCATCTAAAAGATTTAATAGATAATGCATATCAATTATATAACTACTTTAGTTAATGTACAGAGTACCCGGTGTGCAATGAAGAACTGGTATGTAATGAAGAACTGGTATCCAATTGGTTAGATCTGCAATACGTAAACAATGTGTTATGAAACTATAACTTGAAACAGCCCCCGAACGGCCAATATAACTCGTATGCACTTGAATCATTGAGCCAATATAACTCTTATACACTTAAATCATTTCTAGGGTAATGAGCCATTGAAACTAAATGAACAAAAACAACATAAATTGTTTGAGCTGAAAAATAGTGAATGAATTGAATAAATTATATTCTTTTTGCCAAAAAGCAAACCATGAACCGAAAAATAGTGAATGAACTGAATAAAGTTAGCAAGACTAAAAGATCAAACCATTTTTCACACCAAATGTAAAATTCATACATTCTGAATAAATAATAAATGAAATATCAATGTTGACAGTGATGCCAGCGAGAAACAAATGATTGTAGATTAGAACCCAAACTCGGATACAAAAAAATAAAAAATTCGATACCTCTCAAATACGGAGAAAGCCAACTCAAACTGTTTGAGCGAGAGGACACCAAGGGTGTACACCTACAAAATAGAACTAATTAGAAGAAAAATACACATTCCAAACACAAAAAAAAATACTCCAATAATCTAGATACAAAAAATGATTAAAGATACCTCAAGGCAAAGAAAAAACCCCCAAAATTATCAAAATCTAGTAAAAACATTACAAAAAAGGCCTAAATACAAACTTATCAATAATTGTAGGGGCTTGATTGATGAATGAGGCTTATATATGAACATCGCACCTCGATTTTTTTTCGTTTTCCTCCATCGCACCTGCTACCCACGAATGCTACCCACCGCACCTAGAATGGGAAATGTTATCTTGCAAACATCTAAGAAATGCTTGGTCAATATATTCCCTTGATCTCCAAAGAAGAGGTGAACACAGTTTTCTTCATTTTCACAATTTCTACAAAATCAGAAATATCAAAAATGTTAATTTTCAGTTATTATGGAGATGAATATAAAATTAGGCGAGACACTATTTACTCGACAAGTCCATAAGAAGAATCATAGTTAACAACAAATTATATATCAACATGGTAATTGAGATTCAAAACCAAAATTATTTCAGAAGAAAATGGTATATGATAATGAGAGTAACATTTATTTATTTATTTTCTCCAAAACAAGTTGGATAAATTTTTATATGATTACTAATTGAGCCCATATTCTGACTAAAATACACTGTATTAAAAAAAAGGTAAAAGGGGTAAATCCTCCCTTTCAATATTGAACCTCATCCAACCTTTAAATAAAAATCCAGGACCTGATTTTCTTAACTCTACTATAAGGGTTAAAGTAAGGGGAAAATAAAATTAATAGAATATTGAACCTCCACCGCCATCGTTGGATCTCAGCCTCACCGCGGCACTACCCCCTTCCCTACATTTTTCCCAACGATTAGATCAATCCTCTCTTTGTTGTGTTAACGAGTCTTTATATAAAATTCTTGAACGCAATATTTGACATCCCCCCCCCCCTTGATAATCTCTGACACAGCCCCTAAATTTTTAACACCCACATCTGCTGAAAAAATCATATTTTTTTAATTAAACATACGTGCTCATGTGTTTTTGGATAAATATGCCCTCCATTCACCTTCTTTCCCAAACCACCAAAACTCAAATTCTCCAATAAAGTTAAATTAAATTAACGAGAACTTCGACAGACCACTATAAATGGTAAAGAAAATCAGTGAGCGTACCAGGAATAATTTTAGTCTTGGACCTCGGCAAGCTTGGGAGCTGTGATGAAGAAAGCCTAGAATGAGAAAAGGGGGTAATAATAAATAAAATGTAAGAAAGAGAAAAGGAGAAAATGGGAGGGACCGTGTTGTTGGGGATGGCGTCCGTCCTTGCACCATCCGATGCCGCGGGTGGAGTCCATATACTATTGGACGAGGTGGAGGCACTTTTGAAGGTGGTTTATGCCTTCGATACGGTAACACCACTTGAGCTTGTCTCGAAGCAAACCTTACCAGTTTTGATTGGAATTATGTCGTCCATAGTTAAAGGCTCAATAGCATTAAACCTCCATACAGATTGGGGAAGTAACCTCCATAGCATTAAACCTCCGTACAGATTGGGGAAGAAATCTCCATGAATGCTACCAGCATTTGGGGAAGAAACCTCGCACCTTCAACCCACTGCACCTGCTACCCACCGTTTCTTACAGCAACATCGCAACTTCTCCATAACTAATCCCAACCTAGTACCAACGTTTGGGGAAGAAAAAAAAAGAAATGAGCGGGGAAATGAAAAATATGAGGCACTTGAAGTTGTTTTAGGATTCACACTGGTCACGGCTCTAGGTCGTGACCCACCCACCGCGACCCATTAATGAAGCTAAGTGGGATGTGTACTGCCTATTGGTCACGGCCCATAGCCGTGACCCATACCAAGAAATGGTCACGGCCCATAGCCGTGACCCTCAATCTGTGATGCGCGACCCTTTTTATCAACACTAGTGCTTGAATGAGGGATGGTCACGGCCCATAGCCGTGACCCAAACCCAGTAATGGTCACGGCCCTAAGCCGTGACCCTCAATGTGTGTACTTTCTTCTTTGTCATGCCATGGGTCACGGACTTGGGCCGTGACCCATCCGCGACCAAGCTTGGAGGGAATTTTGGCGCGAGTTTGGCGCCAAGATGGTCACGACCTGGTCACGGCCCAAGTCCGCGACCACAGTGGTCGCGGACTTGGGTCGTGACCACTTCCAGAACATAGATAATTTAGTGTGATAATAAATATGGTCACGCTAAATATTGAGTGGGTCACGGCCCAAGTCCGCGACCAGCTGGTCGCGGACTTGGGCCGTGACCCACTGGGCGTGACCATTCGCAGGATTTGGTGTAGTGTGGGATAGAAGCATATGGTCGTAACGTGTTGGCTATTAGAACTACACCCAAGTAGGGTTGTGTGTGGGATGTTGTCAAAGATAGACTTCAAACCTACGGTTACTCTAGTATATTCTGAATCATTTTTACTACGTGATGGTTCAAGTCGAAAGACACCTTTGCTTATGCACAATTCTATGAATTATTGCTCGATAAAATATTTTCAAACTTTGCAAGTGGGGGATTGTTGGTTATAGCTTATAGCTGTCAAATAGCTTAGAGCTGTTAAGTTGCAAAAGTTGGAAAAAAATGCACTTTGCCTTTGTCCCACATCGGTAAGCTCAATAAAATGAGTTGGGTATATTTACAATTTATTTGGGAGTAATGGGAAACCCTTTGGGAATTATATGTTTTGTGTGTATGGGTGGGGGACTTATTGGGCCAAGTCACACGCCGCCATCTATCTGGCTCGTGTTCGGGTCCTGGGTCTTGGGCTTGGGTTCATTAAGAAATAATTTTTTGGACAAATAAATTGACTATTTTTTTGGCTTAAAATCAATTATTAACGGTAATTTTTTCTGGAATAAAAACGTGGTTATTTACAGTTGAAAAATTCCTCCAACTCAAAAAACGTTTTTCGTAATTTTCTCACCCACTTGACCCACGTTTTTGCCCATTAACGTTAATAATTTTTCGCAATAAAAGGAGGTTAACACCTCCATTTTTAACACAGTTCTCAGAAAACAAAAACCCTCCTGCTATCCAAAAAATTTTCTCTCCACACACAGAAACGAAAATACTTATTCTTCCATTGAATAATTATCACATCACATAAATGATTAATCATACCCCAGATTAATTATAGTTTCAGATTTGAGAAATATATATAACTGAATGGGTGTTGATTGAACGCGTTGGATTATGCTACCAATTCGTATTTTCTTAGAGGTTGTTTTATCCTGGGGTGACGAGGCAAAATTAAGACTGTCAGCACACTTTGGGCAGAGCCGCAAAATACCTTAAAGAGAGCGACATTGTCTGCGACTCAGTCGTGTTCTATCTGTACCTGCTTCCGGGATTTCTTATTCTTTCTGATTCAATTTTATTTGCTCCAAAATTGGGTAATTTCGTTCCTTAATTTTTGCATTTAATTTATTACTGCTACAATAGTTGTTGGTTTCCTTGAGAATGGAAATGGGTTTTCATTTATCTCTTTCATAAATCCAATGCACCGGGGAAGATAAAAAGAGGGTATCATTTGGTTTTCTTAGACGTTTGGTTTTTATAAGTTGGTAAACGTTTGGTTTTCTAAAATAAATGGTTAAAGTGCATTAAATCGTATTAAAACCTCTAATTCCATTGTATTAGATGTATAATATAGATATACAGAAAGTCTTCTGTAAGGACTCCTTATGGTGCTGACCCGGTACATATCGTTTTTTTTAAATAGTAAAAAAATGAATTTTTTTATGAAACTTCATGGATATGATATTCACGGTTAGATGATCATCTCCAATTTTTTTCATCAAAAAATTCAATAAAAAAATCGTTGAGATGAGGTGATATGTAAAAAAATGGTATAAATATTAATTTTCATCCGTTGAAATGTTGGTTCGGCCGCAGCCACTTTATTGATTGAATTTTTTTATGAAATTTCATAAAAAAATTCAATCAAAAATTTGGTGAGACACGTTATTACAATTAACATAACGAGTTATTGTGAATCATGCACAAGCTGACATATTAACTCATTATTTAATATAATTAGACCAATTAATTCATTACCATTACTAATTCTCTCATTTAGTAATATTCATTATGATTAAAATAACATTAAACTACATAAATTTCTTATAAATCCCAATAATATATATTATTTACTCAAATTAATTGATCCTAACGGGTTTTATTGGGTATTAACGGGTGAAGGGGATCAACACTAACCTGACTCGTTAATTATCATGTCTTATCGGGTTGACATTGATATGACCTGAAATCGTTAAGGGTCCACCCATTAACTTATAACTTTGTATTGGTTTGTGACGTGTTATCGTGTCGTGCCTCATTTTGTCAGATCTACTTGAAAGTAATAAAAATATTATTTTATTGAATTTTTAAAGTATTATATGCAGCTATTGTGTCTTTGTAGCATTAATTTTTTTTTTGGATAAAATATAAATATATTAAATCAAAGAAGCACACACAAATACACCTCACCCAAACCCAATAAACCCCAGAACAAAGAGTCATAAAAAAATAAAAATAAAAACTCAACCAACAAACAAGAAGACTAAGACACAACCCAACTGCATAAACATTACGATCCAACCTAAAAAATAAAACACACTCATCAAACCACTAGAATCCCAACCGTCCAACTCAACTACTTTTAACTCATACACGTGGAATGTGGCACCCCGCATATTTTGACATTGGAGGTAGTCAGTTCCCTCTACCAAACTAAGTCGGGCGTCAGAATTAAAATACAATCTTAGCATGCGACAGAAATATGATATATTAAAAACTTGTTTCCACAAGATATAATCTGAAATTTAAGCCAAAATAGATAAAAATTAACACAAGAAATTTCATAATCATGCTAACTCCAAAATAAAACTCAAATCCAAAAGATAAATTAGTACTTAAACGAAATAATTCAACTGTAACTCCAACTTAAAAAGAAACCGTAAATAACTGTGAAACCGAACTGCCCACCAAATCCACAAATAAAACGACGGAATGAAAAATCTAAACTACTAAAGCAATAAAAATAAAACTCAAGATGCACTCCACGAATCTCCAATTCATCCTATGCAGCTACACCAGTAACTTTACGTGAAATGTTAGTCAATGCAATGGGTCAGAGCCCATCGCATGAACACCCGCTACTCCTCCCAATTAGGATCCGTGAATCCAGACATAAGCATCATACAAAATAAATATTATAATAGAGTAATTTAAATTAAAACGATAAGAACACGGGAGTAAAGTAAAACAACAGTAACTACCCACGTAGCTAAGCCACCCCAATATTCAATTCCAATTATATTATTACAACATTAAATTATTATGAATGCAACCACTCTTATCAATGTGATATCAGTATATCTAGATTACTTTTCTATTGGTCCTCCATATACTCCTGGCCCACAAATAATTTCACACGTCACACTCATATCCCTCACTAGAGTCAGTTTGTCCAATTTTGTTAGCACTGCAAATACTCGTAATGTTCCACGCACGACATGTCACTATAGCCAATTTGTCCAATTTTCGTTAGCGTTGCACATACTCGTGATGCTAACACACACCCACGTCACTATAGCCAGTCAGCCTAATTATCGTTAGTCCTGCACATACTCGCGATGCAAATTCAATTTAATATCTAGTTATTATCTTAGGCATTAATTGTTAATTGTTAATTCTCTTATTCTCAATTAGCCCTAACCTTAATTAGGGTATCACGACCGGAAAACCATCCTTAGCCCCATACCTAAAGATCACCAAACCATAAGTATTACCTAGTCTATCACCTCGAAAGAATACCTATTCAAAATCCTCACATATTCTCACACCTAGGCTAACGGAATAATGTAACGGGATACTACCTTGCCCCCACCAAAGAAAATACCCAATCGTACAAGCATCCACTCACTAGTCTCACGTAGAAAGTATCAACAATAACAAAGTATACTTACTTGTCCTATACCTAGTAAGCATCCTATAAATACGTGTTAAAGTATAACAACTCCCAAAAATCCCAGTGTTCTCGTTGCGTCGAAATATAAACATGAACAATCCCTAAATAAATTAGATGTTAATTTCACACTACAATCCTCTAAATAATCCTACGATTTTAATTCCATTCAAATCACATTTATTTAATCATGTAACAACCCTGAATTTACTTTCAATTTCACTAATTGTTCGTTCTAATTAATTTTAAGAAAACATGATTAAATACGGTTTAGTCGATAATCAAAACATTCAACACTCAAGGAAACAATAAAAGTATTCATGATTGAACAAAATTATCGTTTAGAAAATCCGTTAATATGGTTATGTTCCTCTTGCAAAGTTGACAAAGAAAGTCTCTTGGGTAATCTTAAGAAAATAGATCCTTCTTCTTCAAAAATAAACTTAAAAATCTTCTTTAATGGAGGTTAGGATCTTGAAAATCTCATTTTATGGAGGTTAGAGTTTTAATGAAATATGGGAGGCATTTTGGGAGAGAAAGTCTCTTAGGCATAAGTTACTATGAGTTTGAAAAAGTCATCACCGGGCTCCCTTTAAATAGGTAAAAAAATATAAGAGTCCTCATCCTATTAGAATTCTTGAAAACCACAAATTCGCACAAATTTAATATTATAATAGATTAAACACCTTCTACTTAAACGGCTATTACTCCATCCATAGAATTTCAAATAACTTGATTCAAAACTCATTGAAAATCTAAGATCTAAACATTTCCTTACATATGTGGTTCATATTCTAATTCACTAGAAATAAAATGGCATGCGTTTAAAGTGACGTCAAAAATTCTGGCAGGTTGTTATGATAAGTTAGGGATATTCATATAATAGAATCAATGCTTTATTTTCATCAAAATAAGTTAAATTGAATTCACAAAATACTTTAATAACTCCACTAAATCAAAAATTATCTTATTAATAATTAAGTCTAAATTGACATGTTAAAACGATTCCACATTTTTATAAGTTCGAAAACATCCAAATTTCACATTTTAGCAAAATTACCAATTTCAATTTATAACCATTAACTATTTTCACAATTTATGATTTATTAACCTTAAATTAATCCTTCAAAAACCTAGGGTATTACATTCTCCCCCACTAACACAGGAGTTTCGTCCTCGAAATTCGATGAAGCGTAAATGTAAAACGTAAACGCACACAAATAAAATAAGGCTCATATATATCTATCCGTAAAATGCCACGATTGGGAGCCTATTCACCCAATCCCACACGTAATTACCCCACGATTGGAAGGTAGATCTAAAACAAATTGCTCTCCATAAGGCCCCATTATCTCAAACTTCACATCACCGTTCCATCTTGGTATCCATGCAACAAATTCATCTTTTATTTTCTCCAAACTCTTTTGAATTGTTAGACAAATGACACCCCCTTGGTATATCTTAATTTTGTCTCTTTTGAAGCATGTCACTCTTGCAAAAACTACTGAAGTGTGACTTACTCCAATGTCTAACAGGAATAGCCTGGATCCACTCATATGCCTTCTCATCTATTACTTTAATATCCTTCATTGTGTTATTGAACTGAGGAACTGTTGTTGCGCTTGTTGCTTTCCACACTAGTGCCCTAAAAGCTAAGCCCTTAAATTCCCCCTTACAATTATTGTAAATATGTCTCACACAATGCCTATGCTCAGAGCTAAGGAAACTCTCCTCTAAAGTAGGTATTAATCCATGCATGGTACCAAAGCAAGTGTATACATTAGAGTTAGCAAAGAAAGTATGTTTATAGTTAGCAATGATCAAGTCAAAGGTGTATATACATTACCTTCTGTTTGTCTGATATAAAGGTGTATACATTAAAGTTAGCAATAATCAAGTCATCCTTTAATAGTTCCAAAAATCAACTCCAATATTTATTTCTCTCCTTCTCCTCAATAGCATATACAAGGGGGTAAATTTGGGTATTTGCATCAATTCCATAACTATAAATAGAATACCCCTAATTTGACCCTTCAAATTACAACCATCAAGCCCTATTAGAGGCCTACAATTTTCAAGAAAGTCCTTCTTCAAGGCCCTCCAACGCATATACATTATCTTAAAAATTGACTTATATTCCTCCTTTGCAGACCATTTAAGCCTAATTGTTATTCCTGAATTTGTTCTCTTGCTCTATTTGATGTTAAATTGCTCCTTGTTTGTCCATTCAATCATTGCAAACGCTTTCTTCCTCGCCCTATAAATTTGAGAATTGTTGACTTTCACATTGAAATCCTTTTGAATAGTCTCTTTGAACGATTGAGTGGGACAAGTAGGATTTGGCCTAAGTTGTTTAATATATTGCTTTGCAATCCATTTGGAGTTTGTATGTTTAACGTCAAAGGACCTATTGCATGTGTGTCTATTCACAAATGCCCTTATCTGCATAGTCAGCTAACACCTAATTTCAGATGCATAAATGACCCATGGGAAGCCTGCTTTTCATTTGACCCTCACCTTGTCTTTATAATTATTGGTAAATGTGAGTTGTTTCCCATTTTATAGCATATTCTCTTACTGCAACCCTAAAAACTTGTACAACTGTAAAAACCACTCCCAATCTAAATTGTGGGGAATTCAGGTTCCCCCTTTCTCATTATAGTCTGGCCCATTATATCTTGGATTTGACCTCCTTACATGGTCCTCCTCTTCTGATGATAACAGGCCATTAAGTTCATCTAAGGGAACATAATCAGTATCAGAGTCTGATGTTGCATTCATTATCACTTTTTCAATCGTACATTCATTGCCCTTTCCCTTATCTACACCCTTACATTTATATATCCCTTTACCTTTATCTACACGGTTACCTTTGTTCATACCATATCCTTTGCTTTGCACACCCTGATCTTCATCACTGTCACTCTCACAGCTCATAATATCAGCTGTGTATTTACCTAGATCATCAAAACTCACTATAAAACAAGCCATTAATGTCTTCTAAATCAGATGTTACTCCCAATGGTACATCTTCCTAACCTCAAATTCATCATCCACTTCAAAGTCATCATCTAAGTGTTCAATATAAACTTGCACAATATCCTTCTTGTTAGCATACTTCTTCAAGTTCATGGCTTCTACATCATTGGTTATATGCTTAAGTACTGTTAACACACTATCACCAGTCAACAAGTAATGAACATTGCAGTTTGAACTATAACCTAACTCCTTAAACATTAGCATTAGCTCAAGACATGGTATCTCATATACCTGACAAAAGTCTGCATATGCACAGCCCCCCATCCCTAACCACCCATCTATATATTTCATTATCGACCAATTTCAGCTTGCCATCATGGTGAATCTTAATTGTGAAGTACTCAAATGCTTTTTCTAAAGGGGCAAAAAGAAACAAGGATTATTTCATTAGATCAACTATAACACTTTTAGTAAAAGCAATAATAAAATAGATGTCTTTCCACTAAAGGACATAAAAGTGTTGGTTAATTCACATCGATCATAAATAACGATAAAAATATGTAATATAGTAAAGTAGTCATATACATTTTACTTTTAACACAATAAAATAGCATAATATACATTGTTAAAATGCCTTTTACACAACCAACCTGAAATTCAAGACATTAACAATATGTATTGTTAAAAATGCAAGACGTTTACAATATACATTATTAAAAATGAAGGGCCACAGACCAAATAACTAAAAATCACTTTTGAACTTCTTTACAATAAAAGACATGATTTAAAGTAAAAAAAATCATTACATTGGGATTTAACAAGCATGCAACACAAATAATACTAAAAATGACATTGAAATTATACATGTAGATAAAATGTAAGAATCTTACCATATAATGGAGCTTGTAACTTACGTTTGACATCGAACAATTCTTTTCATAATTTCTAAACCATTCGACTCAAATCTCTAACACGATCAACCAGAAATGTAAGGGATTAGCTGCGATCAGTGGGTTTGAATTAGTTAAAAGTGATTTAGGAATTTTTTTCTCAAATATAGTTTTACAAGAATAAAACGATCCAAATCCCTTAAAGACCAACATGCCCTCACTTAAATGTCACATGAGACATACGTGGGTCTTTTCCCTCCAAAAAACTCATGTGTCGGCTATTTCAGGTGACTTGCATTGACAATGGAAGTATGGGGGGTAAAGTGAAGAAACTGAAAGTTAGGGTGATGAAGCCTAAGTGTAACTAACCTAATAATTTTAACTATAAAAATTTAAACCTGTATTAAATTTAGTTGTTAAATTATAAGTTAACCAAATAAAAGGGTAGCTTTGCCTTTTTTAAAGAAATAAATACTATGTGGAAAGCTAAGGGATTTGGCCTCAAATGAAACGAATTTAAAGTACAAGGGAGAGGTATGGCGGAGGATCAAAATTGCACTAATTGGGACGTACAAAGTCAACATTGTAACTATTAAAACAATTTATCTAAAAATTAAAATGATCCTAAAATTTTGCATTTTCCCTTCTCTTTTTCTCGAGTCTAATGATCATAAACATTTTGGATTTCATCATCATTTCATCACATTCATATCAATCCACTCAATATCTTATCATCATAAATAACACGACTCCCTCATCATCTAACATTATATAAGGATGTCCAAGAATAGCACAATACACAAATAAAAGGAGGGGTAATCTAATTTTTTTCCCTTTTTCACATATTCGACCAACTAAAATCCGAATATGAACCAATACATATCTCAAATGCAATACTGTGAAATCAAACTTGTTGGATCCATGTTGGAATTCTCGTAAAACAAGATGCAATAAAATGACATATTCATCACCATCATCCTTGCCTTAATCTCATCATATAGGGTCGGCCACATGGATCCTCCCTTTTCATTCTAATCTATTATATTCATTATTATCATTCAAGTTTAATTCCTTAAGGTCTATCCTAATAATTTAGGGCGACCTCTTTTTCATTTACCCTCTATTTTCAACAATTTTTCTTTTGCTATAGGGGCATCTAATGGTCTACGCAACATATGTTCGTACCACCTAAGTCTACTTTCTCTTAATATATCATTAATGGGAGTTACTCCTAACTTTTCTCTCACGTATTGGTTTTTAATTTTGTCCTTTCTAGTAATTCCTATCATCTACCAGAGCATTCTCATCTCACTAACATGGAGACTTTGTTCATGTTTCTTCTTTAATGCCCAACACTCCACTCCATACAAGGTCGTTGGCCTAACAGTTGTTGTATAAAAAATTTATTTTCATTTATTAGTTATCCTCTTATCGCATAACACTCCACTCGATTGTCTCCATTTCATCCAACCAGTTGATATTCTACTCATAACATCCTCATCAATATCCCTATTACTTTGTAACATTGAACTTAGATAACGAAATTTATTAGTTTGGTTTATCACTTTTTCTTCAATCTTTAGCATTATGTTACTCGACGCCTCATTATTAAATTTACATTCCATAAGTTCCATTTTATTTCTACTGATTTTTAGTCCCTTTGACTCTAAGGTTTTGCTCCAAGTATCTACTCTCATCGCTAAGCTTTCCTTTGAAGTGTCTATTAAAACTATATCATCTGCAAGCAACATACACCATGGGACATCTTCTTATATGTCCTTAGTAATCTCATCCAAAACTACAGCAAATAAATAAGGACTTAAGGACGATCCTTGATGTAAACCCACTTTAATCACAAAGTCATTAGTTTATCCACATATAGTCCTTACTTTAGTCTTTGTGTTATTATACATATCTTCAATAACTTTAATATAACTCATAGGGACTCTTTTACTCCTTAAAGCCAACTAAATTATATCCTTGTGTACTCTATCATAAGCATTTTCTAAATCTATAAAGACGATATATAAGTTTTTATTCTTACTTCTACATTTCTCCATTAACTGTGTGTAATACCCCGCATTTTTTATGATTTAAATAATTAAGGGATTTTTATTACAGCAGGATTAATTAAATTTAAATGTGAAGAATTAAATTGTTAATTAATACGGATCTAATAAAATTAAATATTAACTAGCGTGCTAAGGGTTAATACTTATTAGTTTAATATTACTGTGCGATATGTAATATGGAACTATACACTTTGATAAATTGTCAAGAGATAATAATACGACAGTTTAATGAATTAAGTCAGACGCGCGTGTGAGTCGTGTCGAAACTAAATTGATGGAATAAATATATCAATTATTTTCAGTAACTCGTATGATGATTTTGAGTGTACCGTTGAGTCCGGAAGGGTCGAGATAGTCGAAATAGTATACTCGAGTGTTTAGTTTGGGTCCCGGGGCATTTTTAGCCCTAACCGGCACCCAAAAAGGGCATTATGGTAAAATAGATTTTTAGGCCTAATTAATGGACGAAAATTAGGAGTTAATTTATCAGCCAAAAAAAATTTTATTAGGGTTAGAAAGCTACAGAAAGAAGGAACGGCCATAGGAAGTGTGAGGGAAAGCTTTTGCCAAGAGAAGAGGGCTAAATCGACATCACCTTGCACAACCACCACCACCACCATGTAGATCGAGACGAGGGGAACACGCCCATACCAACAACATCCAGAAATCAGACTACTCACTCAAGGCAAGTGTTTATAACTTGATGTATTTCGGTATTAATTTGATTCATGTTAGTGTAGGATTGTTAAGATTATGTTATAGGTTATAAAAATGGTGAAATTGAGGAAATTGAATGTGTAAATAAATTCTGTGATTTATTAGATTGAAACCCTTAATGGATGTAGACTGGAAATCACGTTTTAAGGAATTTATATGTAGAACAAATCTGGAAATTATGGCTTCTTGAACATGTATTGGAAGAACTAGGGTTTTGATAAATTTAAATTGGGGATTTCACGTTTTATGAATGATTCGCAATGAATTGATGATTCTAGGATGTTAGAATTCATATGTTATTGATGGGGTTCGATGTAAAACTGTTTATTTGGAGTCTGGAGTGTTGAATGAGAAGATTTGAGGTTAAAAATGGTGGAAAACGTTGGAAAATCTAGGCAGGGGACGAACAGCGAATTCTCGCGCGAAGTCGCTCGAAGTTGTTCGAGCGAGATTGCAATCTCGAACGAAGTCGTTCGAGCGACATGTGGCAGTCATTCAAACGACTTTCCATCTCGTTCGAGCGACAGAGTGAAGTTTTGATAATTTCTTTTAGGGCGCAGTTCTAAGTTTATTAGTTCAAAAATGAGAAATATATTTTCTAATAATAAACTTAAGTAAGGAAGAATTTCGAAAGAAGTATGAGAAGCTAAATACTCTAATGAATTAGGTACGGAGAGGATATGCCGTGGAGATTACGAGAGGGATAATAATCCTAATAACTATTACGAAATGTTGAAATTAAAATGCGTAAGAGAAGCATATATGTAGGTGAGAAAAAATACATATTTCTTATAATAGGACGTGTGTATGCCTATTATGTATTATTACTATTAAAGGCACTAATGGGTGATAACTCGGGGGTGTGAGAATCTTATTATTATAAGTGTACTAATGGGTGATAATCCGGGGGTACAAAAATATATTGTAAGTGTACTAATGGGTGATTACCCGGGGGTACAAGATTATTTAAATAAGTGTACTAAAGGGTGTTAACCCGGGGGTACAGTATGTTGATTAGGTGCACTAATGGGATATAGCCCGGGGGTGCAGTATCATGTTATATATATATAGGGCAGATGTGACTATATGTATATATGTATGAGAGTTGTGAATCAATCTAGTGTGTATAATAATGAATGTGGGTATGAAAACTTGTTAAGAAAATTTTAATCATATACTTGAATTATTATGAAAATGGAAAAGGTATTAATTAGCTTTTCGTCATAGGCTAATTGGATAACGTATTGTATGGGCGATACGGGTTGACTAATAGTGAGGGTAAATAACTATTAGGATGGATTCAGACTAGTTATATTGGTAGGTATAGCTAAGGAGAAAGTTTAGATACGCGTTAGGCGTGCACAATAGAAGAGGGGTGAGAATCTCAAGAGAGAGTTCGAACTAACATGTACTTGACTTGCTTAAACAAATATTTCTACACATCGGGCTCTGACCCGTTTCTTGCATCTTCTCTCTCTCTTGTTGTATATATGTATTATATCAGGTGCTCAGCCACAGGGACATCAAGCTTAGAGTTTCGGATTGCGTGGCATGCTGTAGCTGTTGTGGGAGCTGCACGACTTTGTTTAGACGCTTCGATTATTTCATTCCTATTCATTATGACATTTTCATTAGGGCATGTGTCGCCCCTTCTTTAGACAGTTTCAGAGATTATATTACTCTATTTCTCGTTCATGTTCATTTGGATTGATGGCTACTATTGTTTTGGTTTGGAGTTTTGAACTGGGATGTTTTATCCAGTCTTATTTATTTCAGCATGCGATTCTGATTCAGTATTTGTATTAATTAATTGTGCATGGATGTTTTACATTAAATAACTTGGTTTGGTAAATAAATGGTTTTTAATTAATAAGAAAAATATTTTGACACTTAGCTTAATTATATTAGGTGATTAAATAAGTCATTGCGTTTTCGACAGTGATGCTAAGAATGAACCAACCGAACATTCTGTTTTAAATTTTATAAAGGACTGATCACCCGATATTTAATTGGGCGAGGTGTCACACTGTGTTAATAAGTAAATAGCTTATGTGGTGGATCTATCTGGCATATATCTAAATTGATTTTTCGAGATAGTTAACTCATTTCATAATCTTTGTTCTATAACTTTTTTCCATAATTTCATAGTGTGACTCGTCAGTTTGATTCCTCTATAATTATCGCAGTTTTGTATATCCCCTTGATTTTTATACAACGGTATTATGGTGTTTTTCCTCCACTCATCTGGCATGTTTCCTTCTCTTAAAATTTTATTAAATAAGTCTTTTAACCATTCTATCCCTAGATTTCCAAGGGTTCTTCACACCTCTATGGGTATTTTATGCAGGCAACAACTTTATTCTTTTCCATTTTCCTTAGTAATATATCTACTTCTTTTTCAGTAATCAAATATATCATTCCTATATTCAGTTCAATGTTCTCGACATCTTTTTTCAGATATTCTTCCTTCAATAATCCCTGAAAATACTCTTCCCATCTATCTAAAATTTATTTATCGTTAATTATTATATTTTGATTTACATCTTTAATACACTTAACTGGACCCATATTCCTTGTCAAATTATCTCTAGTCTTTGTCAATTTATATATTTCCTTTCCACCTTCCTTAGTAGCTAATGTATTATAAAGATTATTTAGTGCATTTTTTGCGCATTTCTAATAATATTTTCTACTTCACTTTTTTAACTTCTTATACTTTTCTAAATCTTCTTGATTTTTACTCTTTAAAACATACTTGTTTCTTTTGTATTATCTTTTGCACTTCCTCATTGCACAAGTATCTTCCCTTAAAATGGATTCAAAAAAGGATAAAAACAAGGTACCTATTTGCAACATAAAAGAGATTCAAATTCAGATTTAGATAGATAGATAGATAGATAAATAACGTGCAATGTTTAGCAAATGTTAGTGATCAAAAATATGTTCAGCAAATGTTTCACTAACAGATTGTTTGTTTTTACTTTTTAAGTCTGAATCTAAATCATAGATTTAAGTAATAAATGGTGTTTATTTTTTAAATGATTAATAGGATAATGACTATATTTACCTTTGAATGATAAATAAGTAAAATTACCTCTGAAATCTGAATTTGAAGTCTCAATCAATCTAAATACATTCATTCAAAAGTCCATTCAGACATAAAAATAAACATATTTTCAGACTTCGTATTTCAAATTCACAAAAAATAAAATAATAAAATAAAATAAAAAACTCAGCCTAAATTTGTGTTTGTTTTTCATCTGAATATGAAGTCTAAATATAAAGTCTTCTAAATCTAAAGTCTGAGATCTGAAAAATATTTTGTTTTTAGGTCTGAATGGACCTCTATGGTATATTTACCTCTGAGATCTGAAAAATATTTTGTTTTTAGGTCTGAATGGACCTCTATGGTACATTTACCTCTTAATCATTTAGATGCAAAAATAGTCATTGACCTCTTAATCATTTAAAAAAAATGCTATTATAAATTTTAGAATATACCCCCTTTCTAAAACTAAAGAAACAAGTAAGTAAGATGTAAAAAGAAACAACACCGAGTGTAGGTGTTGTTTAGTCCAACTCATTAAATATCAAATGGGGAAAAATATTATAAATCTTAGAATATACCCCTTTCCAAAACTATTTTGCCCAATAACATTATTTCACGTACAACAGCCCTCTACACAATGCGAATTGACTTTGAATGGGATATTCCTTATCATTCTATATTTACACATGAGATTCGCGTCCAAAAGACACATCTAATAACAGTTTCCATCACACCAGTAAAGGAGAGAGAGCTCTATATACAAAGAAAGAAAGAAAATTTCATTTATGTACAAAGCATTAAAAAAATGACAGCCGAAACTACTTACATTTCAGCAGCTAAGAACATTCCTTACAAACCATTTCTGCATCTTCAAAATTTTCATGATGAAACAAAATTGTTCTCTACTTGGGTCTTACTTGGAAAACCCTGTTGTACCATACTGAATGGAGTATCATATGAAAGATATCATACTTGACAGGCTTATCATGCCAAAGAAAATGCTGTTGCACCTGCTTAGCCCTCTGCTGCATCACCCGATACCTCCTCTCCGATATCGAGAGAAGAATCTTTTTCAGATTCGGAATATCCTTTTCTTGGACAAAAACCGCGAAAGATTCCCAATTCAAAACCTCAAAAAATGGTGGAACAAAGTTGTCAGATATAATCACAGGAACACACTCGTAAAATACAGCCTCCACAACTCGAGGACTGTTGACTTCATACCCTTTAGCGCATATACAGTACTTGCTGCTCTTCATGTACTGAACATAGATTTTGTGACCACCCTTTACCTTGGGCAATCGCCCGAAGATCTTCATATCAGGATCCTTGTTTTCCCAATGCTGCAATAAGATAGGGCGGAGATAACCGTGCATGCTGCCGGCAAAGAAGGCTAGAGTTGGCCGGTGAGAAGGAGAATTCCCTCCAAGTTCTCTTAAAGGGTTTTTAGCCATTCGAACGTATGTTTCAGGAAGAGAAACGTCCTTTCCCAATTCGAAACCTTCTTTGGCATCCGCATTGCAAAGAGCTCTTATGCATTTAGCCATATCTTGCTTTGTCTCCGACGGGGCCTAAGAAATAATTTATGTCAGCATATTTCATTGTAATTTAACAAAGGGCACTTTTTGCTCATGGACATAATGAAAACCGAGACGAGGTGACCGAGTTGACTTGGTTTTGTTTCCAATATTCCAAAACTATTATCCATGCCTACTTATTTAAAGACAGTAACTACAATTTGCATGAATACGAATTTGCCTAGTTGCAAAGTCCTCGCATTTTATTATGTTTTTTTTTTGTTTAGGTACAAAAATCTTTCCTGTATTATGCAATTTTTTAACGAAACCCCTTGAATTATCTTAAATGCAAAAAACCTTCAATGTGGCTTACATGTGCCGCTAAAACGTCCTCCAAAGTGTCTTTTCGACAAAATGTAAAGTTCAGCTTTTTTCTTTGCATTAAAAATAGTTTGGAGGAGTTTCGTGCAAAACCATTATGGAGTAGGGGTTTTATTTGATGATTTAGCCTATGGCCCCCATTGTTTTTGTCGGATTTACATTGAGTGCCGATAATAGACATTTGATCACATGTGTTGCGTATTTTCTTACGACACTTTCTGATATTTATGACACTTGGAGCCAAATTACATTATTGTAAAGTTTATCACCAAAAATTAGATCTCAAAGTTTGAGAAGTGTACCCAATCATGGCAAGCGACAAGAAAATGATCAGCCCCACCAGTCCTGTTCCAGAAAGGGTATGTTCCCATGATCATGTCAAGGTAGTTCTTCAAATACCTTACTAAGTTTTTGCGACTGTGAGAATTAGGTACATATAGTTTTTCTTCTAGCAATCGAGAGCTAAAAGGTAAGTAAAACAGGTGGGCTTTTCTAGGGTTTTTTGTAACATATTTTTTGTTTGACTCAAGCAGCTTCATGAACCAACCCTCAGAAGCATATATACCCTCCAGCACTGGCTGATGAAATACAGGTCTCTCTCCTTCCCTGTATATGTAAACCTTGAGTGTTTGTTCCATCAATTCATAACTCCTGCATTTGATAATTGGGAAATGTCAAGCAAAATACATTTCAAATTGAAGTGAACATCATGAATAACTTCATTTCAGTTCTAGATTGAAGCTTGTGCACATCAATAATGGACACGAGGAATGGTTTTGAAAATTGACGAAAAAACCTATATTGTTTGGGTGTACCCCAATTTCGTGCCGTAAAATTGGAATACGAATTGGAATAATTCGGTCAAAAAGGTTCGAAGTTGAACTCAAAATATTCCAATTTCAATGCCAGGGCATCTAATTAGACCATATGTTATTCCACCACTAATGAATGCTTTAGAAGTGCGTTCTCGTTTAAATGTAGCATGTTTTGATTGTACTCTTCTAGTTTGTCTCTCTTTGATTTTATTTCCTTATTTTAGTTAGGGGCGATATTCTTAAAGTTCCCTTTTTAGACTTTTCACTTTTAGGGTTATCTTGGCTAGCTTGGCCTTTGGCCAATCATTGTACTAACTTTACGTTTTGAGATAATTGAGAGAGTTCTTAATTTCTGCTTGCTATTGAGTGTCATTGTCATATTATGTCAATATAAAACTGATTTTGTGAAGTGAGGATACCCACCACAAACACACACACACCCATGGGGGGCCACCATGACAACTAGAGGATAGAGATGGAGGAACTTATCAAGCTTCTTATATTAATATTCTCTTATAGTTAGTTAATTTTTTAGCGCTGAGTATGTTTATCTAGGATTATCTAATAGTTAATTTGTTATTATTAAATTTCTATTTAGTTCTCTTAAAATAAAGTCATTGGTCTCCTATTGTAATTGAGAGGTTTAGTAAAACATCTGTGTTCAGATCAAAGTAGTATCAAAGCTATGTCGACTCGCCCGACAACTATGCCGCCAAAGAAGTCTGACCGTGTGAAGAGAACGTCAATCCCAGATCTGGGCCTTGGTCACATCCCTCACTCCAAATGGAAACCTCAACTAGCAGCCCCGCACTCGACCATCAATCACCCAGTGGCCAGCCCACACTCTGCCATCCAACTGTTGTTGGGGCCCGTCTACTCCGCGCTCCTACTGCCACCCATGGCTGTCCCAACCCGTTCGGTCTTCCCTGGCTCAACATCGGTCACACTAGCGCCAGTACCAACAAACCTCTCAAAACCGAATCTGATCGGGCAGTCACTAAGGGGTCCATCCCCAGCACTCTCCCACCTCTCTAAACAGGATTCCAAAACTCCAATATCAACACATAATAACAAATTGAACCCATGACAATAGAGGTCGTTCCACCCAAAAGAAGTTACGTTTTCAGAATAGCCACCGCACTACTTTAACATTTGAATAAACATTACTCGGTCCTATATTTCTCATTTGGCCAAAATTGGGGGTTTTATTTATTTTGTTTTAAAGATATGGCTAACATATCAAGGAACCAAACCTCCTAACAAGTCAGTCATAATATTTGCCTGACTAGCCAAGTTTTCGTTCTCAAGATGTCAACCAAACTCCTAGAAGGAAACCATTATAACAAAGGACTCAAACTATGCAAACATTAAATTATTCAACTCTACACACTATTTGAATAACACCATCTGAAAAATAATTAAATTGTAAACATTCCTTTCAGTACCCATGATGAATTTCTCAACGTCTTTCGAATAGAAAAAGAAAATAATATGGAATTGTATGTCAAATTTATCTATTTACAATTTTAACTTGGTATCTAACTGCTAATAGTCGAGCAGATTCAAGCCAGTACTGATAATGAAATGCAAGTATTGAAGATTTTACAAAATGATATTCAATATGTGTACCTTTTAAACATAGACACATTCCGATAAAGAGCAGAATATAAGCCAGGATTTTTCCCTATAATGGGTGCATTCTCAATTTGCGATTTTGCATTCAGTAATTCTCGATCAACAGGTGAAGACCAACGCGGTTTCTATGCACCAAGGAGGGGAATAACATGAATTAGTTAAAACAATTTCCACTAGTAAGCAAAATTTTAGGTGAACAAATCAAAAGAAATTCATTAAGTACCATTGAAGGAGATGAAACACGACTATGAAGCAACATATCATTCATATCAGAAATTGACACTACTTCCCCTGTTGAGCTTTCAGGCGTTTTCTTCACAGGAGTACTAAATTTTGTATCAACTTTTGTAGGAAAGGTTAAATGGGGCGGTGATCCTATTGGTGGTAATACAAATGAAGGGCTTGCGGGACCAGCATCTAGGCTTCTATTTTTCTCCGTTGAAGCATTTTTTTGCTCCCTTCTACTACCCAATGAAGAATTGCTAAACTTATCCGTAGTAACATTATTTGCAGAAAATTCATCCTCAAATTCTCTAGCCTTCTCTGGTGCTGCCCCATAATTTCTTTTTAACTCTACTGTTGAATTATTGTTTACCTCTAGATTCTCAAACGAAGATCGATCTCCAGGTTCACCATCTTCCTCAAATGCTACAAAATCATCCGACCCTTCATCCCTTTCCGATTGAGACTCGTTTCGAAGATTTATATCTTTTCCTTTGGATATCTTAGTTATATTAGCCATGCCGTGAACAACATTTGTGCCAGTGGAGTTCAAACTATCAAGAAGTGTTTGGTCACCTAAAATTTTGGGGTTTTGAGATGAATCTCCAATCGGGGAGTTAGCTATCATGGGTATTTGAGGCTTGCCAACAGAAAATAAGGATGATACGACATTACCATATGGAAGTTCAAAATATTGAATTATCAAAACCAATGCAAACCCCACTCCCATTAGCCATAGCAATTTCTTAGATTCCACCTGGCATATATGTCGAAATTCATAACCCATACTATGAAATTGGCGGAACAATGGTGGGTGATCACAAAAAAACCTGAAAAATTACAAAAAAACAAATTTAGTAAGATAGGTAGTCGTATGAATAATTTTAAAATGGGTAAACTGCGATACACATAGCCCCTGAAACTATCACACCATTTGCAAATACCGCCATAAACTATTAAGTTGTCAAAAACCTAAAGTATCATCATCATTTACATTTACTTCCTATGCGTTGTGTCATGATGCTTTTTAGTGACACGTAGTGGGGGTAATTGTATCCTTTTTATAATTGAGGTTATCTACAACCATACCAATAGTATAAGGAGTTTCTTGCAATAATACTCTCTTTAAAAATGCTTTACTAATTTTTTTTTTTTATAAATCAATATACTTTGGGATCGTTTTGTCTGCCTAAGTTATATCTGCTCTCTCTAAAAATAATGAATAGACGGCTTCACCATTATCTCTGTCGCATTCGGCTCAAAAGCTGAAGGGGATTTGCGAACTTTTTTTTTTTTGGTGAAATCAAATGTAAAAATTAATATTAGCACCAAAGGCAAGAGGCAAAAGCCCAAACCAACAAACAAAGGTCATCCCAAGGCTCAAAACCCAAACCGGAACAAATCGGCTAGATAGAAACCAACAGATTTACAACCCAAGCCCACAAACCCACCTACCCAATAACCCAATCCACAACAAAACAAAACCTAAACACGCTTTAAAAGAAAGGGCACGCGTTAAAGCTACCACCCTTACAGACCACGCATCCAAAGCACCTCCTACACAATCAATAGAAACAACACAACCAAGACCCATTGTGATGTAGAACAACTAGCAAAAGAGTATATGGTTACACAGGATCGTCACAAGTCGGGGAGGATAAAAGGATAAAATCAGCGTATATGTGAACAAGCGTATATGTGATCAGTAATTGTACTGTTCATAGAAACAGTTCCAGCAGCCCCTAACCTAGGATCCTCCCTTGGATCCCCCCTTTGAATTCCACATCCCTTGTATTTCTTTTATTCCTTCTTTCCCTAAAGTTGTCCAAAGTGTGTTTCCCTTTTTCTTAGGATTCCCTTTTATGTCATTATATTAATAAATTGTTATCATTTATTCCCCCTAGGATGTCCAAAGTGCGTTTCCCCTTTAGTAAATGGTTTAGAATTTTAATAATTGTGTCTTTTATAGCTCACTATATAAGAGCAAGCTTGTAAGTGTTTCAAGGCATCTCATCTTCAATTATAAAGTTTGAGTTTTCCTCTCTTTTAAGTGTGTGCCTTGTGGATTCAAGGATAGTTCTTTTATTTTCATGTTTTTCGCTACATTAGGTGGTATCAGAGCAAGGTTCCGAATCCTAAGATTCGGCTTTGTTTCGATGGTTGGTTCACGTGATGGAAACAACACCTCCAACGACGGTGATCGTAATGGAGTAGCTCTTTTGAGGGCTGAATTTACTGAGTTCCAAACCAACGTCAATCAAAGCTTGAGTGATTTGCATGAAACCATGCAACAAATTCTAGCAAGAATAACAGTGGTGGAACTTAACTGCGAGAACGATAGAATACCCAACGCCGGTGATCATGGATGTCCCTCCAGTAACCGCAATCCAAACAGCCCAGTAAGGCAGTCAACCTATGAGGGAAACGTCGGTTTCGGTAATAACCATGTCATACCAGTGTTTGGAGACAATCGAGGTCGATAGAAGCAAGATGATTCCAAGAATTTTCGTATGAAAATTGACCTACCAACTTTTCAGGGTCATCTTCGTATTGAAGAATTCTTGGATTGGATTACTAAAGTTGAACGTTTCTTTGATTATATGAAAATCCAGGAAGAGAAGCAAGTCAAATTGGTCGTGTACAATTGAAAGGCGACGAAAGTGACTAAAACCTGTATCCCATGGTTCGAAAGTTGGGTGAAGACAAAAGAAGCATTCCCATCCTTACAAAATTGGATGGATCAAGAAAGGTTTGGAAACGCGAGTGACCGAAACCTACCTTGTCCCATTCTTGATTGGGAAGGTCTATACAGATGTGATGTGGTTGATATGGATTCTTGTCACATGATCTTATGGAGGCCCTGGCAGTTTGATGTCGATGCCACTCAACGTGGTAAAGACAATGTTTATACCCTATACAAGAATAGTCAGAAGATCGTTCTTGGACCACTATGAGGAGGAATTCCCTAAGGATACCCTGGTCAAAGAAAATCTATTAACAATACCAGTATTGATTCTTCCAAATTTTGAGAAGTTGTGCAAGTGGAGTGTGATGCTTCAATTGTGGGAATTGGAACGGTTTTGTCACAGGAAGGGAAGTCAATGGCATTTTACAGTGAGAAGTTGATTGAAGCGCGCAGGAAGTAGACCACTTATGAGCTGGAATTTTATGCTTTGGTGCAAGCTTTGCATATGTGGGCGTATCATCTTATCCAGCAACATGTCCAACGATTCACGCGTGATAGGTGGCTTATATCCAACGATATGTGGATAAGATGATATGCCCACATATGTGGCTTATATCCACCTATCACGCGTGCATCCGATTAAAGAAGGTGATAGGTGGCTTATATCCAACGATTCACCTTCTCGCTGAAGCACAAATCGGTTCAGTAAAATAAGGTGGCAGATGCACTGAGCCGTAGAGCACCTGTTTGATAACTATGAGAGCTGAGATCACAGGAATCGACTATTTGAACAGTATGAGGCTGACGAACATTTTGATCAAGTATGGACAGTATGTAAACCGGGGCAGGCCTTTAAGGGGTTACATATGCAAGAAGGATAACTGTGCATCCCTCGAAGCTCTTTGCGAGAGCAGGTGGTACAAGAGTTACATGGGGGAGGATTAGGCGGTCACTTGGGAAGAGATAAGACACAAGAACTGATAGAAGAGCAGTATTACTGATCGAAGCTCAAAGGAGATGTGGAGAACTATGTACGACGGTGCACAAGCTGTCAAACTAGCAAAGGCCAATCACAGAATACTGGCCTTTACATACCACTAGCTATACTAAATGCCCCATGGGAGGATTTATCCAAGGATTTTGTTCTAGGGTTGCCGAGGACGCAACGAGTAGCAGACTCTGTTTTTATGGTGGTTGATCGATTTTCCAAGATGGCTCATTTTATTGCGTGCAAAAAGACAAACGATGCAATTCGAATGATCAATTTATTCTTTAAGGAAGTTGTTCAATTATATATTGCCCCACAGTCCATCACCTCAGATCATGACACTAAGTTTCTTATCCCACTTTTGGCGAACTTTATGAAAGAGATTCAGCACATTTCTTAACTTCAGTAGCACCAGCTACCCCAATCTGACAGCCAAACGAAAGTGGTAAACAAGACCCTTAAAAATCTGATTCGATGTATTTCAGGAAAGAAACCAAAGTAGTGGGATTTTGCTCTTGCCCAGGCAGAGTTTGCTTATAATTGCATGATTAACCGGTCCATGGGAAAATCCCCATTTGTGTTGTATATTGTTGTCCTCCAAAGGTGGCTTTGGACTTGGTGTCATTACCAAAATTACTAGATAAGAATGTTGCTACTGAAAAAATGGTTAAGCACGTTAAGGCCATTTAAGAAGGTGTCTAGAAGCACTTAGAGGAAATTTACGACAGTACAAGGTTGTTGCTGACAAGGAGCGGAGGAAGAAAATCTTTGAAGATGAGGACCTTGTTATGGTGTATTCAAGGAAAGAGAGGTTTCCAATGGAGACGTACAACAAACTGAAGGCTAAGAAATATGAGCCATATCAAATTTTGCAGAAAATCAATGACAATGCCTACGTGATTGATTTACCTGTTGATATGTCCATTTCTTCTACCTTCAATGTGGTAGACATACATGAGTATTATCCTGCAGATTCTCAGGGACAAGTTCGTTTCAAGAAAGGAAGACTGATGTAGAACAATTAGCACAAAAGTATATGGTTACACAGTATCGTCGCAAGGCGAGGAGGCTAAAAACGTAAAATCAACGTATATGTGAACAGTCACTGTATACATGAACAGTTCTGTATGTACAATTCATACATACAGTTCCACCAGGCCCTAGGATCCTCCCTTGGATCACCTTTGGATTCCACATCCCTTGTATTCCTTTTGTTTCTTCTTTACTTAAAGTTGTCCAAAGTGTGTTTCCCTTTTACTTAGGATTCCCTTTATGTCATTATATTAATAAGTTTTTATCATTTATGCCCCTAGAATGCCCAAAGCGTGTTTCCCCTTTAGTAAATGGGTTAGAATTTTAATAATTGTATTTTTTGTATCTCACTATATAAGAGCAAGCTTGTAAGTGTTTCAAGGCATCTCATCTTCAATTATAAACTACATGTTTTCCTCTCTTTTAAGTGTGTGCCTTGTGGATTCAAGGATAATTCTTTCATTTTCACGTTTTTCGCTACTTTACATCATCAGCCGCTCAAACCTCTGAAGCAAAAGCTATCTCAATCAAATTAGTCTGATAAACATTTTACTTCTCTGAGAAGAGAGAGAGAAACTCAGCTTCCACCTTCAATCACCCAAACCCTAAGCAATAAAGCTTCCATAGCTAGAGAAGACGGCCACCAAAATCAACCAAGAAAACCCCAAACAGGCGAGATTCAAAGAACCATGAACAGCCCCTTTCAAATCCACATATAGGCAAGATAGGCAAAGCAGGCCCTTCAAAGCCCCTTCAAACCCACATGGAGGCGAGAAAGACCACAAGAAGCTAAGTTCCAAGCCAAACTCATACTCTGAATCATCTAACACTAACTAGACATGCAAGCCCAAAGAAAAGTGACTTCAAAACCATCACTATCTCACCCAAAACACCATATCTGAAAGAACGCTCCAGACCTCAGAAAAAAAATCTCCAACATCCCCATTCAAAATATATATAGCAAGTAACAAACAACCATGATGAAAAGCCCACTTCAAACCCATATATAGGCAAGAAAGGCAGAGAAAAGCCTCAATAAATCCACATGCAGGTGAGAAAGACCATACAGAAGCTAGGTTCCACGTCAAACTCACACTAACTACCGGCTAAAGAAGTGGAAGAAAGCCCTTAGCTTTGGATAAAGCTTCAAAATAAGGGGTCTTTTCCCAAGTTTAGGGAACCTTCACCCATATGATCCTGTAAAGATTCATTTTGTAATCTTAATCGATTCAATATCTAAAGGATGATATATAATTATTTTTTAAATATTCATTAACGAGTGACGTTCTTATCTATCTCTGTTTTTTCACTCATTAGGTATTTAACCTGTAATTTATAAGATTTGTCAACATGGGAATTCTTTATCTCCCAATTCGGACAAACTATAATGCAACTTTTATGCAATTTTTTTGTGCAATTCTCTTGATGTAAGTTTTTAAGAGAATTTTGAGGATATACTATCTACATCTAACAATTTTAAAAATGTTGTCACATGTACATTTTATAAAACCACTATTAATAAACAAAGGCCCTATTTGGTTGCGCAATGTTTGGTAATCTTAAGGTTCTATGAGAAAAAAAATAAAAACAAATTAAGAGGGGGGGGGGAGGAAGGAAGGGAAAGAGAGAGAGGAGCATGCACTTTATGTTACTTCTATTTCAAATGAATGCATTTCACGTTTTTTGTTAAATGATCCAATTTCAGATTTGACATATGAGCTCAAATGGGGCAATTAATGAATCATTTCATTAATAAAACCAAACACAATTAATGAGTCAATTTGTATATGGACCAATTTATTAATGAGCCAATTTACAATTTTGGGACAACCAAACGAGGCTTAATTCACAATGAACCAATTTACATAACCAAACAATTTGTGCGACCAAATAGGGCCTTAATGAATCATTTCAATAATGAAACCATACACAATTAATGAGTCAATTTGTAAATGGACCAATTTATTAATGAGCCAATTTATAATTTTGGGACAACCAAACGGGCCCTAAAGAAGTTCAAATTAATCATAGTTTCTATCTTAATTTCTTAGCAACCAAACAGGGCTAGTCAGATTTTGTTAAGAAATTACTTATACAAGCAAACATAATTGATATATATACATACAGTACTACACTTGTGTGAACTGTCCCGCATTTTAACAGCGCGGACTGAACATGTGTCACCTGGCGGTGAACCTAGAAATTATCGGTTAAATTATAGGCGCACTCTCTTTTCTAAGCTCACCTCCAGATGACACATGTCCAGTCCGCACTGTTAAAATGCGGGACAATCCGCACAAGAGCAATATATATATATAGTAGCATTGTTTTTTAATTCTAAAAATGTATGAGCACAATAACGCTTGAGATTGAGACACCCAATCAAGTCTCAAACCAAAGGCTAAGATCTGTTTAGAAAATTTCATTTTGCCGCCCAAACAAGTTGAACATCTACACAATCTCCAAAGCACTCATTTACCATCACATAAACATCTCTTTAACCCTTACACTCTTCTCTGTCCTCTCATGTACGACTCTTTCTTTCACCGTTCATATCGTTGAGCAACCCCGACATAGCCACAATTCAAACACGGTATGTGAGTTTTGATGGTTCAACATGACGTCCAAATTAGGTTTGTGTTCTTCTCTTTGTCATTTTTCATTTTCGGATCTAATATAGTTTTCATTTTGCAATTCTAATGTTTTTTATATCGCTATTGAAACCCTAATCAGGTACCATATTCTCTTTCTCTCTGTTATGGGTTGTAGACTTGGTTTCTAAGGGTTTTGAAACCAAGGTTTTAGTGATTTGGAATTGGAAATATCAGATATGTTCATTCAGGGCTTGGGTTCAAATTTCATGTTTTTTTAGCCTTACAATGACTAAGACTTTGTTTTTTCATGTTTATTTTCTAACCACCATGTATTTTGTTTCTAACCCCAATTGACTAAGACTTGCATTGTTATTTTTTTTGTTCATCTCTCTGAGATATTTCTATCTTTGTTGTTTTGGCTTGGCTTATCAGAATGGTTAGATGATTGGATTTTGGTATCATTTTTTATTTGTGAAAACTTGCATTGTTATTTTTTTTGTTCATCTCTTTGAGATATTATTATCTTTGTTGTTTTGGCTTGGCTTATCAGCATGGTTCGATGGTTGGATGTTTATGTTGCTTTTAGATGTTCATGTTGCATTGTAAATTTTGGGACTTGCTACGATCATTTATTTTGTATATAGAACACTACAAATAATGTGTACTTTTTTCAGGTTCAAACACTCATAATCGGGTGTTTATTTAGACGTGTTAATCATATTTACTTACATGTGTTTGCTTATACTATCTTACTCATATTTATTTACACGTGTTTGCCTCTTTTTTTTTAATCCTAATTGTGTCATAGCTCTGCTAATCTATTGGTGTATTGACTTACCCACACCATTTTTATGGGTTTTATTGTTTGAAAGAAACATATGAGATTCATTTGGATCAGATGGTACTTTGTTTGTAAATCATTAGCCTATACTTCTCTTCGTAACTTTGATGTGAGATAGTTCCTATATGTTTTTGTAACTTTGATGTGAGATATTTGAAAGTTAAGTCATTGTTGTACAATTTTGCAAGAACAAATTGTTTTTTGTTCATTTCAAGTGGTGATCCAATATAAATCAAATTGGGGCTTCATTTTCATGGTACTGAAAACTATTTGGTGAACCAAACCAATATTTTTGGATTTGTTTTACATCCTATATAAATTAAGGTGTTTACTTTTTATCTAATTTATTTACGTTGTTTTGTTTAATAGGTTGAGTACAAGTTTAATAGGTTGAGTACAAGTACTAGGTTAATTGTTGTAGGTTTTCTATTTTGTCTTCAGTTTTGTGTGTGTCAGGAGCACAAGGCCATGTGTCTCTTTTGTATTTTATTGATTATTTCTAATTGGAGTGTTATCAATCTCTTTATACACATCAAATCTAGAGGAATCAATTTTGCGTGTCCATGTCTCCACATTAATCAATCAATCTGACTTACAAACAAATAGAAAATAGAGGAGAAAGAAAAAGGTACAGAAGTTTTGTTGGGATCCTGCAATTTAGACCAGTTCTTTCAACTGATGCTTTTACATATATTTCCTTCCTTTAAAGTTTCATTTTAACGCGTTGTTTTTTTCCACCATGCACATATTAATACTTGCAACGGTTTTTACAGTGACTACTTCTCTCCAAACAAGGCATATAAACCCAAGATGTAGGCTTCAGTCCACATCTTGGGTTTATATGCCTTGTTTGGAGAGAAGTAGTCACTGTAAAAAGCCTGGACTGGATGGTAAATTCAGTAACTTATCATCTATATTGTGTTTAATTAACATTAACCTTAACTATGTTGAGCAGGTTTACTAATTTTGGAGGTCCAGTTCCTTATCGTCCAGCTGAAGACTTGGCATTTTCGATTGCAAGGTCTATACAGAAGGGGGGATCTGTCATTATTATTATATGGTAGGCCTATTGTTTTTTGTATTTCCTAAGTGAACCAATCACTAGATGTATGTTGAATGGCTTTTGATATTATGCCAATGTCAAATTATTGTTTTATAAACCTTCTTAGTATGTTATAATTGATTGTTGTATTAATTTGGGGCTTGGAATTCATTTCTATATGGGGTTTATATCCTAGAAACGTATTCAGGTTTGTTCTACTATTATCATTAAGAAAATATGTATTCTACATAAGTTTAATTTTAATTGGCATATGGAAGATTAGTTTACAGTTTTTTTTGGGTTTCGTACTACTAATGTCTATCTTTCGATTTGTGTTTTGAGCTCCTTTTCTCGGGTGATTTGAAATCTTTAAGTAATTTTTCTAACTTGATGTATTTTTCTATGAATCACATATTCGCATTGAATCACTGCACCCGACCCCGCACTAAATCACCGCGTCCATGCCATAATTTGTGGGATATCTACACTCGTACTCAGCACCCGTGCTTTATAGGTATATATTTGATCTCCAGCAGTGCTTGAGCTTGAGTTTGATCCTGCTATTTGGTGTTCTCACGTAAGTATCTTTATCCCATGTAAGTGTCTTTGTCTTATTGTTCGAGCTCTCTTTTCATTTTCTCCGAGTCTCACAAAAAACTATGTATTCTAAGCACAATGAACTTTTTGGTTTATGTTCTAATTTATTTGGTTTTGTTTTGCAGATTTGATGAATTTCGGTCTCAATTAGGAGGTACTATTTGTTCTTTTTCACCACCATTCAAACTAACCCACTGCATAACCTCTATTGGGTTTTTTTGTGTGGGCATATTTTAGGATTTGGAATTAAATTTATGCAGAGCCAGTTCTGACGGAGACAGTGTCGATAAGCTCCAAAAAGTTGGTGGAAGTAGAGGTCTGGATAAGGGGGAGAAAAGCAACTGGTGACAGCAGCTCACGTGGGCCAGATCTGACGGAGTTTAGGGGAAGAACAATGGCAAGGGTACAGCAACTCAGGGGTGGAATAGGGGCAGGGTACAGCAGCTCAGCGTTGGAATAGGGGCAGGGGTTAGGTCCTCATCGCTCACCATTGGCTGCAATCGTTCTTTCTTTCACATGGGATGTACATTGCGACAGCATTCGAACAGGGGACTATAGTCAGAGTACATCTTGGATTGATTCAAGTTATGAGTTCTCTCTTACAAAGCCAGTTATGAATGAAGACTTGACTGGTTTAATTTTCTAATTTGGAGTTGGGCTTAAAGTTAAAATTTAGCTTTTACATTTAGCATTTAGCATTGCTGATGTTTTGATTGAGCAGTATTTTTTTGACCTTGCTATCTTTCTTTCAATGTCAGGTAGGTAGGATTTGACTTGGATTTTAAATACAACATGTTCTTACATTGTATTTGGTTCGTGAATTTAGTGACTTGGATTTGACCTTGCTATTGGTGCGTGTTTATACCCCGCTCTAACTTATGAATTCAGTTGTTTTATCGATGATGTGGTTTATACGAGGTTCCGAACGGACTATTAGTTTTGATTTCAAAATTTTCGCCCTTTCGCGATTACTTAGTTTGAAAATTTTTGGCGTGCCCGCTAGTATACATACACACGAGGGGGTTACACACATTTGCTAACTAAACAAGTTGAAATACAGTAATGATGAACCAGTATGCAGTGATTTCAGAAAATGGCGATAAAAAAACTATAAGCAATTCTGAAACACAGTGTAATGAAAGTAAAAACCCTAGAAAAATGTAGACCCAAAACATTGAAAAGCAAAACCATTAGCAATGACATGAAATAGCAGGAACTCACTTAAAAATCTTCAATCCGCAGAGAGAGAGAGAGAGAGTTGCGTTAGTCAACTTTGTTTTTGTTTTAGTATTAGTTTATTTTACCATAACGAAGACAAGACTGAGTTGCCTTCTTTCTCTGTATTAGTTTAGAATAATAATGTATTAAAGTAGCTGAATGGGCATTGTATTGGTTGGGAGGGACTTTTGACTGTTTTGGGTTTCCCAGAAGTGAGAATGACATTGGTTTTCGTAGATATTGCGTAAAAACCACTCGTTATTACACACTTTTCTACCTTGTCATAATTCATTTGTCGGTGCTGTGCCATAACCTAATAGCAACCCAACCCGAGGTTGTCCAAGTTGGTAGAGTCAGGGTGTAACTGTAAACCCAGGCACTTGGATTCGAAACTTGACAGCTGCGTCTTGGAGTCACGGACCGCAGGAATTAAACACCTGTTATAGAAAGCCTTGTTCGGGGAAGGAGGGATTAGTCCGAGGTGCGCGCAAGCTGCCCGGGATTACCCTTCTTTACCAAAAAAAAAAAAAATAGCAACCCTTATGGGTATGTTAAATCGGTATATATGCGGTATATATGGATGCTATGAATAAGACAGAAGTGTATATATAAACATTGGTAGGGCAAAAAATAACAAAGATGCAATTGCACTAGTTAGTTTTTTGTGGAACATACACCCAAAACGGAACATCTTGTTCCGCGCAAGGAAGGAGAAAAAAAAAAAAACAGCTTAAGCGGAACATCATGTTCCCCGCAAGTTTTATCATATTTCCCCTATTTCCTTTTTGACCCCCAAATTTTTCAAATAGTTCAACGGCTATTTATCCAACGGTTATTTTTTTTTTTTTAATAAATAGGAACACTATCTTCATTTTCTTTTATATTTTTATTCTAAACACTCCCAATTTTCATTTATATTTTTATTCAAAACACTCTATAGTATCTTCATTATAATTATTACCAAAAATTATTTTTTTAGGTGCAATAAAATTATTTATTTACCCATAAATAATTTCGAAAAATTTATATTTGCTTAAAAATAGTTTGTGATTATTTTACAATAGTTCGAGGTCAAAATATGTCTCAACACGACGATGAAGTATTATGCACCGCTTATGTAAATCAAACAAATGATGGTTTACGAGGAACTAATCGACCTAGCACATTATTTTGGGATGCGATCGCTGAAGAATATAATACAACGACGAGTATCACTGAACGTCGGACGGGAGCCAGCCTACAAACCCGCTACAGCAAAATTTCGAGGCACGTAATGTTATATGTTTCTAAATTGAAAGATGCATCGATGACAAATTGTGGTAGTGGGACGGTGAACACAGATTGGGTAAAATCACTTATATCTTTTGTAATAATATTTTTTAAATATCATTTCTCGTAAATCTGTTGCTAACGAGTTAATAAAATTACATTGTCATTTCATTTTAGGTTACTACAGTTAATCTAGCATTTCAGCGAGAGAACAAGGAAAAAAAAAATTAATTGTGAATCTTGTTACCAAATTTTAAAAGAACTCCACAAATTTCAAATTTCCCAAACATTTTTAGACTCCCCTCAACATCATTTTGATTTACCAATGACGGGTGCGACAGAAAGTGAAGGAAGTCCGAATATTGGGTTTCCCCCAGGGAATTCCAAAGATGGGGCAGAAGTTAATATAGAAAGGACTTATCCGAGGCCACCTGGAAGGAAAGAGATGAAGCAACGGGCTAAAGGAAAAGCGAAGGCAACAAACATTGAGGTGAACCGAGAAATACTGAATAGTTGCTCTTCGTTCAATGAATCATTCAAGCGATCGTGTCAGGCTAATCGTGTACGTGACGAAGAGGTCCGTGAGGGGCTTAAACGTTCACTGCAACTTAAGGAGCGAAGTTTGGAGCTCAACAAACGCAGTATATTGGCTATGGAGAGGAAAGATATGCGTGAACAAATATTGCTTGATCAACAAATTCTGAGCACTGACACCTCAAATATGAATTCATCCCAGAAGGAGTACCATGAATACCTCGTGCTTAATATACTCAACAAAGCACGGGGGCCAATCAAACTTTCCAAATTATCCACCACATGGAGGTCATTCTGGATTCTAAAATTTCTATGCTTATGAGTATATAACCTGTTATTTATTTTTATCGTTTGATCTACTTTGTAATATGATTATAAAAATTGTGAAATGAATTTGCTTCAAATTTCCATACATAAACATTAGTTGGGTACAATATTAACGATACAACATTAATAATAAAGATAACAACATAACAATATTACAAAAGTATCATCGATTTTAGGTTTTATAGGGTTTACAGTGGAAGATCTAGGGCGGAATATCTAGAGAGGAAGATGTAGCTCGGATCACATTAGGCGAATCAAATAGAGCGGATAATCTAGGGCAGAAGATCTAGTTCGGATCATACTGGGCGGAAGAACAAGGGCGGAATAGCTAGGACGGTTTATGTGGTTAATTCTACTGCTATAAATGTGAATGGCCAGATTGAGTGTTAATGTGCACAATGGCAGCTTACGAAGATGTGATTCATGAGTTCTTAGTTGAAGCCTTGATAGATTCATTCCCACGTGGTCTTTTTGGTTGTGAGATTAGCCAAATTAATGATATAAGAACCCCTTGGAAAATAATTGCCGACAAATATCATGAGTTGCTACCTAGGCACGATTATCAGAGCCCGCCTAACTTGATGGATCGATGGTTGGAAATTAAAGACGACATCGAGGAATTTGATAATATTTTCAATACGGTTGAACAAGATATGCAACCATTGGATGAGGACGACGATCCATATGAGGAGGCGGTGAATTCATACATTCGCACGTTTGGTGAGAATTTTAAAGGCCTAATGACATGGTGTGCGTTGAGGAGAAATGCTTATTGGAAGGACTTTTACTAGTTTTTCTTTCATCTCCTCTAAATAGGCATCTGTTATTCATGTTAATTTGAATCATTGCATGTTTATCAATATCTTGTTTATCGTTAAATTAAATGTAACGGAATTAATGGTTCAAAACACTATCTTCATTTTCATTTATATTTTTATTCTGAACACTCTCTATTTTTATCGTTTGTTCTACTTTGTAATATGATTATAAAAATTGTGAAATGAATTTGCTTCAAATTGTGAAATGAATTTGCATCAATCTTAACAATACAACATTAATAATAAATATAACAACATTACAAAAGAAACACTTACTGGGTTAAATCACACACTGTTATTGGCAAGCTCATTTGGCATTCGAAACATTACATTTTATATTTCTTAATTATCGAAATCCCAATCTACATCATCCAAATTTACAGCATCATACATGTCATAATTTTGCGTTGATGGACCAGGTTGGCTACTATCTTCTTGGGCACCAATATCATCCATGTGCGGTCGATACACTGTGGTCGCAGGTCGGGGATCTTCTGTGGGGTTGTAAAAGGCCGAGGGTGTACCACTAAAAAAATTAGGTGGGGGAGCAGTTCACTCGTGAGATACACCTAACTCTTGTAGCTTCCTTGTAGCTATATCCAACTCATGACTCCAATAGTTATTAAGATGCATGGCTGCACCTAGAGCGGTGGCTCTCGAGGATTGCCAATAATCTGAGAATTCCCGACTAGTAAATAAGAGGTCATCGTATGCGGGCAATTCTTCATCGACCGCAATCCTGTCCGGTCGTGGAACCGGAATCAATATGGGTACACTTGCAGGACTGCAAAACGGTAGATCCCAAGTCATTTGGGGTTGAGTGGGATGTACCCGACCAATGGGAGTTTCATAGGCGACAGGTGCCTGTGAAGGGACAGTCGGTATTTGGATGTGGTATGGCAGTGCGCTGGGACTTATGACATCCGTGTTGACTGCTCGATAGAGGGGTGGCATTACAAGACCTAGGGACACTTGCTTCCAGTAACGGTCATACATGGGTTAAGAAACAATGGATACGCTAGGGTCCATCCCGTCAATAATAATCCCATGCCTATCAGGGTGAAAGGGTATCCTCATCATTTGCGCAGGAGGGACATTTAGAATGCAAATTTAATCGGTAACCTGTCGGCGGCATCAATCACCCAAGTAATATATCCCCCCATATTGAGGATCCATAAGAACACATCGTTTTAATGATATGTACTTCGCATGTTGAACATAGGCATTCATCTCCACATTAGACCCTGAGTAAGGTATCCAATTGATTGAACCTGGCGATCGCATTTCAATCTGACTCTGAGCGGTGGGAAAATTATACTGGATTGAGCCCTTTGTCTCCTTACAATTTAATCGATTTTCTTTTTTCCATCTATTAATTCTAGGCCAGCAATCACCAGTATCTTCCCTCAATAAGGGACACCCCCGTTGTATGTATTCAAACCCGAAAAACTGCAATACAAAAATGAGTATTATTAAACCATAAATTATTTAGTAAGTATATATTAAATACATATAATTTCACATTTTAACACTTACCAAAATGAGTTGCCAAAAACAATTCATAAAGTCTACGCGACATCTTGACAAGAGATGGAGAGAGTAGTATATGCGAGCTAGAATTGCCGAACCCCAATCGTATGATCCCACAATCTCCAAATCCTCCAAAGCAGCCAACCAACCAATAGGAACGCTATCTCCTGCGGTCGGAAAAAAAATATATCCCACACAAAAAAATAAAAATGCCCTAGCAGTGTCCTCAGGGCCAACAATCACATTATTTAACTTTATGGACTCAAACCACTTATTTAAGCTCGGCACTTTCACCCCACAAGAATCACTGCAATTGGGTTCAATGCCGGGAAATTATCTATGAATAATGTCATCCCGGATTTGAGTTTTGCCATCAAGTACGATCAAGTACTTTCTATCATCCATCGGTACCATAGGACCGCTTCCGATGGGAATACCTGCAAGATGGGAAGGATAGCAATCAATTATAAATATAATTATTTTACTAAACAGTGTTATTATTAAAGTAATTTATTGTATACAAAAACTAACCAGTCAAAATCGTAAAATCATAAGGAGTAATGGTCAGCTCCCCGGTAAGTAGTTGGAACGTGTTGGTTGTGTCCCACCAACGCTCACCGAGCGCTTGTATCAACCCCCAACTTGTCTTGGGAATTTAAGCGTATAACAATTCTCCCCAACCGCTACGGTGTATAATATGCATGACCTCGGGAGATGTCTTAAAATATTTGTATGTGGCTCTAAGACTCTGCCAATTGCCACGCATCTTTACTGAGTTGCCGTTTGTGGCCGTGTCCAGAGAAGGTTTAATGTGATCTCCGGCGTCCACAATACGCCTATAGTTTTCAAATACTATAGGTCGCTCTGCAGTAGTAACTTCGGCCTCTCGCCCTGCTTCTCCAATTTTTTCAGACTTTCTTGCCCTAACAGCCCGTCTAATTTTTTTCCCAATTTGTTCCATTATCAACACTGCAATGTCAACCAAAAAGTTATTAATTTTCTATCATATTGATTAATGAATAAAAAATTATTATGCAACTAAATATAAGTATAATATATACAACTATAAAAAATTAACTATTTTTTTGGTAACTAAATATAGCATGGAAATGAAAATAACCAAAAAATTAACTCTTTTTTTGGCTCGAAGATGATTTATTTGATGGGCAGAATATGATTTTCTACATAACATTAACTAATAATTTTTTTTGGTTTATTTCTACACAACTATTTACTAAATAATGTAACATTAACTAATAATATTTTTTATTTTTTTTCTACACAACTATTGACTAAGTAAGATATACAACTATAAAAAAAAATTACAAGAACTATATTGTAACTAAATATAGCATGAAAATTAAAACAACAAAAAAATTACCTATTTTTTTGGCTCGAAGATGATTTCTTTGAAAGGCAGAATATGATTTTCTACATAACATTAACTAATAATTTTTTTTGGTTTATTTCTACACAATTATTAACTAAAAAATGTTACATTAACTAATAATATATATTTTTTTTTCTAAACAGTGTTTTTCTAAATAATATATACAACTATAAATAAAAAAATTACAAGAACTAAACTATAACTAAATATAACATGGAAATTAAAAAAATCAAAAAATTAACTCTTTTTTTGGCTCGAAGAGGATTTCTTTGATAGGCAGAATATAATTTTCATCATAACATTAACTAATAATTTTTTTAGTGTATTTCTATACAACTATTTACTAAATAATGTAACATTAACTAATAATTTTTTTTATTTTTTTCTACACAACTATTTACTAAATAATATATACAACTATAAAAAAAATTACAAAAACTAAATTATAACTAAATATAGCATAGAAATTAAAAGAACTAATGATAGGCAAAATATGATTTTCTACGTAACATTAATTAATAATTTTTTTTAGTTCATTTCTATACAACTATTTACTAAATAATGTAACATTAACTAATAATTTTTATAATTTTTTTCTACACAACTAATTACTAAATAATATATACAACTATAAAAAAAATTACAAATACTAAATTATAACTAAATATAGCATAGAAATTAAAAGAACTAATGATAGGCAGAATATGATTTTCTACATAACATTAATTAATAATTTTTTTTGGTATATTTTTACACAATTATTTACTAAATAATGTAACATTAACTAATAATATATATTTTTTTCTACACAACTATTTACTAAATAATATATACAACTATACATATAAAAAAATAACAACAACTAATTTATAAATATATATTGCATGAAAATGAAAACAACAAAAAAATTACATTTTTTTTTGCTCGAAAATTATTTCTCTCAAAGGTAGAATGTGATTTTTTTGAGTTTGTTTTTGTGTAGATAACTTGTTTCTCAGCCGATATTTAAATACCGTATATTTGACATATATTTTTTTTGCCCGTAGCATTTTCTACCATTTTTGTAGTGTATTTTTATACTGTTAAAGTGTATTTTTAACCTACCCGTAAGGGTTGCTCTAATGAAAATTTCATTATACTTTTCTTTGAAAATGGATGGTAAGAAATGGAAATAAGATTTAAATATTGACAAAAAAAAAATTGACTCCTTGGCATCACGTTTCCTTTCGGCGGAAGAAAATTGTCCCATCTTCGGGTGGAAGTAAGTCCGTTTTGTCCAAAAGGAAATGCAAAGACAAAGACTTTAATCAGGCAATCGTGTTAACCAACGAAGACCTAAGGACGCTCTGGTCCTGACCCTGTGGATGGCCAATTTCAATGTTAAGAGAATTTTGGTCGATCAAGAGAGCTCATCGGAGATTAAGTATCTGAGTTTACTGCTCAAGCTCGACTATACTATTCAAGATTTGGATGCTAAGGTTGGGTCATTGATCCGCTTTAATGAAAATGTGGAGACCCCTATGGGGAAGATCAAACTACCGGTAAAGGTCGAATCAGTCAATTGGGAGATAGAGTTCCATGTTATCCAGTCAAAGTCACCTTACATATTGTCATTCTGGGTAAAGGTTGGCTCCGTACTATAAGGGTCGTGCCTTCCTCCCTTCACCAAAAGTTAAAATTTTTGAGTGATCAAGGAGTCGTGGAGACCAAGTAGCAGGTCGTAGTTGCTTTGTAGCCACCATCAAGATAAAGCAAAATTAGTCCAAAAATAGTCAAAATAATGACGATTCAAAGGATGACAAGCCCAATTAATAACCAAAGGGTGTTCAAACAGGGGTTAAAAAGACCAAGATGGCCCCCACCAAACGACTAATGGAGGAACTCATTACTGATCCTCTAGATTCATCCCAATTGGACAAAGACTTTATAATCGTATCAGAATTGTCCAAGGAGGAAGCAAATGTAATATCCCATCCCAGTAAATTAATTAAATTATATGTTGATTATAATTGGGGATGATTTAATTATAATTATGGAGGAATTATGGGTGACAAGTTGGAAAAAAATAAAACGAAAAAGAAATAGGATCATTCAAACGACATGGGAGTGTCATTCGCTACTGGTTTACAGTAGCAGGTCGCACGAAGGGTCGCGTGATCCATAGATGGAATGACATAGGTTAAGTCGTTCAAATGACATAGGGAAGTCGTTCGAACGACGTTGGTCGAGTTTTTAGATCTGATTGTCCTTGTGCGCTGTCACAATTTGGAGCATTGATTTTGTGTGCTGTCGAGCCCAGATCATCCCAGAAATGGCAAAACGGATATTCAGAGTCTTAGGGAGGTTTTATTAAGGGTTATTTGGGATTCATTGTGTTGGGAGAAGATGGAGGAAGGGGAGAGCGAGGGTGAGAGAGAAAGAGAGGGGTGGGTGGTCTTCCACCACTACTCCACCATAGACCACCCATAAACCACCACTTTCAAGATGTATTTCTCCACATATGGACCAAATATACTCATTTTCACCATTGGTATAGTAGAGCTACGAATTTCGGGAAGAATATTTGGGGGATTTTTGGAGAAGAAAAATGTGGGTTTTAATAGAGTTGAAGTGGGTGTTGTTTTAGAGATTTTGAGGAAGCATTTGGCAACCCATTGAGTCTACCTTTGGAGGTGGGGGTTGCTCCTCCTACACCACCACCACCATTAGAGCCATTAGATGTGAGTATACCTTACTCTTAGTGTAGAATGCTATTTTTGCATTTATAGTCTTGTAGTTAGACTATTTGAGTAGGGTATATTTAGTTAAATATTATAATTGTTGTGTATAAGACAATAAATTTTTTTATGAGATAAAAATGTAAAAAATTGTTATTTTGTTAAAAATAAGGAATGTGTACTTATTTTAAGGCTTTTAAATAGTAAAAGTGGGTGTTTATGAAAATAGCATATTTTCTAGTGGTTTTGATGAAAAATATTTTATAAAATGAAATGTTTGCAAATGATGTGATTTTGTAGGAAAATGATGTTTTGTTGAAATTAAAGAATAAGTAAATATTTCAAGGGTTTGAAATATTAAAAGATGGTATTTTATAAAAATGGGCATTTCCAGAAATATTGGTGTTAAACATTTTATGAAATAAAATGTTTGGAAATAATGATTTATTGGGTAAATATCTGGTGAAAATATATTTAAACCATGTAGTAGGATTTGGAGTTTAAAATTCATCTTCTCGTGCATATAAACTTGTAGTATTTTGACATATAACGTATAAAGAAGTTTAAAGAAGATTTTGCTGGGTTTAAACATGAAATAATAAGTGTTAGAATTTTATTATTCAAAGTATGTGAAATTGGAACTAAAATATATGATGTGTATGAGATTAAAAGACTACAAGTTAAATAAAAAGAAATAATAATTCTCTTATAAAATTAGTCTTAAGTGTGAATGTACTTCTTGAATGAAGAAGAAAAGAAACGTGTGCTTGAAACATGTTAATAAAAATTATTCATTCAGGATCCGTTTGGTTCGTGGTGAAATATTTTTTACCGCGTTAAAATATAATTCACCTAGGTAAAATATGTGTTTGGTTGGGCATTTAACACGGTGAAATAAAATGAATATGGTGAAAAGTGAGGTAAAACTTTAACCATTTTAAACCATGGGTAAAGTGAATAATTTAACAGGTGAAAACAATGAAATTTATCTTATTACCAAAGTAACCTTTCTTATTTCCACTTACAACTATCACACATTCATTTCTCCCTCTCAATTAATAAGATCATCAAATATTCATTTGAAAAAATATTTTTTTTCTAAATTTCATTTTTTCTTTTAAAAAATTAAAAAAATTAAAAATTAAAAAAAATAATAATTTAAATAATTAAAAATTTTAAAAATAAATAAAAAATAGAATAGCTATTCCTACACCCTCTATGTCTTTCCCCACACCCTTTTTAATATTTAAATACTAAAAGATCAAAAGACCCTCTATGCATATATGATTTAAGCAAATATAATCTTTTGCTCAAAAATCTATTATTTAAAAATAAAAAGGTAATATTATGAAAAAAAATAAAACATAATATTTTGAAAATAAAAATCCTAATATTCTAGAAAATTAAAATTTTAATATTCTGAAAATATAAAAATTATAAAAGTTATTTTTTCATTTAAAAAACATTATGTTATTTATAAAAAAACATATTACTTTTTATTTAAATGGACGTTGATAAAAAAAACTGTTTCGTTATTTATTTTAAAAAATGGACATTCTTTTTATCATTTCTAGTTAAAAAACCGTTTCTTTTATTTATTTAAAAAAATTGTTTCGTTATTTATTTTTTGAGTTAAAAACTGTTTTTTTTTTCTATTTTAAAAATAATCTTTTTACTATACAAAAAAATGGTCCACGTCAGCGTTATGTATAGGCAGTTCGACCACTTATACATACCGTTAGCGCGGACCAACATATTAGACAAAAATGCTCCGCTCCAGCGGTATGTATAGGTGGTCGGACCGCCTATACATACCGCTGCCGCAGACAATATTTTTTAAAAATAGTAAAAAGATTATTTTTAATATAGTACAAAAAAAAAAACAGTTTTTAACCAAAGATAAAATTTGTAAATAAAAAATAAAACACTTTTTAAGAAAAGAGTTTCTTAAAAAAAATAAATTTTACGTTTTATATACAGTTTTTTAATAAAACAAATAGATAAGATTTTACGTTTTATAAACAGTTTTTTTTATTATTACTTATAAAAAACAAATTTTTTCATTGAAAATATAATTTTTTTGTTTTTATCAAATGTATTTATTTTAGTTGGAGGTGAAAAAACTGGACATTTGGATTTTATAAATTTAAGGGCACAATTGTCATTCATTATTCAAAGGGTGTGGGGGAACATATAGATGGTGTGGGAATATCTATTCCCATAAAAAAAATGAATATTTGTTTGGTGCATGGTAATGTGTTGGGAATTTAATTACTAATTGGGACGGTTTCATAGTTGAGAACTATTTTCTTTTAATTTTTTTAATTGGAACACTTTTTTTTTCATAGTTGAGACTTTTTTTTTTAATTGGGATTGTTTTTTTTTCAACGTTGAAAACTTTTCTTTTAATTGGGATTGTTTTTTCATTGTTGAGAATTTTTTTTTTATTGTGGACTACTGTTTTTATAGTTGACTTTTTTTTTTTTTAATTGTGATTATTTTTTTTACAAATGACAGTTTTTTTTCATTGTTAGAATTTTTTTTTAAAAATTGGAACTGTTTTCTTTTTTAATAAGGACTTTATTTTTAATTGGTACTGTTTTTTTACTTATTTGTCTTGCGTAGCCAAATATGACTAGCTGTGTGTGTGGGGGGGGTGATTATGTCAAATTTTAGTTTGAGGTAAATGCATATTTTTTAATGCCATTGACACTTGTGTGATGAAAATCAAAATAGTTATGTGCATTTGAAGTATGAGGGTAATATGGTCATTTTATTTTTTCACCATATTAATCTTGAGCATCCAAACAACAAATGGTGAAAAAATTAAAATTTTCACCTAGTGAAAACTCGACCATCCAAACAGAGATGATGAAAATAAAATCACCGCACTAATAATTCACCTTTTACTTTTAACACGGTGAAAATTATTTCACCACGAACCAAACGGACCCTTAGTGTTAATGGGTAAACATGGAATGGTTAGTGAGTGTAACTTACTAATGTTATAAATATTAACACTTATGGAATTAAAAGGGGATTAAAGGTGTAGAAATATTTTCAATAAAGTAAAAGATTACTCTAAAGTGTAAAAAGGTGTTGAAGGGTTAAAAACACTTAAGAAGTTAGTGTGGATGACTAATTTGTATTTTTAGAAAATTAACACTTGTGAAAATGCAGTAAAATGTGATTTTGTAAATAAATGGGTAAAATGGTAATTTTACTTAAAGTGAAATATTTTTATGAAATAAAAATGTTGGAAAGGGTGTTACACAAAGTGGTTCTAAACGAATGTGATTTTTTGAATAAAAACCAAGTATAAGGATATGAAATGATAAATTTTCAAAGTGTAACACAAGATGGGGCGGTAAAGTCCCGGGTTTTAGCTTTGTCCGGGTAAAAATAAAAGTGGAATAATGTGAACATTTGTATAATGTTTAAACACATAAAAGGAACTCAGATGGCACTGGGATAAAGTAAGAAGGGCCCGAAGCCTTTGGGTGAAAAGTTCTAAATCACTGGCTATAGCATATGGTACGTATAGCCAGCGATGTGGAGCCCGTGGAAGTATGCGCTATAAACAGATTGGGAGTGGAGCCCGTGAAAGTTCTAGATATACATATTTTTGCATGCATGTGGTTGTAGCGTGTGAGTATTCTCTTTCTGTCGTTCGTTTCTACACTGCATATATAAATCCCACTGGACATAGTCTCACATCCTCACTTTGTTACAGCAGGTCGGGAGCGGTTTCGTATGTAGAGGGTGTTGTAGAAGTAAGTATATTTTATTTATGTTTACGTTAGTAGCTCTGTTTACTTGGACTTTGGAGTGATCCCTATAGGGTCGTTACGTAGTTTATCTTGAAACTGGAATCGCGTGTTAACAAGTGAAATGGTAACTAAAATAAAATTGGATTAATAACATTATACAGGTTGTTCCATTGCACTTTAAGCCTAATGCTCGGGTAGGATCAGGTTGACCCATGCGTGACCATAAATTCGGGCCGGGGCGTTTCAGCAAAGCAGCTCATCCACTTTCTAAGAACCAATGTCAACGTATTTGCATGGCAACCCTATGATCTCCCGAGCATAGATCCAGATATTACGTGTCATTGGTTACATGTAGATCTAACTATCCAACCGATCGAACAGAAGCCAAGGAAGTCGGACCCAAAAAAGGTTAAGGTTGTGAAAAACGAAGTCGAAAATCTACTCCAGGATGGCTCCATCACAGAAGTCCAATTCTCGGACTGGATCTCCAATACCGTTGTGGTCAAGAAGACGAGCGAAAAGTGGGGTGTGTGTAGACTTCATCGACCTTAACAAACATTGCCCAAAGGATAGTTTTCCATTGCCTCGAATTGATTAACTCATGGAATTAACAATCGGACATCAATGCATGAGTTTTATGGACGTGTACTCTAGATATCATCAGATACCACTGTTCAACTTATTTTAGGAGAAGACGCCATTCATCATCACTACCTTGGGGCTTTACTATTACATAATAATTTCGTTCGATCTAAAGAACACTAGGTTACCTATCAATATCTTGTGACCAAGATGTTAAAGAAGTAGATCGGCACAACTATGAATACAAACCCTCCCTTAGCTAAAGGGGCAACTAACTGATTCTAAGCAAGCAATTCATTCTATATCTCTACACATCTCTACACATCTATCTCTCTCAAGATAACAAAACTCTCTCAACCACTCTCAACACACCATGCTATGCTATTGTAAACCCCTAGAAATAAAATAACAGTGGACGTAGGCTTTTCTTATAGTCGAACCACTTTAAAAACCATTATCTCTTATGTGTTTGATTTAATTACCATTTCATCTTCAATCATCATCTTCATACCTTCATTTTATGAAATAATAACTTAAGAAAAATCACCATATTACTCACATTAAATGTCACTACTTTATTTAATAAAGTTTAAGATGTTTAAGAATTAAGGGACTAAAGTAAAAATAATAAAATTTTGAGGTTAAAACATAAAATATAATAATTTTTACACATAAAATGACAAGAATACAAAGTCGAAAATGCAAAGTTATCAAATTATAAGAACAACCTTAAAAAAGGTAAAGCAAGATATTTGTTGAATATGTCATTTTATGTAAAGTATGGATTTAAGCATAACATACTTGGTTTGCAGCTATAATTATGTTTTATGTGTTTAAATATAATTCTCACAAGAATTTACATTTGACACACCTGATTTTAAATACTGAATTATAATATTTTGTATTATAATTAATTTTTTCAGAGAATAACTAAAGAGTATTTTGTAACTTTTGTATTTTATTTTTCAACTCATAATTATTCATTCTTTATATTTTAATGCATTTATACTTTAATATATAATATACATACGTAATACATTAATATGTCGGTAATTCTTATAAATAAAAAATATAAATATTTACCAATTAGTCCCGTTTACTAAGTATGTAGTTCAATAGGTTCTGTGATTTTTTTTGCTCCAACAGGTCCCACGAAAAATGATTTTTGTTTTAATAGGTCTTATTTGTAAACATATAGTGAATATTCACATCATATATAAATAGGACTTATTGAGAAAAAAATATTTTGATGGGATCTATTAGGAAATATCTTATATAAATAGGATTTATTTGTCAAGTTTCTAAAAAATATATATGTGCATGTACACAAAATTATGCATATTTATATTTTATTAAATTATATTATATACTAAGATCCATATGTTAAATAATAATATCAGTAGATACGTGATACTTACACGGCCATAAAACTAAACAATAAATGCCCGCACGGCTGTAACACAAAAAACAAAATCCTGAATATCCACAACATATAAACAATCTTCATGCTGCAGACTATTGCATCCTTCGTTTGTTTCGCGTGCAAAAATCCTACAAATGATAGGATACATAAAAAAAAAATATCAGTAACCAAATAGTTTTACAAAAAATTTAATCAAGATGAAAATTGCATATATGAGTTAAAATTATCAGTAACCAAGTAGAAATATGCAAATTATCGTCGTTTTGAGACCCGCGGCTGCGGGGTCAGTTCCTACGAATTACATTGGTCCCGTGGGAGGTGTTGGTGCCACCCACGGGGCCGTTCGGAGGCTGTTTCGAGTTTACACACTCTAACGTCATGTTTTTAAGCCTAAGTCTAGAAATATGCAAATTACCTTCGTACTCTCAAACCGGGAGACCCGCGGCTGCGGGGTCAGTTCCTACGACTTACATTGGTCTCGTGGGAGGTGTTGGTGCCACCCACGGGGACGTTCGGGGGCTGTTTCGAGTTTTCACCCTCTAACGCCATGTTATTAAGCCTAAGTCAAGAAATATGCAAATTATCGTCGTAGTCTCAAACCGGGAGTCCCGCGGCTATGGAGTCAGTCCCGTGGGAGGTGTTGGTGCCACCCACGGGGACGTTCGGGGGCTGTTTCTAGTTTTCACCCTCTAACGTCATGTTTTTAAGCCTAAGTCAAGAAATATGCAAATTATCGTCGTAGTCTCAAACCGGGAGTCCCGCGGCTGCGGGGTCAGTTCGTAAGAGTTACATTGGTCCCGTGGGAGGTGTTGGTCCCACCCACGGGGACGTTCTGGGGATGTTTCGAGTTTTCACCCTCTAACGCCATGTTTTGCTTAAGTCTAGAAATATGCAAATTACCGTCGTACTCTCAAACCGGGAGACCCGCGGCTGGGAGGTCAGTTCCTATGAGTTACATTGGTCCCATGGGAGGTGTTGGTGCCACCCACGGAGTCGTTCGGGGGCTGTTTCGAGTTTTCACCCTCTAACGTCATGTTTTTAAGCCTAAGTCTAGATTTATGCAAATTACCGTCGTGCTCTCAAATCGGGAGACCCGTGGCTGCGGGGTCAGTTCTTACGAGTTACATTGGTCCCGTGGGAGGTGTTGGTGCCACCCACGGGGACGTTCGGGGGCTGTTTCGAGTTTTCACCCTCTAACGTCATGTTTTTAAGCCTAAGTCTATAAATATGCAAATTACCATCGTACTTTCAAATCGGGAGACCCGCGGCTGTGGGGTCAGTACCTACGAGTTACATTGGTCCCGTGGGAGGTGTTGGTGCTACCCACGGGGACGTTCGGGGGCTATTTCGAGTTTTCACCCTCTAACGCCATGTTTTTAAGCCTAAGTCAAGAAATATGCAAATTATCGTCGTATTCTCAAATCGGGAGACCCGCGGCTGTAGGGTCAGTTCGTACGAGTTACATTAGTCCCGTGGGAGGTGTTGGTACCACCCACGGGGCCGTTCGGGGGCTGTTTCAAGTTTTCACCCTCTAACGCCATGTTTTGCTTAAGTCTAGAAATATACAAATTATCGTCGTATTCTCAAATAGGGAGACCCGTGGCTGCGGGGTCAGTTCCTACGAGTTACATTGGTCCCGTGGGAGGTGTTGGTACCACCCACGGGGTCGTTCGGGGGCTGTTTCGAGTTTTCACCCTCTAACGTCATGTTTTTAAGCCTAAGTCTAGAAATATGCAAATTACCGTCGTATTCTCAAACCGGGAGACCCGCGGCTGCGGGGTCAGTTCCTACGAGTTACATTGGTCCCGTGAGAGGTGTTGGTGCCACCCACGGGGACGTTCGGGGGCTGTTTCAAGTTTTCACCCTCTAACGTCATGTTTTTAAGCCTAAGTCTAAAAATATGCAAATTACCATCGTACTCTCAAACCGGGAGACCCGCGGCTGCGGGGTCAGTTCTTACGTGTTACGTTGGTCCCGTGGGAGGTGTTGGTGCCACCCACGGGGACGTTCAGGTGCTGTTTCGAGTTTTCACCCTCTAACGCCATGTTTTTAAGCCTAAGTCAAGTAATATGAAAATTATCGTCGTAGTCTCAAACCGGGAGTCCCGCGGCTGTGGGGTTAGTCCTACGAGTTACATTGGTCCCGTGGGAGGTGTTGGTGCCACTCACGGGGACGTTCGGGGGCTGTTTCGAGTTTTCATCCTCTAACGCCATGTTTTGCTTAAGTCTAAAAATATGCAAATTACCGTCGTACTCTCAAACCGGGAGACCCGCGGCTGCGGGGTCAGTTCCTACGAGTTACATTAGTCCCGTGGGAGGTGTTGGTGCCACCCACAGGGCCGTTCGGGGGTTGTTTCGAGTTTTCACCCTCTAACGTCATGTTTTTAAGCCCAAGTCTAGAAATATGCAAAATTACCATCGTACTCTCAAACCGAGAGACTCGCGGCTGTGGGGTTAGTTCCTACGAGTTACATTGGTCCCCTGGGAGGTGTTGGTGCCACCCACGGGGCCGTTTGGGGGATATTTTGGGTTTTCACCCCCTAACGCCATGTTTTTAAGCCTAAGTCTAGATATATGCAAATTACCGTCGTATTATCAAACCGGGAGACCCGCGACTGCGGGGTCAGTTCCTACGAGCTACATTGGTCCCGTGGGAGGTGTTGGTGCCACCTACGGGGCCGTTCGGGAGCTGTTTCGAGTTTTCACCCTCTAACGCCATGTTTTTAAGCCTAAGTCTAGAAATATGCAAATTACCTCATTAGGATATTTCACTATTTGAATAAAATATATCATAGGAGAGTACAATCTCAATCTAACAAAATATATCATTTAACTTGTACCCAAAATATATCATTTAACAAAATATAACTTTTAAATTTTTGGCCATGGTCAATAAGGAAGTTAGTGGTCAGTTTTTCTATGAGTATCAAAGCAACTGTATTTATTTTGTCTAAGAAAGTATATTTACAATGTGAAATGACTTTCACCTGTAATCAATGCATGCCACTATAATGTCTCTTTCTGTCAACTGCTATCCTAATAGAGAACCCCAAGCTTTATACCTACATTACCAAAGAATACAGAGACCTTAATGGGAATTACCTTAATAGGAATTACCTGAATAGTGTGAAATGAGTCATCAACAACAATTTGATAACATCATTCCACGAATACAAAATGTAAAATTGAAAAATAAATGAAAACCAATCCAAGTAGGCAATATGTAAACCTCGATCTGCTTGCTTTCAATATGTAAACCAATCCATAGAGAATGCATATATGCTGATGCATATATGCTGCATATATGCAGATGCATATGTGCATATATGCATATATGCTGCATATGGAATATGTGCATATATGCTACATATATGCATATATGCATATATGCTGCATATATGCGCATATATGCAACTACATATATGCTGTTGGGGTTTTAAAACCATACATATAACGTGTTTTTATAAAACATGAACAAATGAATATCGATCCACGTTGTCTAACTTAATAAAATAAAAGGCAAATTTATATCTATAGCGGGAGTTGTCTGACCCGAGATGCTGGCAGAAGATGTCGTTCCTGGATAGGTGCAAAACATTGGAAATATACCTATTAGTTAACGGACGCTTTCTTAAGCTTAAGTCTAGATATTTTCAAATTATCAACGTATTCTCAAATAGGGAGTCCCGCGATCGCGCGGTCAGTTCCTACGAGTTACATTGGTCCCGTGCGAGCTGTTGGTGCCACTCACGGGGCCGTTCTGGGGCTATTTCGGGTTTTCACCCACTAACGCAATATTTTTAAGCCTAAGACTAGAAATATGCAAATTATCGTCGTATTCTCAAACCGGGGGTCCCATGATCGCGCGGTCAGTTCCTACGAGCTACATTGGTCCCGTGGGAGGTGTTGGTGCCACTCACGGGGCCGTTCGGGGGCTGTTTCGAGTTTTCGTCCTCTAAAGACAAACGATAGAGATAAATAAATGAAAACATATCTATTCTAAACAAAAGAGCCGACAAATCACCTAACATTTGCACAAATAGCAGGACATTACACTTAAAAGTAGATGAAATTCATAAATTAATGTAAAGTGCTAATACAATGTCAATATCATAATAGGATACAAATAACATTGATGAGGATAAAATAATATTTTGATACTCAATCTTCCTCTAAATCAACTAAAAGATCCTTCAAATTAGGGTTGTCATCAAGAGCTGACTGGAACTCTTTTGGAGCCTTTAATGCGTCTACTTCAATAGTCATACCCTTTGGTGCATGCACAACAATAAACCAATTGCCATCGTTTATACACTTCGAGTAGAATGCCTTCTTTACATTCTGAAAGGCACAAATAAAAGGCTCGTCGACTATGTGGTCTTTAGTCTTCAGCTTTGATAAATCTACCATAATAAGTTTGGAGACGGGATCAACTTTGCAAGCATTTGTTGTATCCTCCACCTTTACCCAATCACAATAGAATACGGTTTATGTGAAATCCAAGTAATCAAGTTCTAGGATTTATTAAATTATCCCATAATAGGTTAGCACCGTATTCTTTGGATTTTTATCACTTTTGCTAGCGATACCGGTGGTCAAGGCAGAAATTGAAATTCCACTGTTTTGCGTAAAAAGCATTTCTTCATATGGATATGAAATGAAATCAAAACCGTTGGTGCGGAATTTCTTAAACTCTTTCGCAAGAAAATTAGGACCTTTTGCTAGGCGTACAAGTCTGGAAGAGACATCACCTCTTTTTAGAAGCTGCATTTATTAATGAATTTGTATTAGGGCATGTTTTTACCACACATGAGTAAATAACCGCACACATAAGATGTGAAAAGTACCTCTTTTGATACCCATGCCCTAAAGTCAGTTGTTGTCCAATTTCTCCTTTGATTTTGGATAATTTCGTTCTCGTACTTCCTACCGAAAAATTATAGAGTTTAGATCATAAAATAAAAAATACATATAATCAAAGAAGAAGAATTCAGTAGATACTCACTCTCTCCAGCCTTGGACTTCATCTTGCGATTCGAATACACGACGAGTTGCTTGCTTGTATTGTAGGTTTGTGAGTTTCACCTCTTTAGGGTTCCCAGACGATAATTCGTCCTCAAACTCGTCAGGTTCCTCTATCACTCGTTCTCCATGAGGATTAAACCTCCTCACCTCTTGTTCTGGCATATGTTCCCTAGCGTATAGCGATGATTCCATCGTTACGTAATCTTCAGCAATTGACCCTCCAATATACCGTGTATTCTTTACATAATCTTTGAAGGTTTTCATCAAGCGCTCAAAAGGATACATCCAACGATACCTCACGGGACCACATAATAAAGCTTCATCGCATAAATGCACAAGCAGGTGGATACTAATATCGAAGAATGACGGATGAAAATATTTCTCTAATACACAAACTGCCTCGGCTAAAGTGGATTTCGCAGCTTTAATGTGCCTTCTGTTTACCACTTTTGCACAAAGTAGGGTAAAACACAAACTGATTTGCATAATTGCCCGACGGAGATCTTTGTGTTCAGAGAAGCAATGCCGAAATAACAACGGGATTAATTGGATGATTACGTGACAATCGTGAGACTTGCACTGTTTCAAGTCATTTGCTTGGTAGCTTACTACCCTACGTAAATTACCAGAATAACGGGTTGGAGTCTTCAAGTTGAACGTGTCTAAGAGGATCTTCTTCTCACTAGTAGTCAAAGTGAAAGCAGTCGGGGGATATAAATTCTTCCTGTCGTTGGATCATTTTTTAACCACAGTCTCTTTTTTATTTTCATATCATGTAGATCTCGGCGGGCACGCTCTCCATCTTTGGAATGAGATCCACCCAGACATGTTCCTATCAAATGTTCTGCAACATTCTTCTCTGTGTGCATCACATCAATTATATGCCTTAAACAATGATCTTTCCAATACGACAAATCAAAAAATATTGATCCCCTGAACCATGGCTTCGCTTTACTAGGGTCATTCGGATCCTCCCTAGCTTTACGCTTCAGATTTACAAACTGGGGGTGTTTGCCTACGTACCTATTCACCGCAGTCGCAGCCACCGCCTTCTCCTCAATTTGCTGACCAGAAAGTCGAATAGGTGTCATTCTGCGCTCGTGACCGACAAGCAAAAAGTTAGACTTGTCGTTCCTAAAAGGGTGACTGGTCGGCAAAAATCTACGGCAAAAATCTACGATGACCCGTGTAACTCAACTTACCACTATGTTTTAACCAACAGGCTTCAGTTTCCTCCCCACATATGGGACATCCATAATAACCATGAACATTACAACCGGACAAGGTCCCATCAGCAGGAAGATCGTGGATCGACCACATCACTATTACTTTAAGTGTGTACTCTTCACCCTTATGAGAATCGAATGCCGTCACGCCTTTATCCCACAACTCTTTAAGTTCTTCGATTAATGGTGCTAAGAATATATCAATATCATTACTGGGAGCCTTCGGCCCGGGTATCAATAAAAATAGCAATGTGAACTCCTTTTCTCATGCATAATGTCGGAGGAAGACTTAAAGGTGCCATAAGAACTGGCCAATAACTCTAACTAGTACTTAAATTACCGAAGGGTTAAACCCATCGGTTGAGATTGCAAGACGAACGTTGCACGGTTCCTTTGCAAATTCATGGTGTTGTGCATTTGAAATTTTCCAGATGAGTGAATCAACCGGATGACGCATCAAATTCCTACTCACCTCACATCGAGCATGCCATATCATGGCCTCCACTATCCACGAAACAGTAAAAAAACGTTTTAACCGTGGCCCAAGTGGAAAATACTTCAAAACCTTTTGTGGGACTTGCGAGTACTTGCGATTTTTTGCATATTTGTCATTTCCATTCTAACAAACCATATATCTAGGCTCACTGCATACAGGACATTCATTCTTCTCTTCGTGCTCATTCCGGTACAATATGCAATCATACTTGCAAGCATGAATAAATTTGTATTTCAAACCTAAACCCTTCAAACTCTTCTTCATGGTAGGATAATTGTCTGGTAACATGTTCTCTTTTGGGAGAATTTCTTTAACCCACTTAAGAATTCCGGTTATGCTGTTTCCAGACAAACTAAATTGACTCTTCAAATTATGTAAACCAATCATTGCGTATAATATCGAGTGATCTTCATCGCAATCTTTATATAACGGTCTAGCCGCATCAGCTTTTAACCGTATGTATTCCCGATCTCCTAGTAGTTCAGCATCAATTTATTTATTTACTTAGTCATAATGCGCATTATTTGTATCCATAGGTTGGTGATTTTGTTGGTTGTGGAGTCCGTAAGCATCATCAATTAAGTCGGTCAATGGACGATGTGTTGGTGAATCATGTACCACTTCTACTCCTTGAGGTTCCGTTACACGGTCGGGTGCCGGTAATGCTTCTGTAACATAAGGTACAACTTTTTCACCATGGTATGTCCATATTATATAGTCTTGACAGATTCCCCACTTTAGTAAATGCAACTCAACAACTTCCAATGACTTATATTTTCCGTTAATACAATGAGTGCATGGACACGGAATCTTCTCACTTTTAAGATTTTTGGAAGCGTATTTAACAAATTCATAAACGTCCTTTACATGATTATTTGATATCCGGTTAGTCTCTCCCATCCACTCTTTGTATTGTGGGAAATCTATGTAATAATCTTCAAATTTCAGTCCTCTGGTAATAGGTTAAAAAATATTATTACAACTGAAACAAAAAGAATATTCTTACGACTGAAACAAAAAAAATATCATTCCAAACGAAACAAAACCAATGTTCTTACAACTGAAACAAAAAAAATATCATTCCAACTGAAGCAAAACCAATATTCTTACAACAAAAAAAAAATTATTACAACTGAAACGAAAGAAAATATTATTAAATCTTGGCCAACAGATAAAGTGGCCAAGTAGTAAAAGATTTTGCATAATTCCTCAATTCCATCCCATCCCCGCTGTTAACGTACACGGGTACATCTCCACAGCCGTTGTATATTTCATCGACCATTATTTTAGCCTCACCCTTCTCCAAAGTCCGGTGATGTACTAGAGTTCCAGGAACCCTGGAGATGAGTATGCACACGCCAACAAACCTCGAATTGCTCATGTCCTTGATATAGTACTCTTCGCCATAGTCACTGTGAGTTGTTAACGATGATCCCCCTGATTGGCGGAGGTGCAGGGGAGGGGAATGTTGGAGGATGAGGCATTTGAGAGGGGAATGTTGGAGGGGAAGGATGTGTGAAACCATGAGTAGGAGTAAGGTAACCTTGAGGAGGCATTAGGGGCCTATAACTTTTAAAAAAGTTCACAAGTTTCCCAATTTGATTTGTCAATAATCCCAGGGTATTTTTAATCTCATGGACATCCCCATCGGTCTTCAACTGGTGCTCCTTTTGGGATGAAATACAATTCTTAATCGAAGAAAGCTCGTCCACAAGAGGTGCAATGTGTTGAAGTTTTGTTTTTGGCATATGTGAGCCAACACCTCTCATCCTCCCCATTTTGTCATTTCCAAAGGTCTTAGCCAGGGTATCATTTTCAAGGTCAAAGTCATCAGTAGGGCTCGAATCGGATTGACTGCTGATGGCCTCTATTGATTCCAGTGTCTTAACCAAGTGCGGTGGGAATTTATTATCTTTGTCCCGTCGAGCATGAAGGAATAAGTTGTACCGATTTGGGTTTTTACCAGCATCTGGACTATCTTTTATCCTACTCTCCCATTCATTCTTCAAATCCTCATATGATTTGGATCTCAACCTATGGATATCAGTTTTTTATGCCCTATTTTTTTTGTTTTGATCCCTCTGAACCAACTTTTTTTCCTTCGCCTCATTCTCCAAAAACTTATTCCACTGATCTAACGGCATTTCAACATTGGGAGGCACTCTTTCTTTCAAAGCCAAAATATCTGAGCTCGCTGCCTCTTTCGAGAAATATTTCTTCCGAAGGTTTCTCCTATATGTCCTCAATCCTTCAGCAACCCGAGATAGAACCTTATTCTTAGAACTGTCAGGAAATGAGAAATGCTTGCAAAGTTGGTCATGTATGTCATCTTTGACAGCTTGATCAACAAGGTTCCAATTGTCTAGTCCACCGACTCCCACGTTCATTTTTCCCAGCGACAAACACCGGGCTTTAAAGTTCAGCACGTCATTCCTATCACCTGTCGGGTTATTCCCGAGAAGGGAGAAGCCAATAGGCTTCTTTTCATTTGAGCGGGAGGTATGAGGAGTGTTGGATGGGGGAGTTAAAGCAACGGGAGTGCTGGATTGGGGCGTAGGAGCACTTGGAGTTGGACTTGGTGAGGAGTGAACCATTGGTGGAGTTGTGAATTGCTCAGCCATTGGTGTTGAGAATCCGGGTTCTGAACGAGATGGTGAACTTCATTGTGGTGTCACCTCGGCACTTGGTACCCTTGGGTTGTTTCCTCTCGACATTATCTACAAAAATTAAAAAATATAAGTGACTAAATAATTATAATTATAACTAATTAATCAAGCTTAATTAGTTATATGTATATATATATATAGATAGATAGATACCTTTTCAAAGTAAGACTTTAGAATAAGTTCAATGTGTCTGATCTCCATCCATTCGGTATTAGTTTTTAAGAACCTATGATTTTTTGTACGTGGCCAACTAGAAGGAAGGGTATCTATGATTGATGTGTAGATGTCAGTGACATGAACTCGGAATCCCCTATTTCTCAACTTGTTGGCAAGATTCAATTTTACATGCATGTGGCGCGAGACATCACAGTCTATGTCAATGCTCTCTGTACGCAGTTGTATCCATAACGAGTGGATTTTTTTTTCGCCTTCTCCAACAACGTAACCAAGGTCAGGGCTATGTCGGGATTATGTGTGTGAAATATATTTTATATTACGTCATCCCAGTTTTCTGGTAGAGAAAATAGAATACGATCAAACAAGTAATCTTGCTGGATATCAAATCCACGATTTACAAGGTAGTTCAATTGTTCGATCTTTTTATTTCCGTACCTATAAATAGGAGTACCCTCTATATGACACAAGCTAATAAAAGAGTTATGTGTGCGATCTAATTGCAACCTCTCCCACTCTTGTTGACTGTAATTATCACCGTGCCTCATTTTTCCTGAGAAAAGTATACGAGGACATGAATACGAGTCCTGCTATTAAGGTTTAGGTTTGAAAGTTATGAGAGTTTAAAAGTATATGTGAAATTCCAACAACAACCCGCCATAATTGTTTATAACACATATTGTAGTACTTACACACCTATTGTAGTACTTACACACATATTGTAGTGCAAAAAATCACGACATGCATATAACCCCTAATATAATATGATGGCACGCAACCCCCAATAAAATCACGACAAGGTGGATATAAATTTTTTTACTCATTAAAAATCCATTTAATTATATTTTGTCAAAAAAATACAATCTAGGGTTTATTGGCATAATTTATACATACACGCACATACAATCTACGGTTTATTGACATAATCTATACATACACACACATACTATTTAGGGTTTACTAAACCCTAATATTTTTTTTGCCATAAATCTATACATACACACACATAACAATCTATACATACACACACATATAATCTATACATACACACACTTACAATATAGGGTTTATTGATAAAAAACAATTTATTTGTTCATAGTTACACACATAAACATGCATATACACATCAATCTATACATACACACACATATAAACATAAATCTATGCATACACACACATACACACATACAAACATAAATCTACACATACATACACATAAATTAGGGCAAATCACGAAATCCAAATGAAATCAAAATGAATCAATACATACCAGGGGTTAATCTAAATGAAAACCAACTGAAATCGCACAAATTCAACTTAAATCCACACGAAATCGCAAGAGCACTTGCAAATCGAACATAAATCCCCATGAAATCGCACGAGACAACCTCAAAAATCACAGCAACGAAATGACAAAGCAGTGGTTTTTTTTTTAATACCTGACTCTGGTCACGGCCTATAGCCCTGACCCCCATGCGCGCGACCAATAAATGAGTCTGGCTTGCACCTGGTCACGGCTAAGAGCCGTGACCCACCATGCGCGACCCCACATGCTGCTTGAATGAGGTATGGTCACGAGTCACGACCCATAGCCGTGACCTATACCAAGAAATGGTCATGGCCTCCAGCCGTGACCCTCAATGTCTGTGTTTTCTGCTTCGTCATGTCTTTGGTCACGGCCCAAGTCCGTGACCCATCCGCGACCAGTTTGGAGGAAATTTTGGCGCGAAATTTGGCTCCAAGCTGGTCACGCCCAGGTCACGGTCTAAGTCCGTGACCTACTGTGGTCCGAAATTTAGTCCGTGACCACTTCCATCGCATTAATAATTTAGTGTGGTAATAAATATGGTCACGCCAAATATTAAGTGGGTCATGGCCTAAGTCCGCGACCCACTGGGCGTGACCATTCGCAGGATTTCGAGCATTGATTTTGTATGCTGTCGAGCCCAGATCATCCCAGAAATGGCAAAACGGATATTTGGAGTCTTAGGGAGGTTTTATTAAGGGTTATTTGGATTATTTGGGATTCGTTGTGTTGGGAGAAGATGGAGGAAGGGGAGAGAGAGGGTGAGAGAGAAAGAGAGGGGTGGGTGGTCTTCCACCACTACTCCACCATAAACCACCCATAAACCACCACTTTCAATATGTATTTCTCCACATATGGACCAAATATACTCATTTTCACCATTGGTATAGTAGAGCTACGAATTTTGGGAAGAATATTTGGGGGATTTTTGGAGAAGAAAAATGTGGGTTTTAATAGAGTTGAAGTGGGTGTTATTTTAGAGATTTTGAGGAAGCATTTGGCAACCCATTGAGTCTACCTTTGGAGGTTGGGGTTGCTCCTCCTACACCACCACCACCATTAGAGCCATTAGATGTGAGTATGCCTTACTCTTAGTGTAGAATGCTATTTTTGAATTTATAGTCTTGTAGTTAGACTATTTGATTAGGGTATATTTAGTTAAATAATATAATTGTTGTGTATAAGACAATAATTTTTTTTATGAGATAAAAATGTTGAAAATTGTTATTTTGTTAAAAATAAGGAATGGGTACTTATTTTAAGGCTTTTAAATAGTAAAAGCGTGTGTTTATGAAAATAGCGTATTTTCTAGTGGTTTTGATGAAAAATATTTTATAAAATGAAATGTTTGCAAATGATGTGATTTTGTTGGAAAATGATGTTTTGTTGAAATTAAAGAATAAGTAAATATTTCAAGGGTTTGAAATATTAAAAGATCGTATTTTATAAAAATGGGCATTTCTAGAAATATTGGTGTTAAACATTTTATGAAATAAAATGTTTGGAAATAATGATTTACTGGGTAAATATCTGGTGAAAATATATTTAAACCATGTAGTAGGATTTGGAGTTTAAAATCCATCTTCTCGTGCATATAAACTTGTAGTATTTTGACATAGAGTGTATAAAGAAGTTTAAAGAAGATTTTATTGGGTTTAAACATGAAATAATAAGTGTTAGAATTTTAGTATTCAAAGTATGTGAAATTGGAACTAAAATATATGATGTGTATGAGATTAAAAGACTACAAGTTAAATAAAAAGAAATAATAATTCTCTTATAAAATTAGTCTTAAGTGTGAATGTACTTCTTGAATGAAGAAGTAAAGAAACGTGTGCTTGAAAAATGTTAATAAAAATTATTCATTCAGTGTTAATGGGTAAACATGGAATGGTTAGTGAGTGTAACTTACTAATGTTGTAAATATTAACACTTATGGAATTAAAAGGGGATTAAAGGTGTAGAAATATTTTCAATAAAGTAAAAGATTACTCTAAAGTGTAAAAAGGTGTTGAAGGGTTAAAAACACTTAAGAAGTTAGTGTGGATGACTAATTTGTATTTTTAGAAAATTAACACTTGTGAAAATGGAGTAAAAGGTGATTTTGGAAATAAATGGGTAAAATGGTAATTTTACTTAAAGTGAAACATTTTTATGAAATAAAAATGTTGGAAAGGGTGTTACACAAAGTGGTCCTAAACGAATGTGATTTTTCGAATAAAAATCAAGGTTAAAGTATAAGGATATGAAATGATAAATTTTTAAAGTGTAACACAAGATGGGGAGGTAAAGTCCCGGGTTTTAGCTTTGGTCGGGTAAAAATAAAAGTGGAATAATGTGAACATTTGTATAATGTTTAAACACATAAAAGGAACTCAGATGACACTGGGATAAAGTAAGAAGGGCCCGGAGCCCTTGGGTGAAAAGTTCTAAATCACTGGCTATAGCATATGGTACGTATAGCCAGCGATGTGGAGTCCGTGGAAGTATGCTCTATAAACAGATTGCGAGAAAAGATAAAGGAAATATGGAATATGTCAAGAAATAGGTTGTGTGGTAATATGTGTTAATACAACTTAACTTAAATGAATATAATAAATATTTCAGTAAAGGTGAAATGGACAGGTTAATACGTAAATCTATATTTAACACAAGAATGTGATTAAGTAACCTAAATAGTTAAACCCATATTTAACACAATAATGTGTTGTAAAAGGGATTTTCAAAGATTAAATAAGTATTTTTTGACAGGGTGAATACGTGTGTTGTAATGGTATTTTTCAAGGAAAATACGAAATTATATTTGCATGAATAAGAAGGGAGATTTCGGTAAATGAATCGGTTTTGATAAACTATGTGTAGTGATTTCAAGTGTTGAACTGGGGGTGTTAAGTAAAGTGAGAAATGCTAAGTATGAATAAAGAATTTTTTTACAAGATTAAGGTAAATTAATCTGGATAAGTAAGGTTTTCTAAAGTAAAACGATTAATGATTGGAATGTGTATTTTAAAGGGTAAATGTATGTAGATATACATATTTTTTCATGCATGTGGTTGTAGCGTGTGAGTATTCTCTTTTTGTCATTCGTTTATACACTGCTTATATAAATCCCACTGGACATAGTCTCACATCCTCACTTTGTTACAGCAGGTCGGGTATGTAGAGGGTGTTATAGAAGTAAGTATATTTTATTTATGTTTACGTTAGTAGCTCTGTTTACTTGGACTTTGGAGTGCTCCCTATAGGGTCGTTACGTAGTTTATCTTGAAACTGGAATCGCGTGTTAACAAGTGAAATGGTAACTAAAATAAAATTGGATTAACAACATTATAAAGGTTGTTCCATTGCACTTTAAGCCTAATGCTCGGGTCGGATCAGGTAGACCCATGCGTAACCATTAATCCGGGCCGGGGTGTTTCAGCAAAGCAGGTCATCCACTTTCTAAGAACCAATGTCAGCGTATTTGCATGGCAACCCTATTATCTCCTGAGCATAGATCCAAATATTACGTGTCATTGGTTACATGTGGATCTAACTATCCAACCGATCAAACAGAAGCCAAGGAAGTCGGACCCAAATAAGGTTAAGGTTGTGAAAAACGAAGTCAAAAATCTACTCTAGGATGGCTCCATCAGAGAAGTCCAATTCTCGGACTGGATCTCCAATACCGTTGTGGTCAAGAAGACGAGCGAAAATTGGGGTGTGTGTGTAGACTTCATCGACATTAACAAACATTGCCCAAAGGATAGTTTTCTATTGCCTCGAATTGATTAACTCATGGAATTAACAATCGGACATCAATGCATGAGTTTTATGGACGTGTACTCTAGATATCATCATATACCACTGTTCAACTTATTTTAGGAGAAGACGCCATTCATCATCACTACCTTGGGGCTTTACTATTACATAATAATTTCGTTCGGTCTAAAGAACACTAGGTAACCTATCAATATCTTGTGACCAAGATGTTAAATAAGTAGATCGGCACAACTATGAATACAGACCCTCCCTTAGCTAAAGGGGCAACTAACTGATTCTAAGTAAGCAATTCATTCTATATCTATCCACATCTCTACACATCTATCTCTCTCAAGATAACAAAACTCTCTCAACCACTCTCAACACACCATGCTATGCTATTGTAAACCCCTAGAAATAAAATAACAGTGGACGTAGGGTTTCTTATAGTCGAACCACTTTAAAAACCTTTATCTCTTATGTGTTTGATGTAATTACCATTTCATCTTCAATCATCATCTTCATACCTTCATTTTATGAAATAATAACTTAAGAAAAATCACCATATTACTCACATAAAACGTCACTACTTTATTTAATAAAGTTTAAGATGTTTAAGAATTAAGGGACTAAAGTAAAAATAATAAAATTTTGAGATTAAAACATAAAATATAGTAATTTTTACACATAAAATGACAAGAATACAAAGTCGAAAATGCAAAGTTATCAAATTATAAGAACAACCTTAAAAAAGGTAAAGCAAGATATTTGTTGAATATGTCATTTTATGTAAAGTATGGATTTAAGCATAACATATTTGGTTTGCAGCTATAATTATGTTTTATGTGTTTAAATATAATTCTCACAAGAATTTACATTTGACACACCTGATTTTAAATACTGAATTATAATATTTTGTATTATAATTAATTTTTTCAGAAAATAACTAAAGAGTATTTTGTTACTTTTGTATTTTATTTTTCAACTCAGAATTATTCATTTTTAATATTTTAATGCATTTATACTTTAATATATAATATACATACGTAATACATTAATATGTGTGTAATTCTTATAAATAAAAAATATAAATATTTACCAATTAGTCCCGTTTACTAAGTATGTAGTTCAATAGGTTCTGTGATTTTTTTTGCTCCAACAGGTCCCACGAAAAATGATTTTTGTTTTAATAGGTCCTATTTGTAAACATATAGTGAATATTCACTTCATATATAAATAGGACTTATTGAGATAAAAATATTTTGATGGGATCTATTAGGAAATATCTTATATAAATAGGATTTATTTGTCATGTTTCCTAAAAAATATATATGTGCATGTACACAAAATTATGCATATTTATATTTTATTAAATTATATTATATACTAAGATCCATATGTTAAATAATAATATCAATAGATACGTGATACTTATATATAGTTTTATACATGTATTATTAATGTATTAAATAATATAAAATATACATGTAGTACGTGTGTATTAAAAAATGTTATCAATTCATGTTTGTGTATAATTTTATTATGAATTATACGTGCAATATCATAACACACTCACGCACACACACACACACACACACACACACACACACACATATATATATATATATATATATGTATAAAACGGAAACACCGGCCAACCTCACAGTTGAGTCATCATGAAGATCATAATAGCCATCAGAGAGTTCGTCCTTCACAAGGTCGGCCCCACAATGATCAACCTCGGCTCATCAGCATCTGAGTTCATCAACAACCTTATGGGCTCAACTATGCCCTTTGTCGTACTCTGCTTTAGTCGACACCGCAGCTATCCCTAATACCTAACATCGGGTGTCAATATGGCTGGGGTCATACTTATGATTGCCAGACTAACACAGTTATCGGACTCACCAACGTCGTACTCGGCTGAGCCGAGGTTACAGTTGATGATGTCACAAGGCCGAGTATACGCAAGCACATGGAAGACTTGGAACACGTGGAAAAAATAGTTATAACCAAATCATTCCCCTCACGTGAGGGAATATTCGGCCATCGTTATCAACGTGTGGCACAGCTAGGTGTCCACATGAGATGGGTTTGATCAACACACACATGCTCATGGCATGTTTAGGGGGTGCACTACACCCTCCAAGCACTATATATGCATGTCTTCCCCTACCTTGTAAAAGGATGATGACTAAACCCTAGCGAAAGCTCTATCAAAGTACACGGTAGAGAGAGAAAGTGATTGTATTGTATCACTAGGCCATTAGAGCCCTTATTTTATAGTGAAGATAACTCACATGCATAGTGGATGTAAGCCTAGATAGGCTGAACCAATTAAATTGTTGTCTCAACTCCTCTTCTCCTCATCTCTTTCTATATTTATATTGTTTACTTGTTACCATTGTTAGACTTGTTTGAGCTCAACAACACCTTGATTTGTTGGTGTTGATAGCATCATCAGTTTGGTGTCGTCTATGGGAAGGAGAAGTTATATCTCTTCCTCCTTGAAGCTTGGCCTCACCGGAGACTCTGGTGGTGAACCAACCCTCCCCCTTGTGTGGAGTTGTTTCACCATTAAAAGTGGTCCATTAAGGTTTTCAAGCTCACCAGTCTCTTGATTATAGCTCAAACGTATGGCACCAGAGTTACCACCGCCTCCTCCACCAGCCAGTGGTGGAGGGTCTAGTTCCAGTCATGCACCACCACAGTCCGAGATGGCAGAGGTGGATGCAGCCTTGAAGTCCTTGGTGGCTAGTCAGCAAGCTATGCAGGAGAAATTTGCCCAATTCAGTAAAAATGTGATGAGGAGGTCACTAGGGATCTCACCAGAGATGATCACTCCGGAAGCAACACAAGAACAACACCAGGAGGCCAAGGGACCATCCCAGGCACCACGCAAAGATCTACCTCCCCCCAATGGCAGAGGGACGTTGCTGACCCCAGGCATTTATGCCTGGAGGCAAGGACACCCTTGCTTAGAGGACCAGCATGACAATATGGAGGTTGATGATGCTCCAGTAGAATGCTGGGAGCCATATAAGATTTCCAACAATATTGTACGACTTGTCCCCCAAAGCCAAGGTCAGTGTGGTAGACGAGAATATGATGTTTTCGCAAGAGGCTCGGTATTTGATCGATTGAGTAAAAGGTCGGCCTTTGAAAGGCTTGTCCCAGTCAATGACATGAGGGAACGGTTGTCAAGGTCAAGAAGACTTGATGGCTTCAGGAGAGAAAAGGGAGATGTAATAACCCTCGCTTATGAGAGCTTAATTTATATTTACTTGTTGTGTAAAGTAGATATATACAAAATGTTGAGATATAGAGTAAGTATTAATTTAATGGAGAAAAGTTAATATTTGCTAACTTGTTGTATATTTACTGTATGGGTATGTAAATATCCTCATGATGAGCTTATTGTGTCATAAGAATTTAAAATGACATTATGATTTAAAATGGAACCGGAACTTAAAAATGAATTATAAAATGTCCAAATGATAATATGGAGGTCATAGTTGAGTCCGGAACGTGCGACATAGTCAAAATATGTACCATATTGTATTTTAAGGTTTTGGGCATTTTTGACTGATTATACCTTAATTATGCAGTTGTGTATTATTTTATCGCGATATTAATCACTTAAGCTGGGATTGTTGACTAAAGGAACGATTTATATCTTGATTAAGTCACTATTCACCCAATTGTATTCCTAAACCTAGAGAGAACTGGAGAGAGGAAGAGAAAGAGTAGAGAAAAGAGAAGAGATTGAAGATTGAAGATGGATTCTTGCTTCTACACAAGGAAAATATGCATTTGCTAGATTGAGGCAAGTTTTCTACTTGCTATATGTGTTTTAAGATAAATGATTTGTAGTGATAATGGTGTATTGATTGTGGTTTAACTAGTGTAAGGTTTTTATGTATTTGTGGGTCTTGAATCATTAAAGAATGATTTGGATGATTATTGATGGTTGTAGTAGTAGTTAGTAGTATTTATGATGTATTGGATGAAACAAATGAGTTTGGTTGGAAAGGATTTGGGTTGGGATAAATTTGGAGTCCAAGACTCCATAGCTAAAATTGGCAAAATTCGCAGGACCGAATCGATTCGGCCTGGCCGAATCGATTAGCCCAGGGACAGTTTCCAGGGTTAGGTGAATCGAATCGATTTGGCCTAGTCCGAATCAATTCGGCAATTATGCAGAAAACCCATTTCCCCGACCGAATCGATTCGGAAGGTTCAAATCGATTCGGCATTTATGCAGAATTACATATTTTCTGGCCGAATCTATTTGGAAATCCTGCTTTTTTTCTTTTGTTTTATTTTTTATTTTTCACCCCCTTTTTCTAGTCTTAGGACTTAGGAACCTTCTTATATGAAGTCAACTTAGACTCCTAGAGTTCTAGGTGAGTTAGTTTACTACCCTAGACTAGAATTGGGTTACTTGGGGATTATTTCGAGAATGTGCGAAGTGATGTTCAAGCATCACTTTATTTCTTTAATTAGTAGGAGTCTAGGAGGTTACTAAGTCGTATTTGGAGACTTTAGAAATTGATTTGGGGTATGATGGTTTAGAAATTGACTTGGAGAGTTTGAATGTTCTTCGAGGTTATTATAATGATGTTAAGCACGTGTAGTTCCGGATAGCCATAATGCATTTGATAAAATGTAAAATGGACAAAGTAAATGATAATTTACTAAATCATGAAATGGAAATTAATGAAATGGTTAAACACACCTCTCTAAATACCATCTTAAGGGAAGTTCGTGCGTAAGGTGAAGCCCCCTGTCTAATGAATGCAGGGTGGATATAGTCCTAGGCCATATGAGCGCTTGTTTTATATGTTTCTGCGATGGGTAGAAGATTCCGGGTTTGGTCTTGACTATCCCGCAGGCATATGACCGCTTCCCGACGCTTGCGATAGGATCCCAGGTTGTCTTATGATAGGCCCTGGAAGATGATGGTTATTTAGGGGCGCGCACAGTGGGGAAACCCGGACGGGGGGGTCTTAGAATCATTATATATATATATACTTATAACTATTATAATCATCAAGTTGGACTTGATGGATATTAATGCCATAAAGAGCATAATATATGCCACAAAGAGCATACAATTGAGATAAGTGCCACAAAGAGCACATGATAAAACTTGCATTCCTGATAAGGAATAGAAAGATAAGATGAAATGGTGAAAGATGAAAAAGGTTTACGGTTATTTCTATTCTCTTATATAATTGAATTTTATTTTCTAATCATCCAATTGTATTAGTTCATTATATGATGTTATCATGCTAGAATGTCATCTTTATCATCCATACTTAATCATTCATTATTATCATACTTGTCATTTATCTGGTAATCACATAAAACCGGGCCCTGACCCGTTCTTCTTTCTTGTTGTGCATATGTATATATTGTAATCGTTCAGGTGCTCCACCACAAGGACGCCCTAAATGACTTCCCCATTCCAGTGTCTTTTGAGGAGCCGTGACATTTTGCGGATATCACGGGATATTTTGTGTAGACGCCTTCATTATTGTTTTCTAGTTATGTTCGGATCTTTATTCAGGCGTGTGGCCCAAACTATTGTAATTGTACAATGGATGTAATATGTAACCCATAGAACTTATTGTACATTGTATGTAATTTTGTTGACCGATATTTCATTCGGTCCTTTTATCGTAAAATTGTTGTTGTTGATATACATATATACTTTTGGGGTTTCCACTTTCTTTTTCATGTATGGGTTGTTTAAAATGCTTTCTTTAAATTATAAAACGAAATTTTTGACAACCCGTTGTTTGAATTATTGAGTGGTTATCTCGTATACTCTTTATGTTGTCACGATGCTGAGAATGATTCCATCCATGATTCCTGTATTTTTAGAGTATCGGGTTAGCCACCCCTTATTTCGAATATCGGGTTGTCACAGATGGTATCAGAGCATCAGGTTCTAGAGTCTTTAGAATCTATGCGGACTTATCACGTTCTACCGTAGTGTTCTTTGATATAAAGCCTAATGTTAGGACTGCGTTGCTACTTATGTTTGCGTTCTTCTGCAAGATAGATTGTTTTAAATAGTTTCCTAACTCTATTATTTCTCCATCTCAGATGCCGCCCAAGAGAGGTCGTCCCGCTCGACGAAATAGAGCTGTAGAAGAGGACATTGGTCCCCCACCGCCACCACAAGAAACTTTTAGTACCGCTAATGTAGCGAACATTGTGGCCCAAGCGGTCAATGCTGACATGACCACAGTGACTCAGCAAACGCCACCAGCTCAACCACGGGCGCAAGAGGCACAAGCTCCTACGGAACCTTCTCCATGGGAAAGAGTTAGGGAGTCTTTCCTTAAAGGCCATCACCCGAAATTTGATGGTGGCTCGGATGTTATAAAGGCAAGTCGGTGGAAGAAAGACATGCAACGCCATCTTCGGATGGTAGAATGCAGCGAGGAGAAAAAGCAAACCCTTGTTACTTTCAAGCTTGTCGGATCGGCATTACATTGGTGGGAGTCGATGACTACACCAGGGCAGAGGAATACGATGTCAATCACTGATTTTTGGGCCTTGTTTGACCAAAAGTATTTCCCTCCCGCAGTTCAAAGGGAGATGCAAATGAAGCTTCAGGATGTTGTGTAGGGAGAGAGATCGGTTGCAGAGTACGAAGAGGAGTTCACCCGATTGGCAAGTTTTGTGCCGGATGAAGTGAATCCAGAAGAGAAGAGAATCTCTAAGTTTGTGGGAGGTTTACATTGGCGGATAAAGCAACACTTATTGGGAAATCCGGCTTTATAAACTTTTGGGGATGTGATGAATGGGGCACTACTTCATTGCCAAGAGCATTGATTGTTTGTGCAAAATAGCAAGAAGGCTACCGCGATGGGACAAGTGGGAAAACCTGGAGGTAATGGGATTGGGGGAGGAGCATCTCCTTTAACCCAATCTTCGGAGAGTAAGCAGAGAGAGAGGGATCCCCAGCAAGGGGATTTGTCCAAATGCCAACGCTTTGGTGGATTTATTAAGGGTGGTAACAATAGTAAGCCGGGTCAAGGTGGACAACCACAACAACACGCAGGTAGAGGTGGGAATGGTAGTAGAGGCCAGCAGGGTCGAGGTTCGGGGCAGTTTCGAAACAATCAAGGGCGGAACCAGGAGAATGTGGCGAACAAATGTTTTCAGTGCGGAGAGCTATGCCATTATAAGAGATCGTGTCCTCAGTTGGTTGGAGGGCATCTTCCTAGGGCTCCACAGCAGCCATATGTACAGTTTCCGCCCAGGCACCTAATCCGGTTGTTCCTCCACAGCAGGGGCAACTGCAGTATGGACGGGTTTATCATATTCAGGAGGCTATGCTTCCTCCAGCACCGCCAGCGATTGAGGGTAAGTTTCTCATCCAAGGACATATGGGTCGAGTATTATTTGATACGGGTGCGACGCACTCTTTCATTTCTAGGAGTTTTGCTCAGACCACAGAGTTAATAAAATCTGCTGAGAGCACTTTCACTAGCGTTGAATCCTCCATCAGTGATGGTTCATTGATTTTCTTTGTTTGTAAAAACATAGGAATTAATCTTGGTAATTTGTGTTTTGAGGCCGATTTTCTCGTCCTTAACATGGTCGGGTATGACGTTATTTTGGGCATGGATTGGTTAATGAAATATCACGCGATAGTGAATTGTTACGGGAAGAGTATAGTCTTCGTAGTCCAGGGACAAGAAATGTTCTTGGTTGTTATGCCTTGTATGGAAGGGGGTACGAGTACCTATTTATATTGTATTGCGGAGGATACTTCTAGGGATGTAGTGGTTCCCCTGGATTCTATCCCAGTTGTTAGAGATTTTGAGGAGGTTTTCTGGGAAATACCGGGATTACCTCTGAGCCGGGAGATTGAGTTTGTGATCGATTTAGCGCCGGGAACTCGACCGATTGCAAGAGCTCCATACCGTATGGCTCCTGTGGAAATGAGGGAGTTAAGGGATCAAATCCAGCAGTTGTTAGAGCAGGGATTCATTAGGCGCAGTACGTCTCCATAGGGTGCTCCTGTGTTGTTTGTAAAGAAAAGAGATGGTTCCCTCCGGTTATGTGTGGACTATAGAGAGTTGAACAAAGTCACCATCCGGAATAAATACCCTTTGCCTCGTATTGATGATCTATTTGACCAACTTAGGGGAGCTTCGTACTTCTCTAAGATCGATTTGAGGACGGGGTACCGCCAATTGAGGATACGGGAATAGGATGTTTCCAAGACCGCATTTCTGACCCGATATGGATCCTATGAATTCTTGGTTATGCCCTTTGGACTAACCAATGCCCCCGCTGTATTTATGGATCTCATGAATAGGGTGTTTTGATATTTCCTTGACCAATTTGTTATTGTGTTCATCGATGACATCTTAGTCTATTCTCAGACAGAATCTGACCACGCTACTCACTTACGGTTGGTCCTGCAAAGATTGAGGGATCACCAATTGTATGCAAAGTTTGAGAAGTGTGGCTTTTGGTTGAAGGAAGTTCAGTTTTTGGGTCATGTGGTGTCATCCCAAGGTATATCGGTGGATCCCTGCAAGGTGGTTGCGGTGAGGGAGTGGGGTCAGCCCATGACACCTACCGAGATTCGTAGTTTTCTGGGTTTGGCGGGTTATTACCGTCGATTTATCAAGAGTTTCTCAAAGATCGCTAGCCCTTTGATAAATTTGACCCGAAAAGGGGTGAGATTTATTTGGGATAACTCTTGCCAAGCTGCTTTTGACGAGCTCAAAGATAGGTTAACTTAGGCTCCAGTCCTTGCATTGCCAAAACCGGGATTGGAATATCTAGTCTTCACCGATGCATCTCTTCAAGGATTATGAGGTGTGCTTCAACAAGAGAGGTGGGCTATTGCTTATGCTTCTCGCAAGTTAAAGCCTCGTGAAAGAAACTATTCGGTGCATGACTTAGAGCTTGTCGCGGTTGTCTTCGCCTTGAAGATTTGGAGACATTATCTTTTAGGGGAGAATTCAGTCTTTTCACGGACCATAAATCGTTGCAGTATTTATTTTCACAGAAGGATTTGCATATGTGTCAGCGTCGATGGTTGGAGTTCGTGAAAGATTATCAATTTGATATCCATTATCATCCGGGCAAGGCGAACGTAGTGGCAGATGCCTTGAGCAGGAGGCCCGAGGGAGAGTTAGCTGATGTTTGGAAGGCTAAGTGGAAAGAGCCCAGTCAGGAGGATGAAAAATGAGGAGAGCATTTATGTCGGTGACGACCATCACTCCTAACATTGTGGCAAGGTAGGGATAAGGGCTGTTAGGACCATATATATCGATTACCTTGTAGAAGCCCAAGGTAGGGATAAGGGCTGTTAGGACCATATATATCGATTACTATCTGAGGGAGCGAAGTCCTACTCAATAAGTTTTGAGGGTGGATTACGCTTTCATGGAAGACTTATTGTTCCGGAGGAAGGGGATTTGAGACGGGCGGTGATGGCGGAATCTCACGGGTCAAAATTTACGGTACATCCTGGTGGGGATAAGATGTAGTATGACATGCGCCGCCAGTATTGGTGGCCCGGTATGAAGCGGGATATTTCGGAGTTTGTATCTCAATGCACTACTTGTCAGTTGGTCAAGATTGATCATCAGCGATCGACAGGTTTGTTGCAATCGTCGGAGATTCCAGTATGGAAATAGGAAAGTATATCGATGGACTTTATTACGGGATTACCAAGATCACAGAGGGGTTATGATTCGATTTGGGTAACTGTCGACCGCTTAACTAAGTCGGCGCACTTCCTACCCGTGCGTACTGATTATGACACTACCCGTTATGCCCGACTGTTCATCGAGGAGATCGCTAGACTTCATGGGGTACCTTTGAATATTATTTCCGACCGGGACAAGATCTTTATCTCTCATTTTTGGCGAAGTTTCCAAGAGGCCATGGGGACTGAATTGAGGTTAAGCACTTCTTATCATCCTCAAACGGATGGTCAGACTGAAAGAGTAAACCAAATGTTGGAGGATATGCTTCGTATGTGCATGTTTGATTTCAAGGGTAGTTGGGAATAATACCTTCCATTGGTTGAGTTTGCTTACAACAACTCATACCAATTTACCATTGGAATGGCTCCCTATGAAGCTCTTTATGGCCGTCCATGTAGGTCACCCGCTTGTTGGTTGGAAGTGGGTGATAACAAATTTCATGGACCTGAAATGATCCAAGATACTTCCTCAAAGATCGAACTCATTCGGAATCACATTAGGATAGCCCAAGATCGCCAAAAGAGCTATGCCGATGCGGGTAGAAGACACATGGAGTTGGAAATTGGAGACCAAGTCTTGGTGAGAGTGTCACCAATGAAGGGCATTAAGCGTTTCAGGAAGAAAGGAAAGCTTGCTCTGCGTTTTGTTGGACCTTTTCCAGTTATTGCAAAAGTCGGTCCAGTGGCATATCAACTTGCCTTACCGTAACCTTTGCAATAAATTCACGATGTATTCCATGTTTCCTCTCTAAAGAAGTATAAGAGATGCGAAGGCGCCCTTTGGCATATTCCTTTTGAAGACATTGACTTGCAACCCGACATCTCATATGAAGAACAACCGATTGCTATTCTAGATCATGGGGAGCGTAATTTGAGATCTCGTGTGGTACCCTTGGTGAGAGTCCAATGGAGTCATCACAATGCCAAAGAGTTGACGTGGGAACGTGAGGATGATAAGCGGGAGAAGTATCCGCATCTCTTCTTATAAGGTACGCTTGAATTTTGGGGACAAAATTCCCTCATAAGGGGGGCAGTATGTAATAACCCTCGCTTATGAGAGCCTAATTTATATTTACTTGTTGTGTAAAGTAGATATATACAAAATGTTGACATATAGAGTAAGTTTTAATTTAATCGAGAAAAGTTAATATTTGCTAACTTGTTGTATATTTACTGTATGGGTATGTAAATATCCTCATGATGAGCTTATTGTGTCATAAGAATTTAAAATGACATTATGATTTAAAATGGAACCGGGACTTAAAATGAATTATGAAATGTCCAAATGATAATTTGGAGGTCGTAGTTGAGTCCGAAATGTGCGAGATAGTCAAAATATGTACCATATTGTATTTTGAGGTTTTGGGAATTTTTGACTCATTATACCTTAATTATGCAGTTGCGTATTATTTTATCGCGGTATTGATCACTTAAGATGGGATTGTTGACTAAAGGCACGATTTATGTCTTGATTAAGTCACTATTCACCCAATTGTATTACTAAACCGAGAGAGAACTAGAGAGAGGAAGAGAAAGAGTAGAGAAAAGAGAAGATGTTGAAGATTGAAGAAGGATTCTTGCTTCTACACAAGGAAAATCTACATTTTCTAGATTGAGGCAAGTTTTCTACTTGCTATATGTGTTTTAAGATAAATGATTTGTAGTGATAATGGTGTATTGATTGTGGTTTAACTAGTTTAGGGTTTTTGTGTATTTGTGGGTCTTGAATCATTAAAGAATGATTTGGATGATTATTGATGGTTGTAGTAGTAGTTAGTAGTATTTATGATGTATTGGATGAAATAAATGAATTTGGTTGGAAAGAATTTGGGTTGGGATAAATTTGGAGTCCAAGACTCCATAGCTAAAATTGGCAAAATTCGCAGGACCAAATCGATTCGGCCTGGCCGAATCGATTCGCCTAGGGATAGTTTCCAGGGTTAGGTGAACCGAATCGATTCGGCCTAGTCCGAATCAATTCGGCAATTATGCAGAAACCCCATTTCCCTGACCGAATCGATTCGGCATTTATGCAGAATCCCATATTTTCTGGCCGAATCGATTCGGAAATCCTGCATTTTTTATTTTGTTTTCTTTTTTATTTTTCGCCCTCTTTTTCTAGTCTTAGGACTTAGGAACCTTCTTATATAAAGTCAACTTAGACTCCTAGAGTTCTAGGTGAGTTAGTTTACTACCCTAGACTAGAATTGGGTTACTTGGGGATTATTTCGAGAATGTGCGAAGTGATGTTCAGGCATCACTTTATTTCTTTAATTAGTAGGAGTCTAGGAGGTTACTAAGTCGTATTTGGAGACTTTAGAAATTGACTTGGGGTATGATGGTTTATATAAAGCCCAAAAGGAGACTTTGGAAATAATTTGGAGAGTTTGAATGTTCTTGGAGGTTATTATAATGATGTTAAGCACGTGTAGTTCCGAATAGCCATAATGCATTTGATAAAATATAAAATGGACAAAGTAAATGATAATTTACTAAATCATAAAATGGAAATTAATGAAATGGTTAAACACACCTCTCTAAATACCATCTTAAGGGAAGTTCGTGCGTAAGGTGAAGCCCCCTGGCTAATGAATGCAGGGTGGATATAGTCCTAGGCCATATGAGCGCTTGTTTTATATGTTTCTGTGATGGGTAGGAGATTCCGGGTGTGGTCTTGACTATCCCGCAGGCATATGGCCGCTTCCCGATGCTTGCGATAGGATCCCAGGTTGTCTTATGATAGGCCCTGGAAGATGATGGTTATTTAAGGGCGCGCACAGTTGGGAAACCCGGACGGGGGGTCTTAGAATCGTTATATATATATATATACTTATAACTATTATAATCATCAAGTTCGACTTGATGGATATTAATGCCATAAAGAGCATAATATATGCCATAAAGAGCATACAATTGAGATAAGTGCCACAAAGAGCACATGATAAAACTTTCATTCCTAATAAGGAATAGAAAGATAAGATGAAATGGTGAAAGATGAAAAAGGTTTACGGTTATTTCTATTCTCTTATATAATTGAATTTCATTTTCTAATCATCCAACTGTATTAGTTCATTATATGATGTTATCATGCTAGATTGTCATCTTTATCATCCATGCTTAATCATTCATTATTATCATACTTGTCATTTATCTGGTAATCACATAAAACCGGGCCCTGACCCGTTCTTCTTTCTTGTTGTGCATATGTATATATTGTAATCGTTCAGGTGCTCCACCACAAGGACGCCCTAAATGACTTCCCCATTCCAGTGTCTTTTGAGGAGCCGTGACATTTTGCGGATATCACGGGATATTTTGTGTAGACGCCTTCATTATTGTTTTCTAGTTATGTTCGGATCTTTATTCGGGCGTGTGGCCCAAACTGTTGTAATTGTACAATGGATGTAATATGTAACCCATAGAACTTATTGTACATTGTATGTAATTTTGTTGACCGATATTTCATTCGGTCCTTTTATCGTAAAATTGTTGTTGTTGATATACATATATACTTTTGGGGTTTCCACTTTCTTTTTCATGTATGGGTTGTTTAAAATGCTTTCTTTAAATTATAAAACGAAATTTTTGACAACCCGTTGTTTGAATTATTGAGTGGTTATCTCGTATACTCTTTATGTTGTCACGATGCTGAGAATGATTCCATCAATGATTCCTGTATTTTTGGAGTATCGGGTTAGCCACCCCTTATTTTGAATACCGGGTTGTCACAGGAGAATGTCGGCCACATCAGGTTCGACCCCAGCATGGCCAAGATGGAGGCCAAGGGGAGGTTAACAGCCGACGTCGCGCTGCAGCGGGGGAACCCCAATTGAACCATTGGAGATGGCAGGGGACAACCTCGGCCAGGCCGATGTTGCTAAGCCATGGAACGAATCGATGCGAAGGCTTGAAGATAAGATTGGGGATATCCTAAAGAGCCGAGACCCGTTGCATATGGGGTACTCAGAGGGTTCACCCTTCGTGGCAAGGATTGTCAACTTTCCCTCCTATAGTGTCTCCCAAGTACGATGGAATCACTAACCCTGTCCATCAGTCAGCAACAGATAACTACTCCATCTCTGATGAGATGAGGTGCTGAGCTTTCTCAAGCACTTTAACCGGGGTTGCATACATATAGTTTACATACCTTCCAAATAATTCTATAGAGAACTTCAAAATATTGGTCGAGCAATTTTTCCACAACTTCTGTTTTGGGGTGAGACCTCAGAAAAAGGCGACCCTTCTGCTTTATGTCAAGCAAGGTAAAAACGAGAGTCTGAGAGACTACATTGCAAGGTTCAACAAGGAAAAGTTGGAAGTGGAAGACTATGAATAAAGCATAGCTATGACAACCCTCATCGAAGGTCTCCAAAGGGAAAACTATTATGGAAGCTCATTGAGGACCCTCCTAAGTCAATGGCCGAGTTGCTGGCAACAACTAGGAAGGTCATGAATACCGAGGAAGCAATGGCTGTTAAGTATGAGTATGAGAAAGGAAACAGCAGTGGAAGTAAATTTCAAAAAAAAAAGACGGGAAGAAAAGATCGGCCGACGATAAGTTTGCAGACTGCACTTCGTTCATAAGCTGTGAACACGTCCTCAATGAGATAAAGAATAATCGATCTTTAAGATGGCCAAAGAAGCTAAAGGATCCTCCTCACAAGAGGAACAAAAATTTATGGTGTGAATTCTATCAAGACCACGACCATTTGACTAAAAAGTGTTTCGCCTTGAAGGACGAGATTGAGAAGATACTAAAGTCCGGGAAGCTAAGGAAATATGATAAGGGTGCCTCACAGGGTGGCCAAGACATCCCTATGAAGAGAAGGAATAATAAGTGTAGAGAAGATACCCCTGTCGACGTGATGATCCCTCAGAAGATGATAATGATGACCCGGGACCTCAAGTGGTATCGGTGCTCTAAGTCGGACAAAACATAACTTTTCTCCCCAATCACCTCCGGGACCTCGAGCGGTATCGGTGGATGGTCACAAAGAATGAATTCATCGATTTTATCTTTCCATTCACTTTTTTCTAAGTGACTACAAAAGCCTAATAGGGATTGGACTTCAACAATAAGGCTCTCATCCACCGACCCGAATTCTTTTTCAAAGTCTTCAAGACTTATATCTCATAATTCTCTCTCTCGAGTGTGTTTCGAACATTTTCTTTCACTCTCTTCCGAAGACTTTTGTGATGTGGATGGATGGTCATTACGACTTATCTTGCCATTCGCTCTCATCCAAGTAACTAAATGAGTTCAATAAAGGTTGGACTTCTACATTCAGGCTCTCATCCACATGCCTAAATTCTTTTTTAAAATCTTTCATGCTCACTCCCTTAACTCTCTCGCGCAAGTAATGCCTATATCCTCACTTACTAGCTCGATCTTTAACTCCACTCTTTTTCTCTCTTCTAACCACTAACTTTTTCTCCCAATTGCGGTTACTACACACACCTCCACCGCTTTTCTTTCATCATCAAAACTACCTCTCTCACTTGATGAAATAAGGCATACCCCTAATGGCTCTTTCTTGTGGGGCCTCTCATGCTCATATTCTTCCTCGATAAGATCCATTTCTCATGGTTCGCTTTCGTCACCCTCGTTATCAATGTTATTAAAGATATTTGTCTCGAGGGTCATGTTCCCAAACGTTAATTGCATTCGCCTACTTCGAGTATTTATGAGTGCATTAGCCATAGCTAAGAATGGGCGACCCAGGATGACGGGAACATGATTGATCGGGAGAATGGATGGCTCCTCATCCTAAATAACAAAATCCATCGAGAAAGTAGAAGTGTCCAATTTGGATGATCACATCTTCGACAAGTCCTCGAGGCATCTTCACGGAGCGATCCGCGAGTTGGAGAGTCATATATGTGGGCTTGAGGGCCCCCAAATTAAGTTGCTTATAGATTGAATAGGGAAGAATGTTAACACTTGCCCTAAATCTATTAGCGTTCTTTCTATTCGATTCTTTCCCATGATGCACAAGATGGTGGGTGCCCCCGGATCTTTATATTTTAGTGGAATATTACTCAGCAACACGGAGCTGACGTTTTATGGTAGACACACGTTCTTTCTTACCTTTAGCCTTCGTTTCACCGTGAGAAGTCCTTAATGACTTTTGTGTAAGCTGGAGTTTGCTTGATGGCATCGAGGAAAGGTAAATTTAACTTAACTTGCTTAAGAACATCTAAAATATCGTCCTCGGAGGTCTCTTTGGATTAATGGATCAACCTTTGAGGATATGGGTCTACACTCGGAGGTTTCACCACCACTTCAGGCTCTCTTGTGTCATCATTACTACTCTTTTTCTTAGACACATCTTCGGCTTCTTTCGTGCCAGGTGAAATCTCCTTTTCATTTTTATTATTGTGTGGAAGAGGAGAAAAGTTAACTACTCTCCCACTACGCAGAGTGGAAATTGCACTACATTAATCAAGATGTGCCTGGGATGTAGAGCTAACACTAGTTTGCCTTTGGGGAGGTCATTGGCCCTGGGCAGGAAACTTGCCCTTCTCTTGGATACTCAATGAGGATTGCAACTTGGAGATGTTCGCATTCATGTCGACGAACATGCGATCGTATCTAGCATTTGTTGCAGTTTGAGAATTTATAAACTAGTTGATGGTATCCTCAAGGTTCCTCCGCAGTGGAGTAATATATGGAGTTGGAGGATGTGGTGCTTGCTGAAATTGAGGAGGAGGTGGAGGTGGGACAACCTGTGAATGTGGGTTCATCGCAGCCTGTGGTTGTCCGTAATTCAAACCAGGATGGTTTCTCCACGAAGGGTTGTACGAATTCCCATGCTGGGCGTTAAAATTTCCCTTGAATCCTCCTATAGCATCCACTTGCTCGGTGTGCATGGACTTGTAGGCAAAAATTATTGAGCATGTCTTTATGGAATGTCCCGCCTCACAGATGACACACACCTTTTCTTTCGACACACGGCTGGATTCGAAGATTTCTCTCAACCGACTGTCAAGCAAATCTCTCATATCTATCTGAAACTGGTCGAATCGACGGTCTATTAAGGTATTACTATCCAAATGGTATAGATCGGATGCAGTCGGAGCGATAGATGCTTGTCTAGGTCGGTGATAGGTAGGGTTTCGCCGCAGCGCGAGAGTCACCTACGCGCCGATCGTTTTAAATTCGACTCACCTGAACTATACAAAAGCCTAAATTACGACTGCACTTGCGATACAAGTGTAGCGGTAAGTCGAGTATTGAAAATCCACATAGACGAGTTGCTAGAATTTATAGGATTTAATACTCCTAAATAAAAGTGTAAAAGATGATTATACACAAAAAGGGAAAAGATGCATAAAAGGGGAATATTAATCTAGGCGTGGGAAAATAAAGCTAGATTAAGAAAGCGAGTAAAAACTATAGGTTGCGTCGAATATCCTTCACCCGAGTTGATTAGTATAAAATGGCTACATGGGTCGAAGAGTTATTACAAATACGTTTCTTTTCGACAGTTAATTAAATCAAAGGTTGTCACACCCCTAAATTCGCATAAAAGCCTAATATGATTTTGGCGTCAACAAATACCCCAAAAATTACGCACGCAAGGTCGTAAGCACGGAACATACATGATATGCCCCTTCAAATCCCCTAGGCGTAATAAGTAGGACAACACACCCGAAATAGACCCATAAACTCCATCACCAACGCCAAGCAACATGTCAATTCAGAATGAGTTCAATCCGACACAACCTAGACTAAATTAGCTAGAAAGCATATTAAAAACGCGGAAAATAAACGCAATAAACCTACACTAGAAATAAAGGAAAGAAAGCATGTAAATTAACTACAAACCAAGAAATAAGGAAATACAACTATATTAATGGAGAGGGACGATGAATAGTGCAACTTACAACCCAATTGGCTGTCAAACCAAGAAGAATTGAAGAAGAACTCTACAAAATCCTCAAACCCTAAGCTAAACTAACCTAAAAGGAATTATATTACAAGATGTATGATATTTACAACAAAAATGGTTTACATAGTAAGTGGAATTAAATTAGAAAAGAAAAGGAAAAAGAAAAGAAAAGTCAAAATATCAGCTGAAAACAAGGGATCGATCGATCGATCAAAAGGATCGATTGATGGTAAAAATCATAGCCCACTGTCTCAGATCGAGGGAAAAATTGAAGGATCGATCGATCGATCCTTTTGATGATCGATCGATCGATGGCTACAGGTCTGCACTTATTCCTCCTGTTTTGGTTGGTTTGTTTTTCCCTTCCGCTAGAAATGTCGTAACTTCTTCGTTAGGGATCAGAATTGCGCACAGTTTATGGCCACGCGAAGCTTGAGAGGAAAGATACAACTTCCATGAAGATATTGGGCCAGGTGCCTAAAATGTGGAAAGACTAAAATGCCCTTGAACGTGCGATCGCGTACGAAACTTGAGCGAAATGCGTCAAAACTTCATACTTAGTATCTAAATACCTACAAAAGTCCAATTATACCTCATATAGCATGTTAACAATATAAACTGGGGTTGTCTTGTTAACGGGCTTAAATATAGAGATTAAGGCACCCGATGGGGATAAAATGCGTAGGTTAGAGGGATGAAATACGCAATATTTGCGTCGTATCACACCCCCTAACTTACACATTGATAGTCCCTAGCATTGAAACAGGATGCAATAAGAGCTGCGAGCAAACCAAAAGTAGGAGATAGTACAAAAGTTTGGTATAAAATCATAAGGCCACTTTCGCGGGCAATTCGATTGCATTCAGCGTATGCAATAAGCCGTTAAACCCCTAGGTTACCCTAGTGGACGAGTGTCGTCTCGTGAGGGTTTTCAGGGATGATACCCACAAACATCACATGGTTTCCTCAAAATGAGCTCAAACCAACATGCGACAATCCCAACAATAGCGAACAAGATTTCATACTCATTATTAGCAAAGTGAATGAATTCAAACAAAAGTCTGAATCATTAACATTATAGAATGCACCTCATAGAATTTAAACCTTAAAATTTGGGAGGGGAGAGAGCACATGCAAAGTGTTATTTGACAAAAACTTAAATAAATCGGATAAATATTAAAGCAAGCATACATTCAATCCTCACTGGCATTACACTCATCAAGTGAATTCACTCGAAATAGGGAGTTAACACACGGAACATGCGATCATAAAGAGTAAATGTAAAGGGAAACTAGGTCGCGCACATGTCACAAATGAAGAACGCTATATATGAAATTAAAAATTATAATCTCATTGAAAGATACCGCTCACTAAAGAGGCGAAATGCATTTTCACAGATTATCAAAACTATTTAAACCTTTGAATTGCATCTACTTAAGATCACGTAGGACTTTAATAGGGTTGTAATGTATACTAGGCTAGGGTACGAAACGAATGACATGTATGTACGGGTTCAAAGTGTTCGAAACGAAAACTTGGAATAATGGGAAGGTGCGGGCAATTACAAAATTGGAAAACAAGTTCCAAAAAGGCATTAGATATAATAATTGGAGAGTAATCAAAGCTTATTGAACTTTATACAACATTTATAACTTTCTCTTTCTTTTTCTTTTCTTCTTTTTCTCATGTTTTCTTTTGTTTTCTTTTGCTTTTTGCTTTCTCTTTTTTCTCTTTTTTCACTAGACTTTCTTTACTTTTCTCACTCTCATATGCCTAAATTGCAACCGCAACACAACCACGTCATTCAATCACAAGTAACATTCCAAACAAAGGTATGGAAGGTGTATGTATGGTTTAAAACTCCAATGTGGAGTTGGTTATGGGATTTTGGGTAATGAAATGAAAGGCTATATTTGGGGTCAAATGGGTTGACTAGGGAACATATAAAAGGTGAGTTCAAGGTCGTATGGGTGATATACAAAGATGGCCTATGATCATTTCATAAAGTTTACACAATTCTCGAGTCAAAATAATATATAAAAATCATGATCAAGTAATACATTTCAAGATATAAACTCAATTAATGAACGATCGATGAAAGAATAGAGAGATTAACGACGAATTCAACGTTTTCAAAGAGGAAAGAATAGTGTATACACTCACAAACGATGAAAGGTACAAAGCTTACTAGGCGTAAGTATATACAATGCAACAAAACATTACCGAGTTATAAAAATCTTAAACCAAATCAATGTAACAAGGAAAGTGCATGTGCTCATGGGATTAAAGTTTAATTCATGAAGTTATTCATAATATTAATAAGTGAGGACTGAAGTCTAATAACTTCTAAAATCAAGAACATGCATCATTGGGTTGTCTATTTGATCGGGCAATTATTGAAATTTTTCATCGGAAACAAAGGTAAAATGCCCAATAAAGGAGAAAAAAGAAAGAAAATCTTTTTGGAATTTTCAATTTAACAAGTGATGAATGTCAACGAGTCTATTTATTCTTCTTGTAATGTCCGTTTAAGTCAAGATCATTTAACTCATTTGTGCCCCCTTATTCAAGATGATCCTGAGCCCACCATGACCTAGGCATGTGATTTTGATACCACTAGGAAACTCGCTCCCTCGTCGTTTACTTACAACCCCAATAATAGGAATCATCCCTATTTTTCCTATAAGTACGATAACAACCTTGCTCCATCACACCCACAACAAAATGTAGGTGGTCCACCCGAGTTTCAACAAGACCCACAAAGGTAACATCACCCTCGAATCCAGAATCATCATGCTCCATACCATCAACCACATTATCCATCACCATTTGTCCCCAACGGAGGACAATCACATACCAATCATCAAATTGTCCTTATTTCACCTCCCTGTTATGAGTATTCCCCGCCGCTTAGTTCTCATCGTGAGTTGGTTGATAATACACAAATATTGCATATTTCATCCTTCGAACTTACGTATTTTAGCCCCTCGGGTGCCTTAATCTCTATATTTAAGCTCGTTAACCAGCCAACCTTGGTTTATATTGTTAGCATGCTATGTGAGGTATAATTGGGCTTTTGTAGGTATTTAGGTACTAAGTATGGAGTTCGGATGCATTCTGCTCAAGTTCTATACGTAATTACATGCACAAGGGCAATTCGGTCAATTCATAGTTTGGGCACCTGGCCTAACATCTCACAGAAGTTGTAGCCCTCCTCGCAAGCTTCGCGTGGTCGCAAATGGTGCGCGATTCCTATCCCTAACGAAGAAGTTACGGCGATTTTAGAGGATGAGAAAACCAACCAAAACAGGAGGAAGATTATGCAGCCCAGCTTGATCGATCGATCGATCAAAAGGATTGATCGATCAATCCTTCAAATTTTGGCCATCGTGGGGAGACAGTGGGCTTGATTTTTCACCATCGATCGATCGATCCCCTATTTTTTTTTTAGATATTTTCCTTTTTTTTCTTTCTTCTTTTCTTTTATCCCAACTTACTATATAAGGGATTTTTATGTAAATATCATATATATTCAGTTTTCTTCAGTTTTAGGCTAGGGTTTGTGGGTTTTGAGAGCTCTTTCTTCATTTATCTTTGGGATGACAACCATTTGGGCTTTGTAAGTTGAACTTTCCATTTCCTCTACCATTAATAAAGTTTTTCTTGTTTAATTCTTGCTTTATAGATTAATTTACATGCTTTGTTAATTAGTTTACTTGCTTTATTTCTTGCTTTCCTAGTTTAATTAGTATAAATTAGTTTAGTTCATGATGTACCCTTAGATAAATAGGGTCGGGATTTTGTTTCACCATTAACGGGCCCCTAGCTTCGAAAATTAGATTTTGTACAGAATTGTGTTTACTTGAACCTGTGCATATTAAAGTCGAATTATTACGGATTTAACTTTTTCTGTCATGCAACGTTAGTGTTTATAGAGATAATCCGAATTTAATCCGCATGCGACCAATTTTCGGTTAAATGTTTATTCACGCAACTTTGGCTTAAATTCCTTATTGTGCGAAGTTTATGATTAATTGATAATGCTCGATTAAATTGCTCTCGAGCCGAAATTCTAATTAATAGTTATTCTCGAGTCGTATGGTTGGATGCTATCCCGATCCTCGCTTTTACTTTATTTAGACTTAACTTCTCTCTTTTCTTTTATCTACAATTACCCATCACCTTTTACATTTTTATTCTTGAAGTGATAAATAGATTACGAGCTATACTAACATTGCCTATGGATTCGATACTCGACTTACCGCTATACTTGTATCGCAAGTGTTGTCGTAACTTAGTTTTTTCTATCAACGCGGTGAGACAGAAAACAACGACTGGCATCTTGACTGACGTCGCGTTTCACGCTTGATCAAAATGGCGCCGTTGTCGGGGACTATTTTGTTATAAATTGTAATTTTCTTATTAGTTTGTAGTATTTTTCTTTCGTAGTTATATTCTTTGTTTTAACCTTTTTTGCAGGACTTCTACATTTGATCGCCTAGAAAGGCTTGAATTTTCCCGCGCGCACATCATCTTTGTGGAAAATAGCCACTTGAGCTTTATTTTAGGGTAAGCATGTCTTATTCTAATTTTTCTGGGAATCCTAATGATAATTCTCAAAATTTCGGTAAACCTATGACTTTTGGTCAATACTTGCAAGCCCAAAAAATTACAACATCTAAAATGACATTGGGTGAGTATTACGAAAGTCAAAGTATGGATTACATAAATTTTGGGCATGATCATTTCGATTTTGGGTCGCAATAACCTTATGATAAGATTTTTGAAACGAATTGCAATCATTTTCAAAATTCTTATGTTAATGATTTTGAGTGTAGTCCCGAGAACAATTTCCAAACTTCTCATTTCCAAGAATTCGCTCCTCGCCCTATGACTTTCGGTGAGGGATTGCACATGCTTGAAAATGAGAGGATTGAAAACCAATATCGGGAAGAAAATCGTCGTTGGGAACATGAGTTGGATTTATTATTTGAATCCGACGACGACTTTTCTCTTGAGACTTCTGAAGTCGAGGACTGTTTTGAACCAAATGAGGACTTTGTTCCTACTTTGGAACAAATTATTCTTGACTTGACCCATGGTATAGCAGAGAATGAAAACGAGGATGAAAGGGGCGTAGTATCCATTTGCAATGAACTCGTTTCTTCTTTGATTCTCAAAGAAGAAAGTTTCATTATAAACGATCCTCTTTCTTCCGAAATTCAATCTTCAAGCAATGATAACTCATCGCCTGAGATTGAATTTCTTTCAACCCCATCTTTATTCTATACTGTCATACCAATTTTAGTACCCGATGAATCGGTTCAAAACTTTTTAGTTCCAAACCTTTTCAGCGACGAGGATTACTCGCTCAAGTCGCCTTCCATAATGGCATCTTTGCCTCCATGTGCGCCGCCTCCCATTCCAACTTCAAAATATTTGGGAGATGATTCAATTTTTCTTAGCCCGCATGTGTATTTTTCACCCGTCCTATCCAAATCCCCCATCCTCCCTCTCAAATTTGTAATTGGGGATGGTTCACTTTACGGCCTTACACATGCCTTCCGCTGTTCGGACGAAATTCCTATTTTCCTGGAGGCATGCATGTTCGGGAGGGACCATCGTTGATCCGTCAAAGTCAAATTGTATTTTGGGTGGACCCTCAATTGTTTCGCCTTTTAGTACATAGTTAATTTGAAATCCTATATGTAGGTTATATATAGATAACCTTTTAATTTTTATTTCTTCTTAATTTAGTATAGTGTAGTTAGTTAATCTCTTTTATTTCTTTATGTATGCTTGGTTCTAACTCTTTATGTAGGTTCAACGGACTTGAAATTGCAGAGATTGTGCGTCCCGGCATACTTTTGTTAAGAAAACTGAAAAAAGTTACAAAAAGATTTTTCTTTCTTTTGCACACGCTCATTCTCATGCATTTGCATTTGTTTTTTCTTCTTATTTTATTTTATTTTATTTTTCAATTTTTTTGTGAATGTGCGTGTGTTTCCTTCGTTGTATACATTTTTCGTTTTTTGGTTAGCATAACATATGTGTATATATGTAGCCTCATTTTCTTTTATTTTATTTTATTTTTTATTTTTATTTTTGTTTTTGTTTTAATATATATATATATATACACACACACACACACACACACACACACACACATATTCCCCCCCCCTAAATCCCTTAATTGCATTTCCCCCCCACTTTTTGAAACAACATGCAGTGGGCTAAAAACTGTGTGATCGATCGATCGATGCACAGGCTCGATCGATCGATTGACCAGTTAATAGCCGAGCCTGCCTTGTTTTTCCCCCTTTCCTTCTATTTTCTAATCTCTCTCCTCTCCATATTTCGAGCCCTAAAATCCCCCAACCCCATTTTCCTTCAATTTTTAGCCCTTTTCTACACATTAAATGTATAATCCTTTTCTATTTACTTGTTTATTTGTGGATTTAGGTTGAATTTTGTCGTGTTTTCACTGTTTAATCCATGTTTTGACATGTTTGAATGTGTGTGGTTGTGTCCCTTTTATTTTGTTGTACCAACTGATTTTTCTTGCAGAGTATTGCTATATATCCATTCATGAACACACATTTGTTGTTGTGTTCATGAATGTGGCTACATTGTTGGTTCAAATGGTATATTTTTACTCTCGTTTCACATTGCGCACACCAAGTGTTCTCTAAAATGCCCCAACCATTTTTACAATCCATTTTTGGCCCACACTTGGGTGATTTTTACTCGTTGTCGCATGTCGAAAATTTTTATGGCAATGTTGATTTTTTCTCGCTCGCTTTTGCGCATGTGCACCCACCGTTTCACCTCGTACACTAACTAACCATTAATTGTGCTTACACTTTTTTTTGTATTGTCTAATTTTTGTTTTGTAGGTTGAAATGGCAAGCCTAAGGAAATATAAGCTCACAAGGTGCGTGCCCAACTGGGGCTTTGAGGGATTCCGTTGCGACCAAGAACGGGATTGGTTCCAGGCCTACTTTTAGACTTCAGAGAGGCCATTGGCCTATCATTATGCCTGGACGCTTGACCATATACCACAGGAGGCGCGTGTACTATTGCGCCGACAGGGATGGGAGCCATTTCTCGCTACTAATGGGCGCGTCAATGAAGAGCTCGTCAGAATGTTTTATGCGACATTAGTAGAGGTGAAAGGGCAGGGGCCTATTATTTACGAGGCTATGGTCCGTGGCGTAAGGATACCGCTCCCCCGTTCAGATATGGCGACCTTTATGGGTGTGCCAGACCTTGCGAATCCTGTCAGTTTTATGGATGGGGATGTTTTTGGCCAGCCGACGTTGATTGAGGCCCTTGCGCCGGGCGAGGTATGGAAGAAAGGTGCTTTCCGTTCGGTCGCAATGGCGGATTTGCAGAGACTACTCCACTACATCAACGTCCAATCTTTCATGGTGACGAGCAACCGATCTGAGGTGTGTCACAAGCATGCGGCATTCGTCTACAAGATGATTAATAATTTAGGCGATATCAGCTTGCCCAAAATCTTTTTGGAGACGATGATCGCGACATCTAAAGAGCAAGCTTGGAGATATTCCCTTCCTTTTCCTGCCCTCATCACGAGGATTTTCAGTTCACATGATTTCCCAGAGTACGACACAGACCGCAAGTGTGAGCCACTAGGGCTTCTCAGTAAAGACAACATCTCGAAGATATTGACTCACGCGTGGGGGGGAACCGGGTAATAAGAGATAAAGGGCAGATGCAGTTGACCAGGCACAGGAGGAGGCTGAGATTAGACACATGGATCAGGGTGAGGGTTCGCACGTGCCACATACAGATTTTGACGCCCGCTTTGAGGCGTATCAGGCAATGTAGGATCAACGCTGGGAGGAGACCCAACTTAGGTGGGCTTCATGGGAGTCCCGCCTAGATCAGCAGTAGGTAGAGCTGAGACAGCAGCAGGCCGATCTGCTATAAGGATCGAGATGAGTGCCGACATGATAGAGCCAAGTAGAGACGGGAGAGAGCGCAGCAGCAACGAGAGTTCCGTATGATACAGGTGATGATGCGAGACATTTATTTGCAGCGGCATGATTTGGACGCGGCGCTACCTCCTCATTTTTAGGATCCCTTTGATCCTAGTGGTTCCGGCCACTAGGCTACTGCTGTATTGGATCATTTTTGCCTTTTTGGGTCGGATATTATGTTGTAATTTTTATTTTATTTGTATTTCTTTATTTTTAATAGTTGTAATCATGGGCGGATTTGGGCTTGGGCTGAGCAGGGCTATAGCCCAGTGCAATAAAAAAAAATTAATAACTGTTTAATGTCCAGATCTGTCTATCTAAAGTAGCCCAACCCAACTTTTAAAGTTAGCCCACCCATTGTGAATAAGAAACAAAAGAAACCAATTGTAAGTCAAATTTCGTCACTATCATCAAACCCAAAAAAATAGGCATTCCTAACCAACCAATAAAGCTATTTTACTGCTAACCAAATCAAAATAATCTAAAAAAAAACTCCAAGTTGTGTTGTGTGTGTACCTGCCGGCACCAAAGCAGCCTGCCTCCTTCTTCCATTCCTTACTTAGCCGGCGGCGCTACTCACCTCACTCAGGTATGTTTGTTTTTTCCTATTCTTATCCTGCTATAATTCGTTTCCTTATTTTCCCCTTTCTTCTTACTTTTTATTATTTTATGATGAGATTAGTGTTTTTTAATTAAGTATTAAGTTTATGCATTTAGTTAATAAATTTATGCATTTACTTTAATAAAAAAACGGGTTAGTACAATTTAAAAAAATATTATTTAAAACATTTTTAATTAAAATAGTTTTTAATTAAAACAGTTTTTAAATGTAAAAAAATGGAATAAACAAAACATTTTTAAACATGTTTTTTACTGTTTTAAATAAAAAAAGATTTAAAAACAGTTTATTGAAGAAAACGGTTATTTAAAAAACCAACTATTGAAAAAAATAATTTATTTTTATAATTTTTTTATTTATAAAAATATTGAAAAAAACATATTTTTTATTTATAAAATAGAGTTTTTGTCCTATATTTCAAATACATATTAATATATACATATATATGTAATGTATAGATATATATAGTGCGTGCCAAACTCAAAATAACCCTTGAATTATTTATGAAATGTATTAATTTTTTATGATTGTGTAATAAATCATATTACTTTATTCCTTTGTTAGGTCTTAAATTATTATGGGAGATAATCAACCACCAACCAAGAAAGGGCAAACTATTTTTTCATTCTTTAAAAAGAGAGAGAATCATGAGATATGAGGAGGGTGTACACCTCCCCCGTCAAATAAGGATAATGCTAGTCCCGATTTACACCCTCCTTCCATATCTCAAGTAGTGGAACTAATACTTTTTTCTTCTTTTACTATTGAATGAGATCTGGGATTGCGTAGTTCGATATGTGATATAAAATCTCTTGCTCGACGAGATGAGATTAGAAGAGCATATATTAATTTCGGGCCTTATCAACCTAAACTTTCTGAGTATCAAAGGACTTTATTTGGTAAACAATATGGGCGATTTCAATATACGTCGTTTAAACAGTTTCCTTGGCTAGAGTATTCCCCTTCAAATCATAAATCATATTGTTTTCCATGTTTTCTTTTTTAAGACAAAAATAACCCAGCAAGTCGTTCTTCACTTAGTACTGATGGGTTTGATACTAGAAAGAGAGTAAATGATGGGGAAAAATGTGCATTCTTACTTCATATTGGAGGGTTATCTTCACCACATAGAAAATCTGTGGAATCTCTTCACAATTTAAAAAATTCAGCACAACATATTGACAAAGTGATTAATGCACAATCGACTGAGGAAGTTATAAAGAATCGAATGCGTCTTAAGGAAAGCATTCGAGCTGTTCGATTTCTTGCACTTCAAGCAGTGGTTTTAAAGGCCATGATGAAGGCTCAAAGTCTTTGAATCGTGGGAACTTTGTTGAATTATTGAAGTTCAAAGCTGAAGGGAATGATGTGCTTTCAAGTATAATTTTAAATAATGCTCCATGCAATGCCATGTACACTTTTCATTTAATTCATAAGGAGATTTTAAATATCTTAGCTAATAGAGTGAGAAATATGATACGTGATGAAATAGGGGGAGGAAAGTTTTGTATTCTTGTGGATGAATCTCAAGATGAGTTCAAAAGGGAACAAATGGCCCTTGTGCTAAGATATGTTAAGAAAGAAGCTTTGATAGCTGAACGATTTATTGATATCGTGGGGGTTGAAAACACATCAGCGCTAAATCTTAAAAGAAAGATATTTGCTATGCTTGTTCGTTATAATCTCCCGATTGAAAACTTACGAGGTCAAGGGTACGACTGTGCTAGTAATATGCGTGGCCAATGGAATGGATTACAGGCATTGTTTATTAAGGATTGCCCATATGCATATTATGTTCATTGGTTTGCTCATCAACTTCAATTAGCTTTAGTTGCAGCAGCAAAAGAAGAGCTTAGTGTTTGACAATTCTTCTCCCGCTTGACTTGTATTGTGAATTTTGTTGCTTCTTCTCCAAAACGTTTATCAGAGTTCAAATTTTCACATAAGAATGACATCGAATGTATGTTAGCTGGTGGTGAACGACAATCTGGTAAAGCGGCTAATCGGATTGGTAATTTTCATAGACCTGGAGCTACTCGTTGGAGCTCCCATTATGATTCGGTGAGGGACTTAATGGATATGTATGATGCTAGTTGCACAGTTGTTAAGGATCTTAAAAAGAGTGGAGCAAGTCCACAAATACGCGGGCAAGCTCACGGTGTGTTCAAAGCTACGAGGGAGTTTGAATTTATATTTATTATGTTCTTAATGTACGAAATCATATAGATCACTAACGTGCTCTGCCAAGCCTTGCAACGAAAAACTCAAGACATTTTAAATGCTATGAAGTTAACCTCTACAACAAAAGATCTTCTTCAAAAATCGAGACGGGATGGTTGGGGAACTTTTCTTGAGACTATGAAATCATTTTGTATTCAACATTTCATTCCTCTACCGGATATGAGTTCTCGTTTTGGCTACAGATCGTCAATGTCAGCAGCAAGATCACATCTCAGTTGAACACTATTATCACTATGATATTTTTAATGCCACAATAGATTTTCTGTTGACAGCGTTAGAGCATCGATTTTCTTGGGGATAGTAGAACTTCTTACCCTTAGCTCAACTTTGGATCCTAGTGACTCTTTTTCATCATTTAATGTTGAGGGTATTTGCAAGCTTGCAGAAAAATTTTATCCCAAGAATTTTGACGGATAAGATATCCATCGCTTGCGATGTCAGTTGATGCATTATCATCTTGATGTAGTTAGTGATCCCGAGTTTCAAAAAGCTTTAACATTAGGTGAGTTATGCCGACAACTGTATGTAAGCAGAAAGATTGATGACTATTGTTGATGCAAAAAATTGGACCGAATCCCATTTTTATGATCACAGATAAATAGATGAAAGCAATCCAATCAAGCACATAAGAGACAAAGATTTTTAAAGTGGTTCGGCTATGAATAAAGCCTACGTCCACTGTTATTTTATTCCCAGGGGTTTACAATAGCACCATAGGGTGTAGAGAGAGAAAGGATGTGTATCTTGTGTATGGGGTTTCTAGGTTCTCCTGGATCTCTCGGATCTTCTCCCTTTTGGCTAAGGGGATACATGTATTTATAGTGATGGGAGATAAAGAGATTCATTGTATGTAGACATTTATGTCTACATTCAACGAATCTAATTGTTGAATTGCTTGGTATGTTATGTGTTTCCATCTATTAATACAGTATAAATGTACATTAAGGCTCATTAAATGCGCTGCCATCTTCATTAACTACGCATTAAATCCGTAGTTATCCTTTGATCTTCTTAGTTGATATGCCGACCAACTCTCCTCGGGTGCCGACTATCACTCCTCGGGTGCCGACCAACTCTCCTCGGGTGCCGACTAATTCTCCTCGGGTACTGACCAACTCTCCTCGGGTGCCGACCAACCCTCCTCGGGTGTCAAATATTTCCACGTAGGATGACATGTGTCCTTTTCTGATTGGTCCTCGTAGATGGAGAATTTTTGCGTTAGCAACTATTATTTGGTTGATAGATTGATTTGTCTCCTCCTCACTCTTCCAGTTTCCACGGCGACTCCTAAAAGGGCTTTTTCCGGTATGAAACATGCTAAAACATCAGTTCTCAACTCAATGGGGATGAATTTCTTGTTGATTGCTTGTCTATCCTCCTTTAACGGTATCTCGCTTTGAGTATTAATTTAGACTCCGTGATCGATGAATTTGAATCGTTAAAGACTCGTCGGGCAAAATTTCGATAGATTTTTTATAATTAATAAATGTGAATATTTAGAAATAGGGGAACAATTTTGGTAAAATTTCTTTAGTTTATCGTGAATATATTTTATTATTGAACTAAATTTTGTCGTGAATTTTTTCTTTTTTTTCTTATTATATTATATTTTATATTTTATGGACTTTGACTTGTTGTTAGCCCACTCCTTCGAGTAAACCTCGTTCCCTTGGTTGTAATGTATTTAGTTGTTTTGTATCGAACTTATGAAATGAGCAATGAGAATGTAGTTTAAGGTTGTTTATTGGATTTTGATGTGTGTGACCTTCCATTTTATAAAATCAAAATGTTCACCATTAATTTATCTAGTATTTGCACTTCAGCCCCTCTATATTGTTGTGACTTGTGACATGAATTCTTTTAACTTAATACATTGGTACATATTCTTCCTATGCTTTGTACTAACTTATTTTGTAGATTCATTTGGACTTGTACTTATGGAGATCGCTCCAAATTTGGGTAATATCATTCTTTTCCTATATTTGTGTTGTGTTCTTTAATGGACGCATTGGGGACAATGCAACATTTAAGTTAGGGTATGTGATATTCTATCCATTTCATTATTTAGTCCTTGAATTTGACTGCAATTTAGTTACAAAGCATGTTTTTTGTTAAAAATAAAAATTTTTAAAAATATTTTCTTTCTTTTTTCTCCTTTGTTGGGAATTTTGCCCTTGTTTCCGATGATAAATTTTAATAATTGCCCGATTCATTAGACAATTCAACGATGCATTTCTCGATTTTAGAAGTTATTAGACTTTAGTCCTCAAATCATTAATATTATGAATAACTTCATGAATTAAACTTTATCCCTTTAGCACATGCGTTTTTCTTGTTATATTGATTTGGTTTAAGATTTTTATAACCCGGTAATCTTTTGTTGCATTGTATACACTTACACTAAGTGAGATTAGAGACTTATCTTCACTTGTGAGTGTATACACTATTCTTTCCTCTTTGAAAACGTTATAGTCGTTGGTAATCTCTTTATTCTTTAATTGATTGTTCATTAATTGAGTTCATTCTTGAAATGTATTACTTAAGCACGATTTTCATATATTGTTTTGACTCGAGAATTGTGTAAACTTTTTGAAATGATCATAGGCCATCTTTGTATATCACCCATATGACCTTGACCTCACCTGTTATATGTTCCCTAGTCAACCCACTTGAGCCTAAATACTAGCCTTTCGTTTCATTACCAAAAATCCCCTAACCAACTCCAAATTAGAGTTTTATACCATACATATTACCGTACATACCCTTGTTTGGATCGTTACATGGGATTGAATGATATTGTTGTCTTGTGGTTGCAATTTGAGCATGAAAAATGTGAAAAAAGAATGGTGAAAGAAGTGAAAAAGAAAAAGAGAAAAGTAGAAAACAAAAGAAAACAAAGGAAAAAGTGAGAAAAAGAAAAAAAGAAAAGGAAAGAGAAATTTTTATATATTGTCTATAGTGATTCAATAATCTTTGATTACTCTCCAATTGTTATATCTAATGCTCGTTTGGAAATCAATTGTCCAATTTTGAAATTGCCCACTTTTTCCCATTATCTCGAGTTTAATCCCCAAACACCTTTGAATCCGTATATACATCTCTTTCATTTCGTACCCTAGCCTAGCCTACATTACAACCTTATTAAAGTCCTATGTGATCTTAAGTAGATGAAATTCAAAGGTTTAAATAGTTTTGATAATCTGTGAAAATGCATTTCGCCTCTTTTTTATGTTCGGTATCTTTCACACAGATTACAGTTTTTATTTTCTGTATAGCGTTCTTCATTTGTGACATGTGCGCGACCTAGTTTCCCTTTACATTTATTCCTTATGCCCGCATGTCCCGTGTGTTACCTCCCTGTTTCAAGTGAATTCATATGATGAGTGTAATTCCCGTGATGATTGACTTATATGCATGCTTTAATATTTAGTATGCGATTTATTTAAGTTTTTTCCAAATCATATTTTGCGTGTGCTTACTCCCCTCCTCCGACATTTTAAGGTTTCAATTCATTGAGGTGCATTCGATAATGTTAACAACTACAGACTTTTCACGTGAATTCGTTTGCTATGCTAATAACATATTGAAATCTTGTTCGTATTGTTGAGTTTGTCGCATGCTTGATTGGGCACATTTTGAGGAAACTTTATGATGTTTATGAGTTTCATCCCTGAAAACCCTCACGAGATGACACTCATCCACTAGGGTAACCTAAGAGTTTAATGGCTTATTGCATACGCTAAATGCAATCGAATCGCACGCTAAAGTGGCCTTATGCTTTTATACCATACTTTTGTACTTATCCTGCTTTTGGTTTACTTGTAGTTCTTGTTGTATCCTATTTCATTGTTAGGGACTAGCAATGTGTAAGTTAGGGGGTGTGATAATACGCAAATATTACGTATTTCATCCTTCGAACCTACGCATTTTAGCCCCCTCGGGTGCCTTAATCTCTATATTTAAGACTGTTAACCAGACAACCTCGGTTTATATTGTTAACATGCTATATGAGGTATAATTGGGCTTTTGTAGGTTATTAGGTACTAAGTATGGAGTTCGAACGCATTCCACTCAAGTTTCGTACGCAATCGCACGCGCATGGGCAATTCGTTAAATTCATAGTTTGGACACCTGTCCTAACATCTACATAGAAGTTGTAGCACTCCTCGCAAGCTTCGCGTGGCCGCAAACGTTGCTCGATTATGATCCCTAACGAAGAAGTTACGGCGATTTTGGCGGATGAGAAAACCAACCAAAACAGGAGGAAGATTATGCAGCACTGTTTGATCGATCGATCGATCCTTCAGATTTTGGCCATCGTGGGGAGATAGTGAGCCTGATTTTTCACCATCGATCGATCCCCTGTTTTTTTTAGATATTTTCCTTTTCTTTTCTTTCTTCTTTTCTTTTATCCCAACTTACTATATAAGGGATTTTTGGGTAAATATCAGATATATTCAGTTTTCTTTAGTTTTAAGCTAGGGTTTGTGGGTTTTGAGAGCTCTTTCTTCATTTCTCTTTGGGATGACAACCATTTGGGTTTTGTAAGTTGAACTTTCCATTTCTCTACCATTAATAAAGTTGTTCTTGTTTAATTTTTGCTTTATAGATTAATTTACATGCTTTGTTAATTAGTTTATTTGCTTTATTTCTTGCTTTCCTAGTTTAATTAGTATAAATTAGTTTAGTTCATGATGTACCCTTAGATAAATAGGGTTGGGATTTTGTTTCACCATTAACGGGCCCCTAGCTTCGAAAATTAGGTTTTGTGCAGAATTGCGTTTAATTGAACCCGTGCGTATTAAAGTCGGATTATTACGGGTTTAACTTTCTCTGTCATGCAACGTTAGTGTTTATAGAGATAATCCGAATTTAATCCGCATGCGACCAATTTTCGATTAAATGTTTATTCACGCAACTTTGGCTTAAATTCCTTATTGTGCGAAGTTTATGATTAATTGATAATGCTCGATTAAATTGCTCTCGAGCCGAAATTCTAATTAATAGTTGTTTTTTGGAGCCGTATGGCTAGATGTTATCCCGATCCTCGCTTTTACTTTATTTAGACTTAACGTCTCTCTTTTCTTTTATCTACAACCACCCATCCCCTTTTACATTTTTATTCCTAAATTGATAAATCGATTACGATCTATACTAACATTCCCTGTATATTCGATACCCGACTTACCGATATACTTGTATCACAAGTGTAGTCGTAACTTTGGTTTTTGTGTCAATGCGGTGAAATAGAAAACAACGACCGACGTCTTGACCAACATCGCGTTTCACGCTTGATTATTGGTCCCCCAACCCCCCTATGCCCCTCCGCCCCAATCATCCACATCCTCTCTTGAGAATCTTCTCACTCAATTTATCGCGACTCAAGAGCAATCCACGCAAGCACAGACTCAAGCCATCTAAAAGCTTGAGCAGTGTCTTAACCATTTTGAGTCTGAGCGAGAGAAAGGTCGATTCCCGAGTCAACCCATTGCTAACCCTAAGGGAAATAATAAAGATTCGGCTTATGAGGTTGGATTCGCACCAACTTCCCCGCACATTCCAAGCGGACATAAAAGCGGTATCTTCTCTAAGATCGGGCAAACAGGTTGACAACGGTGTTAATGCCCCTCGTGTTGTGCAAACCCCACCCATCCTGAAATGCCCCATTAGATCCTCTCCCTAAGGTTCTACCACCTACCAAATCCATAAAAAAGACCAACTCCAAACCTAAAGAGCCCACCCCTGTCTATGTGCCCTGAGCACGCTTCCCTCATAGGTTGTCTCCGATAAAGAGAGCCCAACAATTCGATGAGATCAGGCAAGTATTTCAGAATGCTCACATTAATATTCCATTCCTCACCGTGATTCAATAAGTTCCCTCCTATGCCAAATTCTTGAAGAACCTGTGCACAGTGAAGCATCGAACGAATGTGCCTCGTGATGCCTTCGTCACGGAGTAAGCCACGTCCCTTATCCTTGAGAACGGTGTTGTGAAGTACAAAGACCCCGGTCGTCCTACTGTCTCTTGCATGTTTGGATATAAGTTCACTTCTCGGGCTTTGCTTGATCTTGGGGTCGGTGTTAATTTGTTACTTTACTACCTTTACCTTGAGTTAGGTTTACAAAATGTGAAACATATACGGGTTACTCTTTAACTTGCTAACCGTTCCATAAAAGTGCCTAAAGGAATAGTTGAAGATGTTTTGGTGAAAGTTTCTGACTTTTACTACCCTGTGGATTTCATCATCTTAGACACTCTTGCTCCTGACCCAACCAATATTCCAATCATATTGGGTCACCCCTTTTTGGTCACTGCAAATGCCATCATCAATTGTCGTGATGGGTCCATGAATCTTTCTTTTGGCAACATGGTCGTTGAAGTCAACATCTTCCACCTTATGCAACAAAAGGACGATGTCGATTCTATTGATGAGGTGTGTATGATTGAATACTTGGTCCAAGAAATGTTGGATCAAACATATCCCGAATATCCTATCCAACAATGTTTGGCTCACTTTGGATCCGACTTTGATATTAATTCCTCCATCTCTGAACTAAATGCCTTGTTAGATTCTAACCACTGATGGACACTTCCACTTGGGCTCCTCTTTTCGAATCCCTCTCTGTCGACACTCTTCATTCTGTGGATCACCCAGTTAATCCATGTCCCGATATTTCCCCGGACTCTATTTCTGCGTCTAAGTTCGATGCCTCTCCTAAACCGCCACCTAGTTTGGAGCTTAAGCCATTACTTGCTGAGTTAAAATATAATTTCTTAGGCCCAAACTAACATCACCCGTTCATAATTGCTTCCAACTTGACCTCGGATCAAGAAGATCAATTGGTCCACACTCTCACTAAACATAACATTGCTATAGTGTGGACCATTTTCGACATTCACATTGTGATCCCCAATGTCTGTAGCCATCGCATTCATTTGGAGGAGAATGCCAAGACTTCACGTGAGCCACAATGCCGACTCAATCCGGCAATGAAAAATGTCACTAGAGCTGAAATTTTAAAATTACTCGTTGCTGGTATTATCTACCCCATTTCAGATAGCCAATGGGTCAGTCCCATTCATGCGGTGCCTAAAAAGTCTGGCGTCACCGTCGTTAAAAATAGTGATGATGAGCTTGTTCCCACCCATATACAAACCGCCTAGCGTGTTTGTATTGATTATAGAAAGCTCAATGTTATCAATCGAAAACTCCACTTCTCTCTCCCGTACATTGACCAAATGCTTGAACACTTAGCTGGCCATGCTTACTAATGCTTCCTCGATAGATATTCAGGGTATAACCAAATCCCCATTGCCCCTGAAGACCAAGAGAAGACTACCTTTACTTGTCCCTTTGGCACCTTTGCGTACTCAAGTATGCCCTTTGGCCTTTCCAATGCACCTGCGACCTTTCAAAGGTGTATAACTAGTATTTTTAGTGACATGGTAGAGCATTTTCTCGAAGTCTTCATGGACGATTTTTTCGTTTCTGGTTCATCCTTGGAACAATTCCTGTCTCACCTCACTATGGTCCTTCAACGCTGTCAAGAAAAGAAGTTGGTCCACAATTGGGAGAAATGCCATTTCATGGTAAAAAAGGTATTATTTTAGGTCATGTTATCTCTTGCTCTGATATTGAGGTAGATAAAGAGAAAGTCGACTTGATTTCCACGCTTTCCATTCCTAAGTCTGTTAAGGACATTCGCTCCTTCTTAGGACATACGGGCTTCTACCGGCGTTTCATTAAGGATTTTCTAAAATCGCTCGGCCTTTAACAACCCTTTTATCCAAAGATGTCCCATTTGTCTTTGATGACGCATGTGTCGCATCTTTTGAGAGCCTTAAAGCCGAGCTCACTTTCGCTCCTATCATGCAACCTCCCAATTGGTCTATCCCCTTTGAGCTTATGCGTGATGCATCTAATTTTTCACTTGGTGCCGTGCTTGTCCAGAAGGTTGACAAGTGCCCCAACGTCATCTATTACGCTAGCAAAACTCTTCATGATGCTCAACTTAATTACACAACTACCGAAAAGGAGTTGTGGGCGATAGTTTTTACGCTTGATAAGTTTCAGTCATATTTCATAGGTTCCCCTGTCATCGTGTACACTGGCCATGCTGCCCTGAAGCACCTTCTTCACAAGAAGGATTCAAAACCACGATTGATATGATGGATTCTCTTACTACAAGAGCTTAACCTTGAAATCCGCGACAAGAAAGGTTGTAAAAATTTTATTATTGACCATCTCTCCCGCATTACTGTCATATCTAACTCTGATTATGTCCCCATTATCGAGTCATTTCCTAATGAACAACTTTTCTCAATCTCCACCTCGCCTTGGTATGCTGATATTATCAACTTTCTTGTTACTGATCAACTTCCCGATCATTGGTCGAAACAGGATCGATCCAAATTCATGGCGAATGTGAAATATTACTCTTGGGATGACCCGTTCCTTTTCAAGTATTATACTGATCAAGTCATTCGTCGTTGTGTTCCCGAGTGTGAACAACTCAGTATTCTGTCCTTTTGCCATGATGATGCTTGTGGTGGCCACTTTAGCTCCAAGAAAATTGCCGACAAAATTTTGCAAAGTGGTTTCTATTGGCCTACACTTTTTTTAGATGCCCATCACTATTATCAAGCTTGTTCCAATTGCCAACAATCTGGGTGTATCTCTCGTTGTCATACGATGCCTCTCACAACCATTCTAATTGTTGAAATATTTGATGTGTGGGGTATTTATTTTATGGGTCAATTTCCCTCCTCTCATGGTTTCCAATATATTCTCATTGCGGTTGACTATGTCTCCAAATGGATTGAAGCAGTCGCTTTCCTCACCAATGACCATCATGTTGTGGTCAATTTCCTTAAAGAGCACGTTTTCACACGTTTTGGAACGCCCAATGCTATTATTAGTGATGGTGGTAAATATTTTTGTAATCGAGTCTTTTAACACCTTATCAAAAAGTATGGTGTTACCCACAAGGTTGGTCTCTCTCACCACCCTCAGACTAGTGGTCAAGTTGAGGTCTCCAACCGCGAGATCAAGCAAATTCTTGAAAAAACTGTTAATCCTAATAGAAAAGACTGATCCTTATGCTTGATTGACGCATTGTGGGCATACCGTACAACTTATAAGACTTTGATTGGCATGTCTCCTTATCGATTGGTCTACGCAAAGCCTTGCCACCTTCCTGTAGAGCTCGAACATCAAGCATATTGGGCTATCAAAACCCTTAATTTTGATATAGACGAGGCAGGAGTCCATAGGAAGCTACAACTTAATGAATTAGAGGATATAAGAAATGATGCTTATGATTTGTCAAAGAAGTACAAGGACAAGATGAAGTGGATCCATGACCAAAGCATCATGCGAAAAGAATTCCACCCCGGTCAAAAAGTTTTGTTATATAATTCCTGTCTTCGTCTCTTTCCCGGGAAGCTGAAAACTAGGTAATCTGGGCCCTTCATTGTTGCATCAGCTACTCCTTATGGTGCCATCACCGTTTAAAATACCAACTATGGTAGCCCTTTTCAAGTCAACGATCAACGTTTGAAGCCTTTCTTAGAATTAGGCCCCAGTCAAGTTGAAGAAATTAACCTTGTTGACCCGACCTATGAAGACTGGCGATTCAGTCATGTTTGGGGGTGATTTTCATCACCCCATTTTTTCTTCCACCCCGAGCTTTCATAGATGTTATCTTTAGGGTGACAATGGTTCAGTCTGGCTGAAGACATTAAACTTAGCGCTATCGGGAGTCAGCCCATTGTTCTTGTATGAATCTCATCCTGTTTGGGGGTGGTGTTTCACACCACCCCATGCTTTATTATGTTTATAGACTTGTACAAATTTTGTTATTTCACTTATTCATGTTTTTACTTGGATTCATCTGTCAATTTCATTAGCGGTTGATTATGGTAATATCTTTCCTACCTTTCTGCTCTCAATTTTAAAAATCATTTTACTTAACATCGAGGACGATGTTCCTTATTGTCTAGGGGTGGGGAATTTTATCAAAATCGTACCCCTTTTGAATTTTTTTTATTTTTAAACCTGATTTTTAAGATTTTCATGCAGTATTTTTTCATCTCACTTATTGACGTGAATTTTCTATCGTACATCTTTTAAGTCTAGGAATCAAGCTAGAGAATTTATTTTTCCTATCGTTTATGTAATATGTAACAAGGCATTTAGCATTATGAATTTCTAGACTCAACAAAATTTGCGCACTTATCACGTCGCTACGGTTTAGAGTTGAGGAGTACTACAATTCTCAAGAGAACCTTAAGGATCACTAGTAGAGACTTTAGCTTGTGAGATTCGTGCATTTCAACCTTTCAGAGAGTTTTACGCAATCTTCGAGTCACAAGTTGATTCAATTTTCTTTGGATCTGCACTTAAATCGTTGTATGATCTCATTACTCTTCATTAAAATTTTGGTTTGATCACTGAGAACGACATCACTTTCGAGTTGTAAGAAACATGTGTCTTGAAATTTGTCCCGGTCACTAGCTTTTCACCCATTCACTTCACCCATTACTTTTCCATATATTATATATATTCCCCTTACCATCCATACACATACCTTATTCCATTTATATATCATCCATCATATTTTTGAGAAAAAAAAGTTTCCAAATGTAAAATGTCTTTAGTATTGAGAATATAAAGAAAGAGAGAAAAAGAGAAAAAGAAAAAGGAAAAAAGAAAAAAGAAAGAGAAGAAAGAGAAAAAAAGAAGAGAAAAGGGATAAAAGAAAAGAAAAAGAAAGTTTGTAGTTAGAAATAAAGACATTTGTGCCTAAAGTGTAGAACACTATTCTCACTCTCATCACATCCATCATCCATCCTACCTCATCCCATCCTTCTCATTTCATTTCCCCCTCATCCACAAACGTCCATGTCTCCCCTAGGTGTTCGGGAAAAAGAAAGTCAACGTGGTGAATAACTCGGTGTTCTCACTATAGTGATCAGCTTCCTTTCATGAGATCATTTTCTTTCTTAATGTGCATTATTTCTTATGTGTGTGTGAGATGTTTGATCTTGCTTTCATTTACTCACCTCCTCACACACAAGAGCGATACATTTACCCATATCTCGAGAGTTCGTTGGAGAGATAGATATCCGCGAGATTTGAAGTTGAAGAGTTGATTTTGAAAAGGCAATCTAAGAATTACTCTTATGATGTTCGACCCGTTTTGACTGATTCACACACACACGTTGAGTTCTAGGAAGGATGTGCCTTGCATATTTACTTAGCTACGCTTTTTATGCACTTCTAGCTTGTATTTATCAAAATATTTTTCTTATGATGGATTGTGCGATTATTTTATATCTAATAAGAGATTGACTGCCTTTTACAAATAAAGAATTTTGTGGGTATATTCTCTGCAAACCCTCACGAGAAAAAACTCATCCTATAGGGCAACCCATAGGTTTAAAGACTTATTGCACATGCTAAGTGCAATCGCAAGTGCCCGCGAAAGTGGTACACTTTTGGTTTATTATCTTTTCTTTCTCTCTATCTTATTGCTCGAGGACTAGCAACGCTCTGTTTGGGGGTGGTATGATAATCACCCAAAATTTTACATTTTATACCATAAATAGACCATTTTTAGTTGTTAATTCTCAACAATTTGGGTCTTATGCGCGTAAATATTTAATGTGCAGGCTTGATTGCAGTTGCGATGTCAAAAGTGTTATTTCAAGGCAAATTGCATCAAGAATGTGGCTAAATCACCTCTCCCGTAGCCCTAGCCTACCCCAGACCTGGCTTAAACCTACCCTGAGCTCGTGTGTATTTAGTTTGTGAATTTTAGATTTTTATTTTGTGTTTTATTTTTAGTTTTTATTTTAGATTTATTTATAATTTTTAGGATTTAATTATTATTTCTTTTTAATTAGTGTGATTTTATTTTGATTTTGATTTTTATTAGTTTTTAGTTTTTAGTTATCTTTATTAGGATTAGTTTTTTAGGATTTCATTCATTTTTAATTTTTTTTAGCTTTTACATTTTTTTAGGATTTTAGTTTTAGTTTAAATAGATTTTTATTTTTATTTTATTATTTTTAGTTTCATTTTTAATTGAGTCTTTATTTTATTTTTAGAGTAGGATTTTATTTTTAGATTTTTAGTTTTATTAGTTTTTATTTTTTTTAGTGTTATTTGTTTTTAAGGTACAATTAAATACACACACATCCTCACCTTAATACCACACACTACACTACACTACACATTAACACTTCCTTCACCCTCACGCTAACTTCCTACAACCATCCACACCCAAACACCCACTACATCTTCTACCTCCCAACCCCCACGATTCTCTCTAACCTCCATAAACAACAAAACCCACATCTCTCACCTTCCTCCATAACCATAACCACCATTACCCACCTAAAACACACTCCAACACCCACATCTACCCCAACCATTTCAATTCCTAACCTCACTCTCTCTCTCTCTCTCTCTCTCTCTCTCTCTTCTACCATCCTCACCTTATACCCAAACCCAGACCTACTATGTCCGAGCACCTCCAACCCGGAATCACCTTATACCAAAACCCGGAAGCCCTCTTTAAACCGTCGGAGACACCAAACCCGGCTCCGGCCGAAACCACCACCCCTGTCCCAAATGCGATGCTGTGTCCTCCTTGTCCATACTCCCCTGCGATTGGACCTCCATGCCAAACTCCGACCCATACTTGAGACCTGCCTGCATCCATCCGAGAACCATCTCCCCAATCCGAATCCAATTCGGAACCCACTGACCCACGAACCAACCACCACGAAATCGCGACCCCAAACCATACCCGAGTCATAAAACCCATTTCCCTTTTTTATCCCTATTTCTACCAACCCCAAATACCTTACACGATTTCTTATCCACTTGCCAAATTCCAAAAATCAAAAGATAAAGACAAAACAAAAACTCATTGTGCAAAATCCAAACCCAGTTCGTACCTATGCCAAAGCTTTCTGATCCCAGCTACATACACATTAAATCCATTACCTACAACACCCAGTTTCTGAAAAAATCGGTTGCACAATACCCCCTACCCTTATGCTCCCATGCCTTTCTGATTTCAAGAGGACACACACACGGATACTGTTGGAGACTAGAGAAAAAAAAAAAGAGAAGCTGCAAATAGAATGCAAGTGATAAATTTTTTTAGAGAGAAATACTATTAGTTAGTGAGAGAAAAAAAAATATTGTAGCATCAAAAAGAGATTTTTGTGTTATATATTGACTGGTTGAATCTTTTTTCTCTCATATTCATATGGACTCATTTATTTATTCTATGTCTTGGAGTCCCATTATGGAAAGCTAATCTCCCATTCAAGGGATGAAATGAAACCCCCATGGAACCAAGTTGTCTAGTCTGCTAATTTTATTTTGTTTAATTTTCTTTGATTAGTAACCTTAATTACTACACTTGTTTTTACATTGAGAAATGAAAAACCATCATTGAGAAAGGATTGAAGCTTGTGTTGTAACTTTATTATTTTGATTCAAACTAGAAATAGGTTTTTTCAAAATAATTAAAATTATAATATAAGTTTCTTCTACTCTTATTTCATTTTGTTAATTAAAATTTGTTGGGTAAATTTTTCCTAGCGGGTGATACACTTGATTAATTTTAATTCTTTTGGAGTAGAGTAGTAGTAATTAAAAATTACTTTTCTAAAATAATATTTACTTGATTCATTAGGATAATGAGAATTAACTTTTGAATTAAATGAATATTTTGGAAATCAATCAAACTAAAATAGTTCAAACTAGATTGAATGTGTGAAATGGGGGTGGATTTACATCCCCTAATCCCTCTTACTAGCATCTCTCATTTATTTATCTTCATTCACTTGTTTCATACACCTTTTAGTATTTCTTGAGATTTTTCTTATAGTTTATTTTATAACTTTCATTTAGTTTAGTTAGTTCACCATCTAAAAAAAAGTTTGTTTTAATATTAAAAAAAACATAAAAAAAAGTAGTAAACAAAGAAAAAGCAACAAAAAAAAAAGAAGATAAAAATAACTAGTAAATTGGATTACATGATTCTTCTTGTGTTTCATTCCATTAAGTTGGAAAGACACCCTTATTTACCTCTACACTAATTTTATTATATTTTTGTAGATAATTGAAGGAAATTTTTTATTGGAAAGGATTTGCAACAATGACAAAACGACGCTTACACTTAGAAGTAAATTTTTCTTTCTATCACACACCTTCTCATTATGTCTACTTACGCATAGATGACAAAATTGAGATAAGAACGTCTCACCAAACTCAAATATGCAAGAGATGTTAAACATCCATATAAACTCGTGTATGTGTGCAAAGATGGCATATATACAAAGTCGAATCAAAATGCGTATCAACTTCGAAACTATCCTATTATACAACAGTTAAAGATCATTCTGAGTATCAATAATTATGACCAAGTGTCCTATCCACATGGATAATGAAAGGAAGGGGGTCCAAGCACACCAATATGCCACATCAAGCATGTAGATTAAAAAATAAAAATAAAAAATCTTTTTGGTTTGTTCAACATATTTTGACTCAAATAAATGCAAAATCTTTTTGTATTTTCTAAAAGTTTTTTAAAAAACAAAATCTTTTTTTATTTTTCAAATAAGACTCAATAAGTGAAAATATAATACAAAATGATACACATGGTAACACACTCAACCTTTAGATTTAGCATGGGGAAGAATCAAGTGCAACCAAATGAGAACCATGAAGTTTTAGTCCTAAAGCCTCTAAGTTCGATTTCCTAACCCAAGTAGGTGTGACATAACGGGTGGGGTTTTTGTGAACCGACACAACTTTATTCCTAAATTTCATAGGATCATTCTTAAGGTCATAGCAAAAACGTCTAAGGTGACCTTTACTACCGCAATATGTGAAAGTGTAAAGACGACGGGAATGATTACCAAAATATCGACCTCTCCTCATGTTCCTAGTTGTCTCCCTCACACGGTTGGTATTGCCTTTGGGAATGGGAACTCTATCGTAGTAGCCTATACCACACCTATCACTTTTGACTTGGACGGTGCCTAACGTCCTATCCAACTTATCCGACCTAGATTCCAAGTCAAACTTAACCTTACTCGAGTCTTTCAACTTTTCTTCCAACTCATGAATCCTAGACTCAGGCACACGCATAGACTCCTCAAACTCTAGCAACTCATTTTCCAAAGTCTCCATCAAACCATGAAGACTATCTCTCTCTTTTTCAACATACTCTAGCTTTTCCCTAAGCTTCTTCTCTCGTGCCCTAAGATCCTTAATCAACGCATTATTATTTTCTATGACACGCTCATTCAACCTAGCTTGCTATTTAGAGTTAGCCTTTCTTACTTTCACCGCGTCGGCATACAACTCATTAAATGAAACTTGCAACACTTTCGCATCAACCTCTCCTTCCTCATTCAATTCACCCTCACTCACTTGGGATTCAATGACCTTGGAAGTGTCATGCGCATGAGAATCTTCGTGGGGAGATTTATGGTCGTCATTCACATGACATGCTAAGAAAGCAATAAACTTTCTCTCATTGGGGGAACTCTCTCCCTCTTTCGTGTCACTATCCCTTAAGGTGGCATTATAAGCTATCGATTTCTTGCCCTCTTTCTTAAGTCTAGTGGGACACTTGACAACTTTATGACCAAACCCCTCTCACCCAAAACACCCATCCGACTCAACCCTAGTAAGTTTCTCACTTTTATCTCTAGGGGTGGATTCAACCTTGTTGTTCTTGAATTTCTCAAACTTTTTGGCATCTTTCGATTGCTTTTGAAACTCAAGAAATTTTTTAGCCAATAAGGTGACATCCTCAAAATCGGAATCAAAATCGTCATCCGAAGCTTTAGTTTCCTCCTTCCGGGCTTTCAAAGCAATGCCCTTTTCTTTCTTAGGCACTTGCTTGGAGGTAAACATATCGAGTTCATAGGTTTGTAAGTCACTTACGATCTCTTCTAGTTTCGTCGAACAAGCATTCCTAAGGAGTTGAAAACAGTCTCCTTTGCATCAAACCTACTCGACAAATATCTCAAAATTTTATTTATGACACGGTTGTCGAGAATCCTCTTACCTAAATTAAACGACGAGTTGATAATATTAGACAAATTAGCGTAAAACTCATCAAACGACTCACTATCTAACATTTAATCATTTTAAACCATGTATTGAGATTTTGTAACTTATACGCCCTAACCGTGCTAGTGTCCTCGTGAGTAAATGCAAGTGTATCCCAAGCCTCTTTTGAAGTTTCATAAGTCATAATTTTATTATAGTCTTCCGGTGTGACATGTGAGGAAATTACGTGCAGACCTTTAGAGTTTTACAGTGTAAGCTTATGTTCAGCATCAATCCATGACTCAATGGGTTTCAAACTAGTGACCTCATCTTCTCGCGTGACTGGTGGTGTCCAACCCTTTTTAATAGTTAACCAAACACGCTTATCAATAGATTTTAAAGCACTTCTCATTCGTATTTTCCAATAAGCATAATTTGTGCCATAAAAAACAGGCACACGAAAACTTTCAAAACCTCCAAAATTCTCTAAAAAAAGCACAAGGCATCAAACACAATAAATATATGTTTGGTCCACTTTTAATTTCTAATGTGAAAAATGTTTTAAGGATGACAAAAACAAATTCTATTTTTGTGAAAAACCTTTTTCTAATTTTTTAATTTGCACCAAGTTGTTAACAAATTCCAAGTTAATCCAATTTTATCTTGATTAATCCTAAACATCCATCTAGTGATCAAAGCAAGTAAAATAAGATAACGAATACTCATAACGCCAGATATACAAGGAAAATCACAAATAGGAAAAACCTCGGACGGTCTAACTCTAAGCCAAACAATCACTATGAATATGGTTTATAAAGACAGACGGTAGTCTACTCAATGACTCGATCAATCCACGAGACTTGACGCTCCTCTGATCTTTATCCACTCCTCTCATAGTGCCCACGCAGAAAGTAACCTTCTTCCACAATGCCTGTCTACAACACACGCGTCCACGTATGTCTCGATGTCCGTCGATATGGTTTGTAATGTCTACGATGTTGAAATCGAACTCCTCCGAATCTTCACCCCAAAACCAACAATTATTCTTCAGTTGAGCCTTCTTTTTAGTGCAAACAAGATCACAAAACATATACCAATGATACTTGGATCTTTTGAAACTCAAAGGATGTTTTAAACTTAAAAAACCTTTATAAACATGTGTGCATAAACTATCTGGTTCGTATACTGTATTTGCAGAATGCACACCCTATAAAATCTGAAGGAAACACGCCTATAAATATTTTTCTTATGGCGGTGGTTCGTTCGAACGACTAGGCATATCGCGCGAACGAGATGACCTGTCGCTTAAACGACATGGCATCTCGCTTGAACGACATAGTCTGTCATTTAAACGACGCAGTCTGTCGCTTGAACAACGCGCGAGATTAGAGTCCTAATTTAAACCAAATATATTCGTCCTTCTTAGATTAAAACGAACTCTAAATAGTTTCAAACACTTAAAACATTTTAGAAAACATTTATTTAATAAAAATAACATCCTTATCTTTATGAAAATTATTTTCGAGTCCCATTAATATTATGCATTCATACCTGAGTGATCTCGGAATGCAATTAAACTTTAAAGACGAATAAACTTACACCAATTAAACTTCGGCATAATTATTTCCTCGAAGCTTTACCGCAATGTCTTCAATTAAACTTTGACATGTCATAGTCTGTGTAGGATCGTGTTAAATAAAAAATAAACCTATGACTCAAACATGTTTTGTTCCGAGAATAAGTTAAAACTACATTAAGACTCAATTGAAAATTTTGTCCTTACAGGTTATCGACTTTGATTTTATATATGAAGTTGTAGAATAACAATAACTCTATATCCGACTAAATCCCACCGTCATCTCCCTTGATTCTCCCTTAATGAGTCTGTGATCTTCAGACGACTACACCGCCTTGATCCCTGAGTGCCGCATGTCATGCCACATCGCCTACTCGACTTGTAATCCCTTCAATTATATATGTGCAATTGTGTTTATATATGATTGTGTGTGTACATGTGTATGTGCGTGCACTGGTGTGTTAGCATAAGAGAAAGAAGAAATCAAAGAACTACAATGATTTTTATGTAGTAGATGGGAAGGGAAGTTAAGGCTTAGATGGTTGTTGATACCAAATTTAGTCTGCTGACATGGCTCAATTGGGTGAAGACACGTGGCAATCTACGTGGCAACAACAAACACTTACGAACAACATCTTGACTCCGAGGAACCATACTGCAACGAGGAACTCTGCTTCCCCGATCAACTCAGACATTCCGACCTACAAGAACTCTCCGAGGAACTTTTGAGTACCGAGGACCTTAGGCGGTCCTAGCAGCTCAGGCGGTCCGAGCTGCACCTCGGACAAAACATTAATAGCAGGATAGCCAACAGATTGACTGCGCATTAAATGCTTATTATTATCATACAAATGTATACGCTTAAGGGGCATTTAATGTATTACCCTTTCACATTACAGCCTTAGGGCTATAAATACATTGTATTATCCTCATTGTAAGGGGACCAGAATTTCTTGAGAAAACTTGTAATCGAGAATTCCCAAACAGTCAGCAATAATAGAAACAGTGGACGTAGGCCATTCTCATAAGGTTGAACCACTTTAAAAGTTCTTTGTCTCATTTTATATATCTGTGATTAAATAATTAGATATAATCTAATTTTTTACATCAACAAATTGGCGCCGTTTGTGGGAAACGACTGGTAATATCGTTTTTCATAAAAAATAATTCATCACAAATGGCTGATATTCCAGAACCCAGCAATCGAAACGCTAGAAGCCCTCCAAATCCATCTGCTCCGGCCAATATTCCAGATCTGGCTGGAATAATGACAAATCTGGCCCAGGGCCAGACAGTCATGCAAGAAACTATTCGACAACTCATACGAACCCTCCATGGCGGTGCACCAACCCATTCTGAATCGCGAAGTATTCAAAGAAATACCTGTTTACCTTCGTCGCGTACTAGGCGTACCGATTCATATCGTATGGAGGAGTTTGAAGATTTTTCTTATCAACCTGGACGAACTTCGTCGGTACGAGCCACAGATACTGAACAACGTATCACTCTCTCTCTAGAAAAGACCAGTGCACTAGAAAGATTCAGCAGAGTATCTCCTTTTGATCGATTAGGTCCTAGGAGGAGCAAAAGTCCTCCTAGAGCTGCATCGAGGAGTTTTCGATGACCATCAGACTTAAGGGAAGGATCTGCCCAGTCGCGACCAGCTGCTCGTCAAGATAGATCCCAGGAAGCCACATCAACGTGATCAGTTGCTCGAACCAACAGGCCCGAGGAAGGAAATGATGCGTGGAAAGGCTCTATTCAGAGGCTGGAGGATAGATTAGGGGAAATGGCTAAGGCCAAGAACCCTCTACAACGAACTTTTGTTCAAGGAACACCTTTTGTCCCAGCCATTGTAGATTTTCTAACACCATCAAAGTTTAAAGCACCTGTTGTGACCCCCAAATATGATGGAAAGACCGACCCTGTCCTTCATATAGAATAATACCAAGTTGCAACCGACATCTATGCTATTCCAGATGAGATGAGATGCAGAGCATTCTCGGGAACTCTTATCGGATCTGCTCAAATATGGTATAATAATCTTTCTCGGGGTAAGATCTCAACTTTTTTCCAACTGGCCGAGTTATTCATTGGGAATTTCTGTTTAGGGGCAAAGCCAGTTAAACGAGTAGCGCATTTGTTAAGTGTTAGATAAAAAGTTGGTGAAAGTACCAGAGATTATATAACTCATTTTAATAACGAGAAACTCGAAGTCTTTGATTATGAGAAAAAGACAGGAATTACCGCCTTGATGAGTGGACTACTGCCCAACAAGTTGTATTACACTTTGGCCAAAGATCCACCTAGAACCATGTCAGATCTGATGGGAAAAGCAACCAAGATTATGAATGCCGAGGAGGCTATGGCTGCGAAGAAGAGTATGGATGCTAAAGAAACCAAGGTGGAAGGTGATAAAGCTAAGAAGAAAGAGCATAAGAACAATGGTAATGACAAACACTCAAAAACAAGGTCGTCATGGGAAGTATTGAAGAAATTTGATAATTATACTCCTTTGAAGAAAGATATCAACCATGTTCTAGAAGAAATCAAGAACAACGAGGAATTAAACTGGTCAGAGAAAATGAAGGCAGACCCTGACAGGAGAAATAAGGCAAAATATTACGAGTTTCACAAAGATCATGGACATATGACCAAAAATTGCATAGATCTTCAGAATGAGATTAAAACACTCATCAGACGAGGAAACTGGCAAAATATGTTGATCGGAGGAATGATAGAAGAAACAACGACCGAACAACGGAGAGGTCTAGATCTCCTCGTCGAGCAGAGGAGAACAAGAAAAGAGACCATGAAATTGATCAAGAAGACGACACCGATCTTCCCAAGAGACCAAGGCAGCCAGAACGTGAAGTATTTTCAATATGCTTTGGGTCATTTGACTGTAATGTTATTACAGGTGGAGATGCAGGAGGAGGAGACCTTACTGCAGAGAGAAAAGCTTACCTCTGTGAGGCTCAAGCTTGCTCATACATTCAACGAATAAATCTAGCTGAGGAGGATCGCCCGAGAAAGGTATACAAAAAGAAATTGGTCATTGGTTTCTCAAAGAACGACCTCGCAGGTGTTCTATATCCTCATGATGACCCATTGGTGATCAAAATGAGGATGAAGGAGGTAATGATTTCAAGAGTACTGGTAGACAATGGTAGCTCGACAGACATCATGTTCTACTCGTGCTTCGACAGTTTAAATCTAAAGCTATCTCAACTGGAGCCTTATCATAGACCCCTCCTCGATTTTGCTGGCGAGAAAGTATTTCCACTTGGGACGATCAAGTTGGATATATTCATTGGTACATGGCCTGCTTGTCAAACAGAAAGAATCCGCTTCTTCGTGATGGATAAGAATGTTCAATCATCATACAATATCATCATGGGAAGAGTAGGATTGAAGAAGTTCGAAGCTGTACCATCCACGGTACATCAATGCCTAAAATTTCCAACAAATTTTAGAGTAGGAGTTGTGAAAAGTGATCAGAAAGTAGCTCGGGAATGCTATTATTCATCCGCCGAGCAAGAGGAAAAGGAGGAATCAAGGAAAAAGACCACCACCTATCAAGTGGATGAAGGTGCAGAAATTGAAACATTGGATCCTAGAGATGAGTCGCAACTCGTGAAGGGTCAAGTGGTGGAAGCTACTGAAAACATCATTCTGGACGACGAGCACCCTGAACGAACTACTCAAGTAGGTTCGTCGTTGGAAGCCTCACTAAAGCAGAAATTGATAACTTTCCTAAGAAGCAGAAAGCAAACTTTTGCGTGGAGTCATGAGGATATGCCTGGGATAGACCCAAATTTCTTATGTCACGAACTCAATGTGAATAAGGAGATCAAGCCTGTGAAGCAGAGAAGAAGAGTATTCAGTCCCGAGAAGAACTAAGCTATACAGGAGGAAGTCGAGAAGCTCCAGAAAGCTTGTTTTATTGAAGATGTTAAATATCCAGACTGGTTAGCAAATGTGGTGATGGTGAAAAAGAAGAACAACAAATGGAGGATGTGTGTAGACTTCACCGACCTCAACAAAGCATGCCCAAAGGATCACTTTCCGCTGCCCCGAATTGATCAACTAGTGGATGCTACCTAGGGACATGAGCTGCTGAGCTTCATGGATGCTTATTCTGGTTACAATCAGATTAAAATGAAACCTGAAGACAGGGAGAGTACTTCTTTCACTACCCCTAGGGGAACTTATTGTTATAATGTTATGCCTTTTGGTTTGAAAAATGCAGGTGCAACATATCAGCGGCTAATGAACAAAGTGTTTGCAGAACAAATCAGTTGTAATATGGAAGTCTATGTTGACGATATGCTGACAAAGAGCAAGAAAGCTGTTGATCATCTAGTTGACTTAGGCCAGACCTTTGATCAACTAGATAAATATCAAATGAAGTTGAACCCGACGAAGTGCACATTTGGAGTACGAGAAGGCATGTTTCTCGAATACATTGTCAATCAGCGAGGCATTGAAGCTAACCCTGAAAAGATCAAAGCTCTGTTAGGGCTGCAATCCCCAACAACGAAGAAAGAGGTGCAAAATCTTACAAGACGAGTAGCAGCACTCAACATATTTGTATCGCGATCAATAGATCGATGTCTCCCATTTTTCAAGACGCTCCGAAAAACTTTTGAGTGGAATGATGAATGTGAGAAGGCTTTCCAAGACTTGAAGAAATATTTGGGAGCACCTCCACTGTTATCCAGGCCAGTGATGGGAGAAATATTATACTTGTATCTGGCAGTGTCCGAGAATGCAGTTAGTTCGGCATTGATAAGAATGGAGAATGGAGTACAAAAACCAATCTACTACACAAGTAAGGCCTTCCGAGGAGCAGAGATGAGATATCCAAGGCTGGAAAAATTGGCACTAGCATTGATCGAGGCAAGTAGAAGAATGAAGCCATACTTCCAGGCTCATACCATAGTAGTATATACTGATATGCCATTGAGGCAAGCCCTTCATAAACCAGAAAAATCAGGAAGATTAATGTGCTGGGCAATAGAACTTGGTGAATATGATATAGTTTATGAGCCCAGATCATCGCTAAAAGGTCAAGCGATAGCAGATTTTATAGCAGAGTTCACCTATCCTGATACCCCCAAGGAGCAAAAGTTGCTCGCTGATCAACCTGTGGATGTTACAGGATCATCAAATGCAAGCCCAAACCAACTTAGCTTGGTAAAAGGGCAAGTAGATGTTACAGGATCATCAAATTCAAGCCCAGACCAGCTTAGGTTGGTAAAAGGGCAAGAAAAGATGATCGACGAACAACAAGAAATCTCAGGAGATGGTGATAGAAAGCAACAAATTTTCCACCGAGGAACTCTGTCAGATCAGAAATTTGAAGACGAGTTACCTTTATGGAGTCTGTATGTGGATGGTTCATCCTGCACTACAGGTTGTGGCGCAGGGATAGTTTTGAACAGTCCGGACGAGGTCGACATGGAATACGCCCTACGCTTCCAATTCAAAGCTTCCAATAATGAGGCTGAATATGAAGCCATGATTGCAGGTCTTAGTTTGGCAAAAACCATGGGGGCAGAACAAGTTATTTTTTTCAGTGACTCGCAATTGGCCATAAATCAAATGATGGGAGTATATACAGCCAAAGGAGAATTAATGATCAGATATCATGCAAAGGCAAAGGCATTAGTGTCGGAATCTACTGCTGCTCAGCTGGTCAGAATACTAAGAATGGAGAATGCAAGAGCAGACACCTTAGCTCGATTAGCATCAGCTACTCGTATCGAGCTACGAAGAACAATCCCAATTGAAGTTTTGGCTGGTCGGAGTATAGATGAAGATTTGACGATAAACTTTAATACCCTCGATTTAGGGTCATCGTGGATGGATCCCATCAGGGCATATATTGAGAAAGGGGAATTACCAACTGACAAACTTGCAGCCAAGAAACTGAAGTTTAAGGCTGCTCGTTATGTACTGACTAATGGTATTCTATACAGATGAGGAATTATAGCAGGTTTGTAAAGATGTGTGCATCCTACCGAGGTGAAAGATTTGATTGAAGAAGTCCATGAAGGATCCTGTGGAGCCCATATAGCAGGTCGGACTCTTTTACAAATAATGATGACTCAAGGATACTACTGGCCGACGATGAGGGTTGTTTGCATAGCCTATGCTAAGAAATGTGACAAGTGTCAGCGTTTCTCTTCCATTCGAAGAACTCCCCAAGCGTTATTGACACCCATTACTTCCCCTTGGCCATTTGCCATATGGGGAATAGATTTGGTTGGGCCACTGCCGACGATCAGGGGAAGATTTAAGTATCTCGTGGTCACTGTGGATTATTTTACTAAATGGGTTGAGGCTGAGCCTCTCATTGATATGACATACGACAAGGTGTACCAATTTATTTGGAAGAACATTATTTATCGATATGGTCTTCCTCATGCCTTCATCACAGACCATGGAACACAATTTGATAACGAGGAGTTCGCTGCCTATTGTCATCAGTCAAATATCTTGAAGTTCCACTCGGCACCAGGCCATCCTCAAAGCAATGGACAAACTGAAGTTAGAAACAGAACGCTGCTGAATGGTTTGAAAAAGAGACTGAATGACGCGAAAGCAAACTGGATCAACGAGCTATAATCAGTGCTATGGGCTTATCGAACTACTCCCCGAGCAGCAACAGGGGAATCTCCATATATGCTGGCATTTGGAAGTGAAGCTGTTATACCCGCCGAATTGGGTCTCCCAACACACAGAATACTGAATTTCAATTCCCCTGTCAGCGATTTAATGAGAATGTTAGACTTTGACATGCTCGAGGAGGTTAGGGAAGAAGCACCCATTAGAAATGCTGCTTACCAGCAACGAACAACTTTATTCTACAACAAGAGAGTGAAGAAGTGCGACTTGAAAGAAGGAGACTATGTGCTAAAGAAGGTGATCCAAAAGCACAACAAACTGGAAGCAAACTGGCATGGACCCTACCGAGTTAAGGAAGTTGTTCGACCAGGGACATACAAAATAGAAACTTTAGAGGGGGATGAGTTTAAGAATGCATGGAATGCAGAACACCTGCGCAAATATTATCAGTAATGTAAACTCTCATGTAATGCAGTTTCATCAGTATGAATAAAGTGACAATGTTCTGCCCAGTTCTTTCCTTTTGTTGAATTTTTTTTACGGAATACTACTAGTGCTACACACTACTCAGCAAAACTCGGACTACTCAAATCTATTCCCGAAAACGCCAACTAAGGTTGGTCGGGAAGTAAATCTATTCCCGAAAATGCCAACTAAGGTTGGTCGGGAAGTAAATCTATTCCTAAAAATGCCAACTTGGTTGGTTAGGAAGTAAATCTATTCCCGAAAACGCCAACTAAGGTTGGTCGGGAAGTAAATATATTCCTAAAAATGCCAACTTGGTTAGTTAGAAAGTAGATCTATTCTCGAAAACGCCAACTAAGGTTGGTCGGGAAGTAAATCTATTCCTAAAAATGCCAACTTGGTTGGTTAGGAAGTAAATCTATTCCTAAAAATGCCAACTTGGTTGGTTAGGAAGTAAATCTATTCACGAAAACGCCAACTAAGGTTAGTCGGGAAGTAAATCTATTCCTAAAAATGCCAACTTGGTTGGTTAGGAAGTAAATCTATTCCTAAAAATGCCAACTTGGTTGGTTAGGAAGTAGATCTATTCCTGAAAACGCCAACTAAGGTTGGTCGGGAAGTAAATCTATTCCTAAAAATGCCAACTTGGTTGGTTAGGAAGTAAATCTATTCCTAAACATGCCAACTTGGTTGGTTAGGAAGTAAATCTATTCCCGAAAATGCCAACTAAGGTTGGTCGGGAAGTAAATCTATTCCTAAAAATGCCAACTTGGTTGGTAAGAAAGCCGAAGATTGGTTGGTAAGAAAAACCCACTAACTGTAGTGGGTCGATGAGAAAATTTACTGACCTTAGTTGGTCGGAAACACTAACTGTAGTTGGTTAAGAAGAAAAATTTACCTACCTTGGTTGGTCGGAAACATTTTATGAGTACGAGAAAGTGATCGAGCAAAATTTTGATACTCGGGACTTTTTAAATTACTACCAAGTTGATCGAGAAACAAAATATCATCAATTTTGGTTAGTCATTAAATGATTACCACAAATTCAAGATAATCGACAATAAGTTTTAACAAACTCTAGTTGATCGACAAATAACACAATGTTGTTATCTTTTTAACAGATATACATGCACAGATGTAAAGTGTTTTATAATGACAAGACAATGGCAATCAAGATTTGTAAATAAAATTATTTCATTAAATGTAGAACAAAATACATCAAGAATGAAATACAAATTTATTACATTAAGATTCCTTTTCTATTGGTTTCTTCCCCTCTGCTTTTGAAACAGGTTCCTCGCCAGCAGGTGGATCATTTAAAGCATGAGGGGAATTTATGAAGTTAAGATCTTCAAGCATCCTGATATTCATCACAGATGGTCGATCTAGTAGGTGCTCGAGACGAGATATCTCGACATTGGAATGGAGATTGTAATCGCCAAGGTATTTAGAAATCAGACACCGAGGGATGGCCCGAGCAGGGATCCAACTCATATCAAGCTTGAATGGTGGCACTGGTAGGTCGAGCATCCCAGGATTATGGTAATCCCACAGGTAATGACCCTGTTCCAGTTGCAGCACACCTAAGGCATTCAACCATCCCTGTTTGTAACCCTCATTATTTGCATTTTGGATATGATCATCCAAATGGTAGAGAGCCTCGTTGTAGCCAGCCATCCAGAATTCTATGGGCTGCTTGTGGAATTGATATGTCAATCTTTCCAGCTTATCGTAGAGATTTTTTATAAAGAGTTCTTTATTCTCCAAGACAGACTTCTGCGCAGAAGGCTGCTCGTCCAAATCCCTGATCTTCTTAGACATCTCAACCAATGCCTGGTTTTTTTGCCATCAGTTGGAAGGTCTGGTTCTCTAGAGCAAACTAAGTTCTCTGTTCCTCGACAGAAATCCGAGCAGCTCTTGCTCGTCCCCGAGGAGCTCTTGCTTGTCCTCGAGTAGATGTAGAAGGGCCAGACCTCTTCAAGGTTTCTAACTCATTTCTCAGGTTGGCGTTTTCAACCTCCAAGAAAGAGAATCCCTCATCGGTCACTGGGATCAAAGCATTTGAGGTGGAAACTGCAGACTTCAACTGAGACACCTCTCTTTGCAGGTTATTATTTTCTTGATCTAATAACTCAACTATCTGTCTGTGCTCTTCGACCTTAGCCTTCAAAGTTCTCTCCCTCACATCGTAAGCAGCAAACCGTTTATCATATCCCTTATCGACACAGATTTGCTGATACTTCTTCTCGTACCCCTCGTGCAAAAGGGCAGTGGATTCCTTATATTATTGCTGAAGTTCTTCAAGAGTGCCTTGGAGATCCTTAATCATATCATAGTATGCTACGTTGTTAGCCACTGCACGGTCGAGTAGGCACTTCAATTACTGATAGGCTTCAATTCCTTGCTCTGAAGCACCATGACCGAGGATGTTAGTGATTTGAGTTGCACTCATGTCTGTATGACCGACTTTAAAATATTCATTGCATTGCCGTAACAACTTTGTATCATGAGCAGATAATAATTCCATCCTGGCCAGAAACTAGTAGAGGAAGAAAAAGCAATAATCAATAAGAGTACAAAAAGAGCATGAAGAAGAGAATCAACAGTATGCATAAGCAAAAGTTTAAATTTTATTACATCACAAAGTTCAGAGTTACATGTTCAGAAGTTACATTTGACAAAGAAAAAATAAAATAGAGAGAAATTCGAACAACTCTACACCTTTTCCTTGTCTCCCAAAACTTTCTCGGGAGGCTGGGGCGAGGAGGTAGGTTGCTCGGATGGAGCAGAGGGTTGCTCGGGAAGTGCTGGAGGTTGCTCGGAGGAAGTAGCAGGTAGTTGAAGTTCCTCGCCAGTGGGATGAATAGTTGGGGGATGAGAAATTTGATCTCCCATCACCATGGAAGATTCCTCAGAGGCAACTTCATCCTCTTCTTCTTTTTCAGGAGTTGGAGGGGGACCAGGGATGTGTCACTGAAAGAGTTCAGAATTTTCATCAACTTTTATCTCCTGCAGAGCAGTGACCCATCCATCTCTAAAGTATTTAAGGCTGCCATATTCCACTTGCGACATCATGGCAGCCAAACCTTTATTCCACCCTTTATCCCAGCCGGCACTGAAAGATTTTTTCACAGCCAATTTCCTCTTTGTCTTCTTCGAGGAAAGCTTCTCGAAAAGAAGATTGTCAGTAGCCTTCAGTTTATTCTCAACTTCCTCTTTCTGACGACTTACTTTCCGAAGTTGACCCAACTCCTCCTCAGCAGCCTTGAGCTTATTTTCAAGCTCCCCAGCATTTTTGAGCTTCCCTTCGAGCTCTTTATTCTTCTTCTCCAAATCATTCATTTTTTTCTCCAACCCCTTGGAGACCTCAATAACCTGAGCCTTCTCCTGCTCAGTCGAAGTAAGCTTTTTCTCCCAAATTGCCTTATCATCATCATCATATTTCTGACGAGAATCTTTCAGAGACTGCGCCAAACCTACCAAAGCTTCCTCTACACCAGACGAGGAGCTTGAAGCTTAAATAGCTTCATCTTTCTTCAAAATTGTATTAAAACAGCTCACCAGCTGTGAAAAGAAAACGAAAGCAAGTTAGTGCACAGATACAAAAAGGAAAGAATGAAAATTTAAGACTATAGGACTTACAGAAGCAATGTGACGAGATGCTAATGTGGTAACCGTATCCCGATAAAGGTTTTCTTCAATACCTTGGATCTCGGAAATGATCCAAGTCTTCACCGAGCTCATAGCAGAGCTCGGGGGAACAAAAGTGGGAACACCACTAGTCGGGGGCTGAGAGATGGATTCAACCAAATTGACAGAGGAGCTTTTCTTCAGCCTCCTCAGAGGAGCATCAACTTTCTCGACTAACGTTGTAGTCTTAGTCGGAGAAATGACAACCACCTCGCTTAGAGCAGCAACCTTGCTCGAGGCCACTGGGGCTTCTCGACCACCTTCACAGGAGAAACCGAGGGAGGTGCATCAATTTTCTTTGTCCTTTCTCCTGGGACATCAAGCTTACTTCTTTTTGCCTCTCTAGCACCAGAGACAGGTTTCTCAAAAAGGGTAGGAGGTCTTCTTTTCTTCATCATTTCACTCAAAGGAATATGTGACTCAGGTGAAGAACTTGTAGAGGCTGGTATTGGTTATGCGTCGCTTATCACCGGACGAGCAGTAAAAGAGGAGGTGTAACTCTTGTACTGAAGCAAATATGAAGCTGACCTAATATGCTCGTCGGCACCAGTCTGATGCAAACTCCAGATAAGTTTTAAATGCCTTATATTAACGTCTGCCTCTTTTGGAGATTTTATTTTGCTGTCAACTGCAAATAAATCAAAATTAAAATATCAGTGGCACATTTTATCAAACACAAAGGAAGCATAATTTTGAAAATAAAATAAAAACAACCTATCCCATTGCCATAGGGAGGACATCTGGGACCCTGGTAAACATCATCTCCAGTTAATGGAGGGTGTTGCCAATTTTTCATAACAACCCCGTGCTCAAAGTAGTCCCTATTGGCATCTGGGAGATTGACCACTAAAGCTCTATTTAAAAACCTAGTTTTTAAATAAAAAGTATTATCGCCCACAACCCATCTATAACAAAACATGGTTTCAGGAATTCCTATACGAGTTCCATGAATTTGATTTAATCTATAAACACCGTTAACTATTCTTCACGTATTGGGAGCTATTCTTGCAGGAACTACGTCAAAGTATTAACAGAATTCCAGACATAGAGGGTTTGGGGGAACAGAAAAACCACACTCAACAACAAAGAGACTGGGGAACCAATGTCCCTCAGCCAAACGAAAATAGTCTGAAGGCTCAGAAAGCTATTCCAAAATAACCCACGAGGGAATAGAGAAATCAGAGCGAAACTTATCAATCGATTCTACAGGATAAACCATGATGAAAGAAGGAAATCAAAGAGAAAGAAGAAAATCTTACAGGAAAAGGATGAGTCTGTTGACAACAAATGATGGAAGAGATGAACGCACAGGAGAGAGAGACGATGGAAAACTCAAAGAGACAAATTTGAAAAAGTAGAAGACGATGGGATTTTCTGCAACGTTTAAATACTTTGCCTTGGGAAAGGGTAAAAGTAATGATTACAAAAAGAGACGGTTACGTTACCGGCGGCTAAAAAGATAAAAGGGGCGCGGGAATCGAAGCAGTTAGAAAAATTCAAAAAAAAGCGATTCCACGAATTTGGAAGAAGAAATAAATACAAAAGAAATATTCCTAAATTTCAGGATAACCATTTAAAACCGCCATATATCGAGAAAGAATGTTCCACACTCCTCAAATTTCGAACTATGAAACATTGGGGGCTTCTGTTGATACCAAATTTAGTCTACTGACATGGATCAATTGGGTGAAGACACGTGGCAATCTACGTGGCAACGACAAACACTTACGAACAACACCTTGACTCCGAGGAATCATACTGCAACGAGGAACTCTGCTTCCCCGATCAACTCAGACGCTCTGACCTACAAGAACTCTCCGAGGAACTTTTGTGTACCGAGGAACTTTTAAGTACCGAGGACCTTAGGCGGTCCGAGCAGCTCAGGCGGTCCGAGCTGCACCTCGGACAAAGCATTAATAGCAGGATAACCAACAGATTGACTGCGCATTAAATGCTTATTATTATCATACATATGTATACGCTTAAGGGGCATTGAATGTATTACCCTTTCACATTACAACGTTAGGGCTATAAATACATTGTATTATCCTCATTGTAAAGGGACCGAAATTTCTTGGGAAAACTTGTAATCGAGAATTCCCAAACAGTCAGCAATAACAGAAACAGTGGACGTAGGCCATTCTCCTAAGGCTGAACCACTTTAAAAGTTCTTTGTCTCATTTTATTTATCTGTGATTAAATAATTAGATATAATCTAATTTTTTACATCAACAATGGTTGATATCAGTTTTGATATTTTTTTATTCCATTCATCACATATTAATATTCACTATTTGAAAGTCAAACATTTTAATTTCCAAATTTATCATCCTAAAAATGGTGAATATCTTTGAATGCAAGATATGCGATCATAGTTATTTTATGGATATTTTTGGAAGGGAAAATTAGTAATCTTACATAGTTTTAAATAATATTTTTAGAAACACAACAATTAATTTGTGATAGTTTGAAAAGGAAACCACGACCATTAATTTGGTACGGAGGGAGTATTTTGTTTTAAAATAACTAGACGTTTTCAATTGCTTAGGTGCAAAATTTAATACATAATTATTTTTACTACACTTTATTTGTTTATGAGTTAGTTTTATAAATTTGGACACATAATAAGTCAAATTAAAGATTGCATATAATGTAAGGAGTACAAGTATCTTCTCCAATTTTGTAAAAGACACTTGTAAACATTCCTACCTCCTTTTTAGTTGTTGGTACCATTTTAATATGGGAGTTTTGGGAAATGGTCCTCATAATTGTCAAAGTGTATACAAACAGGACACCCCAAATAATTTTATAAATTTATTCCTATACTAAAAACATCATGAAAAATGGTACCGCTGACGC